>PVKZ01000765.1:0-613137 GCA_004027375.1 Macroglossus sobrinus
AGAAATAGTGTTTTAATCAAGATAACATCTGAATAAAGTAACTCAGAACGATTCTAAAATTACTGTATTTTCATTTTAAAATAATTACAAAGATTCATCCATATGGTATCTGGGGGTAAATCACTCTGCCCACAAACAGGGAACATCTGTTGTATAAAAACCTTCTTAAATGCTATATAAGACAATAGAATAGCAAAGTCTCAAACTGGCAATTTCTAAACTATCAAGGCGGCAGTGTTCCTAGCTCTGCAGAGCCAAGGTACCAAGACACACAAAAAAATGTAACAGGTAAACAATAGCTGGAAAACCGCAAGCTACACATGGCCTGTTTGAATTTCTGGACCTATACGATTTGACTCAGAAATTTAACATGAAAGCTATAACTTAAAAATTCCAATTCTTCTAAATACAGATTTATCATTTCTTCGGTTCATTAAAAAATACTTTTATCTAGCACTTAGAGCTAAAATACAAAGGTAAAAAGATGATCTAAAAAGAGTAATTACTATTTATAGGCCAGGCACTGGACCAAATGTTATATACATTATTTCTAATCATTATAACCTGGTATGCATGGGAATATTTTTGATACCATTTCACAGAGGAGAAGTCAAGGTTCAGAAAGGAATTAAATGCCCATGATCCCTCAGAGATTAACTAACTGGTAAAGGGGGACTCCGGTCACTCCAGCTTAAAGAAAAATATCTGCATAGATAGGCCAGGCCTGTTCCTCTTTGGCCCTCCCTCTGCCCAGGAGGCTCACCTATTCAAACCTTTTTACGAGACCTACTGTGACCTTCCATTTAACACATGGGTCTGCCTTCCATCCCAACGCTCCCAAGTCCCCTCACCCTGCATTAATTTTTTTAAACTTTTTGTTTTGAGATAATTATAAATTCACATGCAGATGTAAGAAATAATATATCGAGTTCTCATATACCCTTGAGCCAATTCCCCTCAAAGATAATATCTTGCATAACCATGATGTAATATCACCTGTATTTTTTCACCTAGTATTTATCACTAGAAAGTGATATTATAGTAGCTGTTGTTATTGTCCACTCCTACTAAAAAATATACTCCTTGCAAGCAAGAATCTTTATCAAACTTTTGTTCATCATTATATCCCAAGAACAAAGAACAGGGCCCAACTAATTGGAAGAGTTCAATAACTATTTGTAGGATGAACTGAAGGACTGTACTGAACTGTCTCCTCTAACAGGAAATCGACCAGCTCTTTAAGAGACCACCTTGGTAAATAAGAGGATTCTGAATCAGGGAAACATGACACTTACCCATGGTGACATAAGGCAACTTATCAGTTGATCCATGAGGATAGATGCTGTAGAGGTGGGGTCCAGTAACATCTACGCCCCCCAAAACTAGGGCTGCACCAATGTAACCTTGATACCTGGTGATCGAAGTATGCATAAGAGAAAAAAAAATGAGTCTACATTGTATCATTGTAACTCAATCAAAAGCTATATGAGAAATCAGAAAATAAAAAGCTTTTCTTACACTGCTAGTGTTTCATTAAGTGGTTACTTTTTTGATGGGATGAACTTTAGTTCAAATCTTTATCAGTCAAAAAAACTAAACTGTGTGAGGCACTCCACTACCTTATTTCATCTCAGTCTCACATTCTCCTTTAAAAGGGTTCTGTAATTCTCACTTCAGAGAAGATAAAACCAACCCAAAGACTCTAAGTACTTGTCTCAGAGCCAAGCTTTGCTTACTGCAAAGATTATCAGCATCCTTTCCATCCACCTCTTTGTGATCGGTAGATAAGCTCCCAAGTTAACAATGAGTTGCTAAACTCAAGCTGTTCAAATTATCAGCCTCACCACAGCCTAACAGGAAAATGGCTAAGGTCAAAACACCTTCCCTTTAAATAAATCCAGGAAAGTATAATCATAAATATGAGCTCATATTGAGTAAAAAAGTATTTCATCATTCAGGGAAGCAAATGATGAAATAAGTCCATTGCTATCGCCTACAGGATAAAGCTATACCTCTCAGGAACATGGACAGGAATACATTTCCACCCCACCTCACTCCCACCTGTTTAATTGTGCACGTATTTGTTCCTTTGGACCCTTTACTTGGCTGGTTTTCCACTTCTATAGATTGCTTTCCCTGTATTTGGTTCAACTGTTTACCATTAGAATTGCTATGCTTGATAAATATACTGGATTTAAAATTCTCCACTGAGAGCCTTTAGCTCACTGGGAAGAAAAGAAAAATTAAACCAACACATGTTGAATTTGCCTGATGATATAATCATGAAAACTGAAATAATTAACACAAGAATCAATCAGTCATAACTTTAGACTGTCTGAGATAAAGCTACCCATCTGGAAGGATTCTAGGTAAACAGAACAGTCAAGTCCAATATTTCCTGTGTCCCTTGAGTACCGAATTGTTATTTCAGAAACAATCTTCTATTTATAAGTGAAAAATTAAAAAGCAGGAAAGATTCCAGAAGAAGCCTCAACAAGAAAGGGCCCTGACAGGGGAAGGAGGTGGTCCTAAGGCACATGAGCTAGCAGCAAGCAAGGTCAAGACGACATTCCATGGCACTGGGATGAGAAGCCAGAATCACCAGACCCATCACTACCACCCCAGTCCACTGCCTGATCCACTACACCAACCACCTACCAAACAGTGTGTTTAAATAAAGTGAATAATAATCAGCTACTTTCCTTCAAACTAAAACATGTCTGTTTGATGCCTTTAAAAGAGTCTAAGATATTTTGGCAAGTTACTGAAATCCTTAAAAACTAATCCAGAAATTCTATCTCCAGGAGTCTAAGGATATAATAGGACAAATATGCAAAAACGAATGCACAAATATGTTTACTACAGTGCTGTTTATGATGTTAGAAAAGTGGAAACAGTCAGAGGAAGAATTAACTAAATTGATACAGCTATACAACAGAACACTACACAAACATTGAAAACCTTGCTACATTTTCTCACTCACTACTGACAGTAGTGTAACTTAGTATAATCTTTCTCAAGGATAGTTTCAGCAATATGTATCAAAATGTTAAATGTGTGTATCTTTGACCCAGCAATTCCACTTCTGGGAATTTATTTTAGAATATAGCCTAAGGAACTGATCACAAAAGTATCCAAAGGTTCTATGTTCCAAATGGTTACAATACCTTAAATACCTTAAAACAAGCAACACTGTCAATGTTCAAGAACTGGTTAACAGAATGGAATACTGTGATATCAACAAAAATTATGACATTCATCAATGGTTCTTAAACTTTAATGGGTCACAGACACCTTAGAAAAACCAAGTAAACTGTGGAGCCCAACCCCATAACAAGCGTACATAAAAAAGCTCTTTATTATTTCAGGATGGTTACAGCTCTCCAAAAACGCCTCCAC
Organism: Macroglossus sobrinus; assembly: GCA_004027375.1. NCBI lineage: Eukaryota > Metazoa > Chordata > Mammalia > Chiroptera > Pteropodidae > Macroglossus > Macroglossus sobrinus. The sequence continues at coordinate 3,400 of PVKZ01000765.1, forward strand.
GGATTCTAGGTAAGAACCCTGGATAATGAGCTATTCTACTGATGGGAATAAAAGTCACAATACACAGGATCAATTACAAAACACCTACAGCAGGGTTCCATTTTTTTGCAAATGCATAGAGTAGCATATATGTATCATTTAAAAGGTCTGAAAAAAATCTCAAAGATTTACAATGTATGTGTCTAAATGGCAGAACATCAGGTAACATTTACTTCCTTCTTTTCACTTTTCTACAGTGCCTGAATTTTTTACAATGACCATACATTACTTTTTAAATAATGTTTTAAAAGATTATTTTCATTTTGAAATGCTCCAACATGGAAACCATTCAAGATTCCCTGGTACATGAAAGTATTAGTCTGTGTACAACTATGATCACATTACAGAACAAAATATGTATTATTAAACATAGAAAGGTATAATCTGCTAGCACCAATTGCTTATGAGTGATAGGAATGCAGATAACTTCTACATTTTTTTATTTACCATATCTTCTAGCTTTTTCTACTGTGAACATGTATGAGTAATATGGAAAGAAAGATGGAAAGAATGAACAAATAAAGGAACTCAAAAGACTACAAGTATATACACCCAACCAAAATGTGATTCTCCCTGAACGATAAAATTTTAATTTTTTTCTTTGGACTTTTCAGTATTTTCCAAACTTTCTACAATGAGTATGTGTTACTTTCATAAGGAAAAAAAAAGGCAATATAATAAAATTTTTAAAAGATCTTCTGTGTGTTCAAATAGTTTGCAGAATAATAGAACAGTATATCAAAAAGATTTCTATTGACTAAACAAAGAGGCCCCATGCTCAGAAGGAACAACTACCACGTACGTCATCTACATCCAGCCCTCACACAAGTAAAATAAAGTACTTCTCATTTAACTAAGGAAATAAAAGTCCACTTGTTTATCAAACTGGTCCACATAACAGGAAACAGGTTATTTAAGGGGGAAAAAAGATACAGTAACAGCAAGAGTACACCTCATACTCTTTTTCAGCTTCTGAATTTTATGATCTAACTGAAGCAGGCCCTGTACAAGGCACTGTTACAGCCTTGCTTCTTTATTCATTTCCTCAAAAGTCAAGAGAGACAGAAACTATTATCCCCATTTTAGTGAGGAAGAAACTGAGGCTAAGAAAAGTGAGCTGAACAGCCCAAGGTCACACAACTGTAAGTGCTGGAGCTGGGACTCGAACCAAAGTTCTAAAGTCAAGTCCTGTGCTTTATTTCCTTAAAGCACTGACTCATTTTTATGTAACTCAATAAAAATGTTAGAAGACATAAAGAATAACAATTATCCTGGTTTAAATTTTTAAATAGTCCTCTCACAACTTCATGAAATTTAACTTTTACAAAATATACTAAAAAAAAAACTGAAAAAAAATCTAGAATTCCCAAAACATCCTAAAGAGATTAACAGAAACATCTGTTAGATTTAGCTAAATACTTTAAATGACACTGTAAGCAATCTTTAAATATTCTATCTACTGAAATTTTCCAATTAAAAATTTGTTTTAAATGTAATGCACCACACAAACCAGCAGAGGGAGCATTGTATTTAAAATCAAAATCAAAAATATCTTCAGAAATATTGACATGTGCTATAACAAGTTCTCATACTGTACTGGGAAAGTTTATTTTATAGGCAATAATTCTCCAGGTTTAGGATGATGATGATGTACATAAATAAATGGAAATCAATGACATAAGAGCTCGGTACAGCCAGAGCAGGAATCAGGTGGCCATGACTAAGCTTCCTGCCCATATGATTCATAAGTCCTAGCTTCCTCACCTGTAAAATAATAACTATACTACTCTGCTGCTGCAGCTACATTAAACTTCATACACGCTTACTGAGAATCCAGGGACCACACTAGACTCATAGATGAAGACCTGCAAATATAAAGGAAAGCAAAGAACGTGCAGGGACTCACAGACCAGACATACACTCCCATGTCTCAGTGTAGCAACTACCGTATGTTACCCCACCCACTTTCTGATTTTATGTTTTCCAAAAAAAAGCCAGAAATCCAGATTTCTTATTCAAATCTCCCAGTTTATAATTATTGGCCACTATTTAAAAAAAAAAAACCACTACGTGACCCAAATAAAATTTCTCTACAAGCTGAATATGACCTCTTGAGCTGCCAGCTTACAATATTTGCTTTCTATTCCTGCTACTCTTTAATTGTCACAGGCCTGGCGGAAGCTGCTGCTGCTTGGGGAAAAGATAAAGAAAATGTTTTGTGTAAGTTGCTTAATGAATGAAGAGGACCAGAATAAAGATCTCTGATCAACTAAAAAAAAAAAAAAAAAAAAATGTGATGTGCACATTCCACAAAGGAAAGAGGAGAGAATTTGTTAAAGGCAAGGCTGGTCCCAAAAGGAGAAGCCAGTATTCCAAGCCAAAACTAAATACCCAGGCTATTTCCTCTATTATACACTGCCCCCTTCATGAGAAGCAAATGAAAAAATGGACTTATAAACTGAAATCTGTCAAGACTATAAACATAAAGTGATGATATGATTATTAAGGAAGAAAGAAACAAAACTACTAAGAGGAACTGTCTGTTGAGAGTCAGAAGGGAGTGAAGGTCAGGCAAGTGACTGCATCTCTTTAAGCTTCAATTTGTTCACATATAAATTGGAGAAGCCCCTATCTCAGCATTAAAATGATGTCATGAGATCATGCAAAAAGCACTTCAGCACAGGGCCTGGCACAAAGAGATAAATACTAGTTAATATTATTTTTCACTTCACTGTTTTTCTCTCATGAAAGGGAGAGAAAAAAAATCATTTTTGTTTGTGTGTGTTTGCAAATGACTCAAAGGTTCCTTCCAGCTCTTTCTTCCTATGAACAAAATTTTTTTTTAATCCAGTAACATCCCTATGCCTCAGGAAATGACTCAACTGGTTGCACGTGATTTACTCATAAAAAAAAAAGACCCCATCAATTCAAATCTATTATCAAAAGTCTCATGAAATTCAAATGGCTTTTTAGTAACAATTTATTTCTAAAATAAAATGTGTATTACTGAATGCTTTTTGTCTTAACTTCCGGGCTTCCCTTGGCTGCAAAAGATGTTACAGACATTCTTATTATGAAACCTTACCTGAAAAGCATCTGCTTCAGCATCCGATTGGCCGTCACAACTCTGGGAAGGCGACCGGTGGAAAGGGAATGGAGCTCCAAGTTGGAAGAAATGAGCTGGGTTGTCATATCCGTGTCTGCAGCTGTTCCAGCACCACAACAACTAAAAAAATACAGTTACAAGCTAGCTGTAATTCAATCACCAAAGGGCTCAATTAAAAGTAGAGATTCTTGGATAACTTCCATGAAGTTCAGGTGCATAGAGAGATGTTTTTGAGTATGTCTGCACCACAACTGCTCTCTAACCAATCTTAAATAAACATAAAATTGAACATACACATCTAATTATATGCCAATGTATTTTCTATGGCCCAATAAAACATTTGAAATCACTAGTTTCTGTGCATCTAAAAGAGTACATTTTACTAATTCTACAAATATATCTAAATTGCACAAAAGGGTCGAGCATATTAACATTCTTGCAATTTAACATTTACCAAGTATTTAATACCAGGTGCCAGTCACTGCACCAGTTGCTGGGAATAAAGAAAATATAACACAGTCTTAGCTCTTGATTTAAAGGTAAGCAGAAGAGATACAAGTAAATGAAAATTATTCCTTGTATAACACAATATAGTAGCACAGGTACAAAATATTACGGGAAATCGGAGGAGAAAGCAATTAATTCTGATCTTTGAGGTTTCATATGAGCTGGATTTGGAAGAATAAAAAGACTAGAAGCAGAGAATAGAAAAGAACATTTCTAAGCAGAGGGGCTGGCATAAGTAAAGGGGAAACAGCTTGGAGAGGAAGGGAACAGGGACATGAGGGAAACAGGGACAGTCCAGCTGTAATTAGAGCAGGAATGATGGCAGCTAAGTAGGCAAAAAAGGAAAGCTTTTTGTAAATTTGCACAAGGCCTTAAATATCATGCTCCTGAAAGCAGCGAACAGTCACTTGAAAAGTTTTTAAAGAGGAAAGGGACATAATCATAACTGTGTTTTACAAAATCCACTATGACAGAAAAAATAAATAATAGAGGTAGAGAAGAGTCCAGAGGCAGACAGGTGATTTAAATGACAGCTGTAATAGTCCAGCTGAGAATAAAACCCAAATTAAGGCCTCAACAGAGGAAAGGATAGGAGGGAATGGATTTAAAAAGCACATAGAAGACAAAACCAAGTACCAACTGGATTGAAGACTATAGCAAAGAGAGAATTTACGGATGACTAGTTTAGGTGACAGGTGAATAAAATACCATCTAAGGGAGACAGAAAATAGATTGAACAAAAGGTTTTAGGGAGAAACATAGTAAATTCAATTTTAGCCCTAACATGTTTGAAAATATAATAGTTATTCAAACTAATTAATACTTACTAAATGTTAGGAGATATGAAGTGTATTTTTGAACAGTTCTTGTCAGCAACAACCATCCCTTCAGTTGCCCTTGTATCTGCTCCAAGAACTATGCCATCCTATTTTTAAAAAATATAGATATTTTTAAACAATCTTACATATGTAAACCACAGCTCTTCGGTTTAGGGGAAACAATGTTGGCCAGCCCGTGGTCCCCCAAACATCTACCCACCCACACACCAAAACTCCTATCAATAATACTATGCTATACTTTCAGAATTCAAGAAAAAGGTTATTAATAAATGTTATTGGTTGAATCCTGAGTAGGTGATAAAAATGATCGTTCCTGTTTTCAAATAAGGCTCAGAGATTCCGTGAATTCCTTATGAATCAGAGTTAATACAGGAAAAGTCTGGATTAAGACACAGAAATCCTCCCATTAAAATAGCCACCTCTGTCAATTTCTTTTAAAAAGATGTCACTCTTTACCATTAACAACAATAATCATTATCGCTTTTGACCCTTACAACGATCTAAGGCTGAAGTTACTATGTCCATTTGATGGAAGGGAAAGTGTGGCTGTGAGAAGGAAAGTGACTTGCCCAAAGCTGGAAGCAGCATATAAGTTAACTGGTTAAATAGACCTGTCTGACCCCAAACCTTTTATTCTCCCATTACATCATCCTGCTTTCTAATATAATAACAAAACAGAGAAGTAAATCGGCCTCCTGTCAAAAACTCCACAAAGTGAGAATACAAACTGCTGATAAAGCGCACAAAACCTAACAAAGTCTTTCCTGAAGGATCATTCCTTGATATCTCCATAACACGGGCCCCTCCCAACAGAGCCCAGAGAAGTAAAGGAGGCCTAGTTCATGGAATCAGTTCAGTCACTACTTTTGGCATGTCCCGGCTTACCTTATAGACCACCCCAGCAATGGTTGTGCCAGTTTTCCGGGCTGCTGGAAGCTTGTACCCTTTCTTTGCAAAATCGGCTTCCAAGACGGCATTCCTAAGAGCAAATGAGAGAATAAAGCGTTGAAAGGGAAGATCACATTACGCCGGACTGGCAAAAGGGTACCTAATAGGGAACTAGAGAAAAGAACATACTATTTTACTTTCACGCCCATCTGTTCACTCAATCCTCCCAACATCTGGACCATTACCCAGTTTTTTCAGCAAAGAGAGCGTCAGAAAGGAGCAGCACCTCGCCTAAAGAGACTGAGATGGAGAGTGTCTGAGTGCGCTGGAAAGTGAGAGAGCAGACCTGGCCTCAGGAGGACCCACGCTCAGGCCCTCATTCCCCTGAGTCACAGGGGCCGCGAGCCGCAGGCTCTGCCGTCCACCCTTCCCTTGGACTTCTCAGATCAGACCATGGCCCACCGGCAACCCCGGCACCGTACTCCCGCTCCCGCCCTGAACCCAGCCGCGGGTATGGTCGCACCTGCGGCAGTTATCAAAAGAAAAACCTCCAACCGGTGGCTTATACACTGACACAGCCGCCATCTTCTTAAGAAAGTATTTCCGGGGCCGGAGGCGGGAGCAAAGAAAAAAGAGCCGAGTACTTCCGGCGCCGCTAGCGACCTGGGCTGAGCGGGTGAGGCAAACTCCGCGCTAAGGCGATTGGTCTCAGGAGTTGCCGGCTACTAGAGAAGCCCGGAGGTGTTTGGAGTATAGCGCCCCAGGTGGCGCGGAGGAAACACTGACTCCTGGAGCCGGGAAAGGACTTGTCCAAGGTGGGCGCACCGGAGACCAGGCCTCCTGTGACAGCTCCTCCAGATCAGAGCTGGTTCTACTTTTAATTCAGCTCCATGGGGGCTTCGGAGACAAATACACGCACGTTCCAGACACAGCCCACTGCCTCCTTGCATTGAGCAAGTCCTCTCAACTCTGAATCTGTTTCTTCTGCTGTCAAATGGAAATCACAGCTCCCTCAAAAGGCTGCTGTGAATTGAGCAAGAAGCACATGAAAAGATGTTTAGCATCATTAGTCATTATGAAATGCAAATCAACACCACATGCAATACCACTGCACAACCACTAAGATGACTATAATAAAAAAGACAGATAATAACAAGTGTTGGCGAGGATATGGAGAAATTAGAACCTTCATATACAGCTGGTGGGAATGTAAAATGGTGCAGCTGCTCCAGAAAACAATTGGGCAGCTCCTCCAAAAGTTAAACATAGACCCAGGATTCCTCTTTTATGTATATATGTAAAAGAAATGAAAACATGTTTACAAAAACTCGTACACAAAATTCATAGAAACATTACTCATAATAGCCAAATAATAGAGACAATGTTCATCACCTGATGGATGGATAAACAAAATGCAGTACATCCATACAATAGAATATTATTCAGCCATAAAAAGGAATGAAGTGCTGATACATGTTACAATGTAGAAGAACCTTAAAAACATTGTGCCACGTAAAAGAAGACAGGCACAAAAAGACACATATGGTATGGTTCCATTTCTGTGAAATGTCCTTACTAGACAAATCCATTCAGCCAGAAAGTAAATTAGTGGTTGCTAGGAGATGGAGGGGTGAAGAAACTAGGGAGTGGCTGTTTAATGGGTATGGAGTCTCTTTTGAGAGTGATGAAAATGTTCTGGAATCAAATAAAGTAATGTGTACACAACATTGTGAATATACCAAAAAAAAACACTAAATTAAACATTTTTAAATGATAAATTTTATGCTACATTAATTTTATTTTAATTTTTAAAAGGCTGCTATGAAAATCAAACATTGTACATGAAGAGCATCTATCCTGGAGCATAACAGCTTCTAATTAAATACGTATCATTGTTAATACATTTATTTAATCCTGCCAACAACTCTAAGAAATAGCTGTGTAATTCAATTCATTTTACTGATGGAAATTAAGGTTTATTGAAGTGAAGTAACTTGCTCACATTGCATAGCAAGTAAATGGCAGCCTCAATAACTGTGGAAGGTGTTAATTTACTCAGCAAATATTTATTGATCACCTACTATATATCAGACATGTTTCTAGGTATGAATGAATGAATGGATGGATGCATCCTGTTCACCTAGAATCAATGTCTGTCACAACTATGTGTTCAATAAATATTTTTCAAAGGTTAAATTCTCTAGCATTATTCTCTGTGTCTTTTGTGTGGTATTAAAAAAAATGAAGCCTCATACACCTGCCTCCACAGGAATCTACTGGTAGAAAAGTTTGACTATTTCCTCTGTTACCAACTTTTTACTCTGGTGAATATAAGAAGTAAAAAGACTTGGATTCTGCTCTAGAGAAGTCCACTTCCTAATGAGACTCAACTTCATAAGACTTGGACAGGACAGGTCAACATACCTGGACACCGTGGGGTCAGTAAATAATTATAGAATGAAAGATGGCCTCTACAACACTTATCAGACCCTCTCACCCCTCCTCTGGGCTCAGCCCTGATGGAATGAACACAGAGATGAATCAGATGTAGTTCCTCCCATCATGTTATGGATTGATCTATGTCACCTCAAAATTCATATGTTAGAATCCTAACCCCCAGTACCTCAGAATATGACCTTTTTGGAGAAAGAGTCTTTACAGAGGTAATCAAATTGAAATGAGATGATTAGAGTGGGCTTTACTCCAACATAACTGGCATATTTACAGAAAGCAGAAATTTGGAGACAGACTTGCACAGAGAAAATGCCCTGTGAACATGAAGGCAGAGAGATGGATGATGCTTCTACAAGCCAAGGAATGTCAGAGGTTGCCAGCAAACCACCAGAAGCTAGGCAAGAGGCCTGAAACATCATCCAGAAGGAACCAACCTTTCTGACAGCTCAATTTCAGACTCCTAGCCACTTATTGAGACAATAAATTTCTGTTGTTCGAGCCACCCAGTCTGTGGTACTTTCTTTTGGCAGCCCAGGCAGACTGATAGACCTCATGAGTTCACAGTCCAGGGGAAGAGAGAAGTCCCCAGAAAGACTCACAGTCCAGTGTGCTAAGGACTGGTGGAGGGAGCATGCCATGAGGTCGGGGCTGCAGAAGGCTAGAGGCTCAGAAGGACAGAGTGTGAGTTCAGGGACAGACACATGAGCAAAACTTTGAGTATGACAAGCACAACCAAACAAAAAAACCCTGGGCATGCATTGCTTTCAGGAAACAGTGATGAGTCTCATGTGACTGCAGAGACAGTAAGCAGGGCAGGCTGCAGCCCCCGGAGGATGGTACAGGGGCACCTGCTTCCTGCTGGAGCTGGAGAAGCCAGGGAAGGATGTGAAAATGATTTGTTACCTCGATTTGTCTCCGGAGCGTTTGTCTTCTTAACTGAGTCTCTTTGGTATGGTTTTCATACCTGACAGAGCTGAGGCGGTGGTATCTCACCTAAGGCATCTGGAGATGACTCAGCAGAGGTCACCAGAGCCCAGCAGAGGGCGACAGAGAGCCTCTAGGGAGCCAGGGCCTGGCCCTAAAGAGACAGAGCCTGAAGCCAAGTCAGCCTGGGGCAGGGCCTGGCACCGCCAGCGTGTGGGACAGTTCTAGGTCCATAGCGCTCAAAGATCCCCGGTTCAGCCTCCCTGTCCAACATGACTGCTGACCCCTGGGACTGTAGCCCAGCCAGGAATGCCCTCCCCAGGGCCTGGGCACAGTCCCATTAATCCTTAGCAGTGCCACCAAAACTATCTGACTAGTAAAGTCACCCCTTCTGCTCTGGATTTGCCTGTGTGACCTCAAGGGAGCCACCAGGCTCTCCGCGCCTCAGTTCCTAATAATACGGTAACAGCCAACATTCCCTAAGTGTATCCAATGGCCTAAGTCCTGTTCTAACCGCACGATCATCGTGGGCACCTAGAATGTGCCAGACACTAGGAAAACAGATGACCAAGAGACAGACACAGCGCCTCTAGGAAGCTAGTGGTTCCTAGTGCCTGCCCTCAGGAAGCTCACGGGCCCTAAGGACCAAGCGTCATCGCACCACTTTACAGATGGGGCAACTGAGGCCCAGAGAGTTAAAGTCATTGGCTCAGGGTCACATAGCTGATAAGTGACAGCGTCAAGATTCAAACCACACCCCGCGGGCCCCCAAGCAGACAAAGCACCACTTCCCAGACACCCCCACAATTATGTCCCAGCTGAAACCAGAGTCCCCCTGTTCCCTGAGGCTTTGGCAAAACAAAAAGCAAGGTTCCTGCCTCTAAGATTCTCATCCCAGCGGTGTCATCACAGGCTGGTCTCTCCAACTCTCTTCATCAATTTCCTCTCCTGTAACATGGGAGAACGTTACAGTGTCCCTGATCTTGTGGCCCCTGAATGAGGGCACACCGTGTCAACTGTAGAGCACTTGGTCCATTCACTCATTCATTCATTTGACCACTCGGTATTTATTGAGCCTCTCCTGGGTGCTGAGCTCTGTGCCAGCTCTGTGCCAGATCACAGCCTTGAGGGGTGTTGGTCTGGGAACCAGACCTTCAGTTCACGGTGTCAAGTGTCCTAAGGGACATGTGGCAGGAAAGGGCTCCCGAGTGGACCTGAAGCAGCGGGGTGGGCGCCCAGAAGACAGGGGTTAGCACCGAGACCAGGAGACCAGAGGGGGCATCAGCCGGCACTTCCAAGGGCCTGGCAAGCACCTTCCCCCGACCTGCAGGCTGTTAGGAACCCCACATGGGATAGGCCCTGAAAAACTCACCCCATCCTCTGTCAGGATACACACACAGCCAGGGGTGGCCCCACACAGAGACTTGGCCATCTTCCCATTGTAGGGAAAGCAGCCCATGATGCTTCTGGTTGCTAAGACAACAGGACCCTTGTTTTTCCTTCTTCATAAATAAGATATAAATAGACAGGGCAAACCTGGGCGCCTTCTTTGCATGAATTAGAACAGCTGTTCCAGGCTCCAGGGCCCCTGGCACAGCACCCAGGCGCCGAGCCTCGCTGCATGAGCCACAGCGACACAGCTCCAGTGTGAGGGCACGGAGTGTGGATTCCCTCCTCCCACCCTGGACTCACCTGGGACACTTAGCAGATTCTGGGGCCCTGCTGAGACCCACAGAATCCCAACTGCTGCAAGCAGGGCTGGGATAAGGATTTAACTACTTACCTCCGGGAGATGAGATGAGCCCCGCGTTTGCCAAATCCAGGTGATGGCGAGGCTCTTCTTTCAGCACAGGTCATTCTCTTAACAACCCATGAGGCAGGGAAGCCCTAAATGGAGAAGGAGCAGACAGAGAAACTAAGACTCAGAAGGACTATAGACTAGCCCACAGCCACACGGTGAGGAAAAGTCAAAGCAGAGACTTAGGTCCTTAGAAGGCAAGCTGCAGAAGGTGGCATTATTTTTCTATAGACGGAAGATTCAGGTAGACAGGACTACCTGGCAAGTCAGGGAAGGCTTCCTGGAGGAGGCGAAGCTGAAACAAGATCTTAGAGGATGACAGTGGAGAGAAGGGGGCAACATTCCAGACAGAGGAAAGAGCTCAGATAAAGGCGTGGAGGGAGGAGAGGGAATGTCAGGTCTACAGAACAGAAGGTAGGTCTGTGAGGCTGCCCGGCAGGGCTGGGATGGGAGAGGTGAGGGTAGCAAGTGGACGGGCTCCAGTTACGAAGGGCCTCGTAGGCTGGTGCAGAAGTCTGGCTTGTCCCTAGCTCAGAAAGCTTTAAGCACAGAAGAAACGTGACCTCTTTTGGGACAAAGGGCTGCCTCTTTGCTAAAGGGAGTTTGAGCAGAGCATGTCCTCCAAAGACAAGGTATCCTATAGGCTGCTGGTCAACAGCTCATGGATGCCCCCTCCAGCCAAGCCTCACAGGGTCCACCTCTGAATGTGAACACCGTGTGCACCCCAGGTACAGCCTCCAGCTTCATCACCTCCCCCATGGTTCTAGTCCTGTCACGCCCTTCCACAGCTAGGAAACTGCTACCTCATTCATTCATTCATTCATTCATTCCTTAGCAAACTCCAATTCTGTGTCTGGCATAGGAGCTCAAAGACTCTGCCCTGAAGTGGAATAGATACAGAAATCAATACGAAGGTTAAAAGACCAGAAGTTTCTGACGGAGGCTGCACATCGTATCAAGAGGCTGGCTGGGGCTGCAGGAAGAAGATTCTGGGTGCTCCAGAGGAGAGGACGGTGTGAGCAGACACGGGCACGCACGACACAGCTGGGCGTGTTGGAGAGCGGTAAGCGAGAGGAGTCAGAGGGGAGCGGGAAGCCGGACGCTCGTCAGGGCCCTGGGTAGGCAGGACCTGGGAGCTGATTCCGGGGTATTCATCGGGGGAATGATGTGATCACACCAGTGAGTTGTGAGAACCAGCCTGGCAACTGGTCAGAGGATGGAATGGACAGGGAGAGACTAGAAATAGGAGCGCCATGGACCAAGGTGGAAAGTAAAGTGGCCTGAACTAGGGTGGAGGCAGTGATGACAGGAAGAAAGGAACAGTCTACAGAGATAGTACTAGAGGTCAGAGAGACAGGACGTGGTCAGAGGGTGGATGTGAGGGGCAGGGATTTGGCAGGGTGAACGTTGTCCAGGGGTCTGACTTGGGTGGCTGAATAGATGGTGGCAAGAAGGTCCACGTGGGTCCCCCTTTGGGACATGTTGTGTTGGGGGTCTATGCAGGAGAGATAAGTACAGTTCTCTGTCTGCTGTTGCAAACAGAAAGCCACACAAGCCCCAACTATGAGTGTGACACCGCAGGAGAGTGAGCAGAGGGAGAAAAGGGAGCAAGAACAGAGGCCAGGGATGGTAATATTTACAGGCAAAAATGAGGAGTGAGCAAAGCATGGAGAGAAGGAGAAGGCAGGGAAGCAGGAGGAGGCGGTGACCAGGTGAGAATGACATCACTGAAGCCAAGATCGGTGAGGGGGGGGTGGGACTGGAGATGGAGGGAGAGTCACCCAAGTCCCAACAGTCAAGGAAGATGAGCGCAGAACATGACCGTGGAACCTTTCTCACCAGTCACGCTGTTTTCACTATCAAATTTAGCGAAGACTTTTTTTCTAATAATAATGCTCAGTGTTAAGGATGATGTGATGAGATGAGCACTTTGGTAGTTTGCTGATGTAGTTCGGAGTGCAAAGTGGTACAAGCTTTCTGGAAAGCCATTTGCCAAAATAGTTCATGATCCTGTACAACAAAGGACTCAGAGTTAACACGGTGTCGTGCCCTTCCAAATTCGTTAAGAGAGTCGCTCTCACCTTAAGCGTTCTTGACATACACAGACTCACAAGAAAAAAGGGACATGAAGTGATGGATATGTTTATTACCTGGATTGTGGCGATAGTATTATGGATGTAGGCAAATGTCCAAACTCATCAAATTATGTGCATTAAACATGTGCAGTTTTTTTGTATATAAATTATACCTCGATAAACTATTTTAAAAAAATTCAAGATCCTTCAAAAACTTCAGAACATTTAACTTGAAAATTTCCCTTCTAAAGGCTCTATCCTCAGACAATAGTTGGTGTGTAAAGATGTTTGTTGTAATACTATTTATAATGAATTATGTTATATTTTATAATGAATTATATATTGGATATATATTGGATAATGGATTATTATAATGGACTATACATTATCATATGTAGCAATATTATAATTAAAGCTGGAAACCTCTTTGATGTTAAACCATGGGAGAATAGCTAAATAATTTATGATGGCATACATGAGGCTACTAAAAATTGTGTTTTCAATGCATGTTTAATGACACAGAAAGTGAGATACTTTATATGTATGGGTTTGCATTATATATGCAAAAAAGAAATCCATTCTATTATGAATAGTGATACTTCCTTGCCAGTGGAATGTCAGGTCATTCTTATTTCCCTGTTTGTACCTCTGTATTTTTTTCAAATTCTCTACTGTACATATTCATTATTTTCCCCCAACTTTTAATTTTGAAGTTTTTCAAAACTTCAGAAAGTTACAAAAGCAGTACAAGAAACCATTCTCTCTCTCTCTCTCTCTCTCTCTCTCTCTCTATCTATCTATCTCTCTCTCTATCTCTCTCTCTCTCTCTCTCTCCCCCACTCTCTCCCTCTCTCTCTCTTTCTCCCTGCCCTGCTCTCTCCCTCTCCTGAACCAATTGAAAGTTACACAACACTCCACCCCTAAATAGTAAAACATGAATCTCCTACAAACAAGGACTTCTGCATAACTACAATGCCATAATATGGACTCAATATTATTATCACATTCAGTATTCAGTCCACTTCCAAATTTCCCCAATGATCTCAATACCTGTTACCTTTATGACTTTTGTGGTATGGGATCCAATCAAGGATCACACACACAGTGAACACAGCTGCCCCCTAAAATACATCAAGAATCTCCTAGAAACAAGATCTGCAATAAAACCACAATGCCGTGATCACATTCAGGAAACTTAAGATGGGTTCAATATTATCACCTGATATGCAGTCCACATGCAAATGTCCCCAATAATTGCATTTAGGATTTTCATGACCGGGGATCCCGGCTGGCATCCCACACTAAATTCAGTCACCATGCCTCTTTCGCCTCCTTCAATCTGAACTGTCTTCAGACTTTTTTCCTCTTTCACAAGGCCAGCCCAGCTGGTTTAAAGAATGTTCTTCAGCGTGGATTTGTCTGGTGATCTTGGCAGGTGAGCTTTTTTTGGCGGGAGTGTCTTATAAGTGGTGTTCTGTCCTTCTCAGGGTACAACAGGAGGTGTGTGATCCTGAACGGTCCCAGTATTAGTGGTTTTAAGTTGAATCATCTGGGTGAGGTGGTATCTGTCATTTTTCCACCATCTGTAAAGGTATCTTTTTCTCTTTGTAATTAAAAAGTAATTTGTGAATGATTTTTGAGACTGTGCATATCTTATTCCCAGTTGTCTCTAGCCAAGGTTAACAGCACTCACTGATGATGAGTTTTGCCCAAATTAATTATTCTGATGTTGATCGTACGATGCCATTTTCTGCTTCTCTCACTCCTTAGCTGGCACTCTTCTGTCAGAAAAAGCTTTCCCTGATCCTGCCCTCTCTGAGTTTTTTTTTTTTAATTCTTTTTTTAAAACTCAAGGATTCTTTTTTTTATTCTATGTATTATGAACCATTCTTGTTATTAATCATTTTGATCTCCAATTGTGTCAAATTTGGCTCCTGGAGCCCTTTCAAACTGGCACCCACCAATCTGAGTTCTTTGCCTTCTGGCACAATAGGCATGGAATGGAGCACTTGCGGGGTCCGTCCAGCCTCACAGACCCCAGAAGCAGCCGCTCACCTCTGGACCCACGGGTGGCACGAAGGAGGGCAGCAGACAGCGAGTGAAGTGGCAGGGCCTGGGCTAACCTTTGGACTTCTTTGTCTCAGAAGCATCACCAGCCTGGCTTTAATTAAAGGCCCCATCTCAAGGATACAGGACACCAGCCTGCTTGGGCATCTCATGGCACACCTCATCCATTTACTTTTTGCACACGGAAGGATATTAATAATGGTGCAAAGATGGAGGGAAACTGGTCTTTTGCAACGTCACCGAGGAAAGGAAAATATAAAAGAAACAACCACGCGCATGTGTGTGTGTGTGTGCGCGCGCGCGCGCGCGTGCACGTGTCGTGTGCGTGTCCCCAGGTTCTCCAGGCCTCTGCATCTTTCTCCTTCGCCTTTCTTTCTGTCTTGTTGAGGTATAGTGTGCACACAGTAAAATGCACAAATCTTAAGGGTAATGTTGGATGGGTTTTGATAAATGTGTAACCAGCACCTCATCCAAGATATAGAACCTTTCCATCACCCCCAGAAAGTTCCCTCATGCTCCTGCCGGTCAATCCCTTACAAAGGCAACCACTTTCTAATATCTAAAACTTCTAGAACTTTGCGTAAACAGAATCATACTGTGAGTGCACCTCCTTTCTTTTAACTGCCCAATAAAATGGGGACGGAAGCCCAGCAGTGCCACCGCTGTCCCCAAAATATTTCTGAGGCTTTCCTAGGGAGAGGAGAAGAAGCAGAGCACTGATGTCCATCCGTGGTTTCTCTCTCTAAATCCTGCTTCCGGGCTGGTGGTCGAGAAGGGGACCCAGATCAGGCTTATTCCCCGACCTCCCCCAAAATCATCTTCCTTGGCCAAGAAACTATGGCTTACAAAGCCCATTGGACAAGGCAGGAGACTGTCTACCCAGCAGTGAAGCTCGGACACTCTGACGGCCCCTCTGAGACCCTGACTATGGGGACCCCCGGGGACGACAGTCCTGTCCATCTGCCAGCAGGAGCGGCAAGCAGCACCAGCGGCCAGCACATCCTGCATTTCTGCTGTCAATCTGCCCACTGCCCTGGGTTGTTTACTGGAAGCCGGCCTCCCCGCGAGGGTTCAAAGCCCTGGCCCTGGGCGCGTCTGCGGCAGGAAGCCGGCCGGGCGGTAATTGGCGGTGTGGCTGCGCTCAGCGGCCGGCACTGACCCAGTATCTTCCTCCAGCAGTCGCCTTTGAGTGGCTCCAAACTGACCTTCCAGGCCTGCAGGGACTTCCTGCCGAATGCCAAACCGGCACCAGCAACAAATTACTCGTTCCCCCAGAAATCTATTTAAAAGATGACAGCAGTTTTGGGGCCAGGGGACCCCCAGCGTAGGAAGCCTAATGTCCTCTTTTCCCAAGAGCCAAGAGCAGACTCCTGCTGAACTAAGAGGGAACTGAATTAGAACTCTGAATTTTGGAGCTGAGAAAAAATGAGTCAAAGCCAAGGAGAGGCTGCCGTCCTTGAAGCCTGTCTATGGTTTCATGCAGGGCGAGGAGGCAGGATCTGGAGTTCCCTAGATCTCATTTCCAATCTGCCACTTCCACTCTGTGTGACCTTGGGCGAGCCACTTAGCCTCTCTGAGCCTCCCATGCCGGAAAAAGGCAGTAAGAAGCCCAGTGCTCGGGTTGGCAAAAAGCAAAGGCACAGGAAGTGCCAGGCACAGAACAGATGCTCCGTGAGGGTTGCTGGATCGGAAGCAGACTGTATTTATTTCATTCTCCAGCCAAGAGAGACAAGGGGTGCAGGGTGACCTGCGTCTGTGTGCCCACATTGCCAGTAAGGCAGTGGCTGAGCCACAAGGTCAAGTGGGATGGAGCTGCAGCTGGAGGGCCTTAGTGTGGGGTCAGGACACAGTAGCCGGTGGGTTTCCCTGGGCTAGAAGCTCTTGCCATCTCCAGCAAGGCTCCGGCTGCTCACTGAACCATCGGATGAATGAATGAAACTAATGAATGAAGATCTATATCCTTAGTAGATGCAGTAGGCTGAATAATTGCCCCCTGAAGATGTCGACCCCTAATCCCCAGAACATGTGAAGACGTCACCTAAAAGGGACTCTGCAGATACGATTAAGTTAAGGCTATTGTGATGGGTTAAGCGTAATCACAAGAGTCCTCACAAGAGAGAGGCAGGAGGCCCGGAGTTGAGGCCTTAGGTGTGAATTGAGAGAGAGGCCATCTGCAACAGACCTAGGTGACATCAAGACCTGGGCCTCATAGTCATATAACCTCTGTCTTCTGCACCTGGTTGGGCCCAGACTCCAATGCAGGACTTCTGTCATATGACAAAGTGCTGCTGCAGCCACCTGACCTCATGACATGTAGGATCAGAAAACGCCAGCTCAGGCCGGACAGCTCGAATCTCATAATTACCCGACGTACCACGGTCAGCTGCTCAGTGGGAAACCAGGAGCTGATTTTCTAAGGGGGAGTACTGCTCTGCTCCAGATGTCATGGACTTGCTTCTAGATCCTAGTTTAAAAAAAAAAAAAATGATTTTGTTTGATAGGTACATTTGGTTCACGTGGCAAATTGGCTATTTCTTAAGTGACTTAATTATTTGTTAATTGATTTTTGGTGAACTGGCTTTTGCAGAATTGGGTTTTAGCAAAATTGATCAGTGCTGGCTTCAGATATGCAGAGAACGGCCTCAAGGATGCTTTCCTGCTCTTGGCTTTGCTGTCACTTGACTTTTCCCTAAATTGTGGCAGAGATGACCCCTATTCCTCTTGTTTGGCTGCCCCAGTTGGGAGAGCATGACTTTCCCTGTAGGAGACCCAGTAGGCCACCTGGGTCATACGCCCACCCTGGAATGAACCTCCTGGGCTAAGGGCAGGGAATACCCGGATTAGATGAGCCTGGGATGTATGGCCACCTGTGGCAGGTAGACTTCTCAAGATGCCCCCTCCCCCCAATTTCCATTGTCAGTTATTCAACCAAACACTTACCTAGATACTGCTATGTTATGGGTAATTTTACATGTCAACTTGGCTGGGCCATGGTACCCAGACATTTGGTAAAACATTATTCTGGCTATTTCTGTGAAGGTGTTTTTGGATGAGGTTAACGTTTAAATCAGTGGGCTTTGAGTAGAGCAGATTAACCTCCTCCATAATGTGGGTAGGCCTCATCCAATCAGTCTTAATAGAACAAAAGACTCACCTCTCCAGAGTAAAAAGGAATTCTGCTAACAGACTGCCTTTGGACTTGAACTGCAACTCTTTCCTGGGCCTCCAGACTCCAGGCCTGCCTTGCAGATTTTAGACTTACCAAGCCTCTATAATCGGGTGAGCCAACTCTTTAAAATTTATCTCTCTCTCCCTGCCTCCCACCCACTCCCTCTCTGTGTGGTTCTCTCTTTCTTTGTCTCCCATCTCATCAGTTCCCTCCTCTCAGCTTGGCTTTATCCCATCCCACTGCATATGGATATGACAGAATGGTAGCCTGTGGCAGACAGAATCCCAGTTTTGTTGGGGACAGCAAAGTGCCTAGATGATAAATGACTTTTCTCAAACTCCCTCACAACCAGTGATATGTAAATAGAAGTGTATTATAGTACTCTGTGAGGGTCACCTAAGGGAAGGTAAGTTGACTCAGCTGGAAGGAGCACCTCTTTTGTCCTTTCTCCTTTTCCTCCTTCCCATTGCCTAAAATATGGGTGTAATGGCTAGAGCTCTGGCAGCCATTCTGGGCCATGGAGGTGAGGCTGGCTGCTCATGCCAGTCATATGCGCCCTAAACTGGCTATCACCAGACATCTTTTACATGTAAAACTAAACAAACCCTTGCATGTTTATCCACTTTCACCTGGAGCTTTTTGTTATATGCAGCCAAACTTAACGCCATGACATTTGGCTACAAGCAACTCCAGCTTTATAACTTTTCAAATGAGAAACTTCAGAGTCAGGACTCCTGCTCCTCTCACTCCATAAGGCCTCTAGGGTAGAGCTCTGGATGCCACAGCTGGTGTCATGCGCATGACTAGAAGAATGGCCGAACTGTGGCCTAGGCCCACTCTTGGTAAGTTTTGTGTTACTCATTTGCTTGCTTTTCCAGAGGCATAGACTCCCACGAATGGTGGGCAAGGAGAATTCCCCCGAGGGAGTGGGTGTGCTGGATACACAGGAAGTGATGGATGCCCACCACAGCCAGCATATAGTGAACCCCAGTTTGCTGGACTCCCCAGCTGGGAACTCTCCACCCTACTCTATGGTATTTCAGTGTTAACAGAAGGGGCTTCCCTATCCACCCCTGCAGCCGTGGGACCCCGAACGAGTCCACCAGGGTCGCTCTGACCTCTCCAAAGGCTGTGGTACAAGAGGGCAAAGCATGGAGGGCTCCAAGGTTGACCCAAGGTTGACCCATGGATTATGTCTCAAGCCAATACTGCCAGTTACTAGTGAGAGACAATGCCTGTGAATACTGGAGTCAGTCAGACCTGAGGACAGAGCCCGTCTCAACTGGCCAGCTGTGTGGCCTTGGACGAGTCACTGAGCCACCACCCCGATCCCTCATTTCTGTTTGCAGGCCTGCCCCTCCCCCCTCCCAGCTCCATACACACCTGCAGGTCCCTCTTCTTCCTTTCACCCTTCTAGCCGTCCTCCAGAAGGCCCACCTCGATGGTTCAACCACGCCAAGCCAGGAACTTAGCCAGGGACGTGTGGACGCACTCTCCTTGATGCCAGGATGTTCCAACACGGCCTAAGAAACAATTAAACTTTACAATTTTCCAAATTACCGAACATGCAAAATAGACCACCTCTACCCAGCCCAGAGCCCAGAGCCCTGGCCCTGAGCCTATGACCCCACCTGGGAACAAAAGTGAGGGTTACAGATGAACTGGGGGGCTCAATCAACAGCCAGCTCTGTTCCCACCTAAGAGGGGACGGGTGGCCGTAGACACATGTCCCATAGTCCTGCTTCATTATGCCAGCTCCTGGCTGCCCAGGACACTGCTTCTTCCTAATCAGGTGGACTAAAATTGGGGATACAGGGCTGATACCACTTAGAGACTAAGCCAGGCAAAAAAGTAAATCTTCCTATTTAAATTCTTTTTATTATTATTTAAATTTAATGTATTGTTTACTTAATATTTATTATTTAAATTTTATTATTTAAGTTTGTGGTTATTTTTATGTTTGAAGTACTACGTGCTCAGAAAAACAATAGAGAATTGAATAAGCTAAAAATATGAATCTCCTGTGATTGGAGGTGGGCTCAGAAATGTCTCTCGAGAACGTGACTTGATTAAAAAACAAAGGAGTGGAAAACAAACACAAACGTGACTGTTGCTTTGTCATTTGCAGGCAGCTGTTTCTGGGCATCTCTGTGACAGCACTGTCACCCATCCTCAAGCTGACACTGTCCACAGGGTGCTGTGGGAGGGCAGGGGTCAGCCAGAATTCCCATCCGTCCTAAGCACCCAACACAGGGCCTGGTGGAGAGGAGGGATTCAGTGCATCTGTTGGAAACTGGGGAAGAAGAGAAGGATGGAAGGGTGGAGAAGGAGGTTGGAAACCCCCACTTCTTGTTAAAGCAGAGGGACATGCAAAATCCTACAGGAATTCACAGAGAACAGCTCACTCTGCCTGGAGGGGCTGGAAAGCAGCCAGTGACACCAAGCTGAGCCTCGAAGCATGGCAAGGAGCTCTCTAGAGTCTGTAGACAATCCTCCAGGCAGGGCAATAGAGGAAAGGCAGTTCGGGCAGAAGGCATGGCATGTGCCAAGATGTGGAGTCACGGGAGAACACGGCATATCTGGGCCTCCATGAAAAGCTTGGTACAACCCCAAAGGAGGGTGTTTGGAGAAGAGAGGGGACAGGGGAGGGCATTGCAAAGGACTTCCTGAGCTGGGCCGAGGAGATAGCTTATGTTCTTGGTTTCAGAGAGCACCTGCCAGGTGTTCACTGAGCCTTGGTTGAATTACAACGTGGTCAATTGTTAAACCAGATTAGGAGAAGGGGACCCCAAGTCCAGCCACTGGAAGGGCAGAAGCCCTGAGACCCCATCCCCTGCCTGGGCCCCCAAGCAGCTGCTCCTCCCCTCCCACTTGCTCCAGCCTGAGCATTTTTCTCTGCGCTTGATGAAGTTAAAATAAGCCCTCTCTGGGGTGAATCGCAGGCATTCAAATTGGATTGGCACGCGGACGTCGAGCAGTTGGTGGCAGGAGCCAGGGGACCCAGAGAGCAGGTTTTCGCTGGAGGGGACGTGAGCTTTATTTCCCTCTTGGTTGCTGACAAGGAAGCAGCTGTCCTTTCCTGATTATTTTTACCTCCAGTCACAGCCGCTGATGCTAAGCCTCCCAAGTGCCTGCCCGCCTGCCAGGGCCAAGGTGAAGAGCCCGGCAACCCAGCCCAGCTCTGCCACAAGCCTCGAGCTCCACCTACTGCCACCTCCAAACAGGACCAAGAAGCAGCCCCTGCCACAGATCCAGATGCCTCCACTCCAAGGTGGGTCACTACCTAGAAGAGAGAGAGCCAGAGCAGCCTTGAAGACAACCTGAGACCAAAAAAAGAGGGGAAAAAATTCATAATCTATTGCCCTCCTCTAATACAATAGTTCATTTCTTCTTTTTGTTTTCGTTCAGACTTTTAGTTTAACTTAACTCTTAGCTAAGCACTTCCGAATGTGTCATGTCATTCTGTCCTTTAAAAGCCCAACAGGTGGGTGTTATTAACTTCATTTTACAGCTGAGGAAACTGAGGCTCAGAGGGGAAGTGATCTGCCTAAAATCACAAATTAACAGAGAAGAAGAAATGGGATTTGAATATGGGTTTGTCTAACTCCAAATTTTGTACACCATCCACTATATTTTCAAGTCTTTGTCCAGTTGTATGTTTGGAACACTCTCAGCCGAAACTAACAACAACAGTGCTTTAAATAAACGGGGTTTTATTTTCCTGGTACACCAAAAAACTGGCAGTAGGCAGTCTCTAGATTAGGTGGCAGCACAGTCATGCTGCAGATCAGGGTCTTTCGGTCTTGCTGCCCCCATCATCCTTGACAGGTTGCCTTTTGACATGCTTGCTGCCTCTTGGTCATTTGGGCTGCTGCAGCTCCAGGCATCTCACTCTCTTCAATTTTTTCTTTTACTATTGTATCATTTTCAGTTTCCTTATCACCATGTTGTTTCTATGGTTCTCATTTTTAATGGTTTAATAGTATATCTTCTAGTGGATAAGTCATAAGGTATTTGTTGAACATAGGTAGCTTCCAGTTTTTTCAATAAATTCCATAGAGAAGAATTATTTGGGTCAAAGATGTTAACATTTTTGGTGCTCTTAATATATTATTCTATTGATTTCCAAGATGCTTACACTACCTTACACCATGTAACAGTGCCTGAATGTAATGATTTCACCACAATTGTGCCAGCACAGAGTATTATCATTTTAAAAAGGTTTTTATCATGTTAATATCATAGAATTATACTTTAAAGTTGCTGTTGTTTTTATTTCTTAAAACCAAGGAAGAACCTTTTTCCCCATGTATTTTTCATTTTGTATTTGCTCTTTGGGGAAGTATTTGTTCATTGTTTTACCCAGTCATCTTCCAGAGACCCATATGTATCGAAATGGTACTGGTATCAACCCTGGGCACATTACAACTCAACTTTCTCATTGAATCCTACAATTTTCTGAGAGGAAGGTGGGGTGAGGATAGGATCTGTGCCACAGATGAGGGACCTAGGCTTTCAATGTTTGTGCAGCTACTAAGAGGCAGGCCCTCTGAATCCAAGTTCAGAATTTTTTCTTGCACAGTATTGCTCTTTTTAAAAAATAATAGCTTTATTGATATGTAGGTCACATATCATACAAGTCACATATTTAAAATATACAGTGCAATTGTTTTTAGTACATTCACAGAGCTGTACAATCATCACCACAATCCATCTTTGAACATCTTCATCGTCCCCAGAAGAAACCCTGTAGCCATGAGCAGTCATTGTCATCACAGGTAGAGGTAAAAATACTTTTAAGCTTGAAGAGAAGAGATGGGTGGGGAGGGCTGTGTGAGGAAAGCAGAGAAGGCCCAGGCTGTGCCGTGGACGTGCTATGTGGCCACAGGTCCCACGCCCTCTCTGGTTCTTGGTTTCTTCCCAATAAAAAACACATATTTACTGAGCACCTGCCATGTGCTAGGCTCCAGGCCAGGTGTGTCACAGATATCCATGACCCTTCTCTCTAAAGTGGAGTGAGGGGCCCCTTTACAGAAGAAGGAAGTCAAGACCAAGAGCAGAAACCTGCAGTCATTCCGGTCACCCCACTGGTTGGTGGCAGAGAGGGGGCCTGGAATGCGGAGTGGGGGAGGGGAGGGGTTCTGACTCAGCTCAAATGTCTCCAGCTTCTTCTGGCACTGTTGTAGTAACACAGGTGGGGACAGGTGGGTATGTGGGTAGGAAGGGCTGCTCTTTTCTGCACTGGCTGAGGAAGGTCCTAAGCAGGCTGGCACTAACTAGCTGTTCTTGCCCTGTGGTAGCCACAATCAGGGGGTACGGGTGTTAGCTCGGGGGACCAGTAAGTGGAGTCCTCTTCCCACTGCCCCCCAAGCCAATCCCCCCAGCACATACTCACACACAAACCTGGAGTAATGAGACATCTGTCTGTCTGTGTGTGTGCAGATCTCTTGGATCATTCCTTCCATCTTTCATCAAACAGGAAGTGCTCACTCTCTCAAACTCTGACCCAGGCGATGGAAACAAACGGACAGGCCCCTGGCATTTATAAGGGTCTGGGAATTCCTAAACTAGATTAAGGTGTGGGGCAGGGAAAGCATCCTAGAAAGTCTGAGCTGAGACCTGAAGGATGAGTACAAATGAGCCAGAGAGGACTGGGAGAAGGAATGCGCCTGCCTATTCCTGGGGTTGAGGGACCAGCACGTGCAAAGGCCCGGAGATGAGAATAGAGAGACGTTCAGTCTGGCTTCAGGCTGGGGTATTGAGTGTGACATGGGAGAGGCACAGCAAGGGAGGAAAGAGAGTAGAGCGGGATCCTGTTAGCCATGTGTGAAAGGCTGGACTTTGTCCTACAGCATCAGCCTCAGAAGGGGAGAGACGGAAGTGGATAGAAATTTTAGAAGGGTGACTATGGCTGATGAGTGGAGAAGGGATTGGAGCAGGCTGGGCTGGTTCTGGGCCCATCTGGGTTTCTCAGGGTGTATGGGGCTGGGGGGAAGGGGGAGCGTCTCCATTTATCTAGAGAGTGGGAGCCAGTGCCCCCAGAGAAATATGACAGTGGGCCCAAGTTGTGTGACTCCCCCAACCCCAACACTCACACAGCTCTTCCCACAGCCTTTGTGTCCCTGAAAGGAGGGAGTGATTTTCCACATTCCACGGAGACACAGAGTAAAGAGACATGCCCAGGTCACTTAAAGGTTGGTTGATGGCCAAGCCCCGATTCTGTGGGGTCCGTGGCACCCCCAAAGTGTAAACATCCCAGCTACTGCCTCCTCCTTCCAAATTTCTAGCCCTGGACCCTGGATGGTTTGATTGAGGGACCAGTACAGGACAGGCCCTGGGACAAGAATACTGGCCGCTCTTACCTCCCCACCCCATCCACACAGACAATGAACCCAAAGGCCTCGCTGGCTATCACTCACCCATGGCCTCCAGGCCTTGTCTACAGAGACAAGGGCCCTGTCAGAGCTGCCCCACTTGTAACGCCGATGAATGGCCCTTCCCTGCCAGTTGGACAAGACCCAGGCTCTGGAGAGGAGAGATTAGGCTGGGCCATCACTCAAACTGATCCCAAGTGCTCGGGGTCCATTGGGTTCCCACCTCCCTCAGTACTTGGCCATCTCTAGGAGTGACTCCTGGAAAATGTGACCCCACAGAAAGGAGGGAGTTACCCTGGGGGCCCCTGGGGGAGGGGCATTGGCATGAATAGGAAAATCATAACATAGCTAGAGGAGAGAGATTTGGGATGGGACAGGAATGGCAAGGCAAGTAGGGCCAGAAGGCACATTAAAAAGGCTGGGAGCATTGGGGTCGATACAAACACCACCCCACTGACAGAGGGGAAGGCCTCGGGCTCAGGAGGCAGACGTGGGTCCACCTCTTCCCTGCTGTGTGAGTCCTGTCTTCTCTCTGGGCTCAGGCTGCACGGAGGTAATATGGGGACCCAGGAGTCCTTGACTTAAAGGAGACGGCGCAAATGTGAAGGGCCCACCCTGGACCGGGCCCAGCAAGGGCTCCTCTCGCTTCCTTTCACCCTCCTCCCTGGCCCAGGAACCTCAGGTGCAGGCCTCGTATCGCCCAGGTCCCACTTTGCAAATTCTCAAACCTAGAGGAAAGCTAGCAGAATTGCACACTGAAGCATCCACCTTGATTCCCCTCCTTCTTCTTTTAAAAATAAATCATAAGAAGAGGGTAAATGTTAATATGCATATTTTACTATAATTAAAAAAAAATCAGGAAAACCAACAAACCATGGTGTTGCCAGCATGTTGTTTTAACAAGAGTAAATCAAGTTTTGACAAGAATGCTAAAAGGACTATATGCCAGGCACCAGATATAAGCCATGGCTTTGTATGTATTAAGATAAAATTCAAATCATATAGCAGCTACATGAGTTGAGTACTATTTGCCATAGATACGTTACAAATGGGGAAAATGAGACTCAGAGAAATTACCCAGTGTGCCTCAGTCAGAGTCAGCATGAACTTGGATGTCTGACCCCCCTCCCAAACAGGAATCGCTGCCTCCAGCCCCAGCTGCCCACCTTCCTCTGCACTCCTGGCCCCACCATCTGGACCAGACTCTGCCCTCAAAGGCCAAACCCCTTCTATTCCCTCATCCCAAGCAGGGCCTCTCCCGTGTCCTGTGTTACCTTTTGAATGACCCGGATGAAGACCAGAGACTCGGGTTCAAGGCCGGGCTCTGCCACTGGCCCACTGTCTAACTTGGGGCTAGAGCCCTCAGTCCTCATCTGGAAAATGGGCATGACTGACGTCGTCACAGTGGGTTGAAGCTAAGGAGAGGAGGCCAGTAGGAGGCCAGCTCAGGGCACCTGGTAAGCTAGGGACTCAGTTCTCCTCTCTCCCACTCCATCTTGGCCTGAGATGGGATTGCGAAATCCAAGGATGCTTTGGCATCCACAAATTTATTTAGGATCCGAGCTTCACAAGGTGGTCTCGCTAATGGAGTGACTTTAACTGTGTCTTGTGGGGAGATGTATGACAATAGGTCCCGCCCAGAAAATAAGTACATGCCACTGCCCCTACCTCCATGCCCATGTCTGGAGCTGGCTGAGCACCTGCTGGCTTCCAAGCTCGCAAGCGGGTTGGGGCTCGGCCTCTGATGGGCTGGGACCGAGGGGCGGGGACTCCTAGCACCGCCCCCAGGCACCACCCTGCACGGGTCAGTCTGGCTGCGAAGCCAACACACTGCAGAGGCGACCGCTGGACTTCAGTCCTCTAAACACCTCGCCGAGTGAGAACCAACCACAGGCTCCAGGCCAAGCGAAGCGGGTGAGGACCTGGGCTGTGAACAGGAAAAGGGTCCGCGAGAGTGTAGGGGAGGCTTTTGTCCCAGGCCCATCAGCCTAGAGGGATTCCTCACCCGCCCCTTGCCAGAGGGATGATGTGCAGTGGCAGCCAAACTTTGCATCTCTCTTTTGGTGGCAAGAAAGGTGGGCACCAAGGAGTTAGTGAGGACAAATGCGGATCAATGTGGACAGAGGGGTGATTCAGGGGGGTGGAAAGATAGACACATGTGCTATTTAAAAGGGGGGAAAAGGGACAATAAATTGGTGCTTTTCAAAGTCCAAAAAGGATGAGCTTCCTGTGTTCCCATGCTGGGACGTGTTTGATTTTCAGGCTTATAGACTCTATGTGGGAGAGGGGGAGGGGTGTGAATGCTCACTGCTGATGGCTCCAGACTTCCAGGTATCATGAGGCCAGCTGGTGAGTGCGGGGGAGGCATTAGTTCATCTCCAGTGTTTTCTGAGGTCCATTTGTGCCTGGCCAGGAGGCTCTTCTTGGCCTGAAGCCCCAGGCCACCAAGAGCCACCCCCTAGTCACTCACGATTAGGGTTCCCTCAGCATACTACGGCGCCTGGTCTGGCTGTGGCAGGCCTGCCATCAGGGCTGGGTGGGTGAAGTGATCGCAAGCTGCTCTTGTTGGTGGTGCTGCTGATGGAATTGGAAGCCAGTCTAGGCAGGAGGGCCGGCATGGTCAAAGGTCTGGAGGATGGATGCTGCCTCGGGAAATGGAGAAGGGAGCAGCTTGAGGAGCAGAGGAGCGCTGGCTGCATGGGGAAACCGTGGGATGGGCGAGGCCGGGGAGCTCAGCAGAGGCCTGATGCAGCGGAGTCTTGAATGCCCAGCTACGAAACCCAAAGAACAGGAGGACACCTACGGGGCCCAGAGGTCACTCATCCTCCCCAGGGACCCTACTACACTTTGCAGCGCCCCTCCCACCCCCAGCTCACCAGGGCGACAGCGTTTCCCAGCTGTGGTCCTGGAAGGGGCTCCCAGAGACCATCCCTTTGTACGAGTAAATGTCACCTCCAGTGAGTGGGCGGGCCACCCCATCCTGGGCATCCAGCCCACTGGGGTCTGGGAGCCAAAGGAGGGGGAAGATGACCCCGCAGACACAGAGAGTAGCAAGGCAGGACACTGAGCTGCTTTTCTTTGCTTTTTTTTCTTCCTCGATCCATCTCGGCCATGCCTGTGACCCCTGCGGCCCCTCGCCTGCCTGCCTGGATCTAGAATGGCAGCCTGGTGCTACTGCCTCCTCTACCTCCTGGTACCTGAGCTTCTGGGAGGGAGTTGCAGGGGAGGAGGCCAAGAGGACTCACAGCTGCCAGGGTTCCTAGTAGCCACTTCATATCATGAGGTCACTGTAAAGGTTACACAAGGCAAGCCCCTGGCACGGAAATAGAATAAAAGCGTTCACTATGTGCTCCAGCTTTTACATCCACTCATCGGCTTCTTTATTCCTCACGTGGGGAAACAGTCTCAGGGCAGAGAAGTGACCTGCCCAAGATTGTGCCCCAGGTAGGACTTGAACCCAGGTCTGGCTGCAGAATCCAGAGCTTCCACATACCCCGCTGAAGCACACAATAGGTATTCAATAACTGCACACACAGGGATGAGGACCTGACCTAACCCCCACCTGTCTTCTCTCTCAGATAGGGAGTCTGTTTGGGACCCCCTTGCCCTCCCCAGGTGCATCAAGGAGCCCTTGGGTCACAGGTCAGTATGAGGGATCCCCCAGAGAGGCTCCCTCCCTCCCCAGCTCAGCCAGCCTGTGGTCCACACAGTGCACTGGCCTCCAGTGCAAAGGACAGGAGGAGATGCCATTTAGTTCGGCCCTATAAGACCCAGCCCTGAAATGAAAGTTTTACTCATGTCCATCTCATTCCTGCCATTATACTGATGACAAAACAGGCTCACGAGAGGATGAGACCTGCCAGGTCCTAGAGAATGGCGAGGGTTTGGCCCCATCAAGCCTAGAATGACTCCCAGCTGGGTGTCCTTGGCCCTGCCCATCTGCAAGGGTTAGATGCCCACACACTGCTGTCCATCACTGTCTCTCCTCTTGCCCTACAGCTCCAGTGGCCCGTGGGGAGGTGGTAGAGACTGCAGGTGGGGTGTGCAAGTTTCCAGGGCAGTGGCTGAGCTGGTGGCAGGCCCAAGAGTCCTGTGACCAGCGGTTCGGCCACCTGGCACTGGGGACCCCAGACTCAGGCCTGGCTTCTCGGCTATCCGACCCCATCTGGGTGGCCCAGAGAGAGGCCGGTCTAAGAAGACCCCCACAGAGGCGTGAGTATGGGCTCTAGGGCCTGGGAAGTGGGTGGTGGGGAGTCAGAGGCTTTGGTGACCTCCAGAGATGGGAGCCCACAGTGGAAGTCCTGTGGATTGGCCCCGGAGGCAGTCCCGGTCGCAAACAGTATCGACTCCTGGCATGGGCCCTTGGAGCCCCCATTTCTTCCTCCCTGAGGGAGGGAGGCACCCAAAGCACGGGGAGGGCACAGCAACTGTGCCAAAGGCAGGGTGGCGTGCACCACTGGGGAAACTGAGGTCCTAGCTTGCTTGTGCCTGCAGGTGCGCGCACCATGGAGGTGCTGGTGTTCCGCGAGAGGACCCCCGACAGGGCGGCGCGGCTGCGGACAGCACTGCCCGCGCTGGGGGCGCTGACGGTGTGCGCACACGTGCAGTGGGACCCCGCCTCACCCGACCCCGCCGCGCTCTTCTCTTTCGCGGCGCCCACACTGGCCAACGCGCTGCAGCTGCGCGCCTTCGCGGAGCCGGGCGGCGCGGTGCACGCAGCTCTCGTGGTGCGCGGCCACCACGCGCCCTTCCTCGCCTCCTTCCACGCGGATGGCGGCTGGCACCACGTGTGTGCCACGTGGGAGCAGCGCGGCGGGCGCTGGGCGCTGTTCACTGACGGGCAGCTGCGCGCCAGTGCGCGGGGCCTGGGCGCGGGCCACCCAGTGCCACCTGGGGGCATCCTCGTGCTGGGTCAGGATCAGGATTCTCTAGGCGGTGGCTTTTCCGCGCGTGACGCCTTCAGCGGCAACCTCACCGACTTCCACCTGTGGGCCCGGGCATTGAACCCCGCGCAGCTGCAGCGGGTACGAGCCTGCGCGCCACCCCGCGGTGGCCTGCTCTTCCGCTGGGACTTGGGCGCCCTGGATGTCACACCCTCGCTGCTGCCGCCGGTGCGCATGCGCCTTCTCTGTCCGGGTATGGCCCGCCACGCCTCCTGCCGGCCAGAACCCACTCTGCCTTTTGGCTTAACTCCCCTTCCCCTGGTTCCCGTACACTCCCTTCTGACCTCGGGACCCTGCCCACCCCGCGCCAACCTGGCCACACCCAACTCTGACCACGTTCTGTCCAGGCGGGGGTGCCCATAGGCATCCTTCCAGTGCCAGGGGCCTGAGTGGGCTCGACCCATAGCCACCTCGCCCCTAGCCACCTCGCGCCTCTTCGTACTGGCTGCAGCACCCTTCTCCCAGGTTCCCACTTCGCCCTCGCCCCTTAACTTCTGGCCATAAGTCCTGGCGCCCCCTCACATGTGCAGGCGCCTTCAAGGCCCGAAGAGGCAGGCCGGTGGGTCACTGGGACCGCTAGGGAACCAGTGTGCAACCCTGACATCTCTCCCACCCCCCATCCCCAGTGCCCTCGGAGGAGTGCCCAATGTGGGACCCGGGACCGCGCACCGAGGGCTCTTTGCCCTGCCGGCAGCTCCGGCCCTTCCTCTGCTGCTACAGAACAGGTGCGCCCTGGCTGGGCCCTGGGCTCTGCTGATGGGGAAGCTGGGTATGGACCGTTGTAGGCTGAGGGGCAGAGAGCAGTTGGCACAGCCTGGGAGTTTGGAGTATTCTCAGTCTCAGGGCCTCTAGGGAGTTTAGACTACGGGTTGCTGGGATCAGATGGACTTGGGGGTGAATCCCAGCTCTGTGACCTTGGGCAAGTAATTTTGCCATTCTATGCCTGGGTTTCCCCATCTAGAACACCCATGTGTAAGACTCCAGACACACAGCTGTCAATCTGCTCTTCCTCCCCTGAGCAGCACATGGTGGGTGGGGCACCTCTGGGCAGTGTTGTCCGGGACCCAGCCTGGCATGCCCTCCCTGGCAGAGACCTATCGGGGGCTGCAGGATGCCCAGTCGTGGCCCCGCCAAGATGTTATCAGCCAAGTCAATGCCATGGCCAACGCCATTGTGGTGAGCCCCCTTCCAGGGTGCTGGAGCCCTACAGATTACCTCTCTGCACCCCAGGTTTTTCACCTGTAAAGGGGATCCCACCTAATGCATCTGCAGGAATTAAGGTTGTTTATGCTCCCTACTTTGGAGTCCTTGAGAGCTGGGGGCTTGCAACAAGTTAGACCCCTACCCACCAAACAGACCCTGGTAGAGCCCAAGTGTAGCCCCTGGGGGATCCCCTCCAAACAGTCGGACCAGCAGTAAGCAGCTCCTCTGCCCACAGCTCCTCCCTGACCCCCTGTCTGAACCCCACGGAGACCTGTCCCTGGCCAAGGCCTCCAGCTTCCTGGGTGTCCTGGAGCGAGTCCTGGCAGAGGAGGCCACTCCCCTGGGGCCGGCTGTGCTGCTGGCTGTCGTGCACTTCCTGAGGAGGGTGACAGCCCTCGTGGCTTGGGAGCCAGAGCCCTTGACAGGACCCTGGAAGGAGCTGGCCCAGGGCGTCGTGTCGGTGGCCAGCCTGGTCCTGGATGAGCAGCTGGCTTGTGCGTGTCTGTCCATCAGAGAGGTGAGGCTGGCAGTGCTGGGTGGGCCAGGGGCCTGAGTTCTGGTTCCAGCCTTGCCACCAGCTTGTGGTGTAGCCATGGGCTCCATCTCTCTATCCATCAAGAGAAGTTCCTCTTTCGTCTGTGTTATAAGTTGAACCTTCACACACAACTGCTCTTGAACTACCGTTAAAAATTATTGAGCCACTAATCAATAAGGGCCTCCCCCATAGCTAAGAATCTGCTGGTCACCTTAAGTGGGACATCCTCTATGCTGAGTGTTCAGTCATCTCGTCTGCCAGAGTGGCCCAGACACTGGAGAACATGAGAGATGCTATCCAGATGGTGAGGGTGCTGGGAACTGCAACCTAGCAAAAGTGGCTGGTGGCCTGGGAGGTCCAGCCTTGAGAAGGGAGAGAATAAGGGGTCATGGACATTGCCTGCAAATCTCTGGGGCTGTAGGTGCAGAGATGGTCCCCCTTTGGCCTCAGAGGACATAACTGGGACCTGGGCTTGGGGGCAACTGGTTCTGTGGAACGGTTCACCTGTTCAGGTGGTGAGCTTCCCATCCTGGGAAGGGTGTAAGCCCACCCTTTAACTGGGATCTGAGGCACCATGGCAGACTAGAAAAAAAACTAGACTCTGAGCCTTGGTTTCCTTCCCTGGAGAATGAGGATTATCGTACCTGCCTCACTCAGGCGATGGACAGAAGTAAATGGGTGAATCAGGTGACTTGCCCAGCACAAGCAAGTAGGTGTCCCATTAGTGCACATTTTCTCCTCCCTGCCCTGTCCTCACCCCACCCCCACAGGGCTTTCCTTTTGGAATCAAAAAGCTGACCCCCTGTTGTAGGTCTGAGTCAGACCAAAGAAGGGGAAGGCAAGGTCCCGCCTTCAGAGTGGAACCCGCCTGGCAAAGGACAGGCCAGCAGGCAGGCCCCTTGACAGATCACTGAGGGTGTGTTAACCCCACAGTCAGGGTGGGCAGCAGTGGGGTGTGAAGTGTGAGAGGGAGCTGAGATGTGCTTCGCTTCATCCCAGGTGGTCGGTGGACCCATGGCCCTGGTGGTGAGAGTGCAGCGCCTGGCGCCCCTGCTGAGCACCGTGCTGACCTCTGAGCGTCCCCAAGTGCACATCCAACGCCACCACACTGGTGAGCCTGCCATGAGCCACCCTCACAGCTGGGCTCAGGGTGGAGCCTGGGCTCGGATGGAGCTCTCTGAACTCCCATAGATACTCCACTGTCTCCTGCCTTTCCCCATGCTGTGCCTTCCATCCAGAATATCCTCCCTTTCTTGACCTAACATCTCCTGCATAGCCTTCAGAACCTGCTTGAGCCTCACCTCCTCCAAGAAGCCTTCCCTGGTTTTAGCTCTGCCTGGACACTCAGTTCCTCCCTCCTCTGTTACACCAGTATCTTGAAAAAGCTCTTGTTGCATTTGTGGTGATTACATAATTCCCCCTGAACCTTGCTGAGTGCCAGGGCGGTTTCTGAGTCGACTCAGGGCCAGACCCGAGTACGCACCCAGTGTTCATAGATTGAATGGGGGGTGTATTGACGGTGGAACTTCAGGAGAAACTTGTGTCCTTCAGGTGCCCATTGGTTTCTGATGGCTCATTGATAGTCAGATCCTTGCCACCACCACCCCCCCCCCGCATAACTCCCTTCTCAGTGACCCCCTCCCCCAAGACTTGGAGAAGTCACAGTTACCTTGGGCAACTTGCTTAACCTCTCTGAGCAGAATAGTAGCCTCCTAGACCTGTAACAGGAAGAGAGGAAGCAGACTACGCCAGCTCCTCCCTCCCAAGGTCCAGCCACCTGACCCCCTTTGACCCCAGGCCTGGAGGTGCGGAGCCTACACCTGAGCCAGGCCAGCTCAGAGGGCTGCGTGTTCACGATGCCTGGGGGCGTCCAGAGGGGCCTGGCCACGTGCACATCCCCGCAGGCGAAGTGAGGCGGCTCCTCGCGAAAGGTGAGTGAGTGAGAGCAAAGGGGTGGCGGGGCCCTGTTGGGACCTGGGCCAAACCCTGCTGTCCCAGCTGCCAGCTCTGTGACTTAGAATATGTCACCTCACCTTTCAGAGCCTGTTCCCTCATCTGTAAGATTGTCATATTAGTGGTGGCCTCATGGCTTGTTATAAAGTTAGAAGCACCTACTACGTAATAGGTGTTCACTTAGTCTCCTACACTGAATCCCACATGTTTTCCCTTGGAAGTGGGGGGTGGAGGGAGCCCCCGCCCTTGTACCACTCAGGGTAGGGGATTAGGACCAGGGGCAGAGGGCCCTGAAGCTGCCAGGTTAGAACCGTGAGCAGTAGTCGCTTGGAATTCTGGCTCTGCCGCTTATTAACTATGTGACCTTCAGAAAACCATGTAACCCCTATGAGCCTCAGTTTCCCCATCTGTAAGGTAGCAGAGCGTATCCCTCGGAGCCAACCTGTGCTGCCTGCTCAGTCACTGGGTGGGCCCCCTTCCCACCCAGCCAGGCCTCTCTGAAGTCACGGTGATCCACAGCTGGTTCAGCTCAAGTGTCTTCCAGCACACCCTGGGCGGGGTTGACCTAGAGCCCCAGGCCCCCAGCAGCTTGGAAGAGGCGGGCAGGATGCAGAGGTGAGCGGGCCCCACCCAGTAGGATGCTGAGGTCCTGGATGCCCTCCTGAGGTAAGGCCAGGCCTCCCTCCCCTCCCAGAAGCCCAGATTCTGCTGGCCAAATCCACCTGCAGCAGCCCAGGGCCAACACTCCTCACCCTCGACACGCACGTGTCCGGGCCTGCCTGAGGTACACTGGTGATGACAGGGCTCAGCTCCTGTCTGGGGTCCTGGCTTCAGAGTTGAGATTCAGGGCGGGAACAGGGCCTACTCAAGTCACCAGCAGTTCTCCAAGGCAAGATTGAACCCAGGTGCCCTAATTTCCCCCACAGGAACTTCCCAGAAGTTTCTTTGGACACAGAAGGTATCACCACAGGGACCTAGATGAGATGACTTCAGCTATGCACGACCTCTCCTCCACAGCCCGTCAGCGCCCTGAAAATTTCTCTTTCTCCCCACAGGTTCCTAAGCACCCATGTGGGGTCAGCCATCATCTCCTCTGAGGTATGGGACGAAACTGGAGAGGTGGCCACAGCCGTGACCTTTCACCTGCAGCACCAGGCCCAGGTACTAGTGGTGCTTCTGTGAAACAGCCACCGGAGGACACTTGTCCTGGTTTGGTCTCCCCCAGGCTCCCCACCCCCAATGTTTGTTCATCGAACAACCAAGGTTTCAAAATGTTCAAGAAAAATGTTAATCCAGAAGCCATCCCTATTGTCCTCAAGAGAAGTGGGAGGGAAGTGATGTATTTTTACACACTTACTTCATGCCAGGGACCTTTAATAGGTGAACAGGAAGCTTGGGAGAGGGATTGTGATGGGCCCAGCTTGTAAGTGGCTGAGCTGGGATCTCATCATAGGTCTTTGTGACAGAAAAAAATTGGTGGTTGCTGTTGAAATGTACAGAGGGGTCTGCAGAGGCCTTTGCTGCCTTGTGCTTCAAAGAGGAAAAATAACCTGAATGGAGACCATTTAACAAACCACACAGAGCTTCACAGCAGAGTAGTCAGCTGACGTCTTGTATAAGGAATGAGAAACTTCACCGTAAACAGACATGGAGAGATCTCCAAGATACGTTATTTAGTTTTATTATCTGTAACACACAAATTTTTCCTCACTTCTAAAACATTGGGACATTTCAGAGAAAGCTAAAGTCTCCTTTGCTCATAACCACTGATCCTGGACATGCACACACACATGCACATGCACACGCACACACACACGCACACATATATATACATACACACAAACACACACAGGGGGAGAGAGAAAGAGAGAGAGGAGAAAAGGAGGGAGAGAGAGAGAGAACGTCAGTCTTTTTATATCATCCCAAGACTTAAAAAATCAATTCAATTGAAGTAATAAATCTCCATACACAAAAACATCCATTTTAAATGATACAACTTGAACTTTGACCGATGTGTACATACATGCACCTCTGCCCCATCAAGGCAGAGAATATTCCCACTTTCCCAAAAGGCTTCTTCGTGCTGTTTCCGAGTCAGTCCTCCCCACCCTCACCCCAGGAAGTCCCTGATCTGCTTCCTATAGATTGTATCTGTCTTTTCTGAGGTTTCATATAAATGGAATCCCTGAAGGTGTGCTGGGGTCTGGCTTCTTTTGCTCAGACAGTGTTTTTTGAGAATCATCTATGTCGTTGTCTGTTTCAACACTTCATTCCTCCTTAGAATTCCATCCCATGGATGTACCATCATTTGTTCTTCCATTTACCTACTGATAGAAATTTGAGTTGTTTCCAGTTTGGGCTGTTATGAACAAATCTGCTGTGAACACTCATACACGTCTTCTTGTGTGTATATTGGGCAAATACCTAAAAGTGGACTTTCTGGGTCATATGATAAGCGTATGTTTAATTTCCTAAAAGACTGTCAAACTGTTTTCCAAAGTGGCCGTACCACCTTAAGTTCCCACCAGCAGTGTGTGACAGTTCCGGTTGTCCCATATTTTTGCCAGCATCTTTGTCTGGCTTTTTAGTGTCATTCATTATAAAGGTTGTGTGCTGATATCTCATTGTGGTTCTGAGTCTTAGTTCCTTGAGGACTAATGATTTTGAGCACGTTTTTATACTCTTACACTCTTACTAGGCATTCACATCTTCCTTTGTTCACATCCGTACCTCGATTTTTAAATCTTTGTTTTATTATGGAATCATAAGAATTCTTTATATTTTTTAGATACAAGTCCTTTACCAGATATATGTTTTACAAATAATTTCTTCTAGTCTATGGATTGCCTTTTCATTTTCTTACCAGTGTCTTTGAAAGATCACTTTTTTATTGTGATGAAGTCCACCTTTTCCGTTTTTTCCTTGCATGGGTTATGCTTTTTGTATCCTGTCGAGGAACTCCGCCTAGCCCAAGGTCACAAAGATAGTCTCAGAGAAGTTTATTATTTTAGCTTTTAGGTCTATGATTTATTTCAGGTTAATGTCTATATCAAGTAAGGGTTGACGTTCATTTTTTCCATATAGGCATCCAGTTCCAACACCATTTGTTAAAAAGATTATTCTTTCCCCCCATTGAATTGTCCTGTCACCACTGTTGAAAATCAATTCTCCATATATGTATAAGACTATTTCTGGGCTATTTATTCTATTTCATTGATCCATATATCTATCCCTATGCTAAGCCCATACTGTCTTGACTAGTGACTCTGTATGGTAAGCCTTGAAATTAAGCAGTATAACCTCCAACTTTATTCTTCATTTTCAAAATGGCTTTGGTTATCCTAGATTCTTCATATTGCCATATAAATGTTAGAATCATCTGGTCGATGTCTATGGACAAACCTGGGATTTTGATTGGGATTGCATTGAACTAGTATCTTAACAGCAAATCTTCCAATCCATGATCAAGGTATATCCTTCTGTTTATTTAGGTTTTCTTGGATTTCTCTCACCAGTGATGGGTCATTTCCGCTATTGAGGTCTTGAAGATATTTTGTTAAATATATCCCCAAGTGGTCCATAGTTTGGGATGTTATTGTAAATGGTATTGTTTTCGTAATTCAAATTTCAATTGTTCATTACTAGTATAGAGTAATACAATTGATTTTTATATAATGACATTGTAGTGAGCAACTTTGCTAAACTCACTTAGTACTTCTAGCAACTCTCGTATGAGTCTTAAGAATTTGCTGTGCCTGGATCATGCCATCTGCAAATGAAGATGGTTTTGTTTTCTCCTTCCCAATCCAAGTCTTTCTCTCTTTTTCCTCCATGGTGCAGTGGCTTGGGCCTTTGCTTCAGTGTTGAATAGGAGTGGTGAGACCAGACATCCTTGTCCTGTTCCCCTCCCCACCTTAGGGCAAAAGCATCATTAAGTGTGATGCTAGCCGTGGGCTTTTCATAGATGCCCCTTGTCAAATTAACTTCTCTTCTCCTCCTGCTTTGCTGAGTACCTTTATCATGAATGGCTGTTGAATCTTGCCAAATGCATCTTCCATAATTCTACAATCATATCCTCTTTTATTCTCTTAATATAATAAATTGCATTGATTGATTTTCAAATATTAAACCAACCTTGGACGCCTGGGATAAACCCCACTTGGTTATGGTGTATTATCCTTTGTATATATTGCTGGATTCAATTTGCTAATATTTGATAAGGACTTTTGTTCATGAATGTAGCTTTCTTTTTTAAAAAGAGATTTGAGTTTTGTTTCCATTTTGTGGAATTTTATTATGGGGCCTGGCTTTGTTATGTATGTTCTCTGCTTTCTTACACTTTCTGCCTCTGGTTTTGTTATCAGATTAATACTGACCTCATAAAGTGGGTTGGGGAGTGTTCTCTCCTCCTTGGTTTCCCAAAAGAGTTTTGTAGGATTGGTCCTATTTCTTCCTCAAATGTGTGATAGGCCAGTGAAAACCAGTTGGGAGCCTGGTGTGTGTGTGTGGGGGGGCCTGATTTTAAAATATGAGTTCTATTTTTTTCATCGATGTAGGGTTTTTGGGTTTTTTATTTCTTCTTGAGATGGTTTTGGTCATTTGTGCCTTTCAAGGAATTTGTCCGTTTCATCTAGGTTGTCAAATTTCTAGCATAAAGTTGTTCATAATATTCGCTTATCATCCTTTTAACATCTCTAGTATCTATAGTGATCTTTGCCTTTTCATTCTTGGCCAGTCTAGCTAGAAATATACCAATTTTGTGTATATTTTCAAAGAACTGTTAAGATTGTATTTATGTATTATCTGATTTCAAGTACATAAAAATGAAAAATAAAAGTAATGGATTGCTCATTGTGGCAAATTTGGAAAATATGGAAAAGGATAGAGAAGACATAAAGCTATTACCCAGAGATAGTTGCTGTGAACATTTTGTTGTATTTCCTTTGTCTTTTTCTGGGCAGATAGCACTATATTATATATATATATATATTTTTTTTTTTCCTCTCTCTCTTTTGTGGAATCAAAGCCCTTGCTCTTTCAGCCGAGCTATGTAGACACCGTGTTTTCCGTGTTCCTGGCAGGCGTTTTCTGGCATTGTCTCGGTCACAGATGTCCCTTTGCCATTCTGTCCTCTCTCCCTTGCTGCTTGACCCTAGCAAGTATCAGCCTTGACAACATCCAAGTCCAGAATCACTACCTTCTCAGGGGATGGTCCAAAGTGGATTGACCCTTTCCGGCCATGCATGCAGAGTATCTACAGGGTTTTTTTTTTTTCCTATTATGATTAACCCTGCCGAACACTGTGAAAATCCTCGCTCATAATACAAATGGATCCTGGTGACTATTTCCTGGGGACATGTGACCAGGTGCAGGGCTACTAGACACAACTAGTGTTGTGATTTTGGAGTCTACAGCCACACTGATATCTCAGCGTGTACCACTCAAAGATGCTCCCAGTGGCATAACAATCATTCATTTTAAAAGTGTACAGTAGGGTGTTTTTGTGTGTGTGTTCCCAGCACCTAACATAGTACCTGAGACCCAGGAAAAATATTATGAACCAATGAATTTCTAGAGTGGTGGAGTTGACCAAGTCAGGACCTGGTCTCAACTTCGTGCCGAGGGATGTTGGTTAATTCCTCTCTCTGAGGCTCAGTTTCCTCATCTGAAATGATATGAATTTATACCTGTCTCCTAGGCTACTGTGACGATCAACCACAATAAAGCACATGAAGTACTTTACAGAACATATAATGTCACCTTCTAGTAAGATGACGGTGCTGTCACCCTCCTCGGTCAGGACAAAGAGCCCAAGTCCAAAGCTCAGGCTCCCTCCCTGCCTGGTCTGGGCCACCTGCTGGCTCCTCCGTGCTAAGAACATCTTATAAAATCTATATTGTCGTTGTGGTTTAAAGCATTGCTGAGCTGGCTGTGTGTTTGATTCCAGACCTTGTGTGTGTGTGTGTTTGTGGTTACATAGACCTTTTTTTTTTTTTTTACACAATGGGCTCACACTGTACATATTGTTGTGCAGCTTTTCTATCACTGAACAACGTGGCAGAGGCTCTTTGCCCGTCAGTAGATAGAGACATGTCTGTTCACACCAGGTGTGCAGCAACCAGGGAGGGAAGGGTCAGGGGCCTCAACGCTTCCCCAAAGGGCAGACGTTTAGCTTGCCCCAGTGTGTCCATATTATACATGACACTAGCATGAAAGTCTGAGACCCTCACCTTCCTTCTCACCGGAGTTTCTCTAGCCCCTTTGCCCACGACCCAGGCTGGGCAACGCCCTGGTCCCTCCAACACAAGGAGGCCTCAGCGTCCCCCTGCATCCTTCTGGTCTTGTTCTCCTTTCCTGCACACACTCACACATCTGCCCTGGCCCTGTTTCCCGCCCTCAGGCCTTCCCTCAGAAGCTGGTGGAGCCTGTCTGCGCTTTCTGGAACTTCAGCATCGGGTGAGTTTCCATTGTCAAGTTCTTCAGAAGAGGCCATTTTTTTTTAAGACATCCGTTCTGCTTGAGGATGAGGCAGGACTCAGGCTTATTTTTGGCTTGCATTCACCAACTGCTTCATGGGGGCGGCTCCAGGTCTCACTGTGTGAGGGACAAGCTGGGGCAGAAGAGTTTGTTCCCCAAGAGGTAGTGAGCTCCCTGAGGTAGTGAGATATGCAAGCCTATTCTACAAGGAACCTAGGAAGAGACTCATCAGTCAAATAGACATTAGAATTGATGCCATGTCCAGGGCCCTTTGGGCATGTGAAGGGGCAGAGGAGGGTACAAGGATCACCCAAGCTCCCCGCACCTGGATCTTTAACTGAGGGATTGAACATCAGTCGCTGTTGCTCAGTAATGAATGCAGTTAATGAGTGGTGGTCACTGCTGTCAGCCCCGTTGTCCTAGCATTTTAAGTACATTTTACAGATGGGAATCTGAGGCCCAGGGAACTGCAGTGACTCACACAAGGTCACATAGCTGGTTAGAGGCAGTGCACTGCGGGATCCCAGGCTTTGGGGAGAGGCCCTCCCCTGCTTGTCACCTACTTCTCCTACCTCCATGTCCAACCCACCTCAAGAGCCCTTCTGCTCCTTGCCCCCTGCCAGCCCAGACACAGGGGGCTCCTGGGGCCACCACCGGCTGCTCTGTGGCTGCCCAGTACCAGGACTCTACCGCCTGCTTCTGCAACCACAGCACCAACTTTGCCATCCTGTTGCAGGTGTACGACGTCCAGGTGAGTGCTTGGGGGTGGGGGAAGAGATGTCGGAACTAAGACCTAAAGGATGGACAGGAGGTGAGCAGAAAGGCACTCCATGCAGAGAGCTGGTCCGAGCAAAGGGAAGGAGGCCGGAAATGGCAGATTTGTTATGTTCTGGAATTCTGATGGGTCTGGAGCCTCCAGTGCAAGGCCCAAGAGTGGAAGAGGGTCAGGGGACAAGGTGGGGGTGGGGGTTAGGTCACACAGGGTCTACAATGTCAGGCTTGGATCTGATCTCTTTGGCAGAAGGCAGGTATGGAAGAGTCAAGCAGATGTTCCATTTGCCAGGAGGGAGCCCTCTGAGGCTGGGGCCAGAGGAAGAGTATCGTGGGCCGGCCTAGGGAGGGGGAGGGGACCTGGACCAGGGAGACAGTGAGGCAATGAGGAGAAAGGGCTGGGAGAGGAGGAGGGGGTGGTTGGGACTAAGAGCTGGGCAACTGGGGGCTGAGGGACTCGTCTCTGATGGAGCACAGGTGGGTGACAGGTTTGGGCAGGCCACCAGTCTGAGGGGCCATTAGATCTATGGGCATGATGTTCAGGGAGATCTCAGCTGGAGATGAGGAGCTGAGGCAAAGCCAGGACCGAGATGAGGTTGGAAGTAAAGGACACGTGACCGAGAGAGAGAGAGGGCCCTGAGAAGCACCGGCACTCACAGACGGAGGGGCAAAGCCATATTCCAGGAAGAGACCCAGAGAGGTGGGGTCCGTGAAGCCTGAAAGAGACTCTGAGTGGCCCCTTGCTAAGGGGCAGAATTAGACTGGGCCTGAGGCTCAGGATTCCTGGTTTCATTTGGCATGTTGGGGAGCACACTAGAAAAACATGCTATCAATGCATTTTTCCTGTCCAATCAGAGCATCAACGTTTTGTGTGTGACCAACAATCCATGAT
Source organism: Macroglossus sobrinus (assembly GCA_004027375.1). Lineage (NCBI taxonomy): Eukaryota > Metazoa > Chordata > Mammalia > Chiroptera > Pteropodidae > Macroglossus > Macroglossus sobrinus. Next base: position 44,414 of record PVKZ01000765.1, read on the forward strand.
GGCTTCATATCCCCACTCAGTGGGTGGTGGTCACATGCGGCCCCTCCCTCCCCCGGGGGTGAGCCAGTCACTTCCAATCTAGAGGTATTAGAAATGAATCCGTGAAAGCTGGGCTGACTGGGGCCCGTTCAGGGACAGCCAGCAGGAGAGGACAGGTGAATGCTCACGTATTAAGTGCCTGCTGTGTGCAGGCCTGGCCCTGCCTGGGGGTGCCACTGCCACCCCCGCTTCACTGGGGACAAAGCAGGGGCTTTGGGAGCCTTGTTGCTGCGTGGGGCGGGTGAGCCCGGTCCAGTCAGGTCAGGGTGGCGACAGGGTGACTGTGCTCCAGGGACTCTGTCCCTCCTACAGAGAGGCCCTGAGGAGGAGTCGCTGCTCAGGACACTCTCCTTCGTGGGCTGTGGTGTGTCCTTCTGCGCCCTCGCCACCACCTTCTTGCTCTTCCTGGCGGCCAGGTGAGGCGGGCTCCCCACAGCGGCCTGGCCCCTGAGGCTCACCCCGCCCCCGTAGCCCCCCACATCACTCCTGGATCCCAGCAGAAAACCTACTGCCTCCACTAGGGCTGCTGGGCCCCTGCGAAGCTGCCTTCTCTGCTCCGTTGGCCTGTCTGTGGGGAACCGGGCAGGCAGGAGCCGAGACGGGGTGAGAGGCTGGCAGTGCTGTCCTTGTTAACCAACTCTGCTGCCTGTCCAGGGTGCCCAAGTCGAAGCGAGCCACGGTCCACAAGAACCTCACCTTCTCCCTGGCCTCCGCCGAGGGCCTCCTCCTGGCCAGCGAATAGGCAAAGGACAACAAGGTGGGTGGCCAGCAGCGGGGCCTGTGAGCTCAGGGGGGCCTGGGAAAGCACCTGCAGCCTTTTCTGGGTGCCCTTCCACGTTTTTGCTTGGCTCCAATTCTCCGGAGGAGAGAGGCCCAGAGAGGGAAGGCCCAGGGTACCTCCAGGAGACCCTACCTACTGTACCTTGATGGGCTGGCAGTGCCAGGCAGGGGCATGGGACCTGGGCGGGGCTGCACCCACGCTGGCCTCACTGGGGTCCCCCACCCTCCCACCTGCAGGTGGCATGTGTGGCCATCACGGCTGCCATGCACCTCCTCTTTTTGGCCGCGTTCTCCTGGATGTTGGTGGAGGGACTGCTGCTGTGGAGCTCAGTGGTGGCCGTGAGCGTGCGCCCGGGCCCCAGGATGACGCTCTGCTACGCCGCAGGCTGGGGTGAGGCCCCTCTGCAGCCCACGCCTGCTCTGTCCTCAGCTCTGCCCTGCATGGCACCACTGCCACCCACCACTGTGCCACACTCAGCACCACCAAACACCCATCTCCACCTGGCACCCAACATCACTGGCATCCAGCCTCCATCTCTGACAGAAGCAGCTCACTCTTCTCTGTTCTGCCCACTTACAAATTTACCCAGCTCTGAGTCTTCTTACTCCTTCTCCACTTCAAATAGTTCATCCCCCCACCTCCAGCCCTGTCTCCCTGATCCGTGACCAGCTAAACCCCGTGCCCACAGCCAGCCCTCCATCTCTGTTGATTCTCAGCCCTAAAGCCTCAGCCGAGTCTCAGCTCTCTCACACGCCAGCTACTCAGGGCTCCAGTGCCACCCCAAAAGCATCAGGCCCACCCAACCCACTCCCAGGACCTCCCCAATGCCCGTCAGTATGCCTGCTCCCACGGGACAGCTGTGGGCTGGAACTCTGGAGGGAGCCAGGTCCTGAGGTCACTTCTTTCCCTAGGCTTGCCTGTAGCCATTGTGGCCATCACCCTGGCCGTGTCCTCCCCCCGTGATTACGTGGCCCCTGGACACTGCTGGCTCAACGTTCACACAGACACCATCTGGGCCTTTGTGGGGCCAGTGCTCTTCGTGCTGACTGTGAGTGGGAGGCCTGGGGGCCTAGCCTGGAGGGGAGGGACGCGGGAGGGAGGGGACGTACTTTCACGCACTGACACCGGGTCTCCAGGCCAACACTTGCATCCTGATCCACGTGGTGACAGTCACCGTGTCCAGCGCTCGCCGCCGTGCCCACATGCTGAGCCCGCAACCCGGCCTGCAGCAGCAGCTCAGGATCCAGATGTGGTGAGGCCCCGGGCTGAGGCAGTTAGGAAGAAGTAGGGGAGTGAGGCTCACTGGGTGTGAGCACGTGTGAGTCCGTGATGGGTGTGTGTGTGGCCATGTGTGTTCATAGGCCCAAGGCTATAGATGAACATATGTGTGCATGTGTCCCTACTGTGCATGCACACCTGCTCATACTTGTGGGCGTGTGTACTCGTGTGCCCGTGCATGTCACCTGTGGGGGTGGCAACTGATCCTGTATGCATTGAGGGGATGTGGACACCAGCCACTGTCCTAGGGGCTCGCCATCTGCAAAAAGCACTGATGACCTGGTAGAAACAAGCTAGGGGAGACCTCCAAAGCAAGCAGTCCCCGGAAGTTCAAGTTCAGGGTGACAATCTAAGTCCCTACTCCTGCAAGAACTGCCATCACTGTCCAAGGCCTTACCCTGCTGGAGAGGGGGACACCCCTGGCCTTTCTGCAGAAGCTCTGACACTTCTCTGGCCTTCCTCTTCCCCACCTGTCCTCTGCCAAGGGCGTGCTATGCAAGCCAGTGGGTCCCTGAAAAGCCAGGGAGCCCCAGGGGTCCTTGAGGAGTGGGAAGAGGAAGCCCTTCCTGATCCATGTCCCAGACCCACTGCGCAGACTTCGGCCCCCACTCTGGGCAGCTACCACCCCCTTCCTTTCAGCCATGTTTGGGACTGGAACCCCACCTCCAAGTGCCATGACCCCTAGTTCACACCACCTGTGGGTCTTTGAGAAGGGGCAGCCGAATCCAGCTGAAGGGTCCAGCTACACCTCAGTCCTGAGCGTGGCCCTAGTCTCAGCTCTGGCCTCTCTCCAGACGCTTCCTGGGGGCTGCCCTCCCGCGACCCCTCCCCAGTCCTGCCCGCTGTCCACAGGGCCACGGTGAAGCCGGTGCTGGTCCTGCTGCCTGTCCTGGGCCTGACCTGGCTGGTCGGCCTGCTGGTGCACCTCAGCCCCGCCTGGGCCTACACCGCTGTGGGTTTCAATTCCTTCCAGGTACCTCCAGGCCCTGGGCCCTCGGGGACTGGGGCTCCAACATGCACTGGAACTCAAGAGTGGGTGGCTAGTTTGTCAGGGGGCTGGGGAGGGAGTGACTGCCCCCTCCTGGGACGAGGCACCAACAGGAACCAGGGACATTGTCAACAGGAGGGAGGGCAGTGGGGGGATGGGAGCAAAACTTTGAATCGAAGAGCAACTAAGGAAACTGGGTCCCAGAAAGGAGGTCGTTAAGGTCCCTTGGCCCTGACACTCAAGGGTGAGGCAGAAGTTCCAGCCTCCAGGCTGGCACTAGAGTCACTTGGGACCTCATCACGAAGCCAGGGACGGTGGTGCAGGAATCCAGGGACCTCCCTGCTCAGGGTCTGCGGCCTACCATGGGGTCAGCATGAGCTGCTCCCCTGGTGAGGACAGTGGTTTGGAAAAGGGTTTGGTTAAGACAGTGCTCAACCCACATAAATGAAGCAGAATGGGGGGACCACAGAAACCCTCCTGTGCCATGAGCCACAGAGGAGCTTGGCCTAGGTCCCTGTCCTCAGGGGGTTTGCAGACCTGTGGAGGTCCTGGACAGGGACACGAACTGCTACAGCCCAGGGGGCTGAAGGCGGGTTCAGCGGGCAGGGTCCTCTCCACCCCCACCCTCCCCCTCAGCCTCCCTTGCATCCATCCACCTCCTCCTGTCATCTGCGCCCCTATGCCCAGCTCTCCCCGGCCCAGGTCCATTTCAAGGCCAACGGGCGGAGCAGCCCAGGGCTGGACACAGGCAAGCTCGGGAAACCAGGTGCAGATCCAGTCCTGGGGTCTACTCGTCCCCAGAGCGGGGCCTCCTGGGAACCTCCCGCCCTTTCCTTGGAGGAGGAGGGCTGAGGTGGTGACAGCCACTTAGCATGCCTAGGTGCTCTCTCGGCGTCCTGGGCCAGGTTCATATTTTTTTATCTCCAAACAAACCTTATCAATGGAGAAACTGAGACCCCCACAAAGTCACTTGCCCAAGGTGTCCCAGTAGGAGGGAGCAGCCCTGGGGACAAATCCAGAGTCCATGTTCTCAACCATCCGGATATTCATTCTGGAGCCCAGCGGGGCCTGAAACCTCTTCTTGGAAGAGGTGCCGAGGCTGGAGGGGGGCCAGGGTGGGGAGGGGTGCCCTGACCCAGTCATTCATCCCATGTGGGATTTGCCGAATGCCTAACAGATGCCAGGCACTGTTCTAGGCACTGGGGATACAGCGGCAAAGGAGGCCGCCGAATGCCCTGAGCTGGCATGAGTGGAGGGTGTACCCCATGACCAAAATGAGGGAGGGAGGTGTTTAAGGAGGGGTGCCCAGGGTGCCGCTCACCCAGGTTCTATCCATGTTGTCTTCTCCCCCCGGGCCTTGGGGATGCGGCACCATCACCAGGCAGGTGTGGGAATTGAGAGAGGAAAGGGAAGGGGGACTGCTGTGAGGAGGACAGAGATCATGCCTAGAGAGGGGCCTGGAGAATGAAGAAAAACTGGGGTTCCGATGCTATTCTCAAAGAAGCACAGCTCCCAGAGACCTGTCTGGATCTACATAGTGGGGAACACAGGGCAGTGCTGCACCCCCTTTCGCCGACACAGACAAGCCCTTCCTCCAAGCCTCGCCCCACACAGCTCCGTGGGTGCGAATCCCAGCTCTGCCCGCTTTGCCACGTGACCTTGCCTGGGTTTCTCCACCTGTCACAGAGTGGTGAGGGCAGCAGCGTCCTGTTGCCATGGTGATGACTCGAGCTCCATCCCTGCCTGTGACCCTCAGGTGGACAGAGCTTCAGCTCTGGAACCAGTGTCACCATCCCTGCCCTCTCTGCCTCCCGCCCTTCCCCATCTCATTCTTTCCTCTCTCGGTGTCTCATTTCTTTGTCTCTATCCCTGAATTATTTTCTGATTCTTTCTCTCTCTGGATCTCTCTGTAACTGTCCCCTCTCCCTGTCCCCTTCTACTCTGGCATGGATCCCACCTGGCTCTTCCTGGGCCTCTCTGTCCCCTCTTCTGCTGATCTCTGAGCCCTGTCTTTTTGTCATTTACTCTCTCGCCCCTTCCCCATCAGCCTCAGAAGGTCTGAGGCTCTGTCCCCCACCCCAAGCCTCAGGGTCCCTCTCCAAAAAACGGGGAGAATGAATCTACACCCCGCCCACCATGGAGCTGCTGTGAGGATCAAGGAAGACCCCAGCTGGGATGTGGGTGGTGAGGCCTCCCAGTCCTAACGTGTGGAGAGGGGCAGCCCGCTACACCCCAGCCTTGGCACTGAGTCTGTCACACGCAGCACCTCCCGGTCCCCTCAGATGGCAAGTCCTGGCCTCATCCCCACTTTCCAGATGAAGAGACAGAGGTTCAGAGAGGTGAAGGCCACTCAGCTCCGGCCCAGTCAGAATGCCCTCACAGATCTGCGGTCCTGGGACCTGACTTAGCCTTGGAGCTTAAGGAAGGTGTACCCCCTCCCACCTCTCCCCATGCGGTGGGGTGAGGCTGTGAAGAGGGGCGATCTGGGAGTGAGCCATGAATGGGTGAGGCTGCCTGGTGGCCAGAGGCTGAAGAAATGGGGCGGGATGGGGAGAGTCCCCTCCTAGTCTCCTAGTCCTCTCAGCCATAGAAAGCCACAGCTGCCCCTCCCCAGTGCTGGGTGTGTGTTCTTCAGTCTGTCTCTCTGAATGTCTCTGAGCATCTCTGGGTGTGTCTCTGCCCCAGGCCAAGTGGTCAGGCAGAGTGGGGAGAGGGGGTCCCAGGCGGTGATGCCCACACAGCTGTTGGGTCTGTCCCCAGGGGCCATACATTTTCCTGGTCTACGCCGCCTACAATGGGGAGGTGAGTCTGGGGACACCAGTGGCTGGGGGTGGGGGGCAAGAGGGGCTTACCTGAGGTGGGACTCTATCAGCCCCCAGGGCTCCGGGGATGATGCCCACCATGCCCCCTCCCAAGGTCCGGAGCGCCCTGCAGAGGATGGCTGAGAAGAAGGCAGCTGAGGGGTTCATGGTGCAGACAGAGACTGGGACTGAGGCGCGGGAAGCCACGCCCATGGCTAGGTCCCCGCTGCTACAGCCTTCCTGTCAGGCCCACTCCAGTCCCCAAGGCCAGGCGTCTCACCCTAGGCTGTCGGGTCCCTGGCAGGCAGACTTGACTCCACCTCGAAGACATCTGGCTCTCAGAGGTATGGTCTCACCACCCTCCAGTAGGAGTGCCATCCAGTGCCTCAGTTTCCCCAGCGCTCAGCTAGGGCCATAGCACATCCTACCAGCCCAGCTGAAAGACAAGGAGCCTGAGGCCTGGGAAATTCTGCAACCATGGGGCTGGGGGATGGCGTAGAAAGGGCCGGTCCCCTCCCACCACCAGCAGGAGGAAGGCAGTGCTTGCGTGGGGTCACCTTTCCTGGGCATCCATGCAGAGGGCCTTCGGGGGCTCTCGAAGGCAGGTGGGTGGATGAGGTTCGGGGCCTGAGACGGCTTGGGATGAATGACTTCAAGGCCAGGACAGGAGGTCCAGTCCCAGCTTCTAGTTCACCTGCTGTGCTCCCCTGAGCACGTAACTTCCCTCTCTGGGCCTTCCGTTTCCTCATCATTCACCTGGGGTGGGGGGTGGGGCGGTGGGGTGGAGGTTAACCTTTAAATGGATTCTTAGGGTCTCTGATAATGAGGTCCCCACCCAGGGTAGAGGAGCAGAGCGAGAGCATCCTGCCTCGGCCTCCCCAGAGTTCACCTACTCGAGGTTCCCCCCACCTCAGGGACCCATGGCCCCAGAGTTCCCACAACCTTCTCCTCCATTGCACCTCCCCAGAGACCGGTAAGGCTGGGATGGGGCGACCAGGCCCTGCAGAGGGGTAGCACGTGTGTCCCACAGGGATGGGGATCCACAGGGACTCTGGTGGGGCTGGGGTGGTGGCCTTCCCCTGGGGACTGACCCGAGGGGTCGCTGTTCCTCACTTACCAGGCTGATAGGAGGTAGAACCTGAATGCCAAGGCTACTGGGGTGGGGGCGTCATTGCCAGGGTAGTGGAGGGCCCCCAGGGCAAGGGGGCCAGAGGAGTGTGGGCCCACCCCGCTCACAGTCATCCTCTGTCCTCAGGCCGTGGAGCTGACAGCGTTCAAGGCTTCAGGTAGACCTCCCACCTCCAGGGACTTCCCTTTTCCCCTTGGCACCTGAATACCCCCTCCCCCCACTGTACCAGAATATTCCAAAGTGATTTGAGAAGCAACCACACCCAACCTCTCACAGTTTAAGGAGCCCCTTCCTCTCACTCTGCTCCTTGCTGGAGCCTGGAAGGGCTCCATTAAATTCCCATAGTCTTAAACCAGAGGTGGCGCTATGAGGGGCCAGCTGGGCACTGTGCGGCCTCAAACCCGGGGATTGTTTCCGGCCGGGGCAATGGGCTTAGCTATGGAGCTCGCGCGGGGTCGGGCTCTGTGCTAAACCTCAGACACTTGCCGGTTCCTTTAATCTGGCCATTTAGGGGAAATGGAGGTGCTTTCAACCTCCCCCTGCGCAGACGAGGATACTGAAGCACAGAAAGGCGCCGGGGATGAGCCAGGGTCCCTGGCAGAGCTGGGGTCAGGTCCCCAGCCCCGCCCCCCGCAGCTGGAGAACCGAGGCGCAGTGGTAGTCACATGGGTATAAGCGTTAGGCACATTTGAACTCAGGGCTGTGTGACCCCAAGTTCCCAGCTGGCCTCCACCCCTGGCTCAGTCCCATGGAGTCTCAGCTTCCCCTTCTGCAGAATGGGCTGGAGGCGCCCCCTGCGGGCCTGTTAGGGGGGCGCAGGCGCCCAGCACACCGGGTGCATTCCCAGGGGGCCTAAGCTGCCCCCTTGGCTCCAGCCTCCACCGCCGGGCACCCAGCCCTCCCCCCAAATCCCCCATCCCCACCCCCGCAGGCGCAGCGTGTCTGTGGGAACAAGAGAGCGGCAGCCGCGCCTCTGCGCTCAAGTGACAGAGCCTTTGTCTCTGCTGAATGGGTGGGTTGCTAAGACTGCTCGTAGCAACAGAGTCGCTTCCCCTTCTGCCCGCGGCCCGGCCCCACCTTCCTGATGCCCTAGCTCGCCAACCCCACCCCCAGACCTACTCAGGTGACCGGAGCCAGAGGTGTCCCTCACCGTGCCCACCGTGCTCCTGACCGCCCACGGAGCCCCAGGGCACGCAGGTGATCCTGGGATGGAGAAACAGGCTCAGGGGGGATGAGGCAGAGGGACTAGGGCACCGAGGCCAGGAGGCCCACCCAAGGTCTTACCCTGGTGTCAGTTCCCAGCCCTTTCCCCATCTTGTGGGGTGCAGGGTTCCACCACCCTGAATCTCTGCCAACTCAGGTTTCTAGAGAGAATGCTTGGAGACTCTCCAAGCTCCTTCTGGGACGTCTAAAAGGCCCAACTGGAGGCTCCCGAAGGACACAGCAGCATGGACCACCACCTACGCCCAGCGACCATAGCCTCTCTCTTTCTACTGTCACCCCACCCCTCCCCACCCCCTCTCCAACCCCTTTACCACTAACCCTGCCAGGTCCCACAGCTCTGTCCCCCCAGCTTTCTGCCTGTGGCTGCTCCTCCCCTCTGTCCATCCCCACCTGCCCTGAAGTTCTGACAGCTCTGCAATGTCTCTGATAATAAACTACTCTGTGACCTGTCTCTCTCTGGGATTCCCCTAGCCTGGGGGGCGGGGGGACAGGATGCCAGGTTCCCTGGGTGGAGAGCGGGACAAGAGAAGCTGCCACTTGGGCTTTGGGACTCTAGATGGCCCCAGCTTCATCATCAGAGTAGGTGCAGCCAACACATCAGCACTTACTCTGTACCTGACTGGTGATGAGCCCTCTGCTGCCTTAGAGCTGCAGGTCTTCACCTTGGGACGGAGGTCGCCATCATCTTATTGTACAGAGGAGGAAACTGAGAAGGTCATGGCTCCAACCCAGGTCTCGGCAACCAGGCACCACGGGGGCCAGGGAGGCAGTCAGTGTGGGTGGGAACAACCCAGGCAGACTGCTCAGAGGAGGCACCAGAGCAGGCAGGACTGACTGGCTCCAGGTCTGATGACAGTCATGCCAGGGGAGGGCCCAAAAGCCTGGCTGTGTGGCCAGGTCCTGCCACTCCCATTCTGTAGCCGCCACAGGCAAGATTCTTCCCTGAGTGTCAGTCTCTTCTTGGGTAGCAGGTTGTCAGGGCCGAAGTGAGGAACAGTGATGATGTGTTAGGGCTGGTGCCCCAGGAGGGTGACCCAAGGCCAGGTCCGGGCGAAGGGGACACCCAGGGACTGGGACTCGGGACCCAGAAGCTAGCCATCCTGATGACCTCAGCCTGGCCCCAATGCTGCTGGGGTCAGAGGACAGGGCACAGCTGAGGAGTGTCAGAACAGCCTCCCTGGCGGAAGTAGGCGGCCACCCCAGACACGGGTGGGTGGAGGTGGGTCAGGCTGTGAGCGGAAGCCCTGAGACCCAGCAAGACGCAGGCCACATCCAGCTCCTCCCTGACCTCAGAGTTTGTTTTCCACCCTGGGCCCTGCCCGGGATGTGTCTGGGACAAAATCGATGGGGGTGGGGGGCGCTGACCCACCACACGAGGACACTAGGTACTTCCTGCTGCAAATGGCGGGCTATGGAACCTCTTGAAGCCCAGTCCTCATCTGAAGAATGGGGGACGTCATACCGCGCTGAACTAGGTGGGGTACTTGGTGGTCCCCACTGCCTGCATTTGCAGCGTCCTCTGACTCCTTTTCCTCACTTCCAGGGGCTCCTGCCTCCCCCACCAAACTAACGGGGGGCTGGTGGAGAGAAGGGCCCAGGGATGGGGACCCTTCCATCTCCCCTCCATCTGCTCCATATCCTTCCTCCCCAAACACTCATCCTTTATTCTCCAACAAAAATAACTCCTCGTGGGTCCCCAAACACCATGGACTGACACCCCTCCATCCTTTTGCTCATATTGTTCCCTCTACCTGGACTGACTGCCCCTAACAGTTGTAAACTCCTAGAAGTCGTTCAAGGATGACAGTTGGGATGACACCTCTTCTATGAAGACTTCCTGTCCCCCCACACCCCGCCCCAGGAGCAAATCCGGTCACTGCTCTCCTTGTCTGGCTCAGTCACACTGGATTATGATCTGATTAAGACCATCTCCTCCTACACACTGGATATTCCCCAGAGACAGAAGCCAGGGCTTCACTGCTGAAGGTGCCAAGAAGGAAAGGGACGCTTTTTTCCTTGCATAAAAGCCACTGCCAAGCCATGTGCCGAGGGCTACCTTGCCCTAGAGGGGGCGCCTTTTTCTCATTTGCACAGAGGCGCAGTGGATCAGGATGGCCCTGGTGATTAAAAAGGTCGGTCAAGGTGGGTCAGGAGGTTGGCACAATGGCTCTGCCCCTTCTCGGAGTGTGACCTTGGACGGGCCACTTCACCCCTCTGTACCTCAGTTTCCTCATCATAACCGAGGCTGCAGAGAACAGATGGGACAAGACGGACAGGACAGGTGAAGCCCTGGGAAGGCACCTGGAGTAGAGGAAGTGTCCTCAGAGATTGGCCATGCTCGCTGCTGCCACCAAGTGGTTGGGGAAGGGGAGGCAAGGGAATCAGTGAGAGGGCCAGGCCAGGGGCCTGTGGCTGGCCACCAGATGGACAGAGAGGACCCGGCCAGTCAAGTCAGGTGGGCCCAGGTTTGAATATAACCCTGCAGATCACTGATTGAAGGGCAGTTGCCAAGTGCCTCTCTTAGATTAGAAGTCCTGCCTTACTGGGGCAGGAAGTCCCATCTCACAGTAGGGACAGTGAGATGAGGAATGACACACAATAGGTGCTCGTTAAATGATTGCTCCCTTCTGCCCAAGATGGCAGCTGAGCTTCACAGCCAGGGTGGAACTGAGGCTGAGGCCTCAGAAGGCCCGTGCATCTCTCAGGCCTCCTGGGTATCAAAGCGTCCCAAAGATGAGGCAGAGCCTCAACAGTGCCTGGGGCAGCACACCTCATCCTGTCTCTAGAACAAGAGGTCATCTGAGTGTCGCCTCCATCCCAATCAGAGCACTGCTCTACCCTATGCCACCCAAACCCATGGACAAGATTCTACTTTGGCCCCAGAATGCAAACAGCCAAAGGTAGCTGGAAACTAACTGCAAAATTTATTCCAGGGCTGCAGGGGCTGGGAGATTCATAAGAGCACTTCTCGTTTGGGGCTGTGGGTCTCCGGCCTTGGCAGGGGCACACACTTCGGTGGGCAGGGGCAGGGGCCGAGACAGGGTAGTGGAAGGCAGGGAGGCAGGGATGCCCAGTTATCTCCAACTGGGCAGGCTCAGCATAGGCTGCAACGGCAGGGTGAAAGCAGGAAAGGCAGTGGATGCCCAGCCCAGGGGCGGAGGGCAGCCGAGGCCTCTCCCTGGTGCCTGGCCCTGGAGAGTGTCTTTCAAGACAAAGGGCAGGAGACCAGGGAGTTGAGGCCCAGCTTCAAGCGTTTGCAGCAAGGGACCCAATGGGACAGGGCCAATGAGGGGGGAATGTGTCAGCAGTGTCCCTGATCTGGAGAATCATACGCCCTCCCCAAGGTCCCCCATATTCTCACCTACAGAGAGTCTGAGTCCCCCACAGGGCATCATCCTGTTCACGGAGTGGGAGGGGGCCAAGCCAGAGCTCTGCTCTGGACTAGAATGGGGGGCTCAGAAATAGATCCAGCACCACCAATGGGGTACTTGGTATGAGGGTGTTGGGGAGGAAACCATGGGCTGTACTTGGTGTTAATCCCCAAACTCCAGCCTCAGTCCCCAAATCTGTCCCCTACTCCCCCCACACACACATACACACCTTTTAAGGACTATCTAGATTAAAAACAAAACAAAACAGAAACCTCTTGACTACAGCCTTGCAGATAAATACCAGCCTGGGCTGGCCAAGTGTGGGTGGGGTTAGAATGTCAATTGTGTCAAACTCCTCTGGTTGGAGAGAGATAGAAAGGTGATTGTAGCAAAATTCTTTTCAGATAATGTGTCAAAGTTCTCGCCTGCAGAAGTCAAACGGGGCAGAGGGCTAAGGAGGAAGTCTCTTTGTCCTAATCATTCTCCCAGTGTCCTCTAGGGCCTAACAGTCCCTCTTCAATTTTGCAAACTCAGTTATCCCTAGTTTACAAAACAGAGGACCTCTCTCCCGGTCCCTCTGAAGGGGGTCTCCAGAACCAGTTGATGCTCACTCAACCTCTTTCTGCTTCTGTATCCAGGAGAGGGGGAAGGGATGACCTCTGACCCAAGGGCCATCAAGGTCCACCAGGGATTCCTGTACCTCCCCCCCTGGACCTATGCTCCAGACTCCAGGACAGACAGCTGGGAGCTGGGAGCAGGAAGAGGGGAAGGGGGTGGTTAACAGCCACCTCCTTAGGGTACACTGACAGACAGGCAAGTGCCAGTGGCTCGTGAAAGCCACCCCACCTCAGCCAGGCCCTGCCCGCCTGCACCCACTTCCCAAACACGGGGCTTCAGAGAGCTCAGGGGAGCAGCCTACATGATGGGGCTCCTGGGTCAGCATAATAAAATAAACCATCTAGAGGGCCGCGGGGGCAGCTGCGACCCCTCCCCCAGCCCGGGGCCCAGCCCCGCCCAGCCCAGCCCAGCCCCAATCAAGTCTGCTTGGCCTGCAGCATCTCGATGAGCAGGTTGTTGCGGGGCATCTCGTTGCCCAGGTGCTTGTGGTACAGGTATTCCTTGGCCTGCATGCTCAGCGCCCTCACCTCCACCAGGCACAGCAGCAGCTGCTGGAACTTGTCCCCGCAGTGCGGGTAGTGGCACAGGGTGTAATCGAGCAGGGCGGCATTGGCCTTCTCCTGAGCGTCCTTCACCAGGCTGTGGTTATTCAGGAACTTCACATCTGCAAAGGGAGAGCTCCATCACCATCGCCCGCCCATCACATCAGCAGCCGTCACCCGCGTCACCAACACCCCTGTGACCATCGAAGACGTAGGCACTGCCCCCGTCGACAACGCAACCACAGTCCCCCCCTGTCACCACCACGGTCGATGAACACTGCCACCATCATCAGTCACCAATACTGACATCCCTTTTATCCCCCAAACATGGCCACTGCTGCCATCATCAAGCAAACCGCAACCATTCCTGTCACCGGCATCATCGCCATCACCTTCATCGCCACAGCTGAACACCGCCACCACCAGCAGTCACCAACACCAACCTCCCTATGGTTATCACAAACACAGCCACCAACACCATCAGCCACCCGACCACAATCACCTGTCCCCATCAGTACCGTTGTTGTCATCATCGCAGTGATCATAGTGAACACCTCTGGCATCACCAAGCCCATCGCCAGCCTCACCAGGTGTAACCCTGGCCATGTTTTCTAACCTCTCAGTTTCCTCATCTGTAAAATGAGGGTGCCAACAGTGCCTACTTCACAAGGTCGTCAAGAGAGTTCAGAGCTCAGAACAGCGTCCGGCACCTGTTAAGGCCCAATTTCTTAAGATATATTTCACCACGGCCATGATCGACACCATCCCCGTCCACACTGTCAAAACCATCCTGTCGCCATCATCCCTATGGTGGTCACTATCAGCACCATCACCCGCCACAATCATCACTGTCCCCATCACCAGAAATGCACACTGTGAGTGGAAGGGCCCCATCTCACGGCTGTGAGGCGCATGCACTGCTGTGGCCCCATTCTAGAGAGTGGCAGGCACCCCAACCAACCAAGAGGCTGCAGTACCACAAGAGGATTCTCCCATGAGGCCAAGGGAGACCGCAGATGTTCACCACAGCAGTATTCACGATGATGGGGAGATGGCCATGTGGTAGCTGCATCCCTAGGGAGCAGATATAACACACAAAGCAATGGGTGGGTCTTTAAAAGTGTGAGGCTGAGTGGGGAAACAAAACAAAACAAAACAAAACAAAAAACAGATAAACCCAGAACGAGGTCTAAAAGACAAAGATCTCTACGTGGTTAAAATGCTGTACACGGAGCAGGCACGTTATGTAAGAGCAGGGACAAACGGGATCCGAGTCACACAACTGGAGCAGTTGCCTATGGGAGGGAGAGGGGGGTGGGTGGCTCCACGTGAACCAGTGATTCTTGGTGCCACGAACAGAGAAGCGTGATCAACGCACCCTCTACACTCGAGGTCCAGCGAAGACATCAAAAATCAAAGTGCCTTTGGGGGTGAGACGGATGGGGGTTCAAATCCCAGCCCACCACTTAGGGGCAGTGGCCTGTGCCCTGCTCGCAAGTGACTGGAAAGGCCTTCTTCCTCTCTGAAAGGGGGTGCACCCACCTTGCAGGGGCAAGACCATGGGTGCAGGGGCCGGTGCATGTGCCTGGCCCCCAGGGGTGCCCCAAGAGGGTCAGCTTCTTGTTGCATGAGTCCTCGTCCCAGCTTGCAGGCCTCAAGCTGGAGCTGAAGGGTCTCCAGCTAGCGCCCTGCCTGGAGGCTGAGGGCCAGCAGGAAGCCAGGGAACTAGTCCCCTGTCCCCAAATCCCAGCCCGGCCTTGCCTAGGATTGTGGTGTGGGGCGGCCCAGAAAATGGCCGTCGATTCGGGTCCCCCCCCCCCGCCACCCCCTCACCCCCAGCCCTGCTGCCACGGGGGAGTCGGGAGCCCAGCATGTGTAGCCCGTGGCCCTTCTAATCCCTCTTAACACCCACTGCGCCAGGAAAGCTCCATGCTCCTGGCAACCCTGATCCCCAGCCGCCCCCGGTGTGCCCGCGGAGGCTGGTGATGTCCAAAGGCGGATTTAGGGAAACCTGAGCCGGGCTGGGGCAAGCGGCAGGACCTAGCCCTACCAACCTCCACCCCCACTCCCAGGGCTGCCTCCCTCCTTCCATAAGCCTGGGTCATTTTCTTCCTCACCTCCGTGGATTGCCCGCCTTTGGCCCATAAGGCACCTGTGCGCCTGTTAGAAAGAAATCTCCCCTCTCCACAGAAAGACAGCATGATGAGGGGCAGGCAAGCTGATCTCAGACTCTTCTCGCCCCCTGCCCAGGTGCCCTCCTGCAGTGAACGACCTGCCCAACTGTACAGAGCAGCCCTGCTCCCTAGCCTGGTCTGTCCCGGACACCCTCATAGGTCCTGGGAAGTCCCCGCCACCTAGCTCCTGCCCTACCCCAACCTCTTTCCATGCTCTCAATACTGTCCCCTGTACCTTCACCACCACCACCCCCACCCTCCCTGGAGCTGGCGGTTCTCCTGACATTGTCTTCTGACAATTCCCAGATAGGAGGCTGAGAGTCCAGGAAAGGGTAGGGGTCGGCTCAAGGCCACACAGCAGTAAAGGGGCCCAGAGGAAAAAACTGGGGGTGAAGGAGGACTGGCTAGGATGCTGCAGTGGAGGCAGGAATGGGAGGGGGCTGGGGGCCCGAGCCTCGGCTTTACCCGGATTTACTGTTCTCTGTAGCACCAGACCAGGGACAGTGGGCGGAGTACAGGGGGTGGGTGCAGAACGGACAGTGCTCAGGGACAGCTCCCCTCCTAGCAGTGCTATGGGTCCCACAGCTCTCTGCAGACTGGAGACCCTCACCGTCCCCACGAGGTGGACTACAGGCCTGGGGAGGGAAGCACAGTTACTAGTTAAGCCCCAACAACCACAGTAAGAGTGGACCCAGTCTCCTGGGCACTGGCCAGACACCATGCCCCCAGCTCTGTTAATCCCCGCAGACGCTCCGGGAGGCTGGAAGGGGCATACCCCAGCGGGGCGTGCCTGGAACACACAACAGATGCCAGAGTTCAGGTTCAAACCCAGGTCTCTCTGGCTCCAAAGCCCTATGGGCAAGCAGGGGTGGGGTCAAGATCAGACATTGGTTCCTGGGAGACCGGATATCATAACGTTACATTCATGCAATCCAGGGGTCCCACCTAAGGGCCTATCTTGGAACCCTAGGTTTCGCCAGAGAAGCTACACTGGACTCCAGATTCAACTTCATTCTCATCTTGGAGACCATCATCAAGTCCGGCTCCTTGCCCCTGCCTCCCTGTGAGCCCATCTCAAGGGACTGTGTGAAGACTGTGGGATAACAGATGTGACAGAGCCAACACCCCACAGAACGCCCGCCGTGCCCTTCTCCCATCAGACACAGGGCGGGGCTCACGCAAACCTGGAGGTGCCCCTTTCATGTGTCAGGGGTTCAAATCCCAGCTCCACCACCAGCTGGGTGACCTTAGGCAAGTCCCTTCCCCTCTCAGAGCCTCAGTTTCCTGTGATCTGCAAAATGGGGGTAAATCCATCTCTCAGGGCACCCAAGAACGAGACCCAATCTGTGCCCAGCGCCGGGCCTTGAGCCACCACAGGTTGGAGATGGGCACCTTCAAGAAAAGCCTGCGTGCACCCCCAAGCCTGCTCCCCTCCCAGCAATCCTAGAGGTGGGAGACGGGAGGGGGCTGGGAGATGGCACCCCCACACCCCACCCCCGCCCCAGAGAGCAGCCCGCTAGCTAGCTCCGCGGAGCTGGGGGCCCCCAGGTTCTCAGAAAAGCCCCCTTTTCACGGTTTAATTGAATATTTGAATAATCTTTTCATTCCAGCGAGGCATAAAGAATGTTGTCCCAATAGCGGTGACTCAGGCAGGCGCCCCCGCGCACAATGGCTCCTGGAGTGGGGCTGCTATTCAGGCCGCCTTTTGTTGGCGAGGAGCAGTGGGTAAATTGCAAACGCTTAAGGGAATGCTGCTGCTGCAGCCTCAATGGAAGTCAGGAAATCGAATGTTAGGTCAATCCATTAAGCTTCGATTAAGTCCTCTGCAGAACAATGCCAGCCGGGCCCATCTTCATAAACACCGTGATTGCCAGGAGAGAGGCACTAATTTTAATTAAACCTCCTTACCTGCCTCCCCGCCTGCCTGAGACGGCTATTTAGACACCAAATGGCACCCTTCTGCGGAGGCAGGCGAGAAGGAGGCGCTGAGTGGGCTGGAGGGCAATCGGGTGGGGTGGCTTAGGGTGGGGGAGAGTGAGGAGACAGTCATCGTAGGGGTTCAGGTTGTCCAGCCCAGGGAGGCGCTGCCCCTGGGTGGGTGACACGTCCAGCATGCCAGCCGGAGGTCCACAGGCAAGCGGCTGTCCCTCTCTGGCCCCAGTTCCCTTGGGGACCCAGGTCATGAGAGGTGTTCCCTCCCACCTTCCAGACTCAGCAAATCTTCCCTCTCATCTTGCCCAAATTCCTCCCCTTCAGCCCGGTCCCAGGCCTAGCCCCCTTGCAGGGCTGTGGGCTGCCACCTGCCAACCTCTTCCCATGATGCAGCTGGAAGCGCCTCGCTACGACACCAATCTACCCATGCTGCTCCCTGCTGGAAATCCTTCCCAAGGGAAGGGGTAAGGTGCCTGGCCTGGCACAGCTCAGCAGCCCCCTCTCCACCCGCTCCCTGCCCCACAGCCACAGCAGACTTTCAGGAGTCCCCATCCCTCTGCACAAGCGGTCCCTTCGGCCTGGAATGCCCTTGCTGCTGCTTGCTTTGTTTCACCCAGAACACTCCTACTCATACCGTAAGGCCCAACTCAGAGGCCCCTCCTCCGAGAAGCCTTCCCTGGTATCCTAGGTGTGGTTGATTTCTCCTCTTTGGCTCAACCCTGATGACCCTGGATGGCCCAGGCTCTTCTCACCTGGAGCCTGTCAGCTAATTGTGTCCATGGCTCACTTGAGCTCCAGGTCCCAGGGCCTTCTCCTGCCCTCATAGGCCCAACCTCACCAGGATTTCTGACTGGATAGGCTGGGCACTCCCCCACTCACCTCAGTCCCCAAAGGCCAGGCACTGTACCAGACACACATCGTACAATAGAGATGGAGACTGAGTCATTCATTCATTCACTCATTCATTCTATTCATTAACTTGTTCATTTGCTCATTCACTTAATAATGGCAGTTATAATGAGGGCAATACTGACACATATTCCGAGGTCCTGGCCATGCGCTGAGCACTTTGAGGAATTCTCTCATTAAATCCTCATAGCAAGTTAAGGATTCTTATTATGGTCATTTAACGGATGTGGCAATAGAGGCCCAGAGAATGGAGTGACTTGCTCAAGGGCACACAGCCAGAGAGAGTGAGTCCAGATATAGAATCTAGGTGGTCTGTCCCTAGTCCCCACTCTGCCTGGCACGGGTGCACACCCGCGTACATACGTGTGCACACACTCTCACTCCTCCGTCCTGCAGCCAAGCACTGAGCTCTCAGGCCCCAGCCGCCTCCCCTGGGAAACAGGACGAAGGTCAGCATGAAGGCGACAGGCACTCATGGGCACGGCCCTCTCTCGGCCCAGGAGGAGAGGGCTGGGCTCAGCCGTGCTGTCCTCTGTACGCTCCACAGGAGGACAAGCCCAACACTGCTCACCTGGACGAGGCCTGAGCTGAGCTGAGGCTGCACCTCGCGTCCCCTGTGCCTGGGGCTTTGGTGGGAAAAGAGCTGAGGGCCACAGGGCTGGTGCCTCAGGTCCCATCCAGGGAGTCTGCAGAGCCAAGACATTGTCCCTGTTCTGCAGGGGGCGCCCAAGGATAGATGGAGCCCTAGCCAAGGGGCCTGGTGGCTGGCAGTCCACTCCTCACCCAGCCCTCCCCAGGACCTCCCTGGAGGCCTGGTGATGGCAGTCTGGTCAGGAACTATCTCACCTCACAAACCACCCAGACTGCAACCGATCTCACACGGCAACTCCACGTGCCCAAACACCACGCACCCCTCCAAAGCCCTCACGTCTCCACGGAGCCCCAGTGACCCCGCAATCACACACAGATTCTCCACTCACTGTGACACATGAACACCCACAAGCCTGTCAAAGTTCATGGTCTGCACATGTGTGAAAACAAAGATACAAACACAAAGGCACGAACTCACACCTGACGCCTGGATTCCCCACGCCCCAACCACAGCCACCCGCAGCTTCCGCTGAGCAGTTCCCAAGTCCAGCAGCTCTCAGGTGAGACTGGGCCTGCAGCGGGAGACAGCCTGGCCTGGGCCCCTGAGGCTCCTCTGCAGGCCTCAGGCCGCGCCTCCTCACTGGCTGCTTAAAATTGGGCCCCCACCGCCCCACCATGGTTGTCCCCTACCTACCCCTGCAGCCATTCAGATAAAACCTCCAGCTACCAGTCGGCTGCGGCTGAGTCAGAAGACCCAGCCCAGGCACCCAGGCTCATGGCCACGGCCAGAGCACTGGGCTTCCCACGGTCAACACTTCACTAATCATGCCCTCCCAGCCCACTTCCCCCTGCTTCTACTCTTGGGCAGGCAAACCCTTTCCCAACTGTGGCTGTGATGCCATCTGCCACAAAGATGATGTCTCAGTCCCGCCCCCTCCTCAGGTGACAAAGCATTTGTGACCCTCTGTTACAAACTTCCATCCCATCTATTCCTCTGCTAAAGGATTTATTCCCCCAGCAAACTTGTACTTATCCTCCAAGGCCCTGCTCAGATGTTCCTCCTCCAGGAAGCCCTCCAGGCAGTGCCCTTGCTCCCCACCCTGGATTCCCCATCTCTCTGTCGCAGCCCTGATGGTGCTGGCAAGAGGACTCTCAGATTGGGAGACACCTGAGAGCAAGGAACACCTCTACGTTCATGTGTCACTAGGCACAGGGAGGGAGGACACTGAAGATGGCTTTCTGGGTGAAGGGCAGGATGTGGCCAGCCTGGTGAGGGCCCAGAAGAAGGGTGGAGAGACTGGACTGGCACCGGCTGCGTGCGGAAGGCACCAGAGCCTTGGAGAGTGGGGCAAGCTGGGGGCTGGACTCACTTTCCACCCCCTCCCTGCTTTGTTTTTCTTTTTAGCACCTGTTGCAATCTTCTAGGCTATAACATTTTACTAACCTGTCTACTGACATATATATTATACTAATCATTTTATGCTCATTGACTTTCTCCCCAAGAGAAGCTCAGTTCCCTGAAGATAGAGATTTGGGTCTTGTTTGTTCACTATGTATTCCCGGTGCCTTGCTCTAGGCAGTTGCTCAGCAGATGTTTGTAGAATGAATGAATGAATGAATGAATGAATGAATGAGTAGATGAGTGGATGGGCAAAGGGGTCTGGGCCCCAAAGAGCTCAGAGTCAGAATCTGGACCTCCTCCAGAGCAAGAAATTGGGAAAAACAGGGACCCCAGGAGGGGAGCCAGGGAGCAGAAGCCCCTGACATCACTCAGGTCTCCTTCTGGAGGTGGCACAGGCATTTTTCTTGGGCTTCCAGCCAGGAATTCACCAAATTCTCAGAAGGCATCCTCGTTCCATAAAGAGAAAGTCTTAGACATTATCTTGACCCTCTGGACTTTCAAACAAAAAAAAACTGAGGCCCAGAGAGGAAGCAAGTCCCATTTTAAGCACCAGCTCCCCTCACATCCTTATTCACTAAGAAAAGGGGTGCTTGCTGCACCGAGGCTCCAGTGCATAGCCCCATCCTGTGGGTCTCAATGCCAGCCTGGCCATTTACCTGCACGCCCCTTAGCACATCTGGCCGGGCCAGGCCCTGCTCAGCCCACTCACCGAGGCTGAAGAGGATGAGGAACTTGAGGCAGACGAACTCCTGGCGGTCCAGCTGCAGCGCGTGTAGCTGCAGCACCAGCTCCTGTGCCCGCAGCACCAGGCTGTGCAGCAGGGAGCCGGCCTGGGCAGCCACCGTGGTCAGCTCCACCTGGGAGGGCAGACGACTGGGGTCAGGGGTCGGGTGTCATGGGTCAGGAGCTCTAACCAGGGACTTGGGGAGGGCATGGACGGGAAGTACCAGTCAGAGGCTGGGCATCGGTATGTCCAGACCTGGAGCTGAGCCAGTGGGGGCTCAGGCCCTGGGAACACTCCCAGCCCTGATACCCAGGGCCCAGGCT
The DNA here is from genome assembly GCA_004027375.1 of Macroglossus sobrinus. Lineage (NCBI taxonomy): Eukaryota > Metazoa > Chordata > Mammalia > Chiroptera > Pteropodidae > Macroglossus > Macroglossus sobrinus. The sequence goes on from PVKZ01000765.1 coordinate 65,240, forward strand.
TCGCAGCCCTCCTCAAACTGCCAGCCCAGAGCTGAGGGCTCCGGTGGCAGCAGAGCCAGCCCCAGGCAGGTGGGTACAGAGGGAGAGCTGAAGGGTCCTTCACACACAAAGAGCTGCTGCCAGGCCCAGTGGTACAAGATGCTTTTGTGTTTTGTGTGGTGTTTGCAGCGAATACCACACCGTGCTGGGTGCGGGGGCAGGCGCAGGGAAGGTCTGCCTGGGCACACGTGGATAGGGCCACAAACGCCCACACCTGGACAACTGGGCTGCAGATGTGGCCACACCTCAGCTCACATTCACACACGAGCATGGACACACTCACAGCATCGTCCGTCCACTTCATGAAGTGAACATACACACATACCCTGTACAGTCACATCTCTGGGCAGCACAGACAGACACACACCCATGTACATGTTCCCACTGACGTGGCGACAAGCAGATATGGACACCCATACGTTTATGTGTAGAGATATTTGCACAATAAAATACAGGTACACACACACACACACACAGAACATTCCCGTGGCCTCAGGGACTTTGCTCTGCATGTGGACCCGGGCTAACACACACACACTCATACCTCAGACTCTTTGTTTGCATTCACAGGTGGCCTCAATGTCATACCCTTGAGACCTACAGTCCCCGGGCCCTGGATGGCTTGAGACACCCAGGGTGAGAATGGAGGATGAGGACAGAAGGACAGAGGTCCTGGGATAGAGGTGGGGGGCGGGGAGCAGGGCCTCAGTCTCCCACCCTCACCCCAGAGCACCCATGAAGACCACACCCTGCACGGCTAGACCTGGGCATCCACCTCCCCACTTCCCTCCATTTCCCCTACACCCCCTCTGACCAGCTAGGGTCCTCCTCCTTGAACGGTGCCCCCAATTGTCCCCAACATTCTGAGCTGTGGGTGGCTGCCTCGCTTCCCGCTCACCTCCCATCTTGTCCCCCTTCGTGTGCCTCCCCAAACCTGGCCGTGTCCTTCCACACTGGGAACCTTCTTGCTGCTCCCTGCTCCGTTTCCGGAACGTCTTTGCCCTGGGCTCCCATCCTGGTGCCTCTAAGTCTCTGATCTGAGCTCTTTGGGGCCCAGACCCCTCTGCCCATTCATTCATTCAGGATTTAGGGCCTGCAAAGTCTTGTCCAACCTAGTACCTAGCAACCCTTCCAACCCATGGCTTATCTTATCCCACCGGCCCCTCGGGCCCCCCCAAACCCACAGTCTGGCATGCCAGAGGCTCCTGGTGGCTCAGGAGTTCTAAGCATCCCTCTCTGAGCCTTTGTGCACGCTTTCTCTTCTGCCTGTGGTGGAACGGGGGGCTGTGCGCCACCACCTTTCACGACCTGACCAACCCCTATTATATTCTCAAGACCCAGTGCCACCAGCACTTCCTCCAAGAGCCTCCCCCGATCCTCCCCACATCCCTGAGCCGCTTTCCCCAGAACAGGGTTCCTAGGGGCTGCCTCCTTTCAAGGCCATGGCCAAGGCTGATATTCCCATAAACATTCCCTGAACTTGGGGAAAGGGCTGATATTCAGGGTGCCCAGGGCCAGCCCTGCAGAGGCCTGGGACCTCTTCTGCACCCAGAATTCTGGAAGTGCACAGTGGGGGGTGGGGCAGGGCACAGTAGGGGCCGGTCACCTCCTGCCCGGTGACCAGTAGGATGCTGCCCTCCTTGCCATGCTGGATCTGGCGGTAGATGTGGTCGAACACCAGCAGCTCACTCCAGCAGTTCTGCAGCAGTGTCATCTGGTCAGCCACCTGCAAGAAAGAGGCACAGCGGGGTCCCGCAGGGTCTAGCCAGGGACCTTCCTCTTACCCCTCCTCCTCCCCGACACTCAGCTCCGAGGCTCAGCTGGGTATGTGGCCTGGACAAGCTGCTTAACCTCTCTGTGCTCAGTGTGCCCATCTCTTCAGTTCATCGCAGCGTGGCGGGGGGGGGGGGGTCTAACAAAATAATAAGAGGGTCCAGCAGACGTGCTCGGGACTCAGACGGGCCTGGCTTCAGGCCCCAGCTCTGCCTCTTGCATGACCTCAAGCAAGTTCTATAACCTTTCCAGGCCTCGGTTTCCTCATCTGTAGAGTGGGCGAAGTATTTAAAAGGTAGCCTGGCGCACAAGCACTCAAAAAATGTGAGTGCACGACGTCTGTGGGAGAGCCTTGTGAAGGACTCCGTGGAATGATTAATTTTATGTGCCCACTTGGCCTGTGGTTGTATCTCTAACAGGCTCGGTCACTCAAAAGACAAGCCATAAGGAGGAAGCAGAGGGCCTCCCCTAGGCCTCGTGCAGCACTCCACCTGTGAGGTGGGGCGAGTGGTTATCTGGATCTATGAAGAGATGATGCTGAGCCCAGAGATGTCAAGTAACTTGCCCAAGGTCACACAGAGAGTAGCTTCTGAACACCAAGGCTGCAGGTGGGGCCCTCGGTGCACGGACAAGACTGTCCTGGGTAGGTGTCCTTCCTTTCTGGACACCCATAACGGTGGCGAGTCGGACTCAAAAGCGTGGGATGCCAGGGTCAGAAGCGCCCCGAGGGGTGCATGCCCTGACCTAAACTCCTGTTTTTCAGATGAAGAATCTGCCACTTGGAGAGGGCGAGGGACCTTCCTGGGATCACAGTGGGGGAGCCGGGCTAGGGCCACGGTTGGCATTATCAGTCCACAGCTCTCGCAGTGACAAATACTAAGCCCTCCTAGGTGTTCAGGGCTGCTGGGCCCTGCAGGGCATCCTAGGAAGACATGGTGTGGGCTCCAGTCCCCCTCAGCCTCTGCGGCTCATCAGCCAGCCTCCATGTGCCCAGCAGGTACCTCCCGGTCACAGCGACCCAGGCATCTTGCTGGACCCTGCCCTGGGGCAAACCATGATAGCAAACAGCCCTGTGAGGTGGGTCAAGTGGTTATCTGGATCTATGGCGAGACAATACTGCACCCAGAGATGTCAAGTAACTTGCCCGGGGTCACACAGCTCTGTCTGGCTCCAGATGCATGTTCTTAGGCACCGGGTGTGAAATAAGACCCACCCTTGCCCCCCCAGAGTGCATGGTGCACTCTTCACCTCCCCGATGAAGCCCCCACTAACCCTTTCTCCCTCCTCGGCGCCCTCACCATCCTTTGCATGTGGCACCTGCAACGTCTGACGGCATTTATTCATGCTTCTGCCTTCCCCAGCATCTGTGAGGTCTGGGAGGGCAGGACTGGGCCCCCATAGGAGGGGTCGGTGAGCAGTTGATGAACGAATATGCTCCCCAATATGCACAGAGAGCACAGAGGAACAACGCCCAACCTGAAGGCCAGAGGGATCCAGGCAGAACCTGGCCTGAGAGCAACTGGCCCAGGCCTAACGAGTGGCTCCCTCTTCTGGGGGGTAGAAACCCCCTCACCTGCTCTGTTCCCTTCCTCTCCTTGGGGTGGCCCTAGGGCCTGTCCTCAGGCAGACGGAGGGAGAGAAACAGTGGACGAAGAGCTAAGCGAGCAGCTGCACACACAATCAGGCCTCCTCCAGGCCTCTCCTGCAGCCCCCTCCCCAGCCCACACAACAGAGGACAGGAGTGGGGGGGGTCAGTCTCTAGCCTCATGTCTTCCCTTTCCTCCCCTGAGCTCCACGTCAAGAACCCAGATCTCTCCCTGCTCCCCCACAGAAGTTTCTTCCTAGAGCCCATCACAGTCAGGCCAGGAAGCCAGGCAGGGGGACCCCAGGCTCGGCCGCAGTCGCCTGGACTGGAGGGGCCAGGAGAGGCTGAGACCCGGGCAAGGCAGAACCACAGCCGTCATCCTTATCTCGGCTGATCTCTCCTCCGGAAGAACCCGGAGAGCTGGCAGGAGCCTCTGCAGCGCAGTCCCCAAGGAGGGAGGCAAGGCTCAGTGAGTGCCCGTGGCCAGCCCCAGCTCCAACATGGCCAAGACTCCTCACCCCTGCCCCAGCGACGCTCTGCCCAGATTCCAGATAAAGGAACAGAGGCTCACCTCAGGTAAGACCCAGGGAGCTGGGCTCTGCCTGGATGCCCCCGACTGGGCCAGTCCTGGGGTGCGGGGTGTGCTGGGCACTGCCCGAGGCCCAAGGAGGAGGGGCCTGGCCACAGAGTCACCGTCGCCCACTTTGGGCAACCCAGATGGAGGCAGAGCGGGAAGGAGGATGTACGGGTCCGGTCTCTACCCCACCCCCCCACCCATGGGGGCCCTTGGGAGCAGACATCCTTGTGCCCAGATAGAAGGAACAGGGGGTGGGGAGATGGAAGGGTGAAAGATAAGGGGAAGAATTAGGAGATAAGCAGGCTAAGCCTCGGGGAGAAAGCAGAAGGGGTCACAGTGACCCGGCTGGCCAAGCCCTGGGAGCAGACTCTGTACCCGGACCTCAGGCCCCAGGAGTGGGGGTGGCCCTGCCCAGCGGGGCTGATCGGGGCAGCAGAGGCAGAGAGACGCAATACGGTGGCCGAGCTCGGGCACCCAGGGCCTTTTGTCTAATTTCCAATTCAGCCACACACCCTTCTCTGCCCTAATTTCCCGTTCTGAGAAATGGGAAAGATAAATCCTACCTCTTTCAGGTAGAAAAGACATGCACACACAGCGATGTCCGTTGGGAAGGGCTCTGTGGACCATCGCTGGCTTTCCTGGGGATGATGCCTCAGCCCACATTCCCACCCTGCCCCCAGCCAAGGGATCTTTCCGGCTAGACTTCTCACTCGCTCTTCCCCTAAACGGACAGATGGACACATCAAGACACCAAACTCCACAGCATTCCTCACACAGATGAGCGCACGTTACACACACACACACACACACACACACTCACACACACTCACACACACTCACACACACACGCTTCTCTTTTTAAAAGAAAACCGGAGGGCTGTAGCTGCCAGCCTCTCTCCACACAGGAAAGCAGGTGGCTAAGAGGCTCACGTAACCACAGAGGGCTGGTTTCACCTTCCATAAGTTTCTCCCTAAGCATAAGGTCCCTCCTCCGTCCCCAGGCCTCCCTGCCACCCTGGGAACAAGGACATTTGCAGTCCCAGTGCTGGGGTCCCTTGTCGCCCGGCCTCTCTGCCCGGCCCACCAGCCATCCACCCCTCCTGCCGTCTGCCACAAATCTTCCCAGAGCCTTGACACTTTACAGCCTGCCTCAGAGACAGGGTATTTATGGGTGCAGAGCTGACCTCCCTCCTGGCAGGGCCCCCTCCGAAGCCCCCTGGGGTCTGATCAGTCTGGCGGCCGAAGGCCAGCAGGCTCTGTAATTCTCCAGGGACTGACATGCCACGGGCCAGCCACGGTGCTCTCCTGGCCGAGTAGTCAGCGGGCTCGTCATTTGTCAGCCCCGGACTGACAGAGTTACGGCCGCTTAAATGAAACTATATATCTGAGCAGTTAAGTCTGCTGCTAACGGGGGGCCTCAGAGCGGGACGTTGAGGGTGAACTGATGTCGAGAGGGGTCATTAGGCACTCTTGGCCCCTGCCTCCCCCTCCCTGATTCCTATCTTGCATCCTCCCAGCCTGTCCTTCACCGGGACTGTCCAAACAGGCTGGCTGTCTGGGCCTACACACTGCCCCCCACTGAGCAGCAGGCACAGGTGGGTTCTCACTCCCTGGCAGGTACGCAGTTACTTTATAAGCTCAGGGCGAGGTGGGCATCTTCTGCCAGAGCTCTAGCATGCTCAGAGGAGCACGGACACCATGCATCTTTTCTCGCTCTTCCTCGCCAGGCCTGTATGTACCTGCAAGTGTAAATTAAAGCGTACAGCAGCAGAAAAGACAGGAAGGAAGGGAGCTGCTGCTCCTACCTACTGAATGCTTCCTGGGTGCCCAACGCTGGGCTACAATCTTTACCTGTCTTGGCTCACCAAATCCTAACAACAGCCCCACGAGGTAGATATTGTTTCAACTCCACCACCACACCCCCATTTTATAAATGAGGAAATTGAAGCCCAGAGGAATAACGTAACTTGTCCCAAATCACATATCTGGTAAGTGTCAGAGCTGGAAGTTAAACACAGGCCTCTCTGATTCTGGTTTTTGCTATTAACTTCTGTCCACTGTCAGATCAAACATGCTATGATGTGTGATATGTAAAAATAGAGGCAGAGAGACAGCCAACATAGGCGGGAAACAGGATAGAAAAAGAGCACCCCAAAAGGACATCTGGACCCCCCAACATCCAGGTTCCCAGCATCCCTGACAGTTCAGCAAAGACTCCAGGCCCTGCCCTGGGCATCGTGAGACGTCATTGACATAGTAGATGGCTGAGTGGGCATCTGGGAAGAGGATGAGGCCCCAGCCGGCCCTGGTAGACTGTCCCTAACCCTCCGCCAATAAACCCACCTCCAGTCTGAGCTCTGCTTCTGACCCTGCCAACCTCTCCAGCCCTGCCTCATGGAACTACCTGGAACCCCCTGCCACATGATGCCCTTCCACCCTTCTGTTCTTACTTCCTGGAATGCCTTCATCTTTTCCGGCTGCTTTCTGGAAAGGCACAAATCAAAGAAACTGTCCCTGACTTCCTTAGATAGGGCCATCTGCCCTCCCACCAGGCTCCCTCTGCCCCTTCCCATTGCTCTCAGACCCCTGGACACCTCGCGATGGCATTATCTATGAGCATGTCTGTTCCCTCCCCTGGCCTGGCAGCCTCCTGAGTTCAATTCATTTCAATGTCCCCCAGCGCCCAGCCCAAAGGGGTGCCCACTCTCAGAGCTAGGGAACCCCCTTTGCTGACTGCTAAGATCTATCCTGCCTGGAGGTAGGGGGACGAATGGTCAGCCCAAAGGGAGAACAGGGTCATTTGGCACCCCTCCCACTTTTCTGCCTCCCCACCTCTGGCTTTGCAAACAAACACTAGTGGAAGGCTCAGTGGACCAGCGAGCGGGGCAGAGGTTCCATGTGGCTGATGAGAGGCCCTCTAGGGGCTGGGCTGGTACTTATTTGCAAGGCTTCTTTACAGAAAGTGGTAACCACGGTTCCTATTCCTGGGCTTAATTCAGAGGCTCTGGGAAGGGGAAGCAGGAAGGTTTGGACCACAGAGAATCCAGAAGCAGGAAAAAACACTCAGCAAAGCTGGGACAAAAGCCCTTCCCATCCTGCGTGAAAAACCCCGAGAGACTAGGAAGGCGGCCAGAGGAAGTGCCCTGCCCCTGGATCCAGGCTTCTGGAAGGCCGGGAATGCGCTGCTCCTCCTCCCTCTGCACAGGGGGCTCATGGGAAGTTTGAAGGGAAGCTGGCAACCAACCCAAGAGTGCTGGGATCCTCATCCCCCCAAACAGAAGCCATGAGTGGCACAATCCATCTGGGATTGTTCAAGGCCCTGACTCTTATCCCATCCACAAGGTCAGCTCAGAGAGGGGACAGGGCTAAGATGACCCACGCCATGACACCTGGCACATCCCCAGGCCTCCGCCAAGACAGGCGCGCTCTACAGTAGAAGCAAGAGCCATCACCACCAATTGATGACTCCCAGAGTAACCCAGCCCCCTAGCCCTGTGATGCCTCAAGGGTTCACAATGCCCACCCCCACAATGCCCAGTCCAGCAGGCAGTGCCCCCGGCCCATCCGGCCACCTGCCCCTAGAGGAAGCCCAGGCCTGAATGGCGTCAGCACTGACAATGCTGCTCAAGGCTGCAGTGGCCCCAGCAGAGAGGGCAGCAGGTCCTGCTGTTTACACCCAGCCCCGGAACAGCCAGGGGGGCAGGCGAAAGACAAACGCTGATCGGCCTGGATAAAGAGGGCCTGTGCCTAGGCCAGGGAGGATGGGCCTTGGCCGAGTTTGGGGGCCTCTGAGGTTAGCAGAACACCCTGAGCCCAGGGAGTCAGGGACGAGAGGGGCAGCTGCCAGGCCTTTGGCCCTTCAAACCACTACACGGATGACTAGGAAGTTCTTTCTTGTCAGGCCTCAGTTTATTTGCCTGATGCTTATTTGCCTGATTACTCTAGCTGCAGGTTGCTCAAACCAGGGGGTAGAAGACTTTTCAGGAAAGGAAGTCGGCCTCATCTAGAAGACCAGTGGCCGGGCCTGCAATCCCCCAGCTATCCTCCCACCCAGCTGACCCTGCACACACAGACACGCAGACACACGCACTTATACATGGAACCAACCAGCATTCACGGGAGAGGCACAGACAGCAAGATCCTTTACGTAGCTGGGAAGAAGAAGGCCCATAATCATTTCAAACTGAGATGCTAAGACACTTATCTATGACATTTGAGGCTGGCAGAGATTGGTGGCTTCTCCAAATGGGAGGACAGGATGGGTTGGACCCTCTTCCTGACATTGGGCTGGGGCAGTCAGAGACAGTCTCCCAAGGACTCAGCTAGTCCTTTGGGAGCCCAGGTTCTCAGAGGAAGAGAGATAAGTGCTTATAGAGACCCAAACTAGGAGAGAAACAGACAGACTGAGAGGGCTGGAGAAACGCAGAGAAGCAGAGAGACAGCATGTCAGGGGAAGGGAGAGAAACGACAGAAAGAAGCAGAGGCTGTGAGAGATAGACTCAAGCAATAGAGAAGGAGAGAGAGGAAGGGTGTGAGTGAGGAGGCGGGGGAAAGGCAAGGAAGGCTGCGATGCACCGGGACCCTCCTCAGTGTCTCTCTGTCACAGGATGGTTGGTGCCTGACGCCACTGGGCAGGATGGCCCTATCCAAGGAGTAACCGAGACGAAGGCTTGGGCAGCCAAGAGGACACCCCAGATCCAGCTGCCAGCCGTGTGGGAGGAGGGACTCACCTCCAGCTCCTTGAAGACCATGCACCTGCGTGCCCAGTCCACGATGGAGATGAAGGTCTGGTCAGCCATCCTGCACAGGAGGCCGAAGGGCGCAGGCTGGTCGGGGCGGCCTTTGGCCGGTTCCTGCAGGCAGCCCACGATGCGTGCCCGCACCTGGTCCTCATCCGGCTCCAGCTGGAGCAACTGCAGGATGAGCTCGGGCACGCCAGGCCCTCCGGAGAAGGGCTCCGGGTAGCCGTAAGGTGGCCCGGGCTGCGGTGGGCTGGCGTAGGGCTCTGGGTACTCGGACTTGATGGCACGGCCAGGGAAGGCGGGATAGAGGTAGCCGGCCAGGGGCCCATGGGCACCAGGCATGGCCATGGGCAGTGCTGGGGCCCCAAAATCGCCCAGCGGCCCAGCAGGGGGACCGGAGGCCAAGCCCTTGGGCTCTGGGGCGTGCAGGCCAGGGGGCAGCATGTAGTCCGGCGGGGGAGGGGGCGGTGGAGGCACCCCCACTGGTGGCCCCGTCTCCAGCTTGAAGCCATTTGCTCGAATCTGTGCCTTCTTCTGCTGCTTCAGGGCCCGGTCGCGCTTGTACATGGGTCCAAACTTGTTCCGGCCGCCCCGCATGCGGTCAGCACGCACAGCTGTGGGCAGAGGCGGGGGTCAGGCTCGCTCCCTTCAAACCAGCCTCCACTCCACCCCACTCATGGTCTTTCCCAAACAACCTGTTACTGCCCAGCTCGATACCGGTCCATGGCTCCCTCTGCCCGCAAGGGAAGTCTGTCTGCTAAGCCTGGCACCCTGTCCACCTTTCTGGGTTGTCCCTCATGAGACCCTGTGCTCCTCCCACTCCACTTCACTCATCTCTTTGCTCCTTTCCTTGGCACTTCTTCTTCCATCCTGCCTTTGATATTCCTTCTGCCTCAAACCTTTCCCTTCTCTCCTGTGGTCGGTCACCACCTCCATGAAGTGTTCTTGGATTCAGCCAGGCAGAATTTACTGTCCTTGCTCCAGATCTCCTGCCTCTTGCCCCCTCTCATCCTGCTGAATGTCCATATGACCCAGGCTGAGAGTTCCTGGGGGCTCGGCGATAGGTTCAGGGGTACAGCACAGGTCCTGGCGGGGAGATGGTGACAGGAAGTGGGCCCTGGACAGCCTTAGTTACACCTGTATCCAGCTCCTTACGGACCATCTGGCTGGCTCTGTCGAAGCCCTATTACAAAATGACTCAAATGTGCCTTCACATTTGAAGCTGAATTTAGGGCCGGCCCAGGTTCTGTGCTGGAAAAAGGGACCTCCCTTGCTGACCAGATGTCCCTCTGCCTGGCCAAGAATATAGCACCAGCTAGATCCAAATACTGCATCTCTGCTGCTGTAGTATGGCCCCAGCCCCTGCTCAGATGGGACCCCACCCTGGGCTCCGGGAGAAGGGAGCGCAGGAGGGAGAGGGCAGCACTCAGCTAGGGATGTGTCTCGGGGGCCTGTGCAGTCGCCCCCTATCACAGGGGCGGGCAGCCCTGCTCCACCACCTCAGGCCACCCCAGCTGTTTCCATGGCTGCCAATGACCAGTTCTCCCGGGCCCTCGGACCTGGATCTGGAGACCTGCATTCTGGGGACAGGACAGGAGATGTCCCATCCAGGAGTCCTTCCTCTAGGTGGCAGGGCTTGTGGTCTTCAGCTCTCCCTTTACATTGTTTAAAAACTTTAGCCAACAGCTGCCTGCTGGGTACACAGCCCGGCTGGGGCCAGCAGGGTGGAAGCCTGTGGCTGTCCACCCTCAGAGAGCTCGAGTCATCCCTGCTGAAACGTCTTGCCTTCCCTCTGGACTGAGCGCTGGGGGTGGGGGTGGGCAGGTGAGGATGGGCCTGGGTGCTCTGGGGGCGAGTCGTGCCCGCTCCCCAGCCCTCTCAGGGTCCCGCTAAACACATGGTGGGAAGGAATTTCATCCATGGAGTGAATGAACTGAGTGAATCCTGCGGGTGGAAGTGCAGATGAACGGATGAGTGGGCTGGATGCGTGGAGGCCAGACAGTGATGGTGGACGATCTGAGCATGAAGAATGATGATGATGATGATGATGATGATGATGATAGCGAACCAGCTGAGCATTTACTGTGTGCCAGGCACGGTACTAGGAGCTTTTTCATACAATTCTCTCACTAACTCCATGAGAAAGGCACTGCTATGGAACTCACATTTCAGATGAGGCATCTGCAGCTCAGAGAGGTTAAGGAACTCACCTAATGTCACCCAGCCTGTAAGTAGCGGCACTTGGACTTGAACTCCAGTAAAGGGACTGAAAGCCTTGGCTCTGGCTGGTGTTGGGTGTCAGTGGGATTGTTGCAGAATGTTTGGGAAAGTGGGGAGCTCCGCGGGGCTCCTCCCTATGCTCGCCACTACCCTGGGGAGAGGCTCTCATCTCCCTGGGCTTCACTCTCAGATACTTCTCAACCCCACCCAGGCTGGTCCGGCGTACATCCCTCATCCCTCCCCCGCAGGGACCGGCTCCACCGTCACCTGAGGGGCCAACCGCTGGGCCCCAGAAACTTGAAGAAGGCCGGCGGCTCCCTCCCTCCACTCTGGCCTCACCGCACCCCGCTCCCTGTGTGGGAAGCCCGGGGTCGGAGGCCGGCCACGCGGGGCGCGCGCACCTTCCAGGCGCATCCCCACCGTCAGGCACTTCTGGAAACGACAGAAGGGACAGCGCTTGCGCTGCGTCTTGTCGATCTTGCAGCTCTGGCTCTCGGTGCACGTGTAGTGCTTGTTGTTCTGCACCGTGCGCTTGAAGAAGCCCTGGGGTAGAGGGGAGTCAGCGCGGGAGGAGCAGCCTCGTTTCTCCCCCCGCCCTACGACCCCCTGCGCCCCTCCCGCCCGCGCGTGCCGCCCCTGCCGGCCCGCCGCCCGCTCACCTTGCAGCTCTCGCATGTGAGCAGCCCGTAGTGGTAGCCCGACACCTTGTCCCCGCACACGGGGCACAGCTCGTCCAGGTCCTCGTCGTACGAATACTCCATGCCCGCTGCGTCCGCCTGCGGAGGGAGGACGGGTCAGCGCCGGCGGGACGGCGACTGGCGGCACCGCAGACCCGCGCCCCGCGGGTCGCGCAGCACGGCGGCCGCGCCCCCACGGCGCCCTCCGCGTGCCGCGCCCGTGGCCCCCGGGGCAGCGCCCTGGGCGAGGCCGCCCGAGGCGGGACACCCATTCGAGCGCCCTGCCCGGGGGCCGGCGGCCTCTCTGGCCTGGTCCCCGCGGCCGCCCCGCGCTCCCCGCCCCTCCCGGGGGCTCCTCCCGCGCTGCCCCCGCCAAGCTGCAGCCTGGACCCTCGGATTCGATGCGCTTCGATCCGGATTCGTTCGTTGCAGAACAAAACCCCGATTCTGAGAAGACGAGATGGGCTCGGGCCGCGGTGGAGATGCCAGTGGACCCGGGCGGAGAGGGGCTCCGAGGGTCCTGGGCTCCGACAGGGACGAGGTGCACAGAGACAGAGTCGGGGAGAGACCGGGGGACACGGGAGCGACAGACACGGACCGGCGCTGCCTCGTGCAGAGAGGACCCCGGGGCGACAGACAGACATGAGATGCCAAGGGACAGAGACCCAGTGATGCCGAATCGGAAAAATACCTGGGGAGACGAGAAAGACGGGGGAGGGAGGGAGGGAGGGAGAGAGAGAGAGAGAGAGAGAGAGAGAGAGAGAGAGAGAGAGAGAGAGAGAGAGAGAGAATCAGAGAGAATCAGAGAGAATCAGAGACACCGAGAGACAGAGGCCAAAAGAGAAAACCTGCGAGAGACGGACGCGGAGCCGGAGACACGGTGGTGACCGAGACAGACCGAGCGACGAGAGGAGCCTGGGGAGACGGAGGCGCCCGGCCCGGGGGTCGGGACGCGACGCCGCAGGGAGAACGGCCGGCCCGGGCCCCGAGCTCCGAGGCGGGGCCCCGCAGCGCCGGGCCGGGTCCGGGGCTCGAGCCGAGAGGGGCGGCAAGCGACGGCGCCCAGGGCGGCGGGCCCGAAGGCGGGGAGAGACAAAGCCCGCGGAGGCGACGGCGACGGCGACGGGAGCAGCAGCCCGTGCCCCCGAGCCCGAGACGTCGGGCGGGGAGCCGCGGGGAGGGCGCCGCGGAGACCGCTGGCGCGGGGCGCGGGGCGCGGAGTCGCAGGCCAAGCGCAGAGACCTCGGGCGGAGGCCGAGCCCGAGGCGGGGAAGCGACCTCCGGCGGAGAGTCGAAGTCCCGAGGAGGGGAGCGCGCGGAGCCCCGGGCCGGGAGGCTGGAAGGGGCGCGACGGGCCCCGCGCGCGGCCCGCGCGGCGCCCACCTGGCGGCTCCTGCGAGCAGCAGCGCCCGCGTCCCGCCCGCGCGGAGCCCCGCACCTTCCCGCAGCGCCGCCGCCGCCGCCGCCGGCGATGAGCCGCGCCCGGGCGCAGCGCCGCACGCCCGCGATGACGGCCGCTCGGGCCGGGGGCGGGGAGGCGGGGGCGCGGGGCCTCGGCGCTCCCCCCACCCGCGCCTCCCCGCCCCCGCTGCCTCCAGGGCCGCTCCACGGCGCACCTGGGACCCGGGCCGCTCAGCCACCAGTGCGCGCCGCGCCAACCCGCCGCGCCGGGCCCGGGGCCGGCCCCTCTATATTGGCGCGTGCGGTATCCGGGGGCGGAGGCCCGGCCCGCGTCCTCCCCACCCCAGGCCCGGCCCTCCCGCGCCACCTAGCCTGGCTCGCGCCCTCACCCTCACCCTCACCCTCTGGACGCCCCATCCCCAGCCCAAACCCCCCGGAGCCCCGGCGCCTTGGAAGCCGGGCAGGTGCCGGGTCCGCGGGCCGGTGGGAAGAGGAGAGCCCCTGTTTGCCAATCCGGTTTGGAGGTGGCGAGGGCCACGCCGGGGGCACCGGGCGTTGTGCGCTGTGGACGTGAGGGAGGGAGCAGCTGGGGGGGCCAGCGGCCAAGGCACAGGTGCAAGGCGGGAAAGCAGGCGCTCGCCTCGGCCCTGCCACATCTCCTCACTGCAGACCGGCCCGCACCTCCTCCCTCTCCCGTCCTCAGTCTCCTCATCTGTGAAGTGGGACTGGTGACTGGTCCTCCTTGAGGGCGGTCGTGCGTATGGACCGATGGGTGTGTCGTGCGCGGCGACCGACAGGTAAGTAGCATCCAGCCTGGAGACCCGGGCGAACCCTTTCTCCTCCGTGGGCCTCAGTTTGCGCAGCTGGAAATGACAATCGTGGTCATCCCACCCCACGAATTTTGCGAGGTCTGGTGAGGACAGGAAGGCACCGAGGGCCAGGGAGCCGAGAGAACCGAGCCTGGGGCAGCAGAGTCCCCCTCGTGGCTCCGGATCTGCTCTCCAGCCGGGCTTCGGGCGGGGGAAGGGAGAGCGCGGCATCTCTGGGGACACACGGGTTCCCGGGCCTGACGGGCTGAGCCACCGCTCTGGCCTGGGGAACGTCTATCCGGTCACTCTCGTTTTTTCAGATAAAAACGTGGAGATTCGAAAGAGAAAAGAGCCGTCTGGCAGTCTGCTCCGAACCCCGCGCGGGGGCACCTAGAGTCCCAGAAAGTGCTGGGAACGGCGAGGCCAAAAAGCCTCGGTCTTCAAGCCCCGAAATGGCGCAATTGCGCATCTGCAGCGACGCAACCGCGACCCAAAGGCCCACATCTGAAGGCTCTGACCCTTGGCCGCGCCGGCTTCGTCTGGGCCCGCGACCTCAGGCCTCTCTCTGTTGGAGCTGGTGCCTTGGTCCTGCGAGCGGAGCCCGCGCAGACCACCCCTCCTCTCACCGCGCAGAATGAAGGGTGGAATCTGAGGCTGGCTCGCTGTGCAAGCTCCTGGTAACTCACTTCACTTCTCTGAGCCTCAGTTTCTCCGTATATAAAACGAAAAAGATGGGCCCTCCAGAAGGGATTCTGTGGTTCCCATGGGATTCCGTAGATGAATCTTGGGGAGGGAGGAGGACAGGGAGCCAGAGCTGGGGTTAGTGGCAGCCCCCCTCCGCCCCAGACCCTGAGAAAGAGCCAGAGCCAAAGCTGAGGGGCCCGCTGCCTCTCAAAAGCTCCCCATCAGGGAGGGGCCCTCAGAAAGAGAAAAACAGGAGTGGCACCTGCTCCTCAAGGGAGTGAAAGGGATTTAGGGGGACAGTGGGTTGGGAGGTCCCCAGTGGCTGACTGGGTAGAGCCCACCGGGGTTTCCTGGACAGTGTTGAGGAAGCCCTGGCAATGTGAACAGATCCTGGGCTGGGGGGCCAGGTGGGGTGGGGGCTGGGCTCTGAGCCAGGCCTCCCCTCCGTCACCTCCACGCCCCCCTTTTCCAAGCTCCACTGTGCTTGCCTTTCAGCCCTGGGTTCCAGCTCATGTGCGGAATCACAGCCCCTCACATACCTGCCCAGGGAAGCAGACGCTGACCTGGCCCAGCTACTGACAGACTGACACTGCAGACAGACACGTGAACCCATAGAGACTCGGAGACATCCGCGGAGACAGCACAGACACCCGGGCAAGGAGACCCTAAGCCTGTGAGGCTTAGGCCAAGATAGCCCTGTGAACACCGGCCACCGATAGCCAGAGGGACACCCGCAGACCCCATAGATCCTATCCCCACAGGCCTAGCTCCTCCCATCAGCCGCCCACGGAAAAAGAGGGGGTAGCATGGCGGGAGGGCGGGCCTGGGGAGACCCTAGGCCGCTTCTCTGCCCAGAGCAGCGGGCACCAGTCGCTCAGCAGGGCAGGCAGTGGCCAGCCCAGGCCGCAGGGAGGCACCGAGGAGGGAGGCTGGCCATTAGAGGCCTGGGCCCGGGCCCTCACTTACGGAGCGGAAGGCGAGCTCTGACGCCGGATGAGGGTGGACAGTGGGCACCGGGGGTCCCGGGGGGGGAGGCTCCGGCGGCCCAGGTGGGGCAGTGGCGGCCGTGGGCACACGGGAACTCCTTCACGCCACGGCGGGCGGCGGGCGGACAGTAGGCTGGCCCTGTCCAACCGTCCTCCTCCTCCCCGCCCTGGGGGGGGCCACCAGAGGCCCAATTGGTCTCTGCCCCCACGTGACTCTGCAGGCCTCTCTCCTTCTTTGTTGGTGTTTCTCTTCATTTAGGTCTCTATTTTTTTCTTCTCCTAAAAGAAGAAAAAAAAATACCCCTATCTAACTGGGGGCCGCGGGTGGGGGCGGAGGCCAAGGCGCTCTGGAGGCCTTGGCCAGCTGGCTGCTCCAGGCCGCTGTAGGCGCCCGGAGGCAGGGTCCCCTCGTAGGCGGCTAGGCAGCCCCGCTTGTTAGCGACTGGGTGGGAGTGGGGCCTGATTTATGGGCGGCTCCCCCACCCGGCCTGCAGCCCGGCTTCTCTCCCCTTGAATGGCTCCCTGCCTGGATCCTGGCCCTGCGGGTCCGGTCTGGCCCAGGCATGGGAGTGGAGTCAGGTCGGGCTGGCGCGGAGGCAGGGGCATGGATGACTTGACCAGGTGGCCCTGCGACTTTGGCCTGGTCTCTTTACTCTTCCAGGAGGTGAAGAAAGGGAGAGGGGATGGGAAGGCAAGCAGGTGAGCTGACCGACCACCTTCCGTGTGCATGCCATGCTGGCTTTCTGAATGTCACTCTCCGCCGTGGGCTGCCGACGCTCCCGGTTGCTCTGTGGGAAAGTTGTGGCCGTGTCAGGTGGTTGGGTAAGGTGGCCCCGGGTTGGGCCGAGTGCGTAGCTGGGCCAGGAGAGGGTAGGGCAGAGGGAGGGGGTTTCGTTTAGAAGGTCATGCCTCCCCACGTAGCCGGGGATGTCCCTGTCCACGTTGCAGGCCCAGACAGGGCCTGAACTGTCCTGGGCCCATCAGGCCGAGATGGTTGCCCTGTCCTGCCCGTCTCACGTACATGACGCCCTCTCTCGAGCATTCCTGTGTTCATCTTACCTCCACTGAGTGCACGCTAGTTGCCAGGCACAGAAGGAAAGGGACGAAAGAGGGAGAAGGCTCTGTCCTTGGAGGATTTACCCCGCCCCCAGCCATTCATCCTGGGGGCTGGAGGGGCACAGGGGCACCTTGGGGCAATCACTGTCGAGAGCCCCCCTTTATCTCAAGAAATAGGCAAATCACACGGAATACCTCATCTGGCTTAGGACGAAAGGGATTTTTCTAGATGACCGAAGCCAACTACATTTAAAACTTAGTGTGCCTTCCTCCTCATGCCACTTAAACCATTTTTTGTCAAAGTACATACAAGACAATAATTTTGCTGACTGTCAGAACTAACTGATTCTACCGATAAATATATTCCAGTTCTACCTGTAACATACCACTTATGTCCCATCGTGCACGACCTCCTAATTATCTTTTTCGGACGGTCTTACAAGGTACACTTCTCTTACATGTGAATGAACCTAACTGGTCTCCTCACTTCAACGGGATGATTTTGTTTCTGGGTTAATAATACCAGGCAAATGTCCCCGCAAACACCCTGTATCACCAACACGTTACATACATGTAACAACCAACACAACAGTCACGGTCCTTTGTACCTCTTTTGACGGAAGACTTTGTGAAATGAGAACCACTTCGCCTGTCTTCTTAAACAGGACTAACGGGATCTTTTAAGACCATCGTGCCGTGGAAAAAAACCAGCCTAGCTTTTGCCAGTCTCCTGGTGAGGCCTTGAACCCGAAGAAGGAGAATGGCTAAGGGACCAGTGGCAGAGACTCTAAATTAAATCCCAGTTCGGCCATTTTCTAGCTCTGTGAACTGGGACCAGTCACTTCCCGTCGCTGGGTCTCACGTCCTCTCCATAAAACAGGGACGAAAATGAGATAATACACACGCAGGGGCTGCCTGGCATGTCGTGTGTGCTCACTAAATGTTAGCAAAGCACAGACAACCAGCGGAAGGGCTGGCAGTCTGTCCTCGGGGCCCCTTTCTGTGTTGAGTCTGCGATCGCAACATCATCCGGACACTGTTTGTCCTTCTGAGAGAGAGTGACTCACCCCGTCCTGGGGAACCCTCAAGGAAAGGCTCGGGATTGATTTATCTCTGTGTCTACAGCAGCCAGCTCAGGGCGAGCATCAGTGAGCGTTTGTTGAATGACTGCTTGGCCTCCGCACCAAAGGCCCCCACATGCTGCCCGCAGGTGGAACGTTCTGCTGCCTGCTCCCCCTGTTCTGTTGCCTTCTCTGCAGGCAGTCAGCTGGCATTTGCCACTTCTCAGGCCGGGTGCTCCTCACCCCTCATCACCCTGTTCACTGCATCGTCTTCCTCTGTGCTGTCCCTTCTTAAGCCTTCACCCATATGGGATGAGGCATGCTGGGAATGGCAAGGCCCTAACACAAAAGTGCCTCCTATTTTGCTGGGTCCCCTCCCAACCAGTCCACACCTGCGGTCAGTCTCGAACCTTCTCCAGCATTTTCGGAGGTAGGTAGTATTTTCCTCCTCATCTCCCATGAGCATCATTTGAAAGATGAGGACATCTTCCCAAAGGCACAAAGCAAGGGCGCGCTGAAACCAGTATTCAAATTCAGACCTGGGAGTCCGGAATCTGGACTTCCCAACTCAGAGTCCACATGTCAGAGCCCCTGGTTGGCCTGTTTGTCCTTTCCTTCAAGCTCCAGCCCAGATGGTCCCAGGCCATGAGACCCACCCAGAGGGGAAGGAGAGGGGTATAGTCCTGTCCCCTCCCTCGGACCCTCCCTCCCCAAGCAAACAAAGCCCAGGGTCTCTCTTCTAAGTGGGGACTTTCCCAAAGTGCCAGGCTTGTTTCCTGGAGGTGGAACAAGGAACAAACAAACCAGAGACCCAAAAACTGAAATGGAGAGGAGCGGGACAGAACCACCCAGAAACTGAAATGAAGAGAAGGAAGATGGACAGAAAAAGAAGCCATAGAGAAGTGAGGCAGGAAATGAGAAAAAAGAGGAAAGGGAGACCCATTGACAGCATAACAGATCTAGAGATGGTCAGAGAGAAAGGAGGAAAGGGGAGGAGACAGAGAGAGAGAGAGACAGAGAGAGAGAGACAGAGAGAGAGAGACAGAGAGACAGAGAGAGAGAGAGACAGAGTGACAGACAGACAGAGACAGAGAGACAGGGAGACAGAGAGAAAGGGGCAGAGAGAGACGGGGAGAGAGAGAGGAGCGGACAGAGAGGAAGAGCCAGGCATGAGAGAGAAATTCAGATAGAAGAAATGGGAGAGAGACAGAGACAGAGACAGAGACGGAGAGATGGACAGACAGACCGAGGCAGAGAACGAGAAAAGAGAGAGGGGCAGGGCCGGGAGCCGGAGGCAGAGGGAGTGTGGATGTGGAGACCCCTCAGAGGGCAGTAGAGGGGGTGGGGCTGCTGGCAGCAGCAGAGGCTGTTTCCGCTGCACCCCTTATCAGCCTGCTGCCAGATGTTCAGATCCGATGCCAATGTCAGAGAAGTCCATAGTGCGGGGTCAAGGCCGTGGCCAGCGGGAGCCTCAGCTGCAGTGTGGGGAGGGGGTGCGGGGGGAGGGCAGTAGACCTGCTTGCTCTTCCTCCTCTGCCTCCTGGCTCTTTGGGCTGGACCACCTGGTGGGGGTGGGAGAGACCAGGTGCCTCTGGGGACTTCTCTAGTCTGAGAGCAGGGACTTGCAGGAGCAGAGTGGGGTTCCTGGCAACACGCGGACACGTACATCTTTGCACACCCCCACCTGTGAAGCAGCACAGGGGTAAATGCACACAGACGCAAATGCGTGGACATGAATGCACGCAGCTCAGTCCTGCAGGAGCTGGGGAAGCGACCTGCGGCTGGCAGGGTTCCTAGGACTCACCCTGCTCTCCTATGACTCTGCATGCCCTCCGAGGCTGGGCTGAGGGACCTGACACCTAGAGCATGAGGTCTGCTGGAGACCCTCGGGGCAGATGTCGGAGCTGGGTGTCTGGCGGGGCTGCGTCTCCAGCCTCGGCCCAGGCCTCTGCACCATGCTCCTGCAGCACGCAGCGCAGCTGGGGCCCCTGGCTGGGGTAGTTTATCTCACAGTGCACACGCTCGGCCCTCAAGGGGTGACCCAGCCTTGCTCCCCACATTCCTCTTCAGCCGTGCAGCCGGTGGCCCCCTTCCCTCCGCCCCCCCTAGGCTGAGACAGGGCCTGTGCTTGGGGGTGGTCAGCAGCAGCCACTCAGAGACACCCTGCTGCCCTCTTGGCCCCAGCCCTTTGCAGCCGTGTCTTTGCTTCTCCCTCTGCTTTGGTCTCTGAGCATCTGTCTAACGTTATCTCCGCCACAGTGAATCTGTGCCTATCACTGTTTTTGCCTCGGTCTTCCTCTAGGAAGGTCCTAGTTTGTTTCTGTTTCGGTCTCTTACTTAGTCTGTCCCTCTTTAGGGTCCTTGAGTGGGACCAAGTCTGGGGACACCTCTGCTCTTCTTTCTGGCTCCTAGTGGCCTTCCTCAATGGGAGTATACGGGAGAACGAGGCTGTGGGCAAGGGGGCAAGGGCCTGGGCAAATAGAGGCCTAGAACCCATACTGGCTGAACTGGGGCAGCCCAGGCAGCAGAAGCCCAGACCTCACTCTGCCCCTCCCCGCCCCCGCCCCACCTGCTAAGAGCCCAGGTAAGACATCCACCAGGGCCTGGAGCTGGTGGGCTCCCCTGAGCAGCAGAGAAGACTGGGCAGCAGGAGGAAGAAGCTGGGGCTGGAGGGCTCCTGGCCTGAGGGCCTCCTTCCTGTTTGTAGGGAAGTGACTGCCTCAGAAAGCTGCTCAGGGGAGAGGAGGGAGGCCATGGTGACTTCCGGGAAACTGGCCAAGGGCCCGAGGCCACCCTCCCTGTGCCCACATGGGGCCTGCTGGCCCTGGCTTAAAATAGTGCAGTTCCTCTGCTGCTGCTGTCACTGCTGCCGCTGCTGCCACCACTGCCGCCACCGCCACTGCCACCGCCGGGCCCAGCCCAAACCTTACAGGGCTGCTGGATGCTGCTTGTGCTGCCAGCCGAGGCCCAGGGTGGAGGAGATTCACCCAACTATCCAACCCTCCCCAGACTGAGGCTGACCATGTGGGTGGGGGTGGGGAGTTGCAGAGAAAGCAGGGGTTCCTGAGTCTGAAATCCTGGATTCAAGTCTCAGCTCTTGACACTGACCAGCTGTGAGATACCAGCTGGTCCATCTTATCTCCTGGAGCCTCAGTTTCCACGTATCTAAGGGCCATTTACCCTAAATGAGACCACATACGTAGACTCTTCAGAACCTTGCCAGGTATAACGTGGACACAAAAAATGGGAGTTCCCTTTGCCTCTCTTTTGCCGGCTGTTACTCAGACTCTTCACCCTGAGGAAGGCCTCCTTGGAGCTTCCCTCAGTTTCTATACTGCTCCTAGGACGAGGTGCTGAACGGGGAAGGTCTGTGGAGAAGAGCTTGCACGAGGGCAAGGATGGGGCTGTGGTCTCCATGGTGAGACTTGTTGCCAAGGGAACGAGACTCCAAGAGCCCTGGGTCTGACAGTTGGGTACTTTTGCCACAGGATCTCAGAAAGGCTGATTTTCGGTGGACCTAAAACCCTGGTGGGCAGCCAGGCCAAAGCCAGGCCAGGCCATGCCAGAGGTAGCTTCTGGCTGGCTCCGCTGGGCTTCGGCTATTGGGGTGTGAGGGGCTGCAGCTCCCCTCACACAGCTTCTTTTTATGGATTGACTTCATGGAGCCCCTTTGAACCAGCCACGGTGAATCCTGCAACCCCCAAGACACAGGCACTACCATCTCTATTTATCTGTCAGGGAAAGTGAGGATCAGAGAAATATCTACCCGGCTCAAAGTCACATACAACTGGTAAGGGGAAGAGCTGGAATTAGAACTCAGGCAGTGAGCCCCCCGGGGTGATGTGCCTGCTGTCACAGGAGCTGAGGGAAATGATCCTTGGGAGAGGGCTCCATGGAGCCACATCCGACCTGATCCCAACACCCTCCCCTGCCATCACATTTGGGGGTTTCTGGCTTCGGACTCTGACATAACCCAGCGGTAGGCACTCAATCAGTACAGGTTTATATTCATTCTGGAGGGAATGTACAGGTTATACAACCTTAGGCAAATTATTTACTGTTTCTGGCCCACCGTTTCCTTATCCGTAAAATGGGCTCATCACAGCACCAACCTCACGGGGTAGCTTCTGAGGAATCCGTAATTGGCGCAGCGCTTTGCCTTGCTCTGCAATTGCTTATTAATCTTTCCTTCCAGTTTATTGCCCGGCACGCAAGGAAACCAAAAGCTCACCATCAGTTAAGTAGCAATTTATAAGTTTAGAGCAGTGTCCTCAATTTTATTCCATGGAACACTGTCCCGACGGAATTTTACCAGGAGGAAGAAATGTTCCACACTCACATACTTCTGCGTTAAACACCCTGGGTTAAACGAAATCACAGATTCTTTCAGGCAGGACATCCGGGAGCCTTTAAAATGCCAACGCAGGCTGAGCATCAATCAGAGGAAGGTAAGTGTGATGTTTCCCAGATTTCTGGCAATGGAACTCCCACTTCTTTTCCCATGGAGCCACCTTGTGGGTCCATCAACGTCCTGAGAAACCACACAGATTTGGTTCTGCCGTGTTTTACGTCTATTTGGGACAGGACTGCTTTTCGAATGTTCTTTCGCCTCTTACAGAAATTAATCCTTTATTAGTTTCATAGAGTCCTCTGCTGATTTTGTTAATAGCAAAAAAAAAAAAGTTCAACCAAAGGCCGTTACTGAGCTTTGTTACAAACTCGACATTCATATTCAGCACTACGGAATTGCTAAGGCCGGGCAGGGAGGAAGCCTGTTGTATCTTTCGTATCAGATAGACCTGGATTCAAAAGCCAATTCTGCCACTTACTCATGTGTCATCTTAGGCAAATGGCTTAATTTCCCGGAGCCTCAATTTGCTTCGAGTGAAATGGGGCTGAGACCTCTGGCTTGCAAAATGGTGATGAGCATCACGGGAGACAATGCATGTAGAGCGCCAATCACAGTGCCAGGCACACACTAGGCGGTCAGCAAATGTGTTCCTTCTTCTGCTCGCACCTCTGTGTCTTATCTGTCCCCTCTTGTCGGGGCACGGGACAGTCTATTAATTAGTTCTGCAGCGTTCCCTTTGTTCTAAAACCATCTCTTTCAAACCTCAAGGGCTCTCTGGTCCCTTGCGCTGGAGGAGGCTGAGGTATGGGAAGGCAGCTGGTCCTCCCCTCGTTTCACACGCGAGGATTTAATAGGCTTTTTGATCAGACTCTCCTCAGCCTTTATCCTCCCCAATGGAGGAGCCTTCATCTTCCCCATCTGTCTTTATAGAACCCTCAGCCCAAACTCTGCCCCTCCTCTGATCGTATGAACAGCGGGACTACAGGACGGCTGGGCGGGTCTGGGTTCAAGTCACAACACTGATACTTCCTGTATGGCTTTGGACACATTCCATGACTTCTCAGAGCCTCCATTTTTCTCAGCTCTAGAAAACCGTATCTATTTTCTGGAAAGACAAGTATTCGTCGGCTGGCCCATAGTGACATACTAGGCAGGCCATTCACCAACACTCAGCTCTTTCCTGAGACTTAGCAGAGGGCTTTCCTTCCCGACTCCTGAATGTGACATTCAAGGCTCCCAAGGGTTTCTCCAGCCTCAAGTCTTGCTACTCCCTTCCATCTGCCACCATCCCTGTCAGGAGATCCCTTGCTATGCCTGAATATTCCACATATTTTGGATTTAAACCTGTTGTTGACCCCTCTGCCTGGTCTGACCTCTAGTCTGGTGACTTGCGCCAAGGCCCACCTCTACTGCTCATCTGCGAAGCCCTTCCTGAGTAGAACGAGCCACTCCCTCTGGGCCATCACAACCCCACTCACATATGTCCTCCGTCCCAACCCTGAGCCCACCGTACTGCAGAGGTCTGTGTCTGCCTCTCCCACTGGGCTCACTTCCTCTAGCTGTGCCACTTTCTGGCTGGGTGGCCTTGAGCGAGTCCCTTCACCTCATTTAACCTTAGCTTCTTCATTTGTAAAATACAGATAACAATCCTTTAAGTTTAAGGAGGTTCAGGTTTACGAAAAGTTCCGACACAGTGCCAGGCACAGAGCAGGCACCTCAGTCAGTGCTGGTTCACCGGTCCGAGCAGTTATGAGATGTTCCCCTGCCAGACCCTCAGCAGTGGGACGTGGGTGGGTGTCAGCTACATGCAGCAGCGACAGGTCTGAAGACATGAGCTAGCTCCCTAGGACACCCTGTCGCCCCTCCCCAGAACCCAGACAAGCTTCACACACAGATGCCATGTGCAGGATTCACATTTATTGGTTCAAATACAGTACCTAATATTTTCTAAACATGCATTTCACACTAATTGGTCACATTTCCACAGGTAGTCAATTCACAGAAAAGGGCCCATCCCTTGCCAGCTGGCAGGGTGGGAGGTAGCAGAGGGCCTGGGTAGCCTGCAGAGCCCGCCAACTGTCACTTGGTCATGCAGGGTTGATGGAGCCAGGCTGGCGGGTAGCCCTTGGCCGGCCCTTTGGGAACAAGGGCTCAGAGACATCCGTTTGCTTGATTCCTACACAGGACTGTGGGTAGAGGTGGACCTAGGGCAGGTCGCCCAGTGCTGGGCCCATGGATGCATGTGCCACCAGAGTCCCTGACGGTGGGGTGGTGGGAGGCGGTACTTCCTGCGGCCTGCAGCATAGGAAGGAAAAGGAGGCCTCTTCAAGGGGGTGGCTGGTCCCCGCCGGGCAGGTGTGGAGGACTCCCCAGACACGGCCCAGACATCACAACGCACCCACAAGCCCCTATCGCAGGCCTGGGATGGCAACGCAGACAAAAACACCAACACGCCAGGGCGGGCAGGGCTTCTCTCCCCACAGAAACATGTAAACAGAGCAGGAGCTGCAGTGTCCTTTTCCCACAGGGTTTCTCAGAGAGGAATCGACCAGGATGTCAAGAGGTAGTTTTTTTTTTTTTTCTTTTTCATGGAAATTTGAATCAACAACATTATCACCTATTATAAGACATTTCAGAGAAAGAAAACAATGGTCACCAAAGAACAAAAATGACAATCTGGCTGGCAGGGCTGGCTCCAGGTTATAGAAGACCAGCCTCCACCAGTAGCGTAACTTTTTTCCTGGGCTTGGAGCAAACTCTGGCCTGACTCACAGCTTTGCTTTGAGCCTGCAACTGATTCCTGGGCAGGCTGCGGCCCATTTAGGGCTGCAGGCCCGTAGGAGGCAGGCCAGACGGGACTGGATTTGGCCGAGGGACCAGGTGTCTCATGAGCTGGTAGAGGCAGAGCCACTGTGGCCCACGTTCCAGGACAGCCAGAAGTCTTGCCGTCTCAAGGCAGCCCAGGTCCGGCCCAAGAGGAAGGCCAGCTCGTTCCCAGATGTGTTATGCTCTCTGGGGCTCCCGCCTCAGAGGAAAACAGTCCAGGTCTGGCTCTCAAGCCCAGAAAAGAAGCTGCTGCTTGTGGCAGCCAAGAGAGGGGTTTCTGGGGACCCTGTAATTAAATACACATCCCTGAGCTGTGGCCCCAGAAACCCTTGTCTCAAGGCTAACCAGTTTCCAGCACCTGGTGGAATGATTGCCGTTTCTCATCCTGAGACACAGATAAAAAACATCATTTCACAGACACTGGACATTGATGCTTCGAGCCGAGGAAAAAGGGAGGAACGATACCTGCAAAGGCAGAGGGGAGTGCAGGGGATGCTCATGGATCAAGCTGGGGAACTTAAGAGTAGTGGGTTTTTTGCTTAGCTTTTTGTTTTTGGGTTGGTTTTTTTTTTTTTTTTTTTGGTTTTGGTTTTTACTTTAAAAAATCAATAAAGAAAATAAAAGAGCTAGTCTGAAAGACTGGATTTCTTAAAACAATTGCAAAAGTTTAAAAAGCAACAGGGGAAAAAAAGACATAGACCAGGGGCCCAGAGCTAAAGACTTGGAACCACTGCTCAACTTCCTGCCCTACTGGGAGGCCAGGGGCCCTTTAATTTGGCCAGCCTTGGACGTGACTTAGACGTTGCCCATGCTAGGGTTATCTGTCTCCATCTGTCTCAAGTCACAGGAAATCAAGAACAAGCTAAGGTAAAAGATGGGTGGTAGAGCAAGGCAGCTAGCTCAGAGAGCCCAAGATTTTAAGGACCCGGTGACATATTGGCCACTGCGGGTACTCACTTCCCTGAGAAGGGGTAGCAGGTTCGTATAGAGTGGGTGGCCATCGAGATCCCTAGGTTCCCTCTATCCCTCCTCTGGTTCTGGAGAACAGGAAGGTGAGGGGAGGGTTCCTGTCTGCTGCCTTCTATCCCTAGAGGTTCGCCCACCTGGGCCGGGCGTGGGGGCTGGGCGTCTGAGCCAGGTGGAGTGCTTTGAGACAGGTTCTGGGGAGCTTCTCCAGACTGAGGGCAAGACCACCAAACCTCGTGAAAGACACCACCGGTCTACATAGGAGCCAGAGAGCATAAGTTGTCGGTAAAGTTCCAAGATCCCAAACTTTTGTCTTGGGTCAAGAAAACATTCAAAGGGAAAGAAAGGGAAGAGCTTGTATGTTTCGACACAGTGCAAGGAGGTGGGATTCTCCTTGACCACAGAGCGTTCAGGGTCATATTTTTATGGTGGAAAAATTCTCCCTCACAGTGAGTGCTGTTGGTGGCAGCGGATCAGAGAGGACAGAAGAGGGGGGAATTAAGAGACCACATGCACGACTTCTCTTCTTCCACTAGCAAAAAGGCTACCTGTTAACCAGACATCATGGGAAGAAAGGCAAGAAACAAATACATCAAACCGCCCCCTCCAACCTTTCTCTGTGTCCTTCAAACCAAATTCACAAATACATCTAGTGGCTGACCTAATGTCTCCACACTGCTAGCTACACTCCTACCTTCTCCTCGTAATACCTGAGTTTGCAATGCAACACATTCACTTTACCCTGTTTAAAAGAAGCCCACATCATAAAAGGACCGGGTGCAGAAGACGTGAAAGGCGGCCACAGGTCAGGCTCCAGCTCAGAACACACGGCCACTTGGCTCAGAGATTCTGCAGGGCTGTCGGCAATGAATGGGCTCTTTGTTCTGTGGAATCTGCTGCAAACATTTGTAAAAATGGATTTGTACAATGGCAACTTGCAGAACCTTTCCCCCCTCCACAAATTAACAACTTGCTCTGTTTAATGCTGCGTTATTGGAGAGACATGTTCTTGCCTCTTCAGAGAGCAATTTCCTTTGATACACAAACACAACCGGTAAAATGTTTAATTTAAGAGAAAAGCCATCTAAAAAAATAATAATAATTTGACAGACTGAGATCTAAGCAAAGAAAGATACTACACGCAGGAGCCGTCCTGGAGAAGGGGTCTCTGATACGTGTCTCTCCCACGTTGAGGAAAGCAGCTCGGAGTCTGACCTGTGGCCAAAGAATGTGATCTAGCTGGTTAAAGAAAACAGTCAGGGAAACAAAAATATTGTGAACTGAGAAATAAACAGACACACACACACACACACAAATCTTCCCACTGACATGTGGATACCGTTCTGGTTAGAGCTTTTCCTGAGGAACACACCTTTCTTTCTCAGAGCATTTGGGGGATTGGTATTGAGGAGTAATGCTCTGAGTTTTAGATCCATCAAGGGACAAAGTCATCACTCTGCTGGTACCCGTAACTCTCAGTGGAAGGAAAACCTTACGACCTGACGCAGACCACCTGGTCTGCACACGATGTCAGTGGCCCACTGGTCAGTTGGCGAGGATGAGCTGGGAAGAGAGCGAGTGGCCTTTGACGAAACACGCAGGAGGTGCTAAAGGCCCCTCGAACCCACCCAGGGACACCCCGCTCTGGTCTGTTGACTGTGAGGTACCTGGGTGTAGGTGGGGACAACTGCAGTAGTAAGGCAGAGAAGGAAGAAGCACCTGAGAGTTTCAAGACTGATAAGGTGTGGCCACCGGCCAAAACAAAGAGGGTCCGGGCTGTACCTGCAGAGGGGGCAGCCAGACCCTTAGAACATGAGGTAGTTTAAAGCCCCCACCCTTCCAGGTGCTTGGGACTGCAGCCCTCCGGGCCTCGGGCAGCCAGGCTGCTGGTGCCCCAAGGGGCACTGGGCCACTCCGGCCTCGGGCTTTCAGTTCTGGGGAAACTAGTCTTGTTTCAGGGAGATCAGAAGAACTTGGAGTACAATGTAAGGGCAAAAATTCTGGTCAGCAGATGGGTGAACAGTCTTTCTCCACTGTTTGAAAAAGAGACTGCGGGTTTTAGATTCAGTCCTGGGGTGGGGTGCGGTGGGGTGGGGGAGGAACAGAGAACTCCAAAGGAGGAGTGTTTATTCTTTCAGCAGTCTGAACTTTGTCCCACTCCCCCTTTAAGAAAGCAAGGTGAAAGGAGAATAAATCAGTACGGGGCACCAGGATTCAGAGCACGACATTTTGTTCAGCGGTTTTTTTTGGAGGGCCAATAGGAAGTCAGATTTGTAAAGGAGAGGCAGGGAGTCTAGGAAGGTAGGCCTTGGTCCATCTGCGTAAGGAAACTAGGTAGCTGTGAGCCCCGAGGGAGCTGGCAGGCAAGTCCCAAGGATTACCTTATCGCCAGGACTCGGCCTGGATGAAAGGTGCCCGTGGCAGAAACTGACAGCGGTGGTTCAGACGGGGGGAGGGAGGCCGCACAGAGAGGGGTGAAAACAGAGACCCTCCTCCCTGAGGACTTGTCTGGAGGGAGGACACCTAGCTTAGATTTGGTCACTGTGTCCCACTCTCTCAACCTTCACGCTCTCCAAAGGAAAGAGATGGCTTCGATCCTCATCTCCCACCCTACTCCACTGTCTCGCCGGCTTTGCTCACTGAACCTCCTAATACCGCTTTGCCCTTTTATGGTGTGTGCTTTTACCTGGCAATTCTGTGGCTAGAAAAAGGCAGTTTGCTCTCTGACAGACAAATGTAGGAGTCTGCTGAGAACACGTGGAAAAAGCAGGGATGGCCACACCCCTCCCTTTCCACTGAGGTAGTCGTCGTCAACATTATGGAACTAGTCATTTTGGCCCCATCCCACCCTCCCTCAAAATACAAAAGCACTATCTCTAAACATGACAACACTGTAACATTAAACATCTTCACATTCTGTAAACTGCAAGGAAATGCATCGGCTGCATTCACACAAAAGCATGTGCATCATGTTGAAGGCCATACATTCAACTCTGTCGTGAAATAAATATATAGAAAAATGAGCTTAAAAAAACAGACAAACAAACAAAAACTCTTCTTGCTGTGGAGGCAGCTGGAAACACTGCTCCACAGCCTCCACGCTGGTCTCTCTGGCTCTTTCTGCTGGAGCCTATTCCTGCCCACCCAAGGCTTTGTGGCAGGCCTGAGGAGGGGCGCTGGGAACAGGTCATTCCTTGCCCACACTCGTCTTGCAGGAATGCAGCACCACCTTAAAGAGAAGGGGCAGCTGCTCCAAGGGAATGTTCACCATTTTTCCTGGGGACAAGGTGGGAAAAGAAGAGTTAGCAGCGGCTGCTGATGGAAGAGCTATCTGTCTCCTATTGGGCTGGTGAAGGGAGAATGTCACCTTTTTGAGTGGCTGGGGCAAGGAAAGTGCCAGGAGCATCACACAGGTCAGACGGATGGGCTAATGTCCTGACACCCGGGCCCATTCTGGTGCCCTAGGGATTCCAGTGTCGGTAAAAGCTATAATCATGGCCACCACCCAGGGAATACCTGCATTACCTCATTTAACTCTCACAATATTTCTGTGTGGCAGATATTACTTTTTATCCCTATTTTACAGATGAGGAATCTGAAACTGAGAGGTATTCCTAGATGCTCTGTTAGAGCTAAAATACCATGAGAAACTTATATCTTGTTCTTTTTTTTTCTGATAGATTCTCTAGCATCCTATAAAACACTGTTCTTCATAGTAGTATGATGGTTTAACAAATAAAAGTACTGAGGGGAAAAGGAGATGGAGATGTCACAGAGCAAATAGACTAAGAAATGCAGGGTTAAAAAGGGTATACAGGTTTCTTTGCTGGAGGACTTCTCAGAGTATTCAGTACACTCTGTAAACAGCTCAGGCTGTGGTTCTCTCTTCCCTGACAGTCCCTCAGAATCACCTGGGGAGTTAAAAAAAATACCGATGCCCAGGCCACACCCCATACCAATTAAAGCAGACCCTAGAGGTGCAACGCAAACACAGGTATTTTTAAAAAGCTTCCCAGGAGTTTCAAAGTGCTTCCTGGGTCAAGAACCCAGCTCTGTGGGGGAGTTGGGCATAGTTACTGACCTCTCTTTATTTCGGAGAGCACCTGATTAATATTTAAGTTTGGTATAACATAGTTTTGAAAATGCTGAGACATAAATATCAAAATATCCCTAAAATTCCAAAAGTTGAGGTCTGGTTCACATCTGCCAGTTTACTTTGGGCCCAAAAAGTAGAACGAAATTGTTTTGTCAAATAGAAAACTTTTTTCCTTCAAAACTATTGTTGAATTTGACAGGAACAATCTCAGTCTAGAAGTCACATTTCTGAGCTGCCCCTCAGTATGTGCTGGGTAACTATAAACATGAATCGTTACCAAATGAAGTAACACAATAATAGCTAAAGCCAAGATTTTATATTAAAATGGACCTATTAAATGTCAAAAAGCTCAGATGGGGTTCAAGACCACAACACAAAAATTCCTTTACAAACATAAGATTTTTGAGAATAATTTTAAAGATATTGCTTTAAATGAATGGTCCTCTAAAAGCTATAGGCAATTCTAGGAAATGAAGTTAATTTTTAAAATTGAGATATAATTTTTAATTCACATACCATAAAATCCACCTTTTTACAGTAAACGATTCAGGAAATGAAGTTAATTTGAGAAACTCTGAGCCTATTGCCCCAACCACAGAATGGCTATAATATCACCAACCTTCCAGAGATTGTTCTGAGATTGAATGATACATAAGACTTACAAAGTACATTATAAATCCTAAGGAAATGTCAGATTCTCTTCCCACAAACTTCTCGTTATAATACGACTTGGCTGAGGGCAAGGGTAGGAGTGCTTTTATGCAGCTGGTGATGGGCCTGGAACAAGCATCCTGAAAACACTGCTTTGTCGCCTTCTCTTCACAAATCTAAGAGAAGCAAGAAAGGGCTGGAAGCCCAGTGCCCAGCATGTTACCTGCAATGTATCGAATCTCGGGTAAGCACATCATGAGGTCAGGAAAGCGGTTGGGCTGATGTGTATACTTATATTCAGTGAAATCCTGGCAAATGTACCAATATCGCTTGTTCAGCTGTTCCAGCTGTGAGGCACTGGCCAGACCCCTGATATCTGTGAAGAAAATCACACAGGAAATGGGAGAGGTTTTCTAATAGGAAGAAGCACCAACTCCTTGAAATAGGTGCATCTTAAAAGTCATTAAAGGTCACAACAGGATCTTTTTTCTTTCTGACATGGAAGAACAAAGTTCTGGATAAGGGAAATCAGATAAAGAAGGAAAAAAATATACAGGACAATCACTAGACTGAGCCCCTTGAGGGTTAGGCTGCATCTTTCTGAGCTTCATACCCAGCTCCCGGAACAGTTCTTGGCATAAAACAGGCACCAGTAGATGTTGAACTGACTAAATAATCTACTTTTCCTAATTTATCCTTCACAATCCTTAAATCTGCCCTTTGCCAGAGTCCAGTAGAAATTCTGCTGATACCTACACAGTCATACATGTACGTGTACTCACACACGGTCTCCTGTGTGTCTGCTTGTACTCTTCTGTCTGGGATGTCATTCAGTTTCTTCTATAGAGATTTCTCTCTCATTTCTTTACAATCCCCTCTCCACCTGCCCTTTTTATATATAGAATGTAGGTATTCTACATATAAACCTTACTCAGCCTTTGAGGCCCAGCTTGGATTTCTCCTCCAAGTAGTTGCTACTGATCTCCCCCAAACTAAAGCTCAAGTAATGTGTCATGTGCCATCACAGTATATTTCTTGAGGCCAGGGACCTTGGATCTAATTTATTTTTCAATGTCTAATGCTCCCCACAGGGCCTGGCCTAGAGGCGGCACACAGAACGTCAGATAAATGCATGAATGGTGCGGAAGCAGGAGGAAGAGGTTTGGCCAGTGTGAGCAAAGAGGAGGGGACCCAGAGTCTCCGGACTGAGTACAGAACAGGGCACTTATAATGTCACAGGCAGTGAAACAGCCCAATTCCACTCTGAGAGTAAAGCACTCGTACGCTACTTTCGAAAAACAATACAACTTCTCCTTCACACTCTGGTTACCAGCAGCTACCAAGTGCCACTTTGCTGGTGATTCTCCACATAGACACATCCAGCACATCTCTCACTAAGAGCCATGCTTGATATGCGTGTGCGTTTTTGTGCACCCCCACTCTGCCTTGAAGGGACTGTCAGAACCACAGCCAGCCTGTCACAGAGGCCTTATCTCCGACAGTTTCATCAGTCACTCTGCTCTTCTTCAGTCACTGGTAAACTTGGTACATATTTTAAATGACGCATGTACTGTCCTTGGTGTCTGCGTTTAAATGCACTGAAACTGACTAAACAAAGCGAATCCTCTTCCTGCCGCTATGAGTTATAGAGACTGTGGCATTTAGGTTTGAAGAAAAACTTAAGAGCATGCCCTGCACTATGGAAGGGCAGGATGATGATGAGGGGAGCACAGGCCTTCCGAGATTAGTACCCACATGGTGCGTCAGAGTCTGTGCGACAGTCCTGAGGGTAAAGGGAGCATGAAACATGAGGGCAAATGCTCACTGCCCAAACAAACAAACAAACAAACAAAAACCCCCTCTTCCCACCCTCCAAGCCACTCACCTTGATTTAAGAAGTTAATTGCTTTCATGCAAGCATACTCCTCATTGCTAACCTTCAGCTGATGGAACTTGTGATACAGATAGATAAGCCGCTCGATCACCTCCATCCCTTCATCACTAAATCTGGGGAATAGACACAGGCGTTAGCAGTGGGCTCTGACACCAGTGGAGATCAGAGGAGGGAAGACAGAGGTTTCCTACAGCTCCTTAAGACGTCTAATGTAGGAAGGAGAATGGAGGACATGGAATCCAGAACCATTTATGAAGCACAGCTCATACAAGCTGCTGGTCCCAAGGTTAGGTGGGGTCAATCAACTCTAAGGTCAAATCCAGCTCCATCACATGGAATCTACCAGACTTTGGGAAAGTCATTTGACCCCTCTAAGCTTTGAGGTCCCCCTCTGTACAATAATGCTTGTCTACTTGGGATAACAAGGGCCAAAGGAGGTTTGGGATTTAAATGTGGAGAAATATGACATTATTAATGTACTCCTATTGTTGAGATGCAGGCTGCAGTGTCAGTGGTGGCTGCCATGGTGACTCTATGCCACAATGCAGAAAAGGCTGTGGATCGTATTTGTTTAGACTCATGTTTCCAGCAGGGCTGAGGTGAGGCACAGTGAAAATTTTTATTGATATCCCTGACTCTGTCTAGGAAGGGAGGGAAACAGTAACTGAGACCCCGTGCCATGCCTGTCTCTGTGCTACGCACTTTATATGCATTATCTGACTGAATTTTCTCAGCCCTATGTGCTAGGTGAGTTACCAACACCACTGTACAGATGAGAAAAAGAAGTTCAAAGAAGAGAAGGGTCCAGTCCACAAGCTTGCAGCTAGTTAGTGGCAGAGTTAGAACTTGGAATCCGGTCTAACTCTCCAAGACCTTGGCTTTCCCAATATCTAGGGTGGCACCCCCTCTCAGAGAACTCAGTGCTCCTTTCTTGGGATTAGCAGTAAGCTCCTTGAGGATAAACTAAGTTTTAGGCAAAGGAGCCCCAGGTTGGGGGACTAATACTCTGCGTCATAGTGTCTCAGGTCAGAGATGAGATACCATCAAATCAAGGACGCAAAGGTTTAATAGGGAAGCAGGCAATTATGAAAGCTGAGGTCAGGACCAGCCTTTGCCCTTCCAGGGCCAAGATGAGCTTCAGACAGGCCTTAGATACAACTCAGTCACAGAGAGATGCTTGGCCCAGAACTGCTTCCTGGTGATTATTTCAGATCTGAGAGTTGCAGCTCAGTGCCAGGCAAGAAGGCCCTAATTGGGTAGGACTCAGAATACCTGCAGATGCACTACTGCTTTCTGTGTTGACTGTGAAGGCTTTGCTAGAGCTCAGCTTCCTGGGCAAGCCAGGTATTTCCCTTCACCTGGGAAAGCCTGGCTCTGGCTGGGGCCAGAAGCACCTGCACCTCACAAGCACCAGGGGGAGCTGCAGAGCAGCTCCTGGCAATCGGAGCTCTGACCATCTGCCTCAAGGCCGGCTCCCAGTCAGACAGACAGAGCTGGGGCTTCTTTCCATCTGCTGATCTGAGAGCTACGACGGCTGACTGTTTCCCTCTGCTCCTGGTCCACTGGCTTTTACAACTTTGTTGACATTTTCCCAGTCTGGCTAACAAGACAAATTTATACTGAATAACTACTATAAATAACTTTACCTACCATTCTACCACTACAAGGAGTGTTTGCTCCTTGCTAGGCACTTAAATATTCTATATACATTATTTCAGTGGATACTTCCAATGAATGACCCAAATGGATGTTATAATCTTCTTCGCTCACATGTAGAAACAAAGCCCAGAGGTTATTTACTGTGCCCCTACTGCATTCTTACAGTTTACTCTCCTGACGACTTTTGAGATTAGTAATGTCACCTTGTTAGGGGTGAGGAAGCAGAAGAAGCCTGTCACTCTCTCAGCACTACACCATCCCCCCTTGCCCGTAACTGGTAACTGGGGAAGGCCACCACACGCTGCCACGGGGACCTCAGGAGCTCTCAGTTCCACAGCAACAGCCCAGGGCCCAACCCAGAGCAGGTGCTGGGTTTCTCAGCACAGAGCTGCCCTGTGGAGCTCCTACTAGGCGGAGACTTGTAGGAGGCAGCGTGCCCTGGGGTGCAGGTCACTCCTCATCACAGTACTTGGTTGGCTATTTCTTTCTGTTCTCAAGAGGAAAGGGTCTTTGGTGCAAATTCACTCTAGTGTCTGCTTTGGAGGGGTGAGGCAGGGACGGGGTCATCCAGGTAGGGCACAGCAAAGGAGGGTGCAGTGTCAGCATCTGTCTGGTGGCGGTGTAGCAAGCGAAGATAACACTCTCTCCCTTAATCTGCAACCTCTCGCCCCAAGTGCTCACTCTGGCACTGCAGAGCCTGCAGGTGTGTGGCTGTCAGCCAGACTCCTGGCCAGGAGTGCCAAACCTACTCCTGGCTGAGTCTTGACCTGAGGGGTACAAAGGAGCTCCCGAGCGAGTGTCTAGCCTGAGCAAATGCCCCGGATCTGCCCTTTCTCTTGGGGAGAGCACATATCTCTTTTCCAAATTTCTTAGGACAGGCTACCATCACGGACCCCTGGCTGTGGCGGTGGTGGAGGGGACTGGCAGCTAGCCCGCCAGCCCCCACTCAGTCTCCACAGCCTGACTGCAAAGCTTTCTTCCACAGCCCGCATCCCACCCCTTGATAAACAAACTGTTCTCTGTCCCATGGGCCTGCTTCCTCCTGCAGCCGTGCCTCCTCCACATCAGCCCACTCCACAGTGCTAACGCCCCTGTATTCCCGTCTACAAGTTATCAGCATTCAGAGCCAGAAAGCTGGACAAACACACCCATTCTTCTTCCAGGTTCCCATTACGCAAGCATGCCAGGACAAGGAAAACATTCCTGCCAGGGTCCCCCAAACCACTGGACCGTTCAGTCAGCAATTGAAGCTGACACTATATAAGTTATGTCCCATTAAGGGGGCTAAGAGGCCCTGTTGTCTCTTTTTCATTCATCTAAATGCACCTACCCCCAGGAGTAATCAGCCACAACGGTAGAGGAACTGCCATCTCAGTACCCACATCAGACTCCAAGATGAAAAGTAAGACTAGCTCCGGGACACATTCCAGAAAGTCGAACTTTCCAGAAGGCTAGAGAGTTTAGCATAGGGTAATGGCGAAGAGCCTGGCTTTGGAGCACAAAAGATCTAGGTAATAATCTTAACGCCATCTCTTTCTAGCTTTGTAGCCTTCAGTTTTCACCCCTTTGAACCCCGTGTTCCTCATCTGTAGAACAGGGCTAGTGTTAGTACAGCCTGTAGGGTGGTGGTGAGGCCTAAACAAATAACGTTTGCAAAGCACTTAAGATGAAATCTGGCACAATAAACAGTCTATAATCCTTAGCTATTACCATTATTAATATAATCGACACCATCACTCCCACTACCACAGAAAAAAGAAAAGACTGTGTGTGTTTCCGGACTCTTACAGCCCGGGTCTGAGTGGGAAGCTGGGAGGAAATTTCCAGAGATCTGGCAGAAACAGAGCTAATGCTCCCGAGGCAGAAGTGCCCATTAAAGCCTATCCAGTGCAAGGCATCTTCTCCTGCGAGAGAAGGAGTCTTGATTAGGGCCAGGAGCGGTCGCTGGCTGGTGCTACAATCTGCTTTAAATCAAATTCGCCTGGCTCACTGTCTGATAACAGCCTGATTAAGGAAAACGGGCACCATAAATTTGATTCGATATTTGAGGAGAGAAAAGGAGGGGGTCATGTATCATCCTGGAAAAGCCTTTTCATGACAGCAGGAACTCACTTGCACTCAAGAGCTGTGAAAAAGTAAAGGCATCTGGGGGAGAGGGAGTAACACAGGGGCAGGCAAGGTAGGGAAGAGCTACGACCAATTACAGACTCCACGCCCTGGGTTTCCAGCGGAGTGGAGACGGCTTTACAGTGATGAACCTGGTTCCGGGGGTTTCCATAGTTCCATTTCCTCTGACCTCTTGGGCAGTTCCACATGCATCTCAGACTCAACAGACCCCAAATCAAACTCCGAGCGAGTGGCTCATCTCTCAGGCTGTTCTTCCCAGCTCCATTATTTTGGCTAAGACAACTGGTCTGGTGGCCAGTCTCTTTCCACTCACTCAAGTCCCACTAACTTTTCCTCCATGCTACATCCTAACTCTGTGCTGCCCTCTCTACTCAGTGACACAGTCACTGCTGCTTTGTCCAGGCCTTGTTTCCTTTTAGTTGAGCTATCGAACAGCCACCTATCCAGATGCCGTCCCCCAGCTTTGTCCGCGTCAATCCATCCCGAGCTGTACAGCCACAGAGATTTTTCTAAAATGAACCTGACCATGTCATTGCTCCACTTAAAAATGTCCCATGACAATACTATTTAGACAAAATCCAAACCCTTTAGATTGGCATTTGAGCACCTTCGTGGCCTGTCCTTTCTGCATCCTTCTCTCCAGCCACTTCTTCCCGTATCTCTGTCTCTCAGGTACCCTCTCTCTGTACCCTAATCCATGTGACTGCTTTTGGTTCTCCACAAAAAGCAACCATCTAGGATCTCTAACTTTCAGGGCTTTGTGTAATTCTCTCGCCTTCATCCTGTTCTTTATAATCTACCTAGAAAACTCCCACTTCAAGGTACGGCTCAAATGTCTTCCTCTGGGAAGCATTCCTTGATTACCAAGTAGAATAACTCACTCCCTAGTCTATGCTTGCAGTCCCTCATATGCCCCTCGATCTCCACCAATATCACCCTAGACTGTAGGTTGCAGTTCCTTCTATTTGCCTCCCAATCCCCCAAACCAAGAACAGGGGCTCTCAACTCATCCCAGCACCCCTTCCCCACAGCATACAAGCAGATGCTCGGCAAATGGGCATGGACTCAGAACTAACACGCTGAAGTCTAACCTGCATTTTTCCATTGAAGGCTTCCATAGTGCAGTGAGAGTCCTACCAAAAAAAATCTGTTTTTTATTCTCAAACCTATTTGAGAGCTAGCAGCAAGAGATATGTTTGAGTCGGCATATTCGATAAACTTTCTGCGACGATGGAACCGTTCTGGATCTGCACTGTCCAGCAGAGCAGCTGCGAGCCACAGGTGGCTACTGAGCACTTGAAAGGTGGTTCGTGCAAGCAAGGAACTGAACTTTAATTTCATTTAATTTTAATTAATTAAAAATTTAAAGGCCCGCTGAGGCTAGTGGCTACTACAATGAACCATGCAGCACTAGATTCTCCTTGGACAGGAGCCTTCCTAGGAAATAAAAATTCCCTTGCCAATTCAGCTGTTACTGGCCCCTGCCTTGTTCTTGGGGTGCATGGGATTAGGTACACCGGGGTGGGGTGCCTTATGAAGCTCAAAACCAGAGGGGCCCCACATGACCAGTGGTCGCTTCCACCTAGAAAAGGCCTGGGAAAACCCATCACTCTTCGGGGAGTGGAGCCCACCGGCTGAGGCAGACTCCGGAGGCAGTCCCAGGCTGCAATGGTAGATTCCAGGGAGGCCAGGCCCGCTAGGCCAGTTCTGAAACCACGGTGATATTAGAGCAGGCTAACTGTTATCCAAACACTCAGCACAGAGCTACAGAGCCAGAGATAGGAATTTGATGGAAACAATGAATTAGAGGCTCAAGACAAGGGGTTAGGTCATTTGCAAAATCAGATAGCTCTGTTTACAGGACAAAGTGTCAGCTGGGTTCAAAACTCTGTCATATAGATCACGCTGAAGCCAGTAAACATCACTAAAAAGGAAAAATTAGAAAACCAGAAGAGAAAGTCAACACCCGGACCCCTCCCTCCCTCAGCTGTGCACAGGGCCCTTGAAGGTCTGAGGCTTCCTTTCTAGCCAAAGTCTCGGCCCATCTTTATGCCATGTGACTTGGTGCTAGAGGGAGGTATATCCCAGTCTTGTGTATAGAAGTGTGGGAGCTGGTAGCTCGCCCTCTCCAGCTTTCATCAGTGGGGTACTTTTTCTTCTTTCTTGGTGCTCTAGAATCCCATGCTTTCCATTATTTTAAACTGTCCAATAAAGATGAATTACTGAAATGTCTATTTAAATATGATTTTAAGAGTCTATGGCCATGCCACCCTGAACAAGCCCGATCCCGTCTGATCTCAGAAGCTAAGCAGGGTCAGGCCTGGTTAGTACTCGGATGGGTACTAACCTAGGAAGACCAGGTGTTGTAGGTGTAAAAAAATTTTAAAAAATAAAAATAAGGGATTGTAAGCTGACAAAGTCCTTGCAATCTGTGAGGTCAACCAAGAGTTGCCTCACCTAAAAACATGTCTGTGTGTGTGTGTGTGTGTATGATTTAAGCTATATTTTTCACATGGATAGATTAATAAGCCGAAAAAGTTGTATCAATATCACTCTGTCCTGATTTGGGGGTGTCACCATGTGCTCCAGGTCTCCAAAGTGAGTGAATGAAAGATCTGTTCCTCACAGGGAAGTCAGAAGGACCCTGGCCAGCTGGGATGATACTTTATGCTAGAAAACATCAAGGAGAACAAGTCTCTCAGCCCCACGCTCTTGGCATCTCATGACATCTCAGATGCACTGAAAGAGCCTAAGCTCTGCAGTTGGGCAGGTCTCTCTGAACTTCAGTTTTCTCATTTATAAAATAAACATAACCACACCTATAATCCTGGGGGCTGTGAGAAATAAGACAATCACATTAAAGACTAAGCCCCATGCCTGGCACGCAGTAGGTACCACAGTGACTTCTAGGTCTTGTTCTCAGATTGTAAACTATAGCTCAGAAGCCCTCACTTGACAAGTGACGTTTAGATTTTTGTTTTTCCCAGATATATTATCTTACCTCAGTAATCCAGATGTGATAAAGGTTACAGTTTAGCACTTTGCTACGCTTTGCTGCACAATATCATTTATTTCTCACAACTACCTTGCCGAGGAGGTTATCATCCTATTTGTTGTTTGTACTGGTATTATCCCATTTTATAAACTCAGAACCTGAGGATCACAGACTTGACCAGGTTACAAAGCTAGTCAATGGCAGTGTGAAGATTCAGATCCAACTCTGTGTGGCTTTAATTCCCAGCCTCTGGAGTGCCAGGCAACCCTGCCACTTTGTGGGAATGACAATGAATGGTGGTGGTGGTGGTGTGTGTGTGTGCGCGGAGGAAGGGGGCACTGACGACTGGTTGCTTGGGAACCCCTCCCCAGCCAGAAGCCCTCACCTGTGCAGTTCTTCATCAGAGGGTGAGTACTTGGCAGTGACGTCAGCCAGCTCCCCGAAGATCTGCTTGCTGTAAACGGTGAGGGAGGACAGCAGGATTAATTCCTGCCACGTGGAGCTCAGGAGGCATGTGTAATCTTTGATTGAGAGCTCGCAGAAGAAAGGCAATTTCTTGATCCAGGCAATCTGCCTAAAGAGCAGCTCGTCGGCCAGGCGGCAGAGCAGTGCAAACAGCTCTGCTTGGGTCACTGCGTATCTGGGGGCAGGACAGGAGCAAGTCACTTCCAGTGGCAGAAGGTGAGGATGGGGGGCACAGGGAGAGGGTATGCCCAAGAGTACAAAGGGTCTGGCAGTGGGCTCCTTGCCCTTAACCATGGATCCCAGCTCCATTCAATTCAGTCTAATGATAAAAGGGCAGAGCTGGGGCCAGCAGTGAGCTTAGGCCTGAAGAGACGGTTTGGTGAGAAAAGGCTGCTGAGAAGAAAGGAAGCTTAGAAATTTGTACAATTAGCAGGGAGCATGACTTTGAATGTAATGTTTCATGTGTCAAGAGAAAATGTCCAGTCATCCCTGCACTAGTTTTGGCAATCAGGGCCCCATTTGGGGGATCTGGTACCCACCAAACACAGGAACTGGTAGAAAAAAACGAGCCTGGGGCTAGATGGCTGAAAGAGAGCAGAACAAATTCAGCAGCTTTCCTGCTCTCGCTGCACCCCCTGCTGGTGAGAGTTCAGGGACTAGAGTCGCTCTGCCCTACCAAGCTCCTGCTGGAGGAGGGAAGGAGCAGGGCGGTTCTCATCTCTGGCCTGGATGACAAGGGGCCCAGATTTTCTTCCTTGCAAGACTCCTTGGCATGATTCTTCTCCACACTCACCTATCCAGATTTATAAAGGTTTTGTGTGGCCTTCTTGTAGGTAGATATTTAAATTTCCTCTCTGAAAGTAGAGACTAGCTTAAGAGATTTCCGGATACCTTTTGGAGGGTGTCTAAGTTTGGAAACACTCAAACAGCCTATGCTCCAAAGCCAAAGGAGTAACGAGTGCAATGGGAGGGGTGGGGGCTACAGCCTCTGGCCTCTGCTATATACTCTGAGAGAGCTGACAGAGGGCTGTAAGGTCGTCCCCCTTCCGCCCA
This sequence comes from Macroglossus sobrinus, assembly GCA_004027375.1. Lineage (NCBI taxonomy): Eukaryota > Metazoa > Chordata > Mammalia > Chiroptera > Pteropodidae > Macroglossus > Macroglossus sobrinus. The sequence goes on from PVKZ01000765.1 coordinate 105,933, forward strand.
CTCAGGCCTGCACACAGAGCACAGGGCACCGGGCTACACATGGGTGTGCTGGCTAGAGATGTAGCCAGGCCACAACCTATTAGTGCCCTGAGTGCCTTGTTAAAGAGCCTAGACTTGATGTATAAGTATCCCCAGAACTACAGCTTATCTTTGGCTCAGTAGCACTGACTCATCCCAGGGGCTGGCTTACCTAGGCCTAAGCAGAAACAAAAGCCCTTTACTCCCAGTTCCCTAGGGACTGATAAAGAGCCCCAACTCTAAGAAAAAATACGCTCAAGAGAAAAATGAAGGATCAAAGATAAGCACCGATTTGTCCTCTGATGCTGGGTCCTCACTCATCCCCACTCATTCTGAAGCCCACGGGTATAGCTGCCAGGGATGAAGGTGGGTGTGGGGTAGAGAACACTGTGAAGCTGCTCACTCACCCATCTTCGATCAACATGGGTGTGCCCAGTGGCTCCAAGTCCTCAGCTGACACGAGCTGGTGAATCAGGCTGTATGACTGGGGATCCAGGCTGCGAGCTTGTGGGGGCAGAAGTGGCGAGTGGGCAGAATAGCTAAAAAGGTGCGGTATGTACTGATAGTGTGGAGGCACAGACATCCCCACGTACTGCTCCCTGAATGCCATGAATCCATTTAGTTCCACAGACCTGCTGGAGAGAAGAGTCTCGCGTCAGACAGAACCATGACAGGTCTACTGCCTCCTCAGAGGAAATGAGTCAGAGGTGGCTCGGGTGGTCTTCGGCCATGCAGTCTGCCTTCATCACGCCAGGGACATAATTAATGGTTACACAAATCTCTTCCTTTTTAGAGAGAGAGAAGAGACTGTGCGAGTGTATGTGTGGCTCACCATTAGACAGCCAGGACCTGGCAGAGTAGACAGTGAATAAATATTGGCTAAATGCATCCTTCATTTAGGTGCCTTATCTGGAGAATTCTTAAGGGATACTCAGAGTAGGATAACAAAGGTGGGTGTTTTTTTTTGGGGGGGGGGCGGGGAGGTTGTGTTTTACTGTTAGGAAAACTAAGGCACAGACAGGGTAAGTGCCTTGCACAAAACAAATCCAGCACCCAGCAAGGAACCCAGAATGTGGCAACAACTCCCTAAACATTCAAAGAAAGGAACAAACTAAGGAACAACTGAATGAATAAAGGTTATAATAAAATATGAAGAAAAAGGCAGATTCTTATTTTCCTTCTCTTTTTTGGAGAATTCTAGCCAATGTCAACTAATAAAAAAAAAAAAATCCTACAGCTCTACCTAGCTGTATCTCCTGTAATAGGGGTCAGCAAACTATGGCCCAGGACCTGTTTTGGTAAGTGAGTTTTACTGGAACATAGCCACACTCGTTCATTTACCTGTTGTGACTGGCTGCTTTTACACTCTGACGACGCAGGTGAGTAGTTGAGACCTAGACTGTAGCCCTGCAAAGCCTAACATATTTACTATCTGGCCTTTACAGGCAGTTTGTTGATCTCTTTCACTGTTTCTTAAAATTTATCTATTTATTTTTATTTTTTAGGCTAGGCAACCCTTGGTTAACCTCATAGACTGCCAAGGACCTTGTCAGCTTACAATCCCTAATTTTTAAAAAAATTTTAAGCCTATAGCACCTAGTCTTCCCAGGTGGTCTCCCATGCAAGTACTAACCAGGCCAGACCCTGCTTAGCTTCTGAGATTAGACGAGATCGGGCTTGTTCAGGGCAGCATGGCCGTAGACTCACTGTTTCTTAAAATCTATAAAGTGAAAATCTTCCCTCTTGCTGAGGCAGAGAAATTATAACTTAATTTAATATTGTCAGTGTGGCTTGCTTTATTTCAGTGATAAAGTAAATGCGAGAAAAGAGCTACATTTAACATGTCGTTCTGTTAGGTGAAGAATGTATGGACAAAGAGCAGCTATAGCACTTCATCAGTCTGCAGAAGAGACTGCTGACATCTTCAAGGTCTTCAGCAAAAAACTTGGTTATCGAATGCTGTTTTGCATCATCCTGGGCCCTACCCCAAAGGACTGAGAGAGCAAGAGTACAATGGCTGAGACAGGCTGGCAGGAATACCCAGCCCAGAAGGCTCCTCATGGGTTCCCTCTCTGGGTGACCCTTAGGTGATGCTGGGTTTGCCTTGAAACTCACCTGGAGGACAGTGTGGAGCCTGGTGAGGGCTGGTTGCTCTCTGAAGCCCTGTTGCCAGGGGAACTGTGGTCGCTGTCACCATGGTTGCTCCAGTGATTGGCCTCTTCCTCAAATTCCTGCCCAGACATGATCCTTTCGATCTCTTCCTCTGATATCTTCGACAAAGAATTGGTACATGTTAGACTGTGTGCGTGGGACACCATCTGTTCCTTCTTTAGAACTGAGACATTATTTAAACCTCATGAGGATTTCTAGAACACACTAAAGAGAAACCCAGATGCTCAGCTCCCTCCACTCCCATATGACCAGGTCTCTCACTAATCTAGGGGAGCTTGCCCCAACACCGCGGCTCACTTCTTGCCCATTTACCACCGCCCCTGCAAGCCACACAACCTCTAAGTTCTTCAACACTCCTCTTCGTCCTTGAGTGTAATCTTTCCTACCCCTGAAACACTACTTTTCAAATGTTACCTTCTTTACGAATCCTTCTATCACTACCTAGACCAAATGTTAAGTCCTTCTTCTATTCACTCATAATTCTGTGTATTCTGAGAGGGGCAGAATAGCATAGTGGTTAAGAATATGAATTCTAGAATCAGACCACCTTTGCTCTAACCCAGGTTCTGCCACTTTCTAGTTGTACAATCTTGGGCAAGTCATTTAACTACTTGAACCTCAAATCCTTCAGCTCTATAGTAAGAGAATAGTATCTATCTCATAGGATTGTTGTGAAGATTAAATTAGTTAAGACTACACAAGCGGGAATAGTTTCTTCAAACAAGTGGTTCTAGGAAAACTGGATATCCATAGGCAGAAGAATGAAATTAAACTCTTATCTCACACCTTACACAAAAATCAACTCAAAATGAATGAAACACCTAAATGTAAAATGTGAAAATATGAAACTGCTAAAAACAAATAAACCAACAAAACAGAAAAAAAGCTTTTTGACATTGGCCTTGAAAATGATTTCTTGAATATGACATCAAAAGCACAGGTAACAAAAGCAAAAATGGACAAATGGGATTATACCAAACTAAGAAACTTCTGCAAAGCAAAAGAAACAATCAACCAAGTGAATAGACAGCTTAGAGAATAAGAAAATATTCGCAAACCATATATCAGATAAAGGGTTAACATCTAAGATATACAGGTAATTCCTGCAATCCAATAGCAAAACAAAACAAAACAAAACAAAAAACACCTGATTATAAGATGGGCTAAACACCTGAATATACAGTTCTCTAAAAATATATATATATAAATAGACAACAGGTATATGAAAAGATGCTCAACATCACCAATCATTAGGAAAATGCAAATCAAAACCACAGTGAGTTGTCACCCCACACTTATTAGTATCCATTATCAGGAAGAAAAGAAAACAGAAAATAAGAAGTACTGGAGAGGATGTGGAAAACTGGAACCCTTGTGCACTTCTGGGTGGGAATGTAAAATGGTATGGAAAACAGTATGGAGGTTTCCCCACAAAAAAACCCACCTGACTGTCCATTCATGGATGAATGGATAAACAAAATGTGATATATACATACAATGGACTATTACTGGGCCTTAAAAAAAAAAAAGAAGGAATTCTTTCCTAAGTTACAACTGGATGAACCTTGAAGACATTATGCGAAGTGAAATAAGGCAGTCACAGAAGAATAAATACTGCATGGTTCCACTTACATGAGGTATCAAAGCAGTCAAATTCTTATATGGGGAAAGTAGAATGGTTGTTGCCAGGGTCTGGGGGGAGGTGAAATGGGGAGTTGCTGTTCAATGGGTATAAAGTTTCAATCACAAGATGAAAAAGTTCTAGAGATCTACTGTAAAAAAATGTGCATGCAGTTAATACTGTACACTTAATTTGTTAAGGATGTAGATTTCATGAGTTCTTTTTTTAATCACAAAAAAGAGCAGCTATGAGCATAGACCAAAATAAATTAATTTGCAAGAAATATATATGACTTGAATAACATCAATAAAAATATTTGATTTAAAAAAAAAGAGAGAGAATGAATAAGCACACACCGGACACCCCAAATGAGGACATGTTATGTACCAAGCCCATGTGACAGGACCCCCCTATACAGCATCAGTGTATGTCTCAAAACAATTCTGAATTCTTGTCTCTCATTCCCCACATTCAATGGAATGAATCCTATTAATTCTATCTATTAAACATCTCTTGAATCTATTCTCTCTCCTCAATCTGCACTATCATTGCCCTGCTTAAAACTGCTTTCTATATATCTCTTGTTTGAACTTCTGTAAACCCTTTATAATCCTTCTTCTCTGCCCCCAGTCTCACTGACCCTTACTCACAGACCATTTTCACTGCTAGAATGATCTTTCTAAAATGCAAATCTGACCATGTCCCTCTCTCTACTTAAGACCTTTTAGTGGTTGCCTCTTGGTCTACACCAATAATTCTTGAGGCATGGTCCTTGTCCGCTAGTGTGCTCAGGGATTCACTTCATGGGTCAGAAACAGATCCAGCTCTCTATACTCATAAAGCTCTTCTGCTGAGAAGTAAGAACAAGTGGTGGAGGCTGGCCCCACAAAGGCTTTACCTAAGGAGCCATATTCAAAGACAGCTGAAGGCCACTCTGGAGAACGGATCCCAAGCTCAAGGAATCTACCTTAAGTGCTGCCACTGCATGTGCTCAGTGCTCCAGCCTGACTGAACGAACTCCTTGCCTTCTTTCAAGATTCATCTCTTGGTCTTTTTACAGTCTGTCCTGTCTAGCAAGAATAAAAGGTGCTTGGCTCCCTACCCCTTCCCAACATAGTGATAATTCCTAATTTTCCCTCAAGACTCAGCTCCAACTTTACCCTCTCTATGAAGCCTTCCCTGAGTGTCTTTGGTCTCCCCCATAGCTCCAATCCAAACAGAAAAGAAGTCCCTCCCTTCTGTCCTCCCTGGGCATACTCTGTTATGCTCACTGTATTCTGATGTCTTTACATAGCTGTCTCTCCCACTAGACTGAGTTCAAGGTACAGGGGGCCTGGCATAGAGTTAGTACTTAGTAAATGTTCATTGGACTAAATGGATATTATCATTCCTACTCTGCAAATAAGGTAATCCTTTCAGCTGATATATCTTCAGAAACATTGAACAGCAAAGTAGTCTTGCTGATTTCTGCCAGGCCATGTTTGTCTAGAACCTTAAATCACTGACAAAAAAAAAATCTTCTGCATGGTTTAGAACCAGAATTAGGTTCACCTCCTGTGAAATCCCTAAGAAAAGTTGAGGGATTGATCACAAGAAGAACTTCAATCGTTACGTTATGTATTTAAGATTTTCAAAGCACTTTCATATCTAGGCTCCAAAAGCAGTTTTATAGGAATGAACACCAAGATGAACTGCCCCCAGGAGCAGATGAGAGGACCAAAGTGGGCGGCCACAGAAGCATCTGGAACCCAGGATAGATCACAAAGAGTGAGGACCAGAACTCACCTGGACTGGCCCGATGCTCTTGTTCCGGCCTCCAGGCATGCCATCTTCTCTGATTGCTGGAAGGAAACATAAGTCAAGACAGTCAGAAGCATGCTCACAGTGGTCTGGGCATGAAAAGAAAACTTATTTGGCCAAAGCACAAGGTAGTTTTTGGGGAAGCCAAGATTCAAACACAGGTCTTTCTGGGCTCAAAGCACATACTCTTTCCATTATTCCAGGGAACCTCATAAGCATTAGATACTTTTGGCCCCTGAGGCACTGGGTACATGCCACACACACTGTATACATTCCACATGCTCAACAAAAGTGACAGCATTATCAATAGTCCCACAGTTACAAATATCCCACCAGAATGGTTTGTCTGAAAGTTTCAGTAAATTCAAGGAGAGGGATAGAAAGGATATTTTCATTCTTATTTTTTTTTCCAGACTAAGTTTGAGTTGAAATTGTAGGATAAGAACAGGTTTTTTGTTTTTGTTTCTGTTTTAATTAATCAGAATTTTGACTTCACTGGTTCCTCCCTACAAAGGCAGTCTACCAAGTTTCCTTGAAGTTGATTTCCCACTCAGGTGACTCAACAAAAAGAAGTTATTCAGCATTTTCTAACTATAAAAAGCATCCTTTAAATAGTACCAGCCTCATTAAGAATAATAATTACGAATACTATTACCTTTGCCATTTATGGAGCACTTAATATGGGGACACAGAGAAGGAACCCCTGATTTGCAATTATAGAAAGGCTCTGGTGTCTGGAAAAGCTTTCTGGAAAAAACAAATCCTGAATCAAATTCTAAAGGAGAGGGAGAGAGAAAGAAAAAGAGAAAGAGAAAGAAACAGAGAGACAGACAGAGAGTGAGAGAGGGAGGGAGGGGGGTGGGTTGAGGAGCCAATGGGGTCAGATCACAGAGAGCCTTGAATGCCAGGCTAAAAGAATGAACTTTAACAGAGGAACTGGTGCATAAGATGGAATGTAGGAGACGGATGAGGGCAGGTTGGTGGTTTTGAAGAATCTGTGATGGCTACTGTGGAGGGTGGTTTGGAGGGAGTAAGAGGATAAACAGGGATAAGCTAACGTCATCATGTGAGAGCAGCCTTTGCTCTGATAGACTTACTTCAAAAAAAAATTAACATGAAGAATGCGGAAAATCTTTGGTGAAGAGCTGGTCGCCTCAAGAGGATCGTTCTAGTCCTCACTCTCCAAGCATAACACTCAGTTCCTGTGGTAATTGAAAGGCTGACAGGAAGTTCACTCTCCTTAAAGGAGACATCCTATGTACTAGACTAGCCTTGGAAGGTTATACACTTCACAACTGGATAAATTTGGGTCTAAATCATGGTCTGTGTAATTACAGATAAGTTTCTTCACATCTCTGAATAAAATTTCAGAATGAAGTTTACTGAAGAATAAAGAAGGGTTATTGGAACCTGTCTTATGGGAGTATTATAAGGAGTATATATAAAATAATATAGCTAAAGCACCAAGCATAGGGCCTGGCTTATAAAGTAGCCTAATCCCTCCCCAGCCTCTTTTCTCCAAACTCAGGAGTTAAAAAAAAAAAAAAAAGACAAGGTTCCATTCTCAACTTTGCTAAGATTTTCATCTATGAAATGGAAGCAACATTCTGCTTTACACGGCTGCTGTGAATGTGGAGTGACAAACACACACAGCCCACGTGAGGGCTGGAAGCATGCCTGGTTGTTGTCTGGGAGCTCTCTTTCAACCCAATTTCAAGTTCTAAAAATCCTTAAAATTCCTTCTCTGCTGTTCCAGGGTCAATGACAGTCTTCAGGCACTTCTATTTCCAATACTGACATCTCACATATCCTTGCTTCAACTCACAGGTACAGAACAAAGATCACTGGCAGATACAACACTGAATATATTTCACTTGATGCCTCACTCTCGCTGTCTTGGAGGCGAGGAAAAAAATCAACATCCTTTCCTTTTTGTTTAAAAGGCCACAAGCTTTGAAGATTTATATTTTGCCAAGTTCTTGTTCTGATATTTAAAAGTTCCTGTTGACCTTTAACCCCAACCAGAGTGAGGAAACTCATATATGATGGACATTTATGATGTGTTAGGTCCTACCTTGGGTAACGTAAACCCATGAGGAAAGCATCAGTATCACTCCCATTGAATCTAAGGCTCAGAGAAGCCAAGTGTTCTGCTTAAGGTGATAGAAACTAAACAGCAGGATCAGAGTTGGAACCCTGACCATCAGGCTAAGATCAGCCTTCTTTGCACTACTAGTATTCCCTATAGTGTGTACATCCTATTGGAAAAACAATTTTTGGTGGTGTATATATAAACTCTTAATTATAAATTTCTTAACATGCTCTAAAAAATACTGATTTCCTTTGAAAATTAACTATTTTTTAAAAAGTGATTTAAAGAAGTATAAAGTAAACAATAGTCCTGGTTTAGATCAGAGATGATAAAATCTTTCAAGATGGCCTGAAACTGCCTGAAGTATGGGAAACAATAAAATGTATTACAGCAGTAGTCTCCAACCTCTCTGGCACCAGGAACCGGAGCTCCTATGAGAATCTAATGCCTAACGACCTGTGGTGGAGCTGAGGCGGTGATGCTAGCTAGTGCTGGGGAGCAGCTGCAAACACAGATGAAGCTTTGCTCATTCGCCCTCCACTCACCTCCTGTGACTGAGGACACTGATCAGTATCGGTCCACAGCCCGAGGGTTGGGGACCCCTGTCAGTTACAGTGCTTCTGTTAAAACAAAAACCTGTCTATTTTAAAGCTTATAATGTACTCACTAACATATGTTATTGTATTCAATTCTCAAAACAACCTTGGAAGGTGCACATTATTATCCTTATGCAGTCGAGAGGTGAAAGAACTAAAGCTCAGAGGTGACAAGCGACCTGTCCAAGGTTACTCAGGGAAGGGCTGACAGAGCTGGGATTTCAGTTCGCATCTTCTGATTCTAAAACTGTGTTTGTTCCTTGATGCTACACTGGGCTAAGAACAAGTTTTTCAGTAGGGTTGAGAGTCTTTCTGGTAGTGAACTGATTGAAAAAAAAAAAAACAAACCAAAACCAGAGGGCTTCTGGGCACCAGATCACAGGGATGGTTCTGCGGCACCTCTTGTCCAAGCACAAGGGAGCGGCACCAGCCACAGTTCTAGCCGCTCAGAAGCAGCACAAATACCCTTCCTGCTCTGGAACGCACGTGCCGACCATTCCTCACTTAGGCCTGGGCAGCCACCCAGACCCGGAAGCCAGGAACAGAAAGGCGAGCAGGACACAACACGAACTCCATCAAAGCCCTGCTCAAAACCTGCCGGCGGCTCCCTCCGGTCTGTGAGCTAAGTCCCCGCTCCCAAGCTCTGCATTCAGGACCCTCCGTGCTCCAGGTCCTCAGGTTCCCCATCCTCATTTCTCACCATAAATGTTATACTGTACCTCCAGAGAACTATTTGTTAGTTCTTGAACACGCCATGCTGTTTTACACAGTTTTGCCTCTGCACATGTTGTTACTCCTACTCAGAAAGAAACTTTATAGTAGAAAAGTCCGGCAACACCACTTTACCTGAATAATTCAAGTTAGCGTGGTGGATAACGGACACACTCACACCGTGTGCTCCCAATACGATGCACTGAAAAGACACACCACTTTGTAGCATTGCTGCTAAAAATGCATAATTTGAATCTAATCAGGATGAAACTGACAAATCCAAGTTGAGAGATACTCTAAAAAATAAATGATTTGTTTACTTCAAAACCAACAATGTTATTAAAAAGACAAAAAAAAAAAAGGCTGAGAAACCACTTCAGATTAAATATGATTATAGAGACATAAAAACTAAATGTAATGTGTGACCCTGGATTGGCTCCTAGATCAGAAAAAATAAATTGCTATAAAGAACATTGAGATAATTGGTAAAATTTAAATAAGATATGCTAATTAAATAATAGTATTATATTAAATTTCCTAATTTGGTAACAGAACTGTGGTTATTTTAGAAGTAAAGGGGAATAAGGTCTGTAACTTACTCCCCCAAGTAGTTACAAGATTCTGCTCAAATATTCTCTCTCTCAGATTTCTCAGTGCTCCATTTTACCCTTGTAAAGTGATAGATGGCAATGCTCCGGGGTCACTGTCTCACAATGCCATTCTACCACCAGGCACCTTTCCTTACAGCTTCTCCAAGAAGCTTTCCTTAACCTTTTTACTTTTGAACTAGGTAACCGGCAAGTTATGAGGCAACGAAGTTAAGGGAATTAAAATTTTTCACATATTTACTTAACTGACATGAATTCCTCCATGAGGCACAGTACAGCTTCCTCTTGTCTGATAATTTTAACATTATAGTCGCTCTCTTATCCACCATTTCATTTTCTGTGGTTTCAGTTATCCGCAGTCAACCATGGTTCGAAAATATTTTTAAAATTCCAGAAATAAACAATTCATAAGTTTTAAATTGTGTGCTTTTGTGAGTGGCATGATGAAATCTTGCACCATCCTACCCAGGATGTGAATCATGCCTTTGTCCAGCATAGTCATGCTGTACATGTCACCTGCCCATTAGTCACTTAGTAGCTATCTCAGTTATCAGAGGGAGAGTTGTAGACAAACCACATTCATGTAACTTTTATTATAATACATTATTTGATTTTTCTATTTTATTAGTAGTTATTGTTGTTAATCTCTTACTCTTCCTAATTTATAAATTACACCTTATCATAGGTTTGTATGGATGGGAAAAAAACACAGTATACATAGGGTTTAGTACTATCTACAATTTCAAGTATCCACTGGGGGTCTTGGGACATATTCCCTGCAGCTAAGTGGGGATGACTATATCCCCCATCCCACTTCCTGCCCTAGGCCCCAACTACAGTCAATCTATCAAACCAGGAAGCACCCTACCTTAACTGGGTTATCTGCTGAGACACAAAGAGAAGAGTAGGACTTGGTCAATGCTCATTATCTCAAATGGCGGGAGGGACAGAAAAGTAAACAGACAAAAATATCATAAGATGATCAGGGCTATGGCAGAGGGCAAAACAAAACAAAACAAAACAAAAAAAACTGTGGACGCACAGGAGGGTCATCTGGTGAGGGGGTATGTCAGAGAAGGCTTCTTAGAGGATGTCACAAATAAAGCTGAGCTTCGAAAGAAAAGTATGTGCCCCAGGCTCATCTTATATTTTCTTTACCTCAGAGCTAGCACCAATCAGTTCTCCAAGGAGTCCTGATTCCTTTTATTGATATTGAGAAACCAAGATCTGGGTGCTAGGTATGCTCACTGGGTGCTAAGTATCATTACTTCTAGGCCCTCTTACTGGCCTGAGTTAGAAAATACATGTATTATACTTACTCATGTATCTACACACATATATATATTTTTTATCTACCTAAACATGAGGCCATATTGATACCACCGATTAAAATCTAGCACCATGTTTTCTTCCAAGCCTTTCCCTTTCCTGGTTTATGACTTCTTTCTCTAACACAAGAAACTTGGCTCCTGTTATCTACAATATATTTACTTGTTTGTTCGACCCTAATATACAAATAAAGTAGCGCCAGAATCCCTAACGCATAACTCTGAGAGAAACACATTTACAAACTAGGGTGCTTTGACTGTGTACAGTTCTTTTTGTCTTCAGCCTTACAGTATACAGTCAAAACACTGTTTTCCAAGGTCAGCTCCTTTCTTCAACATTCCCTTCAGTGTGGCTATGTGATTTTCTTATGATATCAGTTAGAATCATTTGTCACAGTCTGCATTCTCCTCCACCACATCCCCCAACCTCAAATACTGGCTGCTTAAAACAAAAAATTACATAAAATAAAATTCACTTCTTTTGTGGTGTATAGTTCTACAGGTTTTGACAAATGCATAAAGTTACGTGAATACCACAGTTCCATGCAGAACATTTCTCACCCCCCAAACAGTCCAAAGGCAACTGTAATTTTAATTCTGCTTTCCCAGCATCAACCAGGAGGTGGCAGGGTTTCTCTCTGAGAGGCAGCCTTCACAAGGCAGCTGAGCCTGCCTGCTCTGCTTGCAAATGGGCCTATAAAGGCAGCATCCCATCATTCATACTCCACGTGTCATCTTCTTCTGATCATGGTTATAGAGGTTATGAGGTTAAGCTTCTTCTTCCCCTGAAATAGTCAAGTCTGGCTGGAAGCCTCAGAGTTTCACACTCCAACTGAAGAAGCAGGATGATTCATCATAGTAGTCAAGAAGGCAACACATAAATATGCTTTGATAAAATATTCAGAGAAAAAAAAATTCACAGTGAGGGCAACAAAGAGAGAAGAAAAAGGAGAGACTAACACCAAATCAAGTGAAGGTGGGTAGATGACTACAGACTCTCTTTTTAAGACATTACTTGTACTGATGTCTGGGAAATATTTCTCTAAGAGGAAACTGAAGGGAGAAGAGAGAAGATTTCTAGGTAAAAACCTGAGCACAGGCCGGACAGTGCAAGGCATGCTTCAGGCACAGAAGATGAGGTTAGAAACACAGACAGGGGACAAAGTTGGTAACAGTTTAAATGCCCTATCATTTTATCATCCAGTAAACAACAGGGTACTCCAACATGCAAGAAGCTAAGCCATATGGTAGACATGTGAAGCAGCACGTTGTCCATGTGGTTACGTGTAAGATCTGCTTAATTAATAACAAATTACAATTTAATAATTATTAACCACCAATATAACCACTACTAAACCAACTACTGATTAAGTCATTTTACCTTCCTAAGCCACATCTATAAACTGAGCATAATAGTTAATAATAGGGTTGTTGTGTGTATTTAATGAGATAATATATACAGAGTATATAAGAGTTTCCAGTATACACAATGCTCTATAAATACTAGTATTATAGATAAATTTTAAGTGACCTAAATTTATCTCAATGTCCTTCTATATTTCTCTTACCTTTCTTCATTATGGGCAAATTTTCTAAAGATTCTTCTTTTCCCACACCCAATAAAAAAACCAGCCTGAAGTATATCTGTATGTCTGCACTCATCCATGTCACAAACCCATATAAACGGTTCACTGAATATGACCACCCCTCACCCCTGCATGGTACTCTTAACCCTTAGTACTCTGCTGGGCATTTTTTGTACATTGTCATATTTAATCCTCTAGAGAGCTCTGAAAGGTAAGTATTATCATGCCATTTTAAAGGTAAGATAATTGAGCACTGGAGACATAAGCAAACCGCCCGAGGTCACAGAGCTGGTCTGTCACCAACCTCTGCCTCCAGAGCCTCTATTCTTTCTACTGAAGTACACTGCATGACGCTCCACCGTCCATGAAAATATTCCCAGACTTCTGACATTGGCCCTCTTCTTTCCTGTATCCAAGTTATCTATTTGGGTGATTTCTACCCACTAATAAAACTTCACCACTTCTATGCCAATAGCTGTACAAACTACTACTTAAAGGCAGGACTTTTGCCTCAGTTCCGATCCTATATATCCAGCTTCCTTAGAGGACATCTCTGTGTGTCCTTCTCAGGTACCTCAGACTCAGAATTGCCAAGGCCCACATTTTGCCTCACCTGCTTTTTTTCAGCCTATTTTTTCCTGTTAAGGCCATTACTATTCATCTAAATCTTCAACTTCTAGTGCTTCCCAAAATCCAGTATGTCACCAGCTACTGCCAGGTGAGCTTCTCCCACATGTCCCCATTTGCGCCATTATGTTCCCCTCTCCTCCTTCAGGCCCTTCACACCTTTCTGTGGATGCTTCTAAAAACTTTCTTCCTCCTATACCCCAACCCATTCTTCAAAGCTGCCTTCTGGGTTAATCCTCTTAGAATATAAGTTTATTTATGTCATCTCAGGAGCATGGCTCTTGGAAAGCTTATCAATAAATCCCAAAGTCTTCACCAACCTGGATGCAGATTTCTGAACATGCCTAGCCTCTGAGCATGCCATGATTCTAGCAAACAGATATCACATCCAGGGGACCTATTGCCTTCCTGTCTTTTCATCTACAATTCCGACTTCCCGTCATCATGTCCCAAGAGACAAACTAATGGAGCATATTAATCTCAGTTAGGACTTGATGTGTTAATTGGGGTCTTGCCATGGGGAGCCTGTGGATTCACTCTCACAGAATCCTTAACACCTCATCAGTCTTTCTCCCCTAGTCTGGGAGATCTCTATAGGGAGGAACTGTACCAGATTAATTTTGGGGTGATGAGTACAAGGCCTGGCATATAGAGCAGGCCTCAGGAATGAATAACTCCACGGCTTAATAGCTGACACTAAAGGCAAAATGATGGATGAAGGTGGGTAGTAGAGCCATGAACACCACTCACCCTTCCGGTTCATCCCCATCTGGAGGCATTTAAGCAGGCGGCAGTACTGGCACCTGTTTCTCTGCTTCCGAGACATGACACAGTTCTTGTCACGGCTGCACCGATACACCCGCTTGTTGCAAATGCTCCGCTTGAAAAACCCTTTGCAGCCCTCACAGGAGATAATTCCATAGTGCAAGCCTGTGGCGCGGTCCCCACAAATGAGACAGGTTCGTTGTTCAGCCCGATCATCTGGAACAGAAACTGAACAGGAATTCAAGTTAGAATACAGTGGAAATAATGGCTTCATGACTGTAGTTCTAAAACAAGCAACCCAGCCCTGGGCAGATCAAGAACCTCACCCTCTTCAGGATAACTGGCAAACAGGAGACATCATTAGAGCCCTCGTCTTAGGCACAGACCCCTGCATCTACCTGCAGGTACCACAAATACAGCCTAATGGAAAAACAAAATTCATGTTCTTCCCCTTGGATTTCATCATCACTTGGACCAGTATCCAAGTCAGAAGCCTGGACGATATCTTTGAGTTTTCTTTCTTTCTTAGCTTTCTCAGCCACAGCTCATTACTTTTATCCAGTGGAAAGGTGGTAAGGATTACTGAAAATGTATATAAGTGCCCACTGCATAGTATACATCAAATTAATGATACTTGTGACTGTTAACAAGTGAAGCTTTTACCGTGCCCAGCTAAGCCAGCCAACCAGCCGTCTGTCCTTCCAACCATCAGTCTGTCCATTCATCCATCCATCCATCCATCCATCCATCATCCATCCACCCACACACCCATCCATCATCCATCCAACAGATATGTATCGAGCAACTATTCTATTCTAGGTATTGTTGTAAGGCATGGCTATAACAGTGAATATAAGTCCCTGGTGAAGCTTACTACAGTCTAGCAGAACATCTACTCTCTGTGTCCAGGCTCTGTCCAAGGTACTGTGTGTTCAGAAATGAAGCATCACGATCTCTATAGTTAAGAAATTCACTGCCTAACAAGTTAGTCAAAGAGGAAATTCAGGCTGGGATATGGCTCTCCACTTACTCTTCCCTCAAATTCCACTTACTCATGACCAAGCAAGTGCCAAAGAACAAGCATAGGCCAAACAAACAAACAAACAAACAAATAAAAACAAAACAAAAGAAAAAATACCCTGGTGAACTGTGACATCAGACCTTGCTAAGAGATGCAAGAAACCTCCAGGACAGATTTTAATCAGAGACCAAGGCAGGAAACTAGAGATTTGAGCCTCACTCCTGAATAACAGGCAAGGTATAATGTTAGGTATGCAGCCCTTAGAATTAGAGAGATGCTTATTTTAACCCCAGTTCTGACATCAGATGGATGAACTTGGGCAAACTGAGTTACATCACCTTCCTCTCTGAGTCCAATTTCTCTAATCTGTATAATTGGGCTTATAATGGTACTTATATACCATGGACAAAGTACTTAACAGTGCCTAGGCTATAACAGACATTTAATAAATAATACCTATTTTTTTCATTATCATTATTATCCTAACAGGCCCACACTTAACATGATAATGACATTCCTAAAAAGTATTTGAAGACAATGTTAAAGAAGGGACAAGGTGCTATACATAGGAGGATGTAGGGAGGAAAGGAGATTAGCATTTATGGAACCTCTATTATATAACAACTTTGAGATATGTTCTATGATCACCATTTATAGTAGCCTGAATAATGGCCATGCAAAGATATCAGGTCCTCATCCCTGAAACCTACGAATGTTATCTTGGAAGGAAAAAGAATCTTTGTAGATATGATCAAATAAAGGAGTCTGAGCTGGAGATTATTTGGAATTACAAAGGTAGGCCCTATTTTCAATGACATGTGTCTATAAGAAAGAGGCAGAGGGAAATTTCATATACATGGAGAGAACACACACACAACACACATGCGAGAAGGCACTGTGAAGACAGAGGCAAAGGTTGGCCACCAGCCAAGAAAGACCAGGAGGCACTAGAAGCCGGAATAGGCAAGGAATGGATTCACACCTTCATTTCAGCCCAGTGATATTGATTTCGGACTTCTGGCTTTCAGACTTTGAGAGAAAAAAGTTCTGTTTTAAGCCACCCAGTTAGTAGTAAATTTTTAAGAGCAGCACAGGAAATGAATACACAAATTTTTTTCCTACAGGGAAACAGACAAACAAAAGTTCTTGCCCAAAGTCACAGAGCAAATAGCAGGTATGCAGAGAGAAGCAGACATATGAGATCACACAGATAGGGAAAGGGAGACAGATAAGGAAAGAGGAATTGCCTGAGTTCTTGAGGTCTCTATAGTTCCAAGGTACAGACCTTTCTAGGCCTTTCTAAAACTTGGATACACTTCCTAACCATGGGCAAATTAAAAAACTGTGACAAATTGACATTCCAATGTTCTTGTAATACAATCCTTTTTTTTTTTTCTTTCTCAAGCTAACTTAAATGAGTTTGTCATTTGCAACTAAAAGAAACAGCACAGATACTTAGCTAAGATACATTTTTATAGAGTTATAAAAATGGTCCTGGTATAATAAGCATTCCTTTTCTTTTCCTATTAAAAAAGCGAAGGAATCTCAAGGTAAACATTACAGCGAAGTTACAATAGCAAGTTAAAAAACTACATAAGGAAAGGCCAGACTGGCAAAATGAATGGTATAGCAACACTATGTGTGGGATGTGATTTCCTACAGTGCTGGGCTTGAGATGCTGCAAGGTTTTGGAAACAGCATGGAACACTTGGGAAATCATGATCAGAAGAATCTAAATTTTCCAACTTTAAATTAAAACCATTAATGTTCTAGTATATATTTATGTACACACACACACATTAAAATATAAACCAGAACTCTCCTAGAAAAGACTTACAAATAGTTATAATTCATCAACATCATAAGAACCACACCGCCTTCCTTTCTTCGTGGCTATTTCACCAACCAACCAGGCACTCTGAGTTGTCATGTAAGTCTCATAATCCCAAAGGTGGGGACAACTTATCACCATTTCATAAATGAGAAAATGGAGATCTCAAAAAGAGTTAAGTAACTTGTCCACTTATGAAGTGGCTGACCCTAATCTGCCAATATCAGAACTGGGAGTTCGATAACCTCTTCATAAAGCATTTGTAGGGAAACTGTACACAGTATCTGGATCCAGAGCAAAGGGTCTGATACACAGACCTGTTAAGAATCTGCTCATGTCTTGTAACACTGCGTGTTCTTTTCCTAAGAGTTTAAAAAGGCACCATTGAGATCAAAGACTAGATGGGAATATTTCTCCACTGATGGGCATAAAGAGAAGAGATTCCCTTTAAGTCCTATGACTGCTTCTCTGTCTGGCCATAGCTAATCTTATCGTCACATTCCATTTACATAAGCAGCACTGGTCTATGCCACAGACCAGGAATGAATTCGGAAGAAAGTTCCTCAAAGGTACAAGAGAAAGGCCCTCTTCAGGTCCCTTGCAGTCCTTCAAAGAGGCCTCTGGCACGCGCCTCTCATGGCATGTTGGAAAAGATCATATAGCTACAGGAGAAGCCACTGTTAACTAGGGCATTTGGGTTCCAGGCTCTGTGCCAAGCACTTAACATATGTTACTGTGCTGAGTCATCACAACAAACCTAAACAAGGTGCCCTTATTTACAGATGAGAAACTTGAAGTTCATGAGGTGGTATCACCTTCCAACAGTCACCCTGCTAGTGTAAGAAAGGAAGCCAGGGCTGGAACCCTCAAAGGCTATGGCACCTAACCATCATATTCTGTGGCCACACCAAGGTAAATCTATCCATATCCTCTACACAGGTAAATCAGCCTCCTCCCGCCTTGGGTTGGGGGGTGGGGGGTGGGGAAGCTAGAAAGCCAAGGTCTCCATTTGTAAATGAACAAATTGAAGTAAAATGTCCCCAATGCTGTCCAGTCAGATAATAAATTTCTGCACCTCCTATTTTGTAAAGGACTTGAAGGATATTTAAAGTCTGTTTACATTCATTATCTCACTGTACCAGGCCAGGGTAAGGATTATTCTTACAGATATGGTAAAGAACATTTGGTGAGAACCAACTGTGTACCACACAACATTCAAGAGTTTTTTTTATATATGTGCTGTCTTACTTCCTCATCACAATAACTGTGAGAGGCATCATTATTCCCACATTACAGAACCGGAATCTTAGAAAAAGTGCCTTAGAAATTGTCTTAACAGACTTTTACCTGAACTCCCTCTTCAATATCCAAGACAAGGAGTTGTCCCACACTCTGGAGCTGACCCTTGAATAACATGAGTGTGAACTATGAGGGTCCACTCACACACAGATTTTTTTCCAATCAATACTTGTACTGTTTTGGATCTGAGGCTGGGAGTCCATGGATGTGGAGGACCGACTGTATGAAGTTATCTATGCCATTTTATAAAGGGGTCTTGAGCATCTGCAGATTTTGGAATTGGGGAGGGGGGCAGGAGAGCAGTTAGAACCAATCCCATGTGGATTTTACATGGGATTTCACATCCAATTACATGTGGCTTTTACATGTGGCCAATTACATGTGGTCGGTACCCCCACCCATGTTATTCAAGGGTCAACAGTACTTACACACAGCTAGTGACTCAATTAAGGTACTTCATTCCATTTATTTCATTTTAGACAGTTTTAATGGTTCACAAACTTTTCTTTACACTGAGCCAAAGTCTGTTAACCTGAAGCTTTCCCCATTGTCCTGAGTTATGTGTTTGTGGGGGCGGCGGCGGGGGGCGGGATGTAAACTAATCACTCAGAGATTTAAAGAAAAATGAGGTTCTTGACTGTGAATTTTTCCTTCTTCAGTTTCTTATTCTTAATGAAACATATAGTATCAATCTCTCAAAACAAAGTATCCAGAACTAAATAGTTTGTTTTTCTTAATATAATTTAACACTCTATTAACTTTGTTTAAATGTTTCTATAGCTATCAACACCAGTAAACACATAGTATTTTGTAATTACTGATGCTATAAAAATGCTACACATTTTATAATGGGAAAATCAAAGCTTAAAAAGGTAAAGAAATTTAATCTTGGCTACACAGCGAGGAAAGGATGGAAGTGAAATTAGAATTTAAGACCTTCCAATTCCAAGGCTGCTATATTTCTAATTCCTACACTTTACATCTGGTTCACAGACATCTAAAATCTAAAGTTATATTTCATGTAGATCATTAATCCATATATTTCTTATTCCAGTCTTTATAAAATGAATGTTGGACCTAAGGTATGACTTTATATTTATCTTTGATCAATTTTATCTTTACATAATAAATTGTATATGTCATTCTGGTCTTTTAAAATCTTTGGGGATCAGTCTTGCCACTTGGTATGTTAGTTATTTCTCCTACCTTCTTTTATCCATGTATGGCCAGTATTAGGTTATTTTCACTTCCATCCTTAAAACAATATTAAATAGAATGTGGCCTTCAGGCAAACTGTTGGCGCCACTTCTCTAATCTGACTTAACCATTAGCATTCTGGAAATAGTTGGTCAACTAGTTTTGTCCCTTAATTAGGCTAGAAAATCTAGTCTGGTCTGCAATTCTCTATCTTATACATCAGGATATCACAAATCACTGTGTTATATGCCTCACTGAAATTCCAGTTTCATTACACTCCAGAATTCTCTGACTAGAGCCTAACACAAAGGAATGGTTCACAAACATTCCTAATTCAGTGCTCTTAATCTATTAATTCAGTTTTCTTAATCTGTATTATTCTACCTAAAATACAAAGGGAAGGGAATCAGGCAACTAAGCACTTGAAAGTGGAGACTTCAGCTCATAATAGCTGTAGTACTCAAGTCAGTATGATAAAGGCAGAGGAGTGGATGAAAAACTGAGGGTTTGAAAAATTATAGGTGTCTGACACTCTGAACAGGTAGTCTGCTATCTACAAAAATAGTAATGGGTGAAAAATAATGTAGAACAGAGAAGACTCTTACTGAATTATCAGAGAACGGAATGTCTTGAGCAGGAGTACTAGAAGAGCTCAGACTGTGAACTTTAAAAATGCCATTTCCTACAAAGAAGAGCCAGGATTCCTTAGAAAAATGGTTGATTCCAGGTTTGAGGGACAAGATGAGTTGAGTCTGGCTGTGCTACCCAAGACTAATAATGGGTCATGTCAAAAGGATACAGAAAATGACATAAAAAGCCTGCCGCTGGCCTAAAATGAAGCAACCTATGTATCAAAGAGAATAATGCTGGCAATGAATTAAACACTTCAAATATAAAAATCAATGTGTTCAAAATATTAAAAAGAAAACCTCATTAGCTACCACTGGAGGTTGCTAAGACACCAATTCATTATTCTGGAAATTGATGAATAAAGGGGGAAAAAATCAAACATTAAAGTAGAAACAACTGGAATCTTCCTCTCTTGCTCCCCTTCCTAATGGCAAGAAAAGAGAAGGAAGTGAAAACAAAAACCGTTTTTAAGAACTTTAAACTTTTAAACTTTGAGAAGGCTGGGATCAGGTGGACAGATCTGCCTGGACAGTCAAGGGAACAGGCTTGGGTGGGGAGCGCCCGAGGCAAGTTAAGTCTCAATTCAGGAATGGAAAGGAAAGAGATAATAGTCAGCTCTATAATCTCTTGAGCAGAGGCAGAACACAGAGAGATTAAGAACTAGGACTCTAGAGTCAGACTCCTTGAGGTCAAATCTAGGCTGTCCTTTGCTAGCTAGCTATGTGTGTGACTTTGGAAGTTTCCTAACCTCTTCGGAGGTATCTCATTTTCTAGTCTATTAAATATGAATAAATACTATCTTCTTCAAAGAACTGTTGTGAGAATCAATGAGTTAACAGGTTATCTATAATATGGAGCTCTGTATTATAATGAAATACCTTTGCAAATTCTAAAGTTCTAGACAATATTGTTGCTTATCTTTTTTTGCTTCTTCTTCTTCTTCTTCTTCTTCTTCTTATTATTATTATTATTATTATTTTACCTAAAAAACTTTTTAAAATTCACTAAGAAGTATTCTGTCAGTCTGGTGGCAGGAGAAGGTAATGGCAGATTTCCAAGGGAGGTGAGAGCTGAAGTATGACTGCCAGTTAGACAAGCGAAGGTAGAGGAGGGAACAGGCAGAAGGAGCAATCAGCGTATAAAGTCAATCTTAAATATGGAGTTGAAAACCTCTCTTCAACTTGGGTTTCCTCTGAGAAGAATCTCATTCCTCCCCAAAGTAACCAATATGGTTTACTAAGCTTCAGTAAGACAATCAAGGTGAGTTACACAGAAATAGCTACAGATATAATATCAGGTTATGTCCTACTTCTGTATATGTAAGCGTCATGATCTGCAAAATGCTCTAAAATCAGCTTGATGAATAATAAAAAGCTTTACTATTCATAACACATAAATGTAACCGTACATGAGCTTTATTAGAAAAAAGGTAACATACTTGTCTTTGCTATAGTTGTCCAAAGCTTAGGAACAATCTGTAGAATTTTTTTAAATCAAAAATTATTCTAGTGCAGGTAACGAGAACTATATTAAATTTCATTTCTTCAAACTTTAACACGCCTGCTGAGATAAATATGGGCAGATGGAGAGCTTAGTAAGGATCTCTATGGACACGGATTAATTTTCAGAGGCAGAAATGTCAAATTCAAAGGAAATAATGAAAGTAGTGAATAAAGCAGCTGATATGTCTGGCCTAGAAGATTAATAACAATTGAACCAGGCACAGAGCCCCAGTAACATCTCTTCAGAGAATCACTGCTCAAATAAATGGATGTTCCCATCTCTACATCCCTTATCAGGAACAGTAAGTAAATGAAAGAAAAGATACTTATTAACAAATCTGGTCATCAATCTGACAATACTTAAGTTCTTGTTTTATAAAAGTGGAAGGACTGCTTAGTTATAACTTACCAAGGTTACATTGCAAGTTAAGTCTCAATCAAAGACATTATTAACAGCAACGCCTTGTACCATGATTGCTACAGAAAAGATGCTCATTTTGTTGAATGAACAGATGAATAAACAATAAATGAATAAATAGTATGGCTTACTGCAGTGCTTTCCAAATTACAAGTCATAACCTATAACATTATGATTAGCCTTTGTGGCATAAAACAGAAAATATCAAAGTGCATCACATGTAGTATAATGAAACATTTCTTTCAATTAAAGTGTGTGCATTTGGGAGCTGGCATGTACATATGTGCAGTGGCATAGTGGATCACAATGCACTATGGATCAAAATGTAAGAAGTCTGATATACATTGTCTTGGAGGTTAAGACACAATGGATCTGAATTCCAGCTCTGCTGCTTCCCAGCTTCATAACCATGAACACATGCCTCAGTTCTCTAAGTCTCAGCATCAACTGTAAAACAGAGATAACAATAGTATTTACCTCATGGAGTTACTAGGGAATAAATGACATACAATAATAACTGCTAGCATGTACCTGATACATATTATGTAATAAGCTTTGATATATTACATAAAATGATTCACTCATTCCTTACAACGCTGTGTAGTATATATTACTATTATCTCTATTTTGCTAATGAAATAACTGGGGCACACATAGGATAAGAAATATGCCCGAAGTCCCATAGCTAGTAGGCTGCATTGCCAGAATTCAAAGCAGACTGTCTTGCACCAGAATTTGAGACCCTTCACACTATACTATACTGCTTAATACAACACCTACCATATAGTGAACAAACAGTGTTAGTTGTGCTGCTGTTATTAAAGGTAAGTTTTCTGTAAGATTAAGACCTGATAAAAATGTGCAACTTTATGAAACATTCTTGCAAGTATTTCATTAAAAAAAAAATACACCTTAAACAAAAGCAATGAATAGTGCTTTAATAGAATTCAACATTATTATTCAACTCTTAGTAAACTAGAAATAGGAAAAAACTTGTTTAATATGATAAAGATTATCTGGAGAAACTTATACTAAATATCATACTTAATGGTAAAATGCTTTAAAGAAGAAGGAAAACTGCAAAGATATTTAAGAAAAACAAAGACTTGATCCACTATATATCAGTATTCATTTTAAAGCTATAGTAATTAAGAAACCTTTTATTGGCTCAAGGATAGACAGACCAAGGAACTAAATGGAGAATCTAAAAACATAACCATGCATATATAAATATTTAATTTATGATAAAGGTGTCACTACAAAACAGTGAAAAAAAGACGAGCTTTTCAATGAATGGTGTTGAGACAATTAGATATCTATATGGGAAAAAAAATGAAACTTGATCCTAGCTCATACCATGAAAATATTTAATTCCAAGAGACTGAAGACTTAAGTATCAAAAAGCAAAATAATATTCCCCAAAGAAGATAATAAAGAAGAGTATCTTCATGATCTTGGGTTAGAAAGAGATGTTTAAAATAGAATACAAAAAGTAGAAAGGAAAGCACTACATTAAAATAAAGAACTTTAACTGAAAAGGCAAGCCACAGCTTGGGAGAAAGTACATGCAATATACACGACCTACAAAGAGCTCATACCCAAGATATAGAAAACTCCTCTACATGAATAAGAAAAAGGAAACCCTGCACAAAACTGGGCAAGAGACCTGAATGGGGACTTCACAAAGAAGGCTATCCACATAGTTGATACGCTTATGAAAAGATGTTCAAATCCATTAGTTATAGGACATACAAATTAAAACCACAATGACATTCTATTGCACATCCATTAGAATGGCTAAAAATAAAAGATTTCAAGTTATGGTGGCAAGTTGGAAAAATTAATTTTCATAGACTTTTAGTAGAAGTTTTTATTGGCACAACTACTATGGAAAAGTGTGTCATTATTAAAATTGAAGATATACCTACTTTTTGACCCATTCTCAGGTATCCACCCAACAGAAATTCATGCTCATATGTATTAGGAAACATATTAAAATTAACCCAAATATTTATCAACATTGCTATAGATAGTAGAATTCATACAATGCAATAGAATACAGTGGTAAAGTTACTTAAATTACTGTTTAACAACACAGATGACTCATACAGTGTTGTGTAAAAGAAGCCAGAAAAAAACTTAACTGTAGAATTCCATTTATATTAAATAAGTTAAAACAAATCAAACAAGGCAGAGAGGGAAGAGATACACAGAAAAGAGACTGCTGGGGCAGAGATGTACTTTTGGATCCTGGCAATGTTCTACTTCTTGACTTGGGTGGTGCTAGCTTTATATTAGTCTATTAAGCTATAAATTTGTGTTTTATGTATATTTCTTTATATGTACTTTTCTCTGTGTTATATTTGTTATTAAAAAAAAAAAAAAGCCAGCAGGGCAAGTCAGAAAAGGGAAATGACATCAGCAAAGGCAAAAGGAAGGAAAACAAGAGTAAGGCGTTTTTGAGGGAACTGCACAGGATATTAAGTAGAGAGAGCTGATGGAGGAATGGTCAGAGATAAGTCTAGAAAACTCATTTGGAATAGATTACAATAGATTTTACCCTACTAATAAAGGCTACTGAGATTTTTAAATTGAGAGGTATCTGGATCAAAGCAATATTTTAGAAATATTGATCTCATAATGATGTGCAGGATGCAACAAAATGGATTGCATGGAGATCTAGGTAACTTAAAAGGTAAAGAAGGGCCGACTGGAAGTGAAAAGAAAGTTTAGGGAGCCAGCAGAGGGCTTCTTGACTGACTACATTCCAGGGGGTTGGAGAGGAAGGAACAGGAAAGTGTCAAAAATGAACTTGAGGTTCTAAAGCAAGGTGGCTGTGAGAAATGTGGTATCACTAATAGAAAAGAGGAAAAGCAAAATGCTGAGCAAGAGACAGAATCGATGGCTTTAGTTTACGAAAGGATGATGGGTGAGTCAAGCAGAAGTATTCCAAAAGCAGTTATTTAGGGGACAATGTTTAAAGCTAGAATGAAGGATCTGGGAGTCATCGACACATGGAAGAGCTGAAACTATGGCAACGGATTAGCACTCCAAGCGGGGAGATGTGTGGAAAAACAGCAGCAGGACGAAACCAAGATGTAGAGAAGGGAAGGTAAGAAGTTGGAGAAGGAAAGTGAGATGGCATGATAAAACAAGAAATAGGTGGAATATAAATCCATGATTATGAGAAAGATAAGGGACAAATGTAATGGGTGTGATTTGATTTCACAAAGAAGAGAGCACCGTCAAAAGTGTGCAGGTCAAAAGCGTGAGGACTAAGAAATGGCTTAAAGATCACTGCTCAGAAAAGTTTCAGTGAACTGGTTAGAATAAACAGCATACTGCGTTAAAAACAGGTGAGTGCTAAAGAAATGAAATTAGTATTTCATTGAGCAGTATCACTTCATTCGAATGATAGCGAAATATTTTGTAGGAAAAAGCAACAGATTTAAGCAGACTTTTTTTTTTAACTAGGAGATTCATATGCATTTAAATAAGATAAACATAAAAACAAACACTTTTTAGATAATGAACTATCAGAAAGACATACTTTCGAAATAAAAATGTGCATGAAAAATTTAAAAAGTTCATCATTTAAAATTTTATGTATTTTATTTTTACTAAGAAAGAGGTAAAGTTACTTGCCCAGGGTCAGAAAAGTAAAGTGATTCACCCAAGGTCACAGAATGACTCAGTCAGTGATGGAGTTGAGTTTCAACCTTACTACTTTTCCAAAGACAAACTTTTCATTATACTGTACCATCCCCTATGGCTGGGCAGGAGAGAGGATGGGATGTGTCCAATTTGAGCGTCAGAGCTGCTGCTTTTTTTTCTTTTTAACCAAAGAAACAACAGAAATCTATGTAACAACCAACCAGAGGTATTCTTACCATCCTGTGAGTGAACACCAAGTACCTTTATATAGCAACCAAATTCTACGTTAATTTGGTTAAATACAGACCAAGGTCTGTTACCAAAAACGCCTTTCTCTCAGACCTGCACTCAGCTCTGCTGTTAACAGAAATACCTCCCCCACCCCAAGGAATCAGATTACACAAATTACATTTGGAGACTGATTTTTATCAAAACCTGCTTTTCAGATTGTGATGAAGGCCAGATTTAGGAAGTGGAGAGTACAGCTGCTCACTTGACCAAAATTATACTGACAACTAAGGCATTCTGGAACTTGCCTAGCTAAAGGGTATTTAAAACAAAGGGGATCTGTTTCTCCTGGATAACTGGTTCCAAGTCTGATCAGCTGCACATTCTAAGTACTGACTCTACTCCGTGTCATCGATTGCCACCATCTGAAGTGAAGGCCTCAGGTGGTGTGGCAGAATTTAAATTGGAAATTGGTACCCTCGAAATTTCATTTGCCAACAGAATTTGAACATGAGTAGATAAAAATCTTAGCTTTTGTCCTTTACTCGTATACTATGGCTCCTCTAATGTACATAACACTAGAAACATCCATTTCCAAAGGCTACCCATGGGAGTTCCTTGGGGGACATTTCTAAAAAAGTGACACCCACTGTGGGGAAAACAAGTGAGCAATTCACAAGATTGGTGTGGACTGAATGTTTGGGAATTATACTTACAGGTTACTAAAAAAAGATGAAAAACACAAAAGGAAATGTTATCACCATTAACGGCTTAAGCCTGGAAACAAAGATGAAATGGTTCACAAATTACAATTAGCTGAAGCCACAGGAAACGAATCCAGGTAAAATGCTACTCCATCATTCAACAGGTAGGGGCAAGAAAATGAAAATTCAGACCAAAGCCCCCAGCTCCTTCCTCTCTCTCTTATATGTAGGAATTTTTGAATTAGGAATCAACTTTCTATTTGTGATTAAAAGTTTTCACATCCATGCAAATTTAGATTTTCCATTTGGGGAAAAGAATCTGCAAATCTGTGGTTAGTCTGATTTAGATTGTTACTGGGATCGTTTAAGGATTCCTTGTTCATTTAGGAAAAATAGGGTTGGTTGAGTCTGGTGAATCTTCTCTAAAAGATACATATAAATATACAGATATCTGATTAACAGATATCCTGGACCCACATACTACAGCTCTAACAGGTTTTTGAAGTTGGAAGTATAAAGTAGGCACTGATTCACTAATATCACTTCTTACTTTAAATCATCTCCTGACATTTATTAGTTGATAACTATTTGAGGGCTCCTCTGTGTCCTTCGTGTACCTTACAACAGTGGAGAAGACAGACATTAAGCCCATAATTTCAAGAGCAATCAATACCAAACTAGAAATAGAAACTATAGGTGGGCATAGAGAAGTGAGTGATTCTAGAGCTAGATGGGAAAGCAGAACAAAACATTTTGCAGAAGAGGTGTCACCTGAACTAGGCCTTAGAGTAACAGTATGTCAAAGGGAATTTCAGCCAGTATAGGCAAAGAAACCTGCTGGCTGTAGGTATTTAGATATGTTGTAGGGGTGCAGTATTTGATGCAAAGGGAGCTGAGGAAGGCCTCAATGAACGCTAGAACATGCATCCTGCACTTAGAATGAATTGACAGACTTCTTCTGTAGGGAGGCTGTAGGTATGCATGAGATCACCAGGGACCAGGGTATGCTGGGAGAGCTTTCTGTAATAGATACTTTTGGGGTTGTCTGCCCGCTCTCACCAATCCTCTTTTCTTTGGAAACAGCCACTTCCCTATGAAGCTCTAGGTTTTACTGCCTAGGCAAGTTGATGGGAACTGGGATGGAGACTGGCTACTGCTATCTGGACTGAAAAAAGACATTGGCCCAAGTTGGTTCGATGACATTCATTGTTCCCAAGATTCTATAATGGGGACACAGGGACTGCTAGCTTCTCATGCGACTGGAACTGTGAGTGTGACCAGTGAAATGGCCTTTTTCTAGAAAAGCGGAGGATATGCATCTGTGTGGTAGTGGTGGTGATGGGGGCTGGGGATGAAGTGAAGCAGCGGGTACTACACCACTTCACAACGATCGCTAGGACTCCTGAAACTTAAATATAACTCCTCGTAACAAAAACATACAGGTCTTAATTCAACCTGTGGACACTGACCAACCTGAACAAGCCTGCTCCCTCACCTTTCTCCACCAAGAGTTTCACAGCCTTTAGAGTTTAATACCGCTAGTCCCAGTAAGTGACTTTCACAGTAGTGTATCATTTCCAATTCCCTTTATCACAAAGGTCATCTGCCTTCTCCTCTGGAAATGTTCCTACTTATAAGGATCATAGGAAAATATGATGCTCAGAATCAAGTGTAACTTGAGTACAGAACAGAGGGGGAATCTATGCTCCCTGCTCTCTTTTGTATACTGTTTTTAACAAATACAAATTGGGTTTATGACCTTTAGGGCAATTATAGTGTATTTGTGAAAGTATATACTCTAAGACTAGATAAAACACAGTAGATTAATTTTATTGATTGGTCCTGCGAGTGTGGTAACCCAAACCTCTGTCTTTTTTCATGTTTTGCTGCTAAGCTGCTTCATTTACATCCTGTAATGGTATCTGGGCCTTGGCACCAAATCCGAGACTTCATTCATTGCTTTGTTTGAGTCATCCTGATGTTCCTACCTATTAATATAATAGAAGCTTTCCCTCCTAGTTTTGAGTCATCGATAGAAGCCCATGACCCATATTCCACATCTGTACCTCCAGCTTTTATGCAAAACTGGTAAGAATTAAGCTAGGCTTTTTAACTTAGGTGGATCATTTTTCTATGCATCAAAAAGCAATTAGTAAGTATAGTAATTTTTATATCAAAATTTGTTTTATTTTTTATATTTTTATATTTATACTTTTCCCACAGTTGAGACATAATTGACACACAGCATTGTATAGTTTAAGGTGTACAGCATACTGACTTCCTTTAACATATATTGTAAAATGATTACAAGTATAATCATGAAAAGGATGAGCTACAAAGTCAAACTGTCTGAGTTCAAATCTCAGCCTTTACATTCATTGAATGTATAGTCACATTATCTCAGTTCCCTCATCTGTAAAATTGGAATATTGGAATAACAATCGTACTTATATATCTCAAGGCTACTGTGAGGACTGACTTAATACACGCAACGTGCTTAGTGCTGAGAACAGCTGATACATATAAAGTGCCTGGCACACAGTAAATGCTCAATAAATGTGAACTGTTACTATTATCATATCATCACCATTTTGTCTCAGGATATCTATCAGTAAAATGAGGATAATGAGAAAAGTCCTTATGAGGACTAATTAGAATGTATGAGAAAGTGCCCCATATATTCTGAAGTTCAGGGCGCCTATGAGGAAGGCTGGTAATTCACATGAATGAGTTTCTAACTCTTGCATGCCTGGGCCCTCTTTGGCCAGGTACAGAAAATCACCTTCTTATAGTAGCTTCCTTCACATATCTAACTCTTTGCTCCCTTTCACATCTACCTAAGGTTTTGGAGAACCAAAATTTAGTGACCTTTTACAGATTACCCTTGCCTTTTTTTGTTAATTTCAGCTGTGTGACGATCTCTCTGAGCTTGTTTCCTCACCTCTAAAGGACTGTTATGGGAATGAAGAGATTAAAATACGTAAAGGACAAAGAGTACCAGAATGAAGATGTGTATCAACAAATTTAGTTGTATTTTATTATGATTATGGTTATTATTTCTCCATCCAGGGCCACAACTCTTTATAGAAATACACAGATTTGACAGGCTTCTATCAGAGAGGTGAAAATACAGTGCAATTATACGAAACAGTTAAACCAGAACTGTCAAAATATCCTTTAGGAAATATGTATACACAAAATTGTCTTTTGAGTTTATTCCAAAGAGACTCCCAGGAACTTCTATTAGTGTAGCTTCCAACTGTCAAAATCTTGTGCTTCCATCACCAGACTATTAGAAGTTGATCTGGCTACTGAAGATTTCAATGATAAGGATATTACTGACTTTGAGGGTTGATGTGCTTGTTATGTATCTCAGTCATTTGTGACTTCTTTGATTACTTGGTCGTGGACTATGGAGTCATTAAATTTCAGAGCCAGAGGGGGCTTAAGAAATATAGTAGCTTCTTATTCTCCCTGAGAATAAGAGGTCCAGAGAATGAAAGTAACTTGCACCTGTTTGCATAAGTAACCTCTACATTACAGCTACCTCTACATTTCATTTGGCCTTCAAATGACCTATGTATCTATAATACTCAATGACTATTATGGATGACATCAATTTGTATATTAAATTCTCTATTCTAATAAATGGATGACTCGGCAGAAATTGGGACTACTGAGGATTCATCAGGAGTGTTAGGGTGTTCAAGGCGACTTTCTGAAATTTTAATATCAGGCTGAACATAGATAGATCCTCAGAATCCCTGAAATCTTTAAAATATACAGTCATGCGCCACTTAATGACAGGAATATGTTCTGAGAAATGTGTCATTAGGTGATTTCATGTGTGTGAACATCAGAGAGCGTGCTTACACAAACCTAGATGGTATAGCTTGCTACACACCTGTGCAATCTGGTACAGCCTACTGCTCCTGGGCTGCAAGTCTATACAACATGTGACTGCACAAAACATGAGATTAAATCAAGCACAAGAGAAAATGATGCAATCAAGAGATATGGTAAATGAGATACATGAGGTTGCTGCCACAATAATATGGCAATATGTAAAATACGTTTTACAGTAAACTTTTTTATTTTAAGTAGAAAAGGTGTACTATAAAATGACAAGATAAAAAGCACAGTATAATCAGGACATAAACCAGTAACACAGTTCGTTATCCTCAAATATTACATACTCTGCATAACTGGCAGCATGGTAGGTGTGTTTACACCAGCATCACCACCAACACGTGAGTAATGCACTGCACCATGACATTAACAGCCAGGACATCACTCACTACATGGCACGAATTTTCAGCTCTATTATAATCTTTAGGGACTGCCATACATCATATACGCAGTCTACTGTTGACCAAAATGTCATTATTAGGTGCATGACTGTATATGTAAACGCTATGTGGACTAGCACTTTATCTGTCCTGATCACCGCTGGTCCTATCCATGAAGTCCTACAAAGTGAAAATACGCCGGAACATTTGCTGGATGAATGAAACCCAACAAGCATCTGAATTCTCCCCCTTTTAAAACACTTTCTTATTTTCTCTCAATCCACTAGTTTCTCAGTCTCTTTTATTAAGTACTCTTTGGAACTCCTGAATATCGGCATATCCCTAGGGGTTAGTCCTTAAACCTATTTTCTACCAACAGTCTCTCTTTAGATGACTTGGGCCTTCCACCTATAATGTGGTAATTCAACAGAGTGTATGTTTAACAAAAAATGTCCCTTTTGCTCCAGACTTCTACATCCAAACTGCCTATTTAAAGTTCCATTTGGCTTACTAACAGGCATCTCAAAACTACAGAAGTCAAATATAATTCTAGATTCTACTCCTATTTCCTATTATCATGTTTCTTGGATAATCTTCCCCTATCTTACTAAAACCAATATCCATTAGTTGTTCAGCCTAAAACCTAGGAGTCATACCTAATCCCTTCACTTTTTTTAATATTCCATCATCCAAACCATCAGCAAACCCTACCAATTCTCCCTTCAAAACACATCTTAAATCTACTCTCCACCTCTACTTCTACCAGCCCTAGTTTAAACTACCATCTTCTCTCACCTGGATGATCACTCAGTCTACTAACGGTTTTTACTTCTCTTGGGCTCCCTACAATCAACTTTCCAATCCATTCCACAGTGCAGTCAGGGGGATCTTTAATAATTCTTCTGTGCAAGAAGCTCTAATTGCTTCCTCTTACACATGAAATAAAGTATATGGTCTACACATACCGCTGTATGATCAGGTCCTAGCCTAATTCTCTGACCTCATCTAATTCTGCCCTTCCTCCGCTCACAATGCCACACACTGGAAAGAATCCTTTCTTAGTGTCAAAGAGTAATACATATCTAGAGAGAGGATTATAGAGGGCTAAGTCACAGTACATCAATTCAATCGCTTAACCTTCCTAAATTTCACACGGCACTGTAGAATTGTGAGAAAATCTCGTGTCGAAAGTACAGGTTGGCTATTAAAGAACAGGCTGAGAGTTGTAAAAGGTTTGAGACATAAACTATAATTTTTGAATTGCCTGGAAAATAAGCAAAGCACTTCAACAACTAAAAATTGTATCTCTTTTCTATCTTCAGCCATTTAACTTTTATAAAGAAAACTCATCTAAAAAAAGACCTGCCTGTATGCAGAATATATAAAGAACTCTCAAACTTCAATACTTATTTTAAAAACACTCCAATTTAAAAAATTTTTTAAAACCTGGACACTTTGCTTAAGAGGCTACGTAGCTGGCAAAGAAGCATTTGCAAAGATGTCAAACATCATTAGCCACTAGAGAAATGAGCTACCACTACATATTAGGGTGGCTAATATTTTTAAATGATAATACCAAGTTGTGGTGAAGATCTAGAGCATTACAAGTAAGAATGTAAAATGATCCAACCACTATAGGGAACAGTTTGGCAGGCTCTTATAAAGTTAAATATATGCTTATCATGTGTCCCATCAAGTCTAATCCCAGGTATTTACTATAGAAAAATAAAAATTTAGGTTCACACACAAATTTGTACATGAGTATTTATAGCAGTTCTATTAATATTCACCCCAAATTGGAAATAAACTAAATATCTTTCAAGGGGTAAATGAATCACCAAACATCAATAAAAAGAATGAACTACTGATACATGTTAACAATTTGAATAAATCTTAAAGGCATTATAGTAAATGAAAGAAACCAGCTTCAAAAGGTCACGTACTGTCTGATTCCATTGATATAATATAGTCAGGAAGATAAAATTATAATAGCAGAGAATAGATTGGTGGTTGCTAGGGGGTTAGGATTAAAGTGGGAGTATTAGCACAAAAGCATATCATCAGGGATTTTGGGGTTAAAGAAACTGTTCTGTATCTTGATTTTAGTAGTGGTTACACAAATCAATATTTACAGAACTTCCCACTCCCTCGAAAACCCTCAATTTTACTATATGTTAATTTTTAAATGTAATAAAATATAGAAGTACCTAATACTTCCTATCCAACAACATCAGTATAGTGCTTTGGCCATTAAGTCATCAACATTTCACCAAGATCTAAGTAAAACTATAATGATTATCTCAGTAAAAACATATACAACTTGTCCGAAAGAAAGAAAGAAAGAAAGAAAGAAAGAAAGAAAGAAAGAAAGAAAGAAAGAAAGAAAGAAAGAAAGAAAGAGAAAGAAAAAGCAAGAAAAGAAAGAAACTTTCAGTCTAAACTAGTCTGGATAAAACATTAAGACTCCATTTCTCCACTCATTAAAAAAATACAACAGACTGCAACTCTGTTAAGGACATTCCTCCAGAGCACAGTTGGCCTCCAGGCAGAGTGTAAAACTTAAAACCATTTAACCAAGGCTTCTCCCTCTGTAGGACCTGACACTTGTAGCAAGGATAAGCAAGGCTACTGCATGCTCTCCCTAAGTCCAGCAGCAGTGTCCAAGCCCCAGGTCTGAGGCAGACCTATGTGCCTTTAGAGCAAAGTACCCTAACCTCCTCCCCATATTTGCAAGGGGAGGACAGGAATGTGAAGAGGTCCTCTTCTGCTCAACAGGGGTAGGCACCTCCATTCACAGACCAAAGCTCTCTCTAGGGTTTCTCTTGCACGTGGAACCAACCAGTCGTTCTGTCTTCTATGAGCCTTATAACCTACCCCCTACCCTGTCAGCTTGTTTCATGTTGTCATGCCTTTGTTTATCCTGCTCCTTCTCCCTGGGAGACCCTTTCCCACTTTACCATCCTGACAAACATCCACCAATCTCTCATGATGCCTTCTTGGCTGAAGCCTAACCTGACAGCCCAAACAGAAATGAGCACTTCTACCTCTGCTCAACCTCTGTGCCCTCCAGGATTGCTAACACTGTGCCTCCAACAGTTTGTTGCACTTATTTATTACTCTCCCTCTACCAAAATCTATGCCCCACAGGGCAGGAAAAGACTTTTTTCTGTATCTCTAAAACATACCAAGCACAGAGCAATGGCCAGTGAATGTCAGTTGAGTCGGTGCATAGTGTAGCTTCTCTACTTGCGAATCAAAGAGCACAATTTATAAAAAACTCTAGACAACAAATGAGTGAGCCAGCCCAGAAACCTTGTGCCAATGCTCAAAGCTTAGAATTCAGCTCCTTTGGTCCCTGCTCACTTCTAAGGTCCTAGTGAAAGAGAGACCAAAGCTTTAAGTGAAACCATATGTTCTAGGGGTTGGAAAATGTAGCTGCCACACTGCATTACCAGAAGACCACTTTCTCCAGAACTGTGATCAGATTTAGTAGAATGGGCCCAGAACTCAGACATGTACATTATTAGTGGAGACTCCCATCCTATTGGTCAAAAAGTGCTTTTGTTAACTACTTCCACGTGTAAAACGATGTTCAGAATAAGTGTTGAAGTCTCTCTGCATTCATTACTAAGACTGCAAATTATGAAACTGAAGCAGCGCACGTGAGCACTCTTACACACATTACACTCCCGTGGTTTTAACGATGCAGCCATCGGAACCCAGGAGTGCTGCTTCCCCGACATACCGGATCAGCACTTTCAGACAACTAGTACTCCTTCCCCTCTCCTCAGACTCCCTAGACATTCACCACTCCCCTAACTTAGTAAGGCTGATGGTTGGTGAAAATAACAAAGAAAATGAGTCCAAATATTTTTTAGCATATGACCTATGAACTTTTTGTACTAAAACGATTCTACAGTGGGTAGTTTTTCTCTAGTATCAGACTGGTAACCTCATGGCAAATGTTTTCGTGTGCAAGACTCCAAAAGGCATGTGGGTATTAGAGCAGAGGGGCTGAAAGAGAAATTAATTTCTAGGCATTCAAAAGGATCCTAGAACCCTTAACAGTACAATGTGATGGTCAGTTTCTTACAGTACCATTTTATTGCAGGATGTGGTTAAAACAATGGATGGCTGGACTATATCCACTGACAGGAAAAGATACCAATTGTGACACATCATCACCCCTCCCCTATCCTGCCCCCAACCAAATAAAAGAGGTGAGGGTGGTAGATTTTCTTGTCAGCAGCAATTAACAGCTATCTCAGGGCAAACTTACAAAGCAAAAAACATGACTCCATGAGAGTCTGTGTATGTAAACATACTC
Organism: Macroglossus sobrinus; assembly: GCA_004027375.1. Taxonomy (NCBI): domain Eukaryota; kingdom Metazoa; phylum Chordata; class Mammalia; order Chiroptera; family Pteropodidae; genus Macroglossus; species Macroglossus sobrinus. Next base: position 140,957 of record PVKZ01000765.1, read on the forward strand.
TTATAATAATGACAATAGCCAAGACTTCAAGACTAGCACTTACTGGGTGCCAAGCCTTTCATTTACACCTCTCTTCTTTCCGCACTGACTCATGTGCATGTTTTGCAATTAAATAGCCACTGTGATGGTGTTTATTCTTTCTTTCTTTTTAAATGTCCCAAACATACATTTGTTGTAGAGCGGTAATTTAATAAACTGTAATTGGCATTTAATCAGTTCCAGGTAGCTTAGCTCCTTTGGAAAGCAAAGCCAGGTTGCTGTAGCCATCACACTGAGAGGACATGCTGAAACCTCAGCAAAAAAAAAAAAAAAAAACTTTTTGCTAACGGCGAACAGGATGCTAACAGAGAACCAGAGAAACTGAGGTACAGAGTTTCCCCACACCTTTGCCAACTGCAATGCAGGACTCTAATTTTACTACGTTCAGAAAAATATTTAAAAATTTTATTTTGCAGCCAGACATCTGGAAGAATAAAAATGTTTTAAGAAATGCCTGGCAAACACAGTAAAAAATATATATACGTGAAAACAAACCCGACTGCCAGTTTTGAATAATGCTTTGGCAGCCAAATGTTCCTCCTTTCCCTGTAATTACCTTCAAAAACTCTTACGTTTTAAATGATGAATAGTTAGCATCTGTTAAGCAACATTAAAATTATTTTTCCCTCTTTGTAGTTCAAAAGGGGAGCTACAGTTCAGGTAGAGAATTACATCTGATTCACCCGTGTTCCCAGGGCTTAGAACACGGTAAATGCTCAATGAATGTTGGCAACATAACTTATAATTTTACACAGAGTGATCAGAATAATGAGCCATTGATGTAAGCTCTGAAGCCCCAAAAGACTGAAGACTCAAAAGTTAAGCAGAATAATGATTAGAATGCTAACAATAGTCCCAACTTTACCACTTCATGATAAAGCTTCTGAAAAGGGGCTATTAAGCCTGGCCATAGCAATTGTCTTCGCATCTATTTATCTACAAAAACACGTGGAAGGAGATAAGAGTAACTTGTCCTGATTATGATTTAATTTGTGTGATCACTTAAAGCTCATCCCCTCTTCTTTTTCATGCAATCAGCACAATTATAAAAGACTCTCTTCGGGAAAAGCCACATGTTTTGCAAGGACCCACTCATTACTAAATATTTTCCTTTGCCCAGGAATAGCATAGCAATTCCTTGTAGCAGAAGGCTCAGCAGCTCGTATCACTAGTTATACAGCATTTTCAAGGCTGTATTTCCAAAGGGCCCATCCCTGATTGCTGCCCACTGAATTGAGGCATTCCCTGGGGACTTTCCTACTTGGAATATAAACAGCACCAGCCACAAGCTCGCTTGAAAATCCTCTCCTTTCTTATCTCCCTAAATTGCTACTCTATAAACTCATTTCAATTACAAGGCATATTAAACATGTGTTGGATACTGTGACAGAGGTTCTCTTAATTCCTATAGTAACCCTGAGAAACTGCTATTACTATCCCCTGCTGTACATATGAGGAAATTTAGGCTCACAGAGGTCAAGTGAGTTGGCCAAGTGACAGAGTCAGGCTGCTCAGGTTCTTTTCCCAACACTGGGAATCCTGTAGCAAAGCAATGGATGCAGCCAAGTTTTTATGAGCCATCTGGGCAGCAGGGGACGAGTCCTTACCATACAGACCAAAGGATCTGCTCAGAGGCTATGGAAAGCGGCAGCAGATTTTATTTTTGTTTTCGTTTGGTTTGGTTTGGTTTCAATAGCTAAAAATCCTACAGGAATTCTGATTGGCCCCAAAGACAATCCACCATGGCCCACCAGCCAGTTGACTTCTGACCTTCTATGCTTCTCATTCTAATTAATGCAAGGTCCTTGGATCACATTGTGAGCATCAAGACCCAGTCAGAGTTAGCAATGACCTTTACATCTATCAGTCCTTTCAAAATATGTAAAACAGCTGTGTGCTGAGAACGCCCCCCAAACTCTCAACCTTGAAATACGAGTAGATGCATTTTTCCTGATTATGCTGTTTTTAGCAAGTCTTTGGGACATGACTTTTTATGCGTCTAATAAATATTTGAAGAGTGGCTTATTTTTCAATTTCTTAAGCAAACCTCTAAGGCGTGCAAAAAGAAGATTTATACAAATGGACTGGTTTCTTTGTCTTAAAAAGAAACCCCAGCATCAGGGAAGACAGAGAAAAGAGAATGACCTGAAAAATCTGGGGGGAAGGGAGAATGTTTGGCTTCCATACTAGTGCCTCTGATATTCTTTTGTTCTCCCACCTCATTTAAGGATGCTAAATCAAACATGATTGCAGTGATGTTTGTGTGTGAAAATGACAAAAGCAATGGGCTAAAATCCCAACCTCATCTTGAACCCTGAAGACTTTTATGGCTTTTCCTTCACTAGGCCCTCCCCCTACAGCACATTAAAGACCACATTGTTCAAAAGGGTCATGGTAGGTTTCATACCCTATTTTAATACAATGTAAATGGTAACTGGACTTCCAAGTTTTGTTAGTAATATTTGTATCTCTCTGGAAAATGCCATTAAAGGAACTGATCCTTTGGTTTAAATATTAATGTGAAGTTATAATGTATCAGAGAGGCAAAAAACGATGGCATCAAGGAGGCACTGTTTGTGATGATTAAGTTAGATTTTCTTTTTATACATCATTTTCCCCAAAAAAGGGGTACAGGTTAGAGATGGGTTTAAAATATCCACATGATCCTGTAAAGTGGCTAAGTATTCTGTTGAGCCTCAAAACTGTCCAGAAGAATATGTCAGGTCTCAACTCAAGAAGTATAAAATAAATTAAACGTAGGGCACATTTCAAACGCAGGTCTTTCCCCATCCCCTTAATTCAATTTGTATGTTTGTAAGTCACGTTATAGTCTCCCAGTTTGGTTCTGCATTTATCTCTGGAAGACTTCAAACTGGGAGAAGGAATATGAGAGGGTCTTTATAATTTTATTTTCCACAGCTGTTACCATCAGTTGTCATCAATACTTTGGGGGTTTAGTGGACGTGAAGAGGCAATGACTCCATTACTCTTTCCAACTGCCATAAAGAATTTGCATTATAAAAGTACCTACTGAATTACTGCCTTAGTCCACTGAAAAAGAATACAGTAAAACAGGAATGTTACAGTTGGGCTTAGGAAAGGGGAATTCGAAAAATGAAAATCTGGGCTGGAATAAAAGAACAACAAACTTGGCAATACTTTTAAAATTGTAATTTCATTGGTGGAACTGCTAATTTTCCTAGACTCAAGCATTTCTGTTTAAAACCCATATAACATGCATTAAGATGTGGCTTCATATCACAACTTAAGTGCATTTTAAAATAAGACCTATGATTTCTGTGTATTCTTTGGTTTAAACAAGCTCTTGGTATGTTAATACCAAGAGCATCTGTTTAGCTCGGTTGAACTTTCAAGAGCCAATACCAGCTGTTGGGGGTGGGATTTCGAACATGTGTTACTCAAATACTAACCAAATTTTGGTTTTTTCATTCTCTTAATGATGCCTCCAACACCAACTGGGTAAAGCAAACGTTAGAATAAAAAAGAAGGGAAGGAAAACCCAAAGAAAGAAAAAAGATTACTCGATGCTTCGATTCATGTGACTAAGACCAAAATGATCACTCTCTCCAATTCAATACAGTATTAGCATGAGGACAAAAGACGTTTAAAAATCAATTTAGAGTTATTTCTAGTGGGGCCTGCCTTATCCTAGCAAGCTGAAAAATGAGACTACTCCCAACATTAAAGGGGCAATCGTAAGTATTTTTTTCTCCTTTAAGAGCAATCTGATTTTCGCAAGGAATTCATTTGGTTGGTATTGTTTTGGTTTTAGGTGTCTGTCCTGCCAGGCAGGGGCTGTGCACAAGGGCTGCTGCATCTATCTTGAAGTGTGCACAATGGCCTCTCTTGCGGCTTGCTCTCTGTTATTGATCCTTACAGATGCTCCAAGGCCCTTCCCCCACCTTTCTCCAAATCCCAACCCCCCATTCTGAAAGATAGCTTAAGAAATAAGACTTCCTGCCTAGCGACTGGCAGGGCTGAAAGACCAGATTGTATGACTCCACAGATCAGGCCTGCCACAGTGAAAGCTTGAATAGAGTTAACCCTCTGTGAACTAAAACAAAACATTTGTATACCCAGCTGTGACAAAGGTTAATTTAAATGGACAAGGGCCCAATATCTAAAACCAGGCAACGCTTTTTTACAGTAGCATTTTCGCTGGTCTCTTTTGTAAATAGTTTGATTTTGCTTTTTAAGCTTCCAAAGGCCTCCTTCAACTGGGATACTTCATTATGCTTTACTAGAATTTTATATGAAATACTCAGGTAAAAATTTTAAAATTCACTCCTTGTTTTGTAAAAGTTCTTGTTTGATTACCATTAGTTATTTTCTGCCACTGAACAGCTAAGAAAAACCAAAGTTTTAATACTTTAATTAAGCAAACACCGAGGGAGGGCTTTCTGTTCAAACCTTTTTTTTTTTTTCTCTTTCAGAACCTGTGGTCCATATATCACTAAGAGATTCAAGCGGGTTGAAAAAAAAGCCGAACGCTCCAGAGCTAACCCTTCCAAACTCCTCTAGCCGCTGCTCCAGTATCTCCGCCCAGCCCCAACTCCTGTTCAAATGGATCCGGAGCCGATTTTACTTCTTAAACTACAACTTTTTGGAAAAGCTAGTTATATCCGGAATAGTTTAACAAAGCATTTCTAGATATACTAAGGGAACGAGAGGAAGCTCTTCAAGATTAAAAAAAAAAAAAAGTAATAACAGGACTTACACGCAATCGATCATTTCTACAAACACTGTTTTTTTCATACTAAGTTACAATAAAAACCACTGAAGTAATTCTGGCATATGAGGTGCTGGGAAAGAACATATATATAAGGGAGTATTAATATAAAGTGTTACTATAAAGAAGGAACTTACTAGAGGGGTCCCACTCCCTAGTCTGTGCATCCTCAGAGTGAGAACGAAGCTGCAAAGCTGCCTGTGGCAGATGTTAGCCATGCTGCAAGGGGCTGGGAAACTTTCCCAGGACTAGCTATTTCATAGGTTAATGCCCTAGAAATGTACCAACTACCTAAAACAGTCTGAAACTCTTCTGGCTATAGCTCAGCAGTGCTCGCCTATAAAAAAATCACACTCTTAAACCCGATACACTTTATAAACACAGCAAACAAATATAGCAGATCTTTAATACTAAGATTCATTGTCTAGCTCTTTCTTTAGTTGTGTCTCTCCTGGCCCAAATAATAAAGTTGTGGGTCACTGGGGTTTCTCACACAAGTAGGAGCCTATCTCCAATACAATTTGCAATACTAACTAGTTGATATTAATGAGAAAGAGAGAGAGAGGGAGAGAATATTTACCCATTTTAAAAACAACCTACTTAAAAAGAAATTAGCAATGGCTTAGTCTTATGCCCCAAACTGCAAAATATCTAAGTTTCCCAAAGGGAATGAGGTTGCCTTATCAACGGCCTTGTGACCCCAATACTACCTATAATTAACAGTACTAAATAAGGCTTTGGCAGATAGGGTGAACTGTGTTAAGGAATTTAAAAATGTAAACAAATTATATTAAGGGGTAAATTTTTTAAACAATTTTAAAAAATGTAAACTTTACCTAAGGACTATAATGTGAAATTAAGTTTAAAATGTTTCAAGTCAGTATAAAATTTAAATCAATTTTCTTTTTCTTTCTTTTTTTTTTTTTTTTTGCTCAATCTCTTAAAAAACATCAACCACAACAATCAATTCACAGGTTTCCTTCTATTTTTCCTATTCCAAAACGTTTATAGCCAGTTGCTATGTACATGAAAACTTGCTGGCTGAATTCTGCCAAGACACAAAAAAGGAATGAGCTGCCTCCCTCCTCCCTCAAGGCTACTATTTGCTTTAAATCTTCAAAGAAAATTTCCAAACCTTAGATCTGGTCCCAGACTTAAACAGTCAGTTTCCTTACCTTCCCATGTCTCCATTTCATGCTTCTTGAAGTTTGTTGAGAAGTTCTATTGCAGCCATGAAGAAACAGAGATTATAGGACAAGTCTAGCTTGATGACCACCCTTCCGATACTTGGCCAATTTCTCTCTTAGCCGGGACTACGACAGTCATCCTTACAGGTCAGTTTACAAGCCAGTCATGTGATTAGAAAGTTCAGGCGCTAAGGTCACAACGTGTATGGAGTTCGTTTATTACCAAAGGTTATCTAAGTGGAACTGATAGACTTATTTTCTTTAGTTAACAATACTGCCTACCATGTCTCTCTGAAAACCATAATGGGAACATTTAATGGGAAATACGCCTCTGGTCTTGCGTAAACTGAGACTTTAAAATTAAAAGGGAGCATTTTAGAAGAACCTGGTTTTCATTTAATTTAAAACAGTTTCTAATACGTGAAGTTTTTTCCCTCTCCTTTAAGAGCTATTCTATACTATCTTCTTCTATACTCTGAATTGGAAATTTTAAAGTTGAAATCTTTTGCATAAGAAAAAGACAAAACGAAAACTCCACATTATGCATGTGTTTGGGGGTGGGGGGAGGAGTGGGATTCCCTGCTTTTTGTCATTAAAATAAACAATGACAAGGCAAATTCTTCTGAGAGAATTAAAACATGGAGCTCTGAGTTATTTTCAGGGTTCACTTTAACTCTGGCCCTCAATTTCCATGCTCTGGCTATACACGCTACTCTGAAAGAATGTGGAGAAAGGAAACTAAGGGCTGCAAAACCCTTTTAGAAAGCAAAGGTTAGAAATCCCACCCCCTGCCCCCAGCCAAATTCTTCAATCTTTAAGTAACCTTCCTGCTTCATTCCTTTACAACTCCTAAGACCTTAAGCAATCGTTATGCTATGTCTGCCTGATTTGTGAACCACACCAATAACACAGCAGAGTGCGCATACCGGACTGTGCATGTGCACCGCTCAAACCCCGCCACAGAGCTGCGGAGGCTGGCAGATCTGCGTCATATGCTAACGACACATGATGTCAAACACCCAGCCATCCATTCAGATACCAGAACACAAAAAGAGGGCAAGTTCCACTGAGAAGGTGGGATGGCCCAAAGAGAGACCGCTTCGCAGGGATAAATGCTTGTTCCATGCTATGAACTCTCTCTCCCTCCCTCTCCGGCCTTGGGAAGGGATTAAAGGCACATTCTATAGCAGTGTTCCAGAAAAAAGGAGACCCACCTTGGGGTAGCGGTGAAAGGGGTCACTTGGCAGCCACATAACTGAAAGGCAAATATTGCCACCACTGTAACTAGATCGTTTTCCCAACCAACAGAGAACATTAGGGTCATCTAGCAGAGTAAGGGCCTAAAGAGAAAGTGACAAATGATTTAGAGGAGGAGAAGAGGATATAATTTATCTGCCCAAAAAGAAATGTTTTGCCACTGCCACCACTTGCCTCAGTCCAAACACAAACAGATCGACCAGCTTTCCTTACCCCCATTCTCATCCAGTCAAGAGATTAATATTTTCTTCTCAATCCCTGTGGAACTTAATGTCGCTCTTATAATTATAGGAAAGTGACTAGAAATAGAATGAGGGGGAAGGCTGAACATGGGGGAAGTCCATCAGGAGAAAGCTATTCAACTGGGAACTCTCATTCAAAGGGCAGCCGCTGCCTTCCCAAGGAGAAAGGCTTATCTGAACGTAGTGCCTGAACACAACAGAGGTATACTAAGTCTCTGCTTCACAGCATCACTCTTTGGAGGAAAAGATGAAATTGGAAGGTATTAGTCTGACTCCTAGTATCAAGACTGAAGCAGAGCCTTTGATTTTTAAGGATGGGTCTTAGTAATAATCCCTGAGAACAAATCTTTAACATAGTTTAAGAAGACCGCTAAGTCTTATCTCCGTATGCAGAGTCATATTTCTTCAGCATCTTCGCTACCACAGGTTTTTGGAGAGCACTTTATAGGTTCTACTGAGAGGAAAGGGAAAGAGAACATGGACATGCACTTCACTGACCATGTGAAAGCAAAAGACAAACTCTAAATCTTAACTGGGGCTCCCAGAAAGATGGATAAAAACAACTGCAGAGGGGAAAAAAATCATTTAAAAAGATTAAAAGCATTCCTGAAATTTATGAGTAGGAAGAGAAGAAAAGAAAATGAGAAATCAGCAACACTTTCTACTTGCTAGTATTAGCTTTGTAATGTAGAATAGCGTAGATGAACAAAATTCTATATCCAACCAACATCTGCAGCATTTGCATACTGCACTTCTGAGGATTCAAAACTTGAGTCCAAATTATGAATGGCAGAACTTTAGTTAACCTTGTGAGAGACTGGTTCCATTTTTATTTTAAAGATGGGGACAGAAACTGAGTCCTAAAGAAAAGAAGAGGCAGGAGTCATCAGACCAACTAAGAAGAAAACCAAATATCCTAGTCTCTCATTTCTCCCATTATACCGCATATCTTAAACAGAAAAAAAAGGGCCTCATTTTAGATGTTACTATTCAACATCGCTTCCCATCTGTTCATTTATTCAAATGGTAGCTTTCAAAGAAGACTGCAGATTTTGAAGCTAAAGCGGGTATATTGAGATGTAATACGCTTGGTCCTTCAGTATAAAATGAGAGGTAGCAATTCTAATAGCCATGCAATAACTGGTCTCATTTCAACCTTTTTTGTTTGTAAGACATGTCAATAAAAAGTCTGATGCAAAGTGAAAGTCATGTGACCACTCTGATGGAGGGATACTGGAGAACCTCATTCCATTTCAGAAAACTAGAACTATGCAGAAAATGTTTTAAATTCCTTTTTAACCACAAAAAATAAGAGTCCAAGATCTCTAGTTCTTATCTGTCAGGTCCTATGACAGTCCCTATGGCAAGAGAAAGAGAGTTTAATTCGACTAAACAGGAATAATGAAACACAGCTAAGTGAAATCCATACTATGTGACCAACAAGCAAACCTCCTAAGTGCAGAAAAAGAACAGGAGCAGCAAATAACATGCTTAGATACGATTTCCAAGTTTGCCTTCTATTCCTGGAATTGGAAAGGGAGGGTTCATTACCAATGCAGAGTTTTAAACTAAAAATATTCCACAAACTAAGGGTTTTTATCCAATTCTACAAACATTCGCTGAGTGTCTCTCCTATGAGCTAGGCACTGTGCTGGCTGAGGTGGCAGAAATGAATACCATGTGACCCTGTCCTAGAGGTACTCACTATCTGCTACCTCCCCAGCCTCTGTTCCACCATTCCCTACTAACCCACTGGTAGTACAAACATACTAAACAGATAAATGACAATATGATGTTATGAGCACTGTAACAGAGGTAAGTACTAAGTATTAGGGAAACAGAGGAAGGAACAATTCATTAGACTGGAGTGGGATGCCACAGAGAGGGCAACACATCTGAGCGGATCCTTGGAGTTACACAAGTAGACAGATAGGAAAGATATTTCAGGACTTGAAGGAACGGGCAGCACTGGGAAAGATCAAAAGATTTGTTTATGCCTCTGCTATAAAGTCAGGAATTAAATCTGTATGTGAAAGAATACCAAGATGGGCTAGGGAAGAAAAGTGGTTTAAGAATAGCCTTACGTATAACAACCAAAGGCAATGTATGTACTTATCTGAACCTGATTAGAGCAGATCAACTGAGAAAAGACATTTTTGAGACCATCAAGGAAATTTAAACATGGGTAGGGTGTTTAAATAGGTCAGTTTCCCACCCACAAATGGATGAACCTGGAAAGAGTAAGCCCTCCTCCAAAACTCCATAAATTTCCCATTTGAGATTTTGTGCATGAGTTTTTAAAGTATCACATCAATAACAGATGATAGTATAAATAAGTCAGTCCCTTTTGAATGAAAATAAAAAGAAAAGAACAAGATCTACAGTATACGAACATAAATGCAGCCAACTACTTTATCTCCTGAGAAGTCTGAACAAGTTGAGACTTACTCATTCCATATGGCACCCCTGCCTGTTTACCTCCACAATTAAGACCCAGATCAGCCTGGAGATTAATGCAAATAAATACGGTTGCTCTGAATATAGCAACATCTCAAACTGCTGTTAATAGGAATAAATGAAGTAAGAAAAAGATCAAAGTAGCAAAAAGCAAGACTTGAGAGCAGAGCAAATGGACAGAGAGCCTTTCTCCTTTGGTGCCTCTAAAAGGGAAGACCACTTGAAGCCCAGTAATTTCTAGATAAACTCTGGCCTCAGTTTTGACTTCTCAAGTTGTTTTATTTTTACCTATCTACCCATCTGCCTGACCTAGAGAGGGAAAAAAGAGTCATATGACAGCCTCAGTAACTCCGTTCTGTGTAAGGACACTGGGCAAAGGCCTGCAAGATAAACTCACAATAACTGAGGCATGATCTCATGGTGCCCAAACAATGGCTCCCAGGCACCTACGGTATAAAGGTCCATACCCCAACGCCCTTCATATACAGCCCCTGTTGATCCAATTTCATTTACCACCACTCCTAAAAGCACCCATCCCTTGAGCCATACTGACCCACTTGATAGTGCCAAATACCAAATGCCTAGAATAACTTGCCACTGTTTTCCTTATAGCTTCCACTACCACTTATTCATCTTTCTGGATTCAATTAGAATATTCTAAGACTATATTCTCCCAGACCTCAAAACAGACAGTCAATTTCTTCCATGCTTCCTGGATCCCTAAAATATATCATGACAATACATATCTCCTAGTATTTTTATTTTATAGTTTTATCTTTATTAATCTGAATGTACCCCAAAGAGTCAAGCCTTGGTATTTCCAGGGTCCAGCCTTAGGTTTAGTATATAGTAGGCATTAATAATATGTTAAAGTAGTTAGAAGGCTCTGAGGATGTGTGCGTGCGTGCGTGTGTGCGTGTGTGTGTGTGTACAGTTCTTATTAAACTTCAAAGCACATTCATATTCTACTTCATGTTCATATTTCCTAACTCTTTCATGTTACTTCAGAGGAGAATTTTTCCCCTAAACAAACTCCTCTTTAGAGTGCTTTACATATCAGGCCCTTAGTTTTATATATATGGTTTCTGATTTGTAAGCCTACCTGACACTCAATCTTCCAATTGTGAAGGCCCAACACTGATAGTAAAAGATTTCTGACCAATATGTCCTGTTAGCTGAGTTCTTTTATTAGTGTGGAACCATATGTTGGCTGGTGACCTTTTGATTAACACAAAAATCTCCCTCTAGATTCCAAGCTATATGAAGGCAGGGACTTTGACCCTTATTCTTGTTCATCACTGTAGCCCCAGGTGCTCAGTAAGTACTTGTTGACTAGAGAAAGGAAGAAAGGAAGGGGGTTGCTTCAGAAAGCAGGAATATGGGAGAGGAAAGAAAATCTTTAAGGAAAAGATTGCTCCAGGCCATTCCTGCAAAGCCAAACCAGTTCTAGCAGCCTCAATTCTAACTAATACACAGAGTTCTCCTCTAATTGGGGGACTGGGTGTAATAAACCTGAAAACCAACAGGGCCGGTTGTAAACCAGCCAAGTCGCAATCCTACCTGCAACCAACCCCACCCTTCCTACCCTACTAGTGATTGAACCTGACTCTCTAAAGATAGGTACAAGAAAAGAGAAGTCAACAGGGGTTTAATAATCTTAGTCTGGGGTAGAATCTGACTTCAGTTGGCAAAGGGATTTATTTTTATCAAACAACACAGACATACACCCAATCTGAGTCAACTACACACAGTGACTGAGCCCTAACCTGGATCATGTCATAAATTCCTCCTCTGAACCTCACATCTTGATATCCAGCTGCCTCCTGGACATCTCCATCTAGGTGGGTCTAGCCTAAGCACCTGAGACATGTTCAGAAATGTCCTCCCTTCAAATCTGCTCCTGTTTCTGGGCTCCTGTTTCAGTGCATGGTCCACACCATCCAAGCCGAAAACCTAGGACTTCTTCCTTGACTCGTTTCCCACCCACATTCAACCTGTCATTATTCTTATCTTTTCTCTCTCCTCAAAAGTTGCTCAATCAACCACTCTCTCACCGAAGATGGGACAATTTGAGTATCTTTAAAAACAATTACAATAACTGAAATACAAATGTTTAAATCCATGAGTTAATAATAACTCTAAAAAATAATCTGTCACCATTGAAGGATGCTAGGGATCCAACAAAGCACTTTTTAAAAGATTAAATAAAGGGGAAAACCCAATTATTTATCCTGACTTTCCTAGATGAAGTACACCACACAATAATAAACAGCAATGGAAAAAATTCTCTTTATAGAAACATCCCAGCTAAGAAATGAACAAGAAATACTGAAATTAGAATATTACTATGAAATAATGGATCTTAGATATTGATCATCAACAACTAACATCAGTACATATCTTCTGATGGAAGAATTCAACATCCCCATGAAGGAGTCTTGCCAAAAAGTTGAATCTGGAGGTGATCAAGCCCCTAGAGGCAATTAATTAAACGAAAGAACTACGGAGTTCAGAGGAACGCATTCACCTACACCACAAGGATGCAATCAGCAAAATCTGAGCTATGATAAATTCAACAAGACAAATCACCTAATCTCTTAAATGAAATTGGAAGGAAACAAAGATGGAGGAGAAATTTATAGATAAAAACAATCTTTTAGAGGTACCTGCTGGAATAGTAATGGATGAAATTCCATGATACCTACGATCTGCTTCAAAATAACATGGAAGGGAAGGAAGTGCGTGGAGGTATAAGTGGGACAGGATTAGCCTACATGATGGTTACTGAGACTGAGTATACCAGTTCGTTATGCTATTTTATGTGTTTCTAGGTATGTATAAAATGTAATAATATGAAGTCAAACAAATCTTGAATTCATATACTTGTTTTCATCTCTACTGTCCTATTTTTGGCTACCATTCTCTCTCACCTAGATTATTTCAAAAACTTCCTTATAGGTCTGTCTTGTTAGCTACTATTTTTTTCTAGGTCTACTCTCCACCCTGACTGTGTCACCCCACCCCCACCCCCCACAACCCATTCCCCACTAGGGCTGCTTTCTAAAACTCAAATAAAACCATGACACTTTAAATCTGCCATTGCTATCAGAATAAGCACCTTCCCAAGCTTACAAGAGCCTTCCTCACTTGCCCTTGTCAGCCTCTCCATTCTCCCTTCCCATAATCCCAAAGCTCTCAACAAATAGTGCTATTTGCAGTTTCCCAAGTGTGCTTTTACATGTACCATTCCTTCTGCTTGGCTAGTTTCCATGAGCTATTTAATTCTCAACTAATTCAGACATTACATTTTCAAAAAAATCTTCTCCAATTCTTCCCTGCCTTAAAGGTTCCAATCTAGTCCTATGAACTTCTAGTTTCATCCTTTGGTATGCCTGCCTGCCCATGGGTTGTGATTATTCCAAAAGGGACAAGACCTAATTCATCTCTGCATTCCTGGTACCTACCATAGAACCTAGAACAAGCTGGGTATTTGATTCATGTTTGATAATTTAAAAATAAATAAATAAATAAATATTTTAAAAAGTAATTTAAGAAGCCTAGGCTTCCAAGGAATCCATAATTCCACAAAAACAGCTAACTAAAATAGAAGCGGCTTGAAATTACATGCTTTGGAATCAGACAAATTTGGAATCAAATACCAGCTATACAACTCACACTAGATTTTCTAAATTTGAACAAGGAACTGTCAATTCTCTGTGCTCCCGTATCTGTTAAATGGAAACAGTTTCTCCACATGGTTACTAAGTATACAAATTGAAGTAACAAAAATTATCTTTAACACAACACAGTGCTATGCACACATGTCAGTGAGAGAATTTAGCAAATTCCAGGACCATTACATCTGCACCTTCACCCTTCCACTAGCTAACTGTATCTTCCAATATCTAACCCTGAAGGCCTTGGGCAGCTTCCTATCAATAAGATCAAACTACTACTACTTGGCAGGTTAAGGACAGGAGATATTGCTTCCCTGCTACTTTCTTCATACCTGCTATCTCTGTGTGTATTTACTCATCTTCTCTTACCCTCCAGTGAATCCTGAAATATGATCTAATCCCAGGCTTTGGGACTCAGATTTTTACCAGCCTGACGTTTAACCATGTTGAGTAAAGGGAATAGAGATATCAGAGGCTGGGATACATACTCCAGAATAAGGGACAATAGACCTCCTGTGCAGTCCAGGACATCTTGGAGCCGAACTGACCCCCAATCTCTCATGCGCAGGGCTATTTCTTTTTCTTTTATAAAAAAACAGAGTAAAGAGGGTAAGCAAACAAGTTCTAGGGTTAAACCTAGATTCAAATTTTGGATCCTGCTTATACTAGCTATGTTACTTTAGGTAATTAAGTAACTTTCGTCTTAATTTCCTCGTCTATAAAAACTGGTTAACAGTACCTACCCCATAGAATCTCTGAGAACTGAAAGATAATCTTGTGAAAAATGTTCAATACAATGTCATACATTAACTTCTCAATAAACTTGTCATTGATGTTATTTAGAACAATGTTTCTTTTCTTATTATAAAGTAATATATGTTCAGTAGAGGAAAAAACCCAGAAAAACAAAAATACAAAAAAGAAAAACACACTTTCATTCCACTACCTAACTAGAACCACAAAGAATATCAATTACATTTGGGTGTACTTCCTGACATCATTTTTGGGTGTATATACTTTCTTTTTATTTATTTATTTTTTAATTTGAACATATTATATATAGTTTTCTCTTTCACTGAGCAAATATATTAAAAATGTTACATAATTATTTTTTGTTAAGACAGCAGCAAAATATTTCATTAATAAATACTGACTAGTTGATTGATAGATTGATCTAATTTGCCATGTTCCTTCTGAACTCTTTTTTATGTGCTGTTTTCTCTGCTGGAAGAATGCCACCTCCCTATTCTTGACTGCTCCCTGCGTCACACCTTCCCACCCGCCAATGCCTGGATAACTCCTAACTCCCACTTATCCTTCCAGTTTTAGTTTAAAAATCACTTTCTCAAAATAGCTGTCCTTGATCTCCTACTACCCTACTTCTTATAGCAGATGTATTCCACAATTTTGACTCATCAGCATGTATTGAGATTACTTGTAAAATCTTCCTCTCCTCCAAAAGACATAATCTCCATGAGGGCCATTCTATCTTGGGTTTGTTTCATTCATTAATATATTCCAAGAGGTTAGCAAATCGCTAGACACGTAAAAGGTTTCTATTAATATTTATAAAATGGAAGAAGTGAGGAAAACACTTCAAACAGCCACCCAATTCAAAAGATCTCCAAGTACTTAGTAAGAAATTCTTCCTGGGGTCTCATCATATAATTTCCACACATAGGAAAAGGGCAGTCGATTGATGAATGGCACCAGCTGTCTTAGGCATGTTGGTATTTGTTGTCCTGAAGGTTATTTCTCTTAGCAGGTAAATACTAAGAACAAATACATATCCATTTTTTTTTCTGTGAACGACTGTACAATAATGTTTCTCTTAAATATTCATTAAGTACAGATGAGTACATGTGTGGGAGAACACTACACAAGTCAGGGAAAGAACCACCCTAAAGGAGTAGAGGAAATGATTTTCAAGGTTCATACAGGGCCAGGGATAATTCTTGTTCCCACCAGCCAGAGGGGAAAACTTTCAAGATTAGAGAATTTACTTCCCAAAGATCTTGATTAGTATTCATATGTCCCTGACACCTGGCCCTCAAGTATTCCCCTGAAAGCAATGATTGTTTTCTCAGATTAGCTATACTTGTCATATTCAATCCATAAAGGATAGAACCCTAAGACAGGTGCTAATGGTTGGTTTGTGGGATGAGAGATGGATAAAATCAGCAGGAGCTAGAGAGGCAAGTCCAACAGGTTGAGAAAGTAGATCCTAAAGTTACACTTTGCCTCAGGCTCATCCTGACAAGACAAAAATCCACCTCTGTGAGCAGAGGTCCCCTTTGCCAATCAGCTTAGCACAAAAATGACTGTAAAAATAACATCATAACCCCTCTTCAACGAACTGGTCTCCACATTAGAAATTCTCTCTTTCTTTGTGAATGCTTTTAAAGCTTCTGCCCAGAACAGAACATAACTGCATTAAGGCAATTCCTGGAAAACAGCTCTTCTTAATCTTACTTGCCCTTCTGGTCCTAATGATGTAATTACGGATTCAAAATCTGATGTTATCCTTTTAATCGTGTTTTCTCAGTCCTGGTGAAGTTTGCTTTTTACACAAATAAGATATTTGGATTCCACTGAACATCTCTGTTCAGATCAGGTTAATACAGAGTTGGTGAGCTTACATCCTTCATCATATAACATTGAGAATTCTCAATGAATGCAGCATAAAAAGAAATTGCTAAACTTTCAGGCTAAGCCACTGCATGGAATGCAATGCCATTACTTTAATGACCTTATTTAAAAAGAGAAGTTAAGAAGAAAATGGGTAGGGTGCTTTTTACAGTAAGCTTCACTACAAGAGCCACAAAGATTTGAAAATCAACACTCAGCAAAATATTAATGACATGATAGACCTCTGAGAGGTAGCTGTGACAGGCATATAAGTGGGGTTTGAGTGGGAGAAAGGTACTGGAGTTGAAATTCTGGTCTATTAAAGACCCATTCAGCTCTTTTAAAATTATAAATGTATGTATGATGAATTCTACAGAGTCCAAACACTGACAACTGTAAAAGGCTATCAAACGAGCAGCAACACAATATTTCTTTCAACTTCAGGAAAACCCTATTTCATTAAATTCTAGTTATCCCAATCTTCAAACTCTCTCTGTACCCCTCAAAAGGCACCCAACAAACATATGAGAAACATAGTAAGTTTTATTTTTTTTTTCCAGGAGGATGCAAAATCTTGTAAGCAGGTGCTGAACCACAATCTTTTTTAAATACGTGAACAACAGAATGATTAGAGGTAAATATTAAATGTTCTTGGAATTTAGATAACTAACAAGAGTCATAGCTAGAATAATTTAAGTCAGAAAATGTCTTTCACTTGTTACTTAGACCATCTTCATTTGCTATCAAATGAAAATGAAGATGATTATACCTACTGCTCTAACTCAGGAGTGTTCTGAGGAATAAATCAGAATGTGTGTGGAAACATTTTATAAACAGAAGTGCCATATGGTTATTATTTGTAGTAAAAATAACAGGTACTTTTTTAAAAGGTAGTTAAGAAAGAGACAAATATAACTGGAGCAGAGAGGAGAGAAGGAGGGCACCCTGGTCCCAAGTATGTAATCCAAAAGTAATCATCATCAAAAAAGCATACTGTTTTGGTTTTTATTCTTTCTGAATTAAATTTCATTCTTTTTTCCTTTGGCCATAAAATGTGTTGACAGCTCATGAAACAGAAATTTCATAAGCTATAAAAAAAACTAATCACATCCACAAAAAAATTAAACTGAAAAAGTATTGGAATAAAAAATACAAGAAAAAAATATATATATTTACCATTGGGGGAGAGAGAAAGCCTTTTTATGCATAAGACATCATTAAGGAAAAGATGATCATATTTGCATTTACATAAATGTCTAACTTCTGAAAGGTGAAGACAACCAAACACACAAAAAAAATATTTATAAACATAAACAAATACTACAAATAAGTATGAAAAAGATAAGCAAAGTTCCCAATGAGCAAATACTATGACCAAGCAAGGATGCCCTAATATGATTATAGTATGGATAATAATTCAAAGGTCACTAATAAAAATTCAAATTAAAGCAACTATTATGTACCATTTCCCGTCCAACAAATCAGCAAAAAAATTTAGAATGCTGAGAATATTTTAGCATTGGAGAAGTTCTGAGAAAATGGATAGGCTTATATAATGTTGGTAGCTGATACTTAGCTTGAATACAGCTTATAGTATCTATCAACATTCAAACTGTGCATACTTTGACCCAAGGATCCCACTTTTACTACTCTATCTGACAGTAATATTCACACGTGTTCACAAAGATACATGTATAAGGATGATCACTAGAACATGTTACAATTATTTCAGAGCTGGAAGAAACTCAAATATTCATCAATATAGGAAATGTCAAGAAATGGGGAAGTGATTAAGGAGAAAAGAAAATAGACTTTTTAGACCTCATCTGGTCACGTTGTGAGACTCATTCTGGATTTCAGCCAGCCTATCAGTCAGTCATTCAGCCAGTCCCTTCTCTCCATTGCTATTTCCCTAAAGTGATGTCAGGCAGTATGAGCAGGCAGGCACTCACCTGCATGGGCCTTCCCCACCCTTGTCCCAACAATTTAAACAGACTCTCCAACACAACAGTGCAGACATTTCTCCTAGGGTTAAGATCCTTATGAAAATGGAATGACGGGGAGAAAAGCACACCGTTGGGGCAGGGAGTCAGAGGTAGGTAGGCAGCACGTGCTGGCAGTGATTTTTAGAGGAATGCATAAACAATCTGTTGATTTCACAGGACCAGAATATCTCAAGTGCAAAACACACTTTCAGGGATTAACTCATTAGTGAGCTACTTCCCCTTGTGCTATTTCCACAGCTGCAAGCCAAGTGGTTGATCAAAACCTGCTCAACCAGACAGCTATGTCCAGAGCCCAGAGGCTCCAGGCTCTTGGTCCAGGCTTAGCTAGAGAAACGATAATGAACAATCCATCTCATCACACCAGGAATGATGTTTTCCCCAGAGCTGAGCACAGGGCCTGACACAGTAGGTACTCAGGGGCTATTTGAGAAACATGGATGATGCTGTACTTACATGACCCCAAGAGTGAATGCTGCCTTAAATTTTGCACTGCTGGTATCTCATTTGCCTCACTAGACCTGGCCCTACTGAAAACAGAGTAATTTATTTATTAAATGAAAAGGATCGAGACATATGAGTTAGTATTTTTTATTCCCATCCAAACATTGTGTGATAACATGCTTAGTTTTAGAAAACAGAAGTTTTGTTTTTTTGAGATGTTCCTTTCTCTCCTCAAGGCTCTTTACAAAAAGAAAATTCTCAGGAGTAATCAGATAACCTGTAGGCCATCACTATATCACTGGGTATCATTTGCAGTACAGACTCCACACCAGGGAGTCAAGTCAGGCCCTCGTCAAATCACATAAAGTAATGTCTACATTCTATCTGGCCTCCTCTAATATAAAAGATTCCACAGATGAAAAGGCTGCCTAGGAAGTTCTTGTCACAGCTAGGGTGCCTGTTTTAGTCAGTTGCTACCTAAGGGACCATATTTTTTTCCTAGGAAACCAAGTCTGAAGGAGGACCATGCATCATAGAAATGTTTGTAGCAGGTCACTCAAACGTCAAGTATTTGTTTCAGGAGAAAACACAAAATATAACAAAATATACTACAGAAATGTATGAATGTACTGTTTTACTAACAATATTAATGAAATGTCAAAGGAAATCATCCCAGCATTGACAACTAGTTTTGAGGATTCCAGATTAGCCATTACCCTCCATAAGAGATATCTCCCATGGCTGCAACTGGCATAGTCTGCTTGGGTTTTGTTTTATGATAAATGTTTTTCTTCTTCTAAGTTGTCTTTTATATATCTAGTCAATTTTAGCAACTGTAAGCATAAGTGTTGGACACTTAGGTTTTATTCTTTTGCCACTACAGATGTTACAATGAAACTCTCTGTACTTGTATATTTTCTAACGCCTACTCAATTATTTTCATAGCAAAAAGTCTTGTGGACACACAATGCAATATACATATGCTGTACTATGGAACTGTACATTTGAAACCTATGATTTTATTAACTAATGTCACCCCAATCAATTAAAATTTTAAAAAGTTTAGAAAATAAAGATAGAAAGTTGTTAACAAGGGGGTGGGGGGAAAGTCTTAGGACCGGTTCATGAAGTTGGAGACTATGGAAAGCCTTGACTCTGGCTCCATACAGCCCTGTCACAATTTCCCTCATGATCAGACCCATCCAAACTGCTGTGGGTGTCCTAAAGGCCACCAGTAGAGGGCAGCATCCTCCAGAATAACACGGCCTCAGGATGAGGACGCCAAGCATGAGTAGTGGATGGTCAGGAGACAAAGGGCAGTACTAACCAGGCCTCCCAAGATCTGGAAGGTATGGTAGGCCCCGACTCCTACAGTACAACTAGGGATCATCTACAACTGACATCTAGCAACAAGAACACTCTTGTGTCCTTGATTCCTCTGCCGGCACCATGATGAAAAACTTACCTCCCCTTACACAGGAGTATATAGGGCTATACTGGCTACAGAGATCATGCAAACTTGGATCCTGCCAGCAACAGAGATGACGGTAAAACAGGATAGCCTTAGGCTGTTGGCCTCACTCTGGCCATCTGTGTTGAAGGAAAGAATGGAAAGGACAAGCACACTTATCTATCGTAGATGTCCAAGTTCCAGAAAACAACTGTGGCTAAAAGGTCTCAATATTCATTTTAGATAGTCAACCAAGTAAGAAATCCTAAATTAATCTGAATGTTAATCTGGAATATTCAAGTATTACAGTTCTTGAGAGCCTAGATACATACCAAATCCTTAGCTGTCAAAGGTGGAAACTACTGTTAATCTACTAGCTACTCACAACTACCCCTCTCTGATATGTTAACTTCTCCCAGGAACATTTATATGATTGATATCATAACTTGCATTACAGAAATAATGCAGCACTGATAATACAGCTCACACAAACACACATACACACACACACACACACACACACACACACACACACACAAACACACACATACTAGGGTGGGAAGATTTAAAAGCACCAAAATCTAAATATACAAACCTCTTACTTAGAAATTCCATTTCTAGGATTTTGTGCTGCAAAGTAACACCACAGGTTTGCAAAGTATTATACAAATATATTTGTTGCAGCCCTGTTCATAATAGAGAAGAAATAAAAGCAACCTAATATCCAGTAACAAATGATGAATTAAATAAATCCTGGCATCTACATTCATGTAACCATCAAAATAATGAGACTGATGTATAAATCTTACCATGAAACAATCTCTAAGACAAATTAAGTGAAATAAAACAAGCTACAGAGTAAAATAAGTATACAGTTTCTGTTTTTGAAAAAAAGATGTATATTTTGGAAAGTCTGGGAGAACATACACTAGACTGCTGAAGTTCAAATTTTGACTCTGCCACTTATTAGAAGTGTGACTTTATGTTTAATCCTCAAACTTATTTCCTCATCCATCAAATGGAAAAAACAGTATCAACTTCAAAGGACTATTTCATTCATATATATAAATAATTGAATTGAATTGCTGCCATACATATATACATATATATACACATATATACATACACATATGTATATATATGACAGCACAGTGCCTGGCATACAGCCAATGATCAGAACGCTCAGAAGATAACTATTATTACTACTATAGACACCTGTAGAAAGCATAATTAGGAAGGAGACTGACTTACCAAGTTTTATACTTCCTATATAAAAATTGTTCAGAATAAGCACATATTACTTTTATAATTTAAATATATATCTTTATACATAAGAGAAATAAAAGCATATGTCCAAACAGCCTTGTATGTGTACGTTGATAGCAGCATTACTCCTAAACATCAAAAACTGGAAACCACCTAAATGTCTATTAACTGGGAATGGACAGACAAAATGTATATCTATATGATAGAGTACTACTCAGCACTAGAGTAGTGCTACATAGCACAAACTACTCATTTATGCTATGACATGGACTAACCTCAAAATCAGGCCAAAGGAAAGAAGACACAAAGAACATATTGGATGATTCCTTTTACATAAAATGTCCAGAAAAAGCAAGTCCACAGAGAGAGAGAGACAAAGGATTAACAGTAAAAGGACACAAGGGATCTTATGGCAATGATGAAAATGTTCTAAAACTGATTTATGGTGGTTATACAAGTAGGGTAAATTTACTATGCATCACTAAATTGCACAGAGTGAATTATATGATAAATAAAATATGCCTCAATGAAGTTGTAAAAAAAGTATCTTTATAAACAGCATGCGTTATTTTATGCTCACGTAATGCTTTACCCTTTGGAAAGTGACTTTCACTTGCCTTATCCTATTTGACCCTCATAAGCATCATGTGAAGCAGACAAAGTAAGGATCGTGCCCTTCAAAGAGAAAAGGAAAATGAAGTTCAATGAAGCTGTGGACTAGTTCACAGCCACTGCTAACAAGTAAAGCCACTGGAGCCCAGCTCCAAAACAAAACTAAACCAATCAATGTGGCAATTAAAAATGTGCCGAGATTATAATCACCCAATGTGCCAAGGATATAATCACCAAACAGGGATCGTTTTAGCTGAATACTAAAGGAGAGGGGCTTTTTAAATTCTTAAACTTTTTCAATACTTTTGCATCTAAGAAATTTTACATAAAAGGTACTTTTCCTCTCTTATTCTGGCTGGCTAAAAGTGGGATCATTATGGATACACGTCAACTCCCAGAAGCAACAATAAATTTCCTGTTTAGGAGCTCACGAAATACTCAGCACACAGTGGAGGGTCAATATATGCTTCTAACTTCTATGAAAAATAACTGTAAATTTTTAAAAAACTGAATTTGAACATTATTCCAAATGCATCCTGCATTTCATTTTATACAGAAAAACTGGAGAGAAATGACAAGAGATAAAATCCAAACCATAAACCATATGGAACACTCTCTCTCTCTGCCAGATCATTAATTTTTGGCAACCGTTTTGCTAAAAAAGTACAAAAGGCTGCCTACATCTGCAGTCTCCATAGGCCTCCTCAGCACCACGAAAGCAACCAAGAAAACAACAAAAGCCTAGTAGGACCAATCGATAGCCTCCCACAGTTTTCTCTTCATATGACTAGGTGCAGAGAACTACAGTAGAAAAAACTGGTTCTGTGTAAAAAATCCTGTCGGCCACACCATACTTGATGGATAATGTGGGTGAGCTCTCTGACTCCCATTTTAAAGATGAAAAAATAAGTTCATGTAGGCAAAACAGCAAAAGATTCCTCAGCATTTCTGTTGATCACTGCTAAAAAGATCAGGGCTCTTGAATAGTTAACTAAAACACTTTGCACTAAATCTTGATGATTGAGATAATTTTACCTAATCACACTCTCTGAAAAGAAAGATCTTACAGTTGGTAAACTAGAAAAGATATAAAAACAGCAAATTAGAAATCCTAGACTACTATAAACGATTTGGAATTTATTTTTGTCTTCATATCTGATATTTTATTTAGGATTTAGGCACCTAGAGAAAGTAAAGGCTATTAGGAAAAAGCCACAAGCCACAAACAAATGGTTTTGAAATTCTGAGCAGATCAAGAAAAGTACTGGAAAAACCTAACAAAAAGGCAGAAAACTGCTCAACCGTGGCTCCTGGGGCCTTCTCATAGAGATGCAGGTTCTGAACAAGCTAGGCACAATGTACAAGTGGGTTCAATTTTTACACGATTTTATGCATAGAGAAATAGACCTTGGAAAATAGTTTATGAACTATTTTCAGAAGACTCACACTGTAACAAAAATCCTAATAAGGGGGCTATGAATCCAGTACCAGGCAGAGTACTTCTAAAGGTCCAGAAATACCCATAGCGTGCCCATAAGAGGCCTGTCTCCACAGGGGGTGGCAGGGTTCTTTCGGCCTTTCTGACCAGTCAGTCCTCTACAAAGACAGTGGCATGATGAGAAAGGGAAAAGAATTGTCAAAATGAAGTGAGTTGAATAAAGGTAAAGATATGATGACAAGGTATCAAAACGTGATCTTCGGTGAGTTCTGAATTGTCAGAGGGTTTAGGGGTAGGGTGGGGGTGGGCAGCAGCTTAGGCAAGCCAAGAGCTAGGAAAGAAAAGTGATTCTTTTCAGATAACAAAGAGTGATAATCTATATCTTGTGAGTCCAATTTTTTAGAGTATTTGTCTTAATTTCCTGTTCTTCTCCCTCAATATTAAGTAAAGAAAGCCTGGTTTAATAATTCTAGCCCTACTTCAGCCATACTATGGGGTGTTGAGGGATAAACCATCATCACTGCTTAGATCAGAGAGTTGAATAGATGTCTGCTCCCCACTAAGGTCTGTTTGGTGGACAACTTAAACCATTCCACGTACATATACCCCTCCTACTCCACACTTTTCTTCTACCCTTCTTGGGCCCTTACTTTGTGACTGGTACCAGAGCTAACTGTTCTATGTGTATCTTGTTACCAAAATCTCCAAGAAGTCTACTAGAAAGATTACTGTCCTCATTTTGGATGATAAAGAAACGGATGCTCAGAGAAGTTAGGCAACTTGTCCATCGTCAAAACAGCTCATAAAGGGCAGAGCAAGAATATGAACCTAAGAATGTCTGAGCACTAAAGCAGCAGCTCTTAACTACCATGCCACAGTGGTGGTCACAATTAGTAAGAGACCTCAAAGGCATGGTGACTTACAAGGGAGAGAGAAATCTCCTTGTAAAGATTTCCTTCCAGGCAAATGACGGACATTGTTTTCTTTGAGGACTGGGACAGTTTCCTTGTACAGGATGGCAGCAGTGGGATCACAGTTACAGGTCGGCTAGGCTAGCAAATCAAAGCATACCATCCGTCCTCAGATAAGAATATGATCTTCTGCCTTTTTCTAATACCAAGTTGAGCACTGATAAGGCTCCTTTTTTATTCCATTCTTCCTCTAAATAGGTAATACTCCAATTAGTTTTATGTTAAATATCTTCTCTTTTGAATCTTATTGGCATCATGTCCCTGCCCAGCCCGGGCATGTGCAGGGACAGAAAGCTGGGATGGGAGTTATCCTAGGACACACTGACTACCTACAAACAGGACCACGAGGCCATTTTCCAAAAGCTAAAATCAAGAAAGAAGGTCCCCTGACACAACAGTTTCTCCAAACAACATGAAACAACTCTGAGATATCAAATATTGTTCAGTCAAACCTTGCGGTTTGAGCCTTGCCATTGGTTGCATCTCTGCAGTTTGTGCAGTGCCCTGGGTTTTGCTCCAGATCCGTCACATTGCATTAGTGCCCTTCCTCCTCACTGCCTACAGAAATAACAGCCCTGAACATGGCAGCACAATCCATTTGTCCTGCTCTAATTACTTTCTGACATTACTCTTTTTGCTGCTAATGTCCTCCCTCCCTCTTCCCCCTTTCTCCCTGTCTTCCCTCTCTCTTTCCCTTCTGTCTCTCTTTCCTTTCCTTCTTTTTTTCTTTCCTTCTTTCCTTCTTTCCTTCCTTCCTTCCTTCCTTCCTTCCTCCCTCCCTCCCTCCCTCCCTCCTTCCTTCCTTCCTTCCTTCCTTCCGTCTCAGAGCATCATTAGAGTCACCTGAAAAGATGTTAGGTTCTGCCGATATATATTTTGTTAACTTTCTATCACAAAATTATTCCAAGAAAGAGTATAATACTTATTACAAGAAAACCCCCAAGGCTCTCAAAACCATTCCCCATATTCCCCAGCTATCACAGAGAGAATGACTAAGGGGGAAATGCTTGTGCTTGAAGTTACAGAACTTATGTAAATTGTAGATCCGCCACTCAAGAGCTCTGAGACCATAAGCAAGTCTCCTAATCTGCTCAGTCTTAGCACTCTCTTCAAACAAATAGGGTTATACCTCTACTCATAACTGCGTAACAGCTGCTGTGATCAACTGAGATGATGTATGTGGAAATATTTTGAAAGAGCTACAGTCATGTTACTATTAACAGGTGCAAAAATGATCATCAACACTGACAAGAATCTCTAAGTCTGTGTTCTTCATTAAACCTAATGTGATAGTTAATTGTATGTGCCAATCTGGCTAGATCATTATGTGTACAGATATGTGGTCAAACATTACTCTGGGTGTTTCTGTGACGATGTTTTTGGAGGAGATTAACATTTAAATTGGTGGATTCTGAGTAAAGCAGATTGCCCTTCATCACGTGGGCACGCCTCATCCAATCAGTGGAAGGCCTGACTAGAACACAAAGACTGGCTTCCCCTGAGTAAGTGAAAATTCTTAAGACTGCTTTTGAACCTGACCTGGATTAACAGCTCTCCTGGGTCTCTAGTCTGCTAGTTTACCCTGCAGATTTTGGACTTGCCAGCTTCCATAATCATGTGAGCCAATTCCTTTACGGTAAATTTCTTATTTATCTACACACACACACACACACACACACACACACACACACACACACACCATATTGGTTCTGTTTTTCTGGATAATTCTGACTGATACACCTAAGATTTTCTGGATAATTCTGACTGATACACCTAAGATTTAGTTTTGTTTAGAATTCACTATGACCATCCTATGTTCTAATAAAGAGATACAAAAATGTCATAGATAAAATAAATACCCAGGTTTATTCCAGAGCTTTTTTTGCATGGCAGATCTTGATTTATAAATTATCTACGTTCCCAAAGTCACATTTAAGTCAGCTTCCTGGAACTTAAAAGGCTTTTATCAATAATAAAATGGAGCTTAAGGACAAAGGATTGAGAAGCTATCCTTACAGGAGCGATTAACACAGTGATTAACACATGTTTGTTGGATAAGTGCAGGAATCAATGTTGTTGTATTTAGAAAACACTTTTGGAAGAAAAGAATACATTTATTGAGCTTCTTGTGTGCTAAACACTATATTAGGTATTTCATATATATTGTTTTATTCAACACTTAACATCTGTAGGACAAAGACGATGTTTCCTATTTCTGCAAATGACAAAATTGAGCTCTGAGAGATGAGGTGTTTTAGCATAGGTCACACAACTGGAATGTGGTAGAGCTGGTATCAGACTGACTCCACTAACCTGTCTCAGACTATAGGATAAACATATTAAAGTCTCTACACTTATTTTTTTTTAAGTGGGAGGGATGAACTACAATGTACTTAATTCCCTTCCTCCACTCACTCTTAGATGTGGGATGGCAAAATAGCTCCAAAAAAAAAAAAAAAGAAAGATAGAGGATGGAAGGAAAAAAGAAGGAAGGAAGGAAGGAAGGAAGGAAGGAAGGAAGGAAGGAAGGAAGGAAGGAAGGAAGGAAGGAAGGAAGGAAGGAAAGGAAGAAAGAAAAAATGAAAATCAAGAAGCACTGGTCTGCAGCAAGCTTTGAAAATCCACATCCTTCAAAAGGATGTCAAAATCAGCTGTTCTAATACAGCAAAAGATTGGGTGTAAACAGCAACATCTCTGCAAACAAGAATAAGATTTTAAGGAAAGCAAAAGAAAGTGCAGTGGTCCTAATGAACTAAATTTAGATTGAAGGAGATGTGGTGGCCGGGGTGCGGCAGGGAGCATGGAGCTGTTTGGCTTTTGTTTTTCATCTTAACAAGCCAGCACATCCTCTGTGCTGACCATAATGAGTGACAAGTCAAGCCAAAGCCAAGCCAGGAAGGCCTGTCTCCTGCAATGCTTCCCTTTCCCCATCTCAGATGGCCTTTCAGGATCCACCCTTAATTCACATTCTTCTTGCCACAAATGTATACACTTAAAAGAGGAAACCAATTTTCTATTTTGTACTGCTGTACAGTGCCCACCAACCAAGGAACAGAATCTGCAGAATGATGAGTAATGAAACAAGAATTGTTTGCTGTTAGACCAAATAAACTAAGTAAATTCAATTTAAGCTACTTTAAAATAGGCCAAGTGGAAACCAGCTGCATGAGAAGGTATTTTTCTGCAACAGAGTATGACAGCAGGTTACTTAAATGTAATTACTGTTGCAATTACATCACTAGTAAAAGTAAAATGTTGCAATTCAAGTAATTTCAAACACACTCCCTCACCTTAATCATTTTAAAAATCCACTTATAACTGTGACTTCAGAATAACTCTGTAACAAGATAGTGTTAACCCTATTTTAGCTGTGAAGAAATGCCTACATGAGCAGAGCTAAGACCTGACTCCATGAGGTTCTGAGTGTTTTTCCTTTCTCAAGGCCATTTCCCAAAGCTATCAAGGTCTTTGTTAGTTTTCTCTCTTTCTTGAGGTGTCCTGCTTCTAACTTCCCCCATTTCCTGGGAGAATAGAATGGTTTCTTCCTGTTGTCTGAACATATCGTTCTATGGGCAGTGCTGAATAAACACTACTGTAGTTGTAGGTTCTTAGACATTCCAATCTAAAGAATAAAGTCATACCTGCCAAGTTCTAAATGATTGGCATGGTTTTTCCAGATAAAGGAGTAACTGGCATGGGTTAGATTAATTTACAGTGACACTAATTTTCCTCCAAATTTTAGGGTAACTTTATCTCATAAATCATTTATTAAATTGTAAACACTTGGTAAACTAAAAGCAAGAGCCTTTTCCAAATGAACATTTGAGGTGCTGAAATAGTAAACCATGTTTTCTAAACATTTTCATTCATATAATAAAATAACAGAATCTGCAAAATGACAGTTCTAAATCAAAATAAACACAGCTATGTGCTGAATTCTATTTTGTAGTACAATACCTATATACCTCCACAATTATATTTTGAATTAGTACACCTTTCTAAACCATTCCAGTTCTACTAACCAGCCTCTTCTTAAAACTTAGTAGAGAATGACTACTTTAGGGGAAAGAGCATGGATTCTGAGATCGGATAGACCCGGGTTCCAATTCTTACTCTACCACTTCACACCTCTGACTCTTGGACAAGTTACTCAATGGCTTGGAGCCTCAGTTTTCTCATGTAAAACGGAGATACCATTCATTATGTTTTATGGTTATTTTAATGTATAAAGTCAATGAAAAAATATGTCAGGCAAGTTCAGTTCCCAGGGTATAGACAGTGTTCGATAAATGGCAGTAGGTACTTAACGAATGCTAGTTATGAATTGTTTTTAAAGTCCTAAAGGAATATGTCTATTGTTCCTCATACAACCCAAAGAGAGGGAAATGAAAGTTACTGACATGAACTAAAGTAGTAAAAACTTATTTCCACTTCCAGTATTTCTAACATTTTAGCATTTATTTCTCCTGAATTAAAATACAGTCACAACTGGAAGATGAGTTTAAGATAAAATCTTTGGATAAGGGGATCTATGTCAGCTGATTAAAAACTATTTTTTTAATCTATGTTTAAATAGTTTCCAAACTGCTACAAAGCAAAACCATTTCCACACAGCTTGCATTTCTGCGGCATAGCTTTAAAAGAAATGAAGCCACTCTGTAATCCCACAGATTATGTCTAAAAATAGAATGATGGGCCAGCTGTCAGATGCATACATTGAAGGGAAAGTGGGGCCGAGAACTCTCCCCAAATATCACTCCGACTCTTCTGGCACTTGCTTGCATAAAGATGAAAAACAAATCTATTCCATTCCAGCAGTTACTACTTTCTTTTCAGACTAGGACAGGGTTTGGAATTCTAAAGATTTGTGAAATCTCCCCCAAATTTGCAAAGTGCTGCTCCTAACAAGCTTATAACTAAGTATCATGCATCATTTAGAATTACTGCTTCAATGCAAGCCCATTTTAAAGAAGTTTTGCTTTTTTGCGAACTCTTCCTTCCAGTTATTCAACCTATTTGTTAAGAAAGAAGAAAACAAACAAACAAGCAAAAGAATTAAAAGATAAAATTTGATCAGGACTGGGTTTTAGTCCAGACTCTAGCGTTAACTAACTGGATAACCTTAGGCAAAGTATGCCCCTCTGTGGGCCTCATTTTTCTTATCTGCACAATGAGAAAATTGTGAGAGTTGTCCACGTAAGGATACCTTACAGCTAGGATTTTCTGAGCTTCAAAACTTCCAAACAGGCTGAATTGTTGTAGGTAACTGATATTTTGAGCTGCTTCAGTCCCAGTTCCATAAGCAATCTCTCCACCTAACCAAGGACTCAGCACAGGTCAAGGAAATAAAGCCTGAGTGCTCTGCAGGGTATGAATGCATTCATTTAAATATTTGTTGAGCACCTAGTGTTATGCAACTGGCACTTTTCTAGGTGCTAGGGATAGAATGGCCAGCTGGACAAGAGTCTCTGTCAAGAGTCAAGAGTCTCACCAGCATCTCCCCCAAAGCAGGCACAGATCCTGCCCAGATCAATTCCAAACCCTGACCTTCAACAGACAAATGGAAAGAATGTAAAAAGTTTCAGCCTTACATGTGATACATTCAATACAGGCTGGCTGAACCTGGAGAAGAACCAGGCTTACTCCAATGCCTTTGCAAAGTTGGCAATTTCAAAGAAAAACATTCACATATTGAGTTTGAATGAGGAGCTACTGGGGGAGATATTAGGGTTCAAAATACTATGCCAACGATTTTTAGCACTTGTTTGTTGTTGGGTTCTTTTTCAGAGAACAGTGGCATCATTAGTTAAAACCTGACACAGTGGAAAACACAAGAGAAAAAAAAGCCTAGTGTCAGAGTTGTTTACTCTGCACTGTAGCTCATAATCTAAGGGATTGCCGTGTACAGGACACAGGTGTGGCCATATAACTGTCACCGCTAGGACAATCGATCTGGTGTGGGATGCTTCTCCCATAAGATTATAGGCTTATTCTTTCCTAAGCCTCAGACACACTATACACATACATTGTCGGGACGATCCGAGGACTCTGGGAGTATGAAGATCCAATCATTCATTCAATGGGCATTTGTTAAGTGCCTGCACAACCCTCATGATGGTGATTCAAAGCAGTAAGACTGGCACGGTCTCAACCCTTACAGACTAGCAGAAGGGACAAACATTAAGCTATTATGTAAAGACATATTGAATTATAATTGTGATAAGCGTGATGTAGGAGGCATGTGTAACAATGAAGGGACCTAATTTGGCCTGGGAAGGGTGGGAAAATACTCAAGCAATGGATTATGAAGAGAATGGGCAATGGCCAAACTACTCACAGAAAAGAGTCACATACATGATTTCTTTCTAAAAACAGGCCTAGACTTTTATGCTCTCTAAGTTTCAGACACATCTTTCCCTCAGTGCTCACAGTGCCCTGTACACTTCTCGGCATTACTGAGCTGATGTTACTACAATGTGCCAACCAGTTTTATGAGTCTTGTCTCCCTTATAGGTTGCAAACTCTTTCAGAAAGGGGTTCTTATCCAGCTCATTTCTGTGACTCTAGTACCTAGCATTGGGCTGGATACTAAGTAGGTCCTCAGAAAAATGGTGGTTGCTGTCATTATGATTACTACTCTTCAGAACGGTCATTACATAAACTATGCAACTCTGTTCCTATTGAGATCTCTCTCCTACAGTAGAGAAACACCAACAAGTCCCAGGAACAGATCACCTATCATTGATCTCAACTTGTGCCACTGCTATCAGTTTCTTGGTAATGATGATTTTTGCTTATTTACATGGACATTTCAGAAGTCTTTTCCACTGTGTTATAATGACTTCCAGTGCAAGACCATTAACCTAGAATAGCAACACCTTACATACACCCCCCCCCCCATCCTCATCTGGTAAGAGTCTGTGCAAAGTTAGGAACCGGGGGCACTGCAGGAGGTGAGCAGCTAGTGAGGGAAGCTTCATCTGTATTTGCAGCCACTACCCAGAGCTAGCATCACCGCCTCAGCTCCACCTCAGATCTTCAAGCATTAGATTCTCATAGGAGCACCTATACCTGGTGCCAAAATAGTTGGGGACAGCTGCCTTAAAAGGTAGTGATTTTAAAGATCACAAGGCAGGGAAAGGGTAGGGTGAAGAGAACTAGGACACAGCTATAGTATTCTGTAGGCTAAAACATAGACTCGATGTGTCACAGAAAATTAAATCAGAGGCCAAATGTAATTCCTGGTCTCCTGAATAAACATAAGCAGAGCCCCTGGTATTATGTCACTGGCTACACTGGGGCCATGCTAGGTCCTCAATGACATCACGTCCTATACCCTAGGGTCATCCTAAATTGGGCAGGCAAGGTCACTGCTCCTCCAAGCCAAATTCTACAAAGCTCCAATTGCCCCAGACAGAAAAAAGAGGATGCCAACTGCTAAATCCATTTTGATAGCTAGAGAAGGATTAAAGAAACTGCACACATGGTGATGTCCAAATCTGAGCAATGAGATTAACCTCCATGTGGACCGCCTATACCTCGTAGAGGTTTAAAACAAAGGAATCTGCCATCACATTTTTCACATGTAACACTCAAACTGAAAGAGAAGCCCTAAGTGAGAGAGTGATGCACTCCGCTGCCTCAGAATTCTAGAGAAATTCTAACACAGGGTCGCTGTCCTCTAGAAACGTAGGGGAGACAGACCAGGAAACTATCTACAGTGACCCGAGAAAAGCACAAACAAGGTCACAAACAAGGTGCTAATGGGAACTCACAGGCAGGAGTGGGTAAATCGAATCTATGAGGGGTGGGGGAGGATCTGATGAAAACTTTACAATAAGAAGTGGCATCAGAGCTCAGTTTTTAAGGAGTAGGCTCCCAGGAGGCAGAGAAAGGGGAGGGGATGAAAAGCGCATTCTAGGCAAAAGCAGCAGTATGGCAACATAAAATGCAAGTTGTTTTGAAATGACAAGTAATTGTGTGTAGCTAGAGTTTAAGGTACATGACAGTGAGTGGCAGGAGATGACTGAAGGACACTGAGGAAGGCCAGACTGGGAAAGGTCTTATATACCAGGCTAACCAGCTGGACTTCTTTCAGTAGACGGAAATAACATACACTTATTATTATTAGTTTCCTTATTTTATTAAATACCTACAGCGCACTAGGCAAGGTGTTTTACACACTTCACTGCATTTAATGTTCTCTGTGTACACAAGAAAAAAGCCTCAAGAGAGGTAAAGTAACTTCTCTCAAATCAGGTCTGTTTCACTACCTAAAGGCTACCCAAAAGCTCACCAAAAAAGGATTCCTAGCATAGCAATTCCTCGACTCCTGATTTCAAACAACTTAGGGCTCTTTCCATCACATCATAGCTTATAACGTAAGTTTCGGAATGCTCTCACCTGGGCCTACAGTAAATTAAGCAGTACCTTAAAAGGTTCACGAAGCCCTTGAAATATCACCATCGGATTGAGTAGGTTCATCTACTCTTTCTTCGCAGTCTCTAAAACACAGGAATCCTAAGAAATCTAAGATCGATTTCTCCAACAGTCCTTGTCTGCAGGTTTTCCCTCCCCTGACATTGCTACAGCATTGGACATCAACAGCTTTGTAGCTCACAAGGTAGCCAGATACCCTGAAGCAGAGACAGGAGTGAAGTGAGATTGTGGCTGGGATACCACCAAACCTGACACCTAGCCAAGAAAACTTAATAATGAGGAAATAAGGATTTGTGGTAACATGTCCAGGCGCTGAAACTCATTAGCTGGTTGGATTTTTTTCACGTTACTTAACCTTTCTCAGCTGCAGATTCCTTATAATTTAAACTGCAGTAATAAACACTACCCTGCCGGATAGCTATGAAAGCCAAATAGAATAAATAATGGAAAAGAAGGACTCAATGTCTAAAGCACAGAAGGCACCCAAACCTACCTTTCCTACTTAAGTACACACTTAGTACTATCCCTGCTTATCTCACAGGATTTTTGTTAGGCTCAAGTAAGCTGAAGTATGGGAAAGTATCAAGTGAAATATAACTATGTCATTATAACTAAATTCCAAACACTGCTCAGGGCATAAGAAAAACTATTTTATAATCTCTGTCTTCAAGGAGCTAACCTTCAGATAAGGGAGCTTGCAAGTGCCCAAATAAGTATAATATGGGTAAGATGTGGTGAGTGCTAGAAGAGTGGTAATAACATAAAACTGAGTGCTTACCATGGGCCAGACCTAGTCTAGGTACTTTATCTTTATTATCTCATTTTAATCCTGAAATGAACCCTATGTGGCAAGTATTATTATATTCACAGATGTGGAAACTGAAGCACATGATGGCTAAATAATTTGATTAAGTTTGCACGACTAGTAGTGGTGGTACAGGATTTAAATGTAAGAATTCTGACTTCAGAGCTCATACTATTAGAGAAACAGAGATGAGAATAGAGGTGGAGAAACAATGTGATAATAATAATGGGGTCTAACAATGGACTAATATCCACTGAGAATGCACATTGTGCCAGGCCTGGTGCTAAGCACTTTACATGCAAGCTCTCAGTGAATCCCCAAAATCCTCTGTGAGCTAAATACCATCCCGATTTTACAAACGAGGCAACAGACTTAATGAGGTTGGGTTATTTGCTCAAGGTCTCCCAGCTAGTCAGTGTGTAAAGCACATGCTCTTAACCTCTTTGCTCTCTGGCTCAGTGGTGGGCAGTAGTGCTCAGGCTGGGTGCTGAAGGCCAAGCAGAATCTGGATAGTCGATAATGAGTTTGTGTGGGATTCCAGACAAAAGGTTTAGCATGAACAAAGAATTATACAGAGGAAGTCTGGGGACTTAAAAAAATCTTAACATTTATTGGCACATATGTATCTAATCTTTTAAATATACACATATATTTTACACACACACACACACACACACACACACACACACTATCTTACATAAAAATAGGATCGTTTTAGTTTGTGATCCCTAAATTATCAGATGGACTGGATTACCTTTTCCCGCCATTTAAAAACACACACACACACACACACACACACACACACACACACACACACACACACTTTTAAATTACAACAGCAGGATATGTGTTATAGAATATTGGAAAATATAAAGAAGCAAAAATAATAAAATAAAACATGTTGTAGCAAGTTAGTTGGGAAGGCAGTTCGGGGACTGACTGCAGCAGCCTTGGCCTTGGGTGCCAGGTGAAGGAACCAAACCTATATTCTACATGCATTGGAAGACTGTGAGCAGTGAAGCAGTATAATTAGAGCTTTATGCTGTACTTAAGAAGACTTAAATGGAGAGACAAGAAGCAAGAGGATGAGGTAGGTGCCCATTATAGAAGTCCAGGCAAAAGTTAAGAGCTTGAGTTATGAGTAGGCTGCCTATCATGAGCACTACAAGCCCAGGCTGAGCCAGACAGGCTTGAGTTTGAATTTGGCTCCACCATTACCTGTGTGACTCTAATTAAGTTATTTAAACCTTGTGAGCCACAGTTTTTATCATTTATAAAGTAGGGGTAATAAAACCAATGTAAA
Organism: Macroglossus sobrinus; assembly: GCA_004027375.1. NCBI lineage: Eukaryota > Metazoa > Chordata > Mammalia > Chiroptera > Pteropodidae > Macroglossus > Macroglossus sobrinus. The sequence continues at coordinate 175,925 of PVKZ01000765.1, forward strand.
GAGTTGTTGTGAGAACTAAATAAGATGTGTAACAATGAACATAATCCAAGTTTCTCAATTTCTAAACTATTGACATTTGGGGCCAAATAATTCTTTTTTTATGGGGGAGCTGTCCTGCATTATAGGATATTCAGCAGCATCCCTGGCCTATACCTTCTAACCCGCCCCAGGTTATGACAACCAAAAATGTCTCCAGACACTGCCAACTCAACCCTGGTTGAGAACCACTTGGCAGAGTGTCTGACATATAAAGTAAGCTTTAAAAATGATAGCTGGGGAGGAAGGAAGAAAGTGGTGAAAGCAGAAATATAAAACTAAGAATGTGTAGGCTGAGATGACCAAATTGTCAGGCTGACTGGATATGGAGGCCATGAAAGAAGGAAGTGGCAGAGATGACCACAGCTTTAATTCCACATGAATCATCCCACCAAAAGAAATAAGGAAGATAGGAGAGTGTGCAGGTTTGAGGATCCAGAGGAGAATGAGGATGGAGATATTTGAAAGGTATTAAGAATTCTGGCCTGCAGCTAGGAAGAAGGGTCAGTGTAGATCTCTATATCAAATATCAAAATCAGTCTTGATGTCTCCTGAGCTTTTAGTGGTTTCGGTTTTATCTAACAGCTCCAAAATGAGTACTTGACACATGCCTCAACTGTAAAGCTCTCAGGAGAAATAAACTTAAAAGACACGTTTAACAATGAATATGTATTGCCTTTAAGGTATAAAAAAAAAAAGGTATTCTATTTTCAGAAAGAAATATAATTAGAAAAAATAAAGCAAATAAGATTTTAAAAATCATTACAAATTTGTACAGTGATAGACTTAGTTTTCCATCCTTTCACCTGAAAAATGAAAAACAGGTATGTACAGATCCTCCCAAAGATCAAACCAATTTCTGAGCTTTTTATATGCCACATATTTTAAGGATACTAGTTAAAAAAAAATTAAAAAGTTGGATCCAAACCAATATGTGTTCAAATTCTAGCTACATGATACCTTTAGAAGCCAGATCTATCTGACTCTATAACCTATATAATCTGTATTAGATAATCTATATCTATAATAATCTGACTCTATAACCTCCAGATCCCCAAAAGCCCCGTGGCAGCTCCTGCAGTGGGCTCCTGCCAAGCCACCTGAGCAAAAAAATCTGCATCCCTGTGTTCCTTACCTGATCCATAGCCAAACCCAAGTCCCCTTCAAGCACTAGCCAAAGCAGATAAGAACTGAAACTAATCTGAGGCATCTACATACAAACAGTGGCTATACTTTGGATTTTCCAAGAACATTCTGTTCTGAAGTCCAGGAACCAATTTCTCTAAATTCCAATACTCAGGAAATCAAACTAAATTTCTATATAAAAAGCCCATGTGACATCATGATATATTTGCCAAAACCCATATAATGTAAAACACCAAGAGTGAAGCCTAATGTAAACTGAATTTGGGGTGATAATGTGTCAGTGTAGGTTCACTGACTAACAAATGTACCATATTCTGATGCAGGATGTTGATGGGGTGGACAGGGGAAGGACAAGGTGCAGTATGTGTGAAAGGGGATACGTGGCAACTCTGGAAGGGCTGGACTCAGACCCTAGATACCCTTTCTCATATCTGAGTGCTGACTCCAATTCACACTGCCAACAGTTCACTCTTGAGAAGCCACACTCTCATGCTGAGAAGCTAGGTCTGACACAGCTACTACTTTAAGAAGCCAAGATTAGCTCAGGGCTAGGCTGAATAATGAGATACAAAGTGCTCTGGGAATCTGTGGGTTCCCAGCATAACTAATGAGTATTATCAACTGCATTCTGTCCAAGATATGGCCAGACAACTCCAAGTGGCCAACAGCTCTTTTAAAAACGCAGAGGCAACGGCTAGAGGAAGAATATTTCTGCCCCTCCCTATACCACTGCTTTGGGTAATTTACATTTTTTAGAATCATTATTTAAGGTCATTTGTGGCAGTTTTTTGTTTGTTCAGTTTCATTAAAGGTTAATGTCACTCGGGAAGCTCTATAATGTGGTGGAAAAAATAAGGGCTTTGGAATCAAGCTTTGATTCAAGTCCCAGCTCTGCTACTTCCTTGCTGCGGACAATAGACAAGTCATATACCCTCTCAAGGCCTAAGTTTTCTCACCTACAGTGTTTCTCAGAGTTCAGGATGTCCCCTCAGTGGGTTGTAAAATCAATTTAGTGGCTCATAAGGAATTATTTTTTAAGTAAAAAAATAAAAGAGAAAATATCAGCTGTATTCTACCTGTAATAAGGATAAGTACTATTTTCTGAAAGTGAGGTTTCAGGTATATGTAGATATTGATATATAGATACACAGATATAAATATATGTATAACAAACTATAATATAACCTATCTTTCTTACATTGGATAATGGTCAAAAAATTTGAAAGTCCCTGACCTATAAAATGAAACTGTCTGGTATGTGTAATGTTATTTCTGTGTTTTTCAGAACATGAGAATTTGAAAAAAATAAAATAATGTGGGCCAAATGTTAGCAATTAACCCAATGAAAGTCAGAATATCTGAATACTTTATTTGAGATTACTGGAAAAGTTCCTCTTTACCTGTCAATTTAAGATAGAAATCAGAATGCCTTTAAGTATATCATATAAATCAAACAGTCATCATCATTGCCAAGGTGACGTCCTTCTAAATTACTAATAAAGGAAGATCAGGTCTAATTAAAAACTAGATTTTATCTTAAATTAATACAGATACCCAGCCTGCAGGAGCCTACCCGGGGCAACAGTCACGTGTGAAATCACCCAGAAGCAACTTCTGTCAGACAAGCCCTCTCTGAGGGTAAGGGCAATGAAACCAGTATCAGTCCCAGAACTGTTCTAAAAGAAAGATTCTGCCAGGTATCTGGACGATAACATGGGAAAGCCTTGGCAAAGTCCCCACCTGGGGAAGGACCCCAGTTAAAGGTGATGTCAGGAGGCCACAGGAACCAAACACAGACAAAACTGCACGGAAGGACTACTTTGGCCTGTGGAACAAATTACTCTTCTGCTGAAAACCTTCCAATTTTCTATCATTTGGAAAAAAACAAAGTTGGGAAAGAAATACAATTGGGAAAAAATTCAAATTTCTCACCACAGCTTACAAGGCTCCCATCCCACCTTTCCAACGTTACCTCCTCCCTGCATTCACTCCACTTTAGATATGTTACCCTTTCTGCTCCTCAGACACACCAAACTCAATCCTATCTTACAGTTCTTGCTCTCACTGCCCAGATCACACCTCCTCTAGCTCTTTGTATGCCCGTGTTGTTCTCATCATTTGGCACCCAGCCTGCATATTACAGTTGCTCAGAGACGTGTTCCCTGACTATTTCCTCATTAAAGGAGTCCCCCCAGACTACCCCCACCCCACCCCTGAGGTGTTCTCCATCATCACATTATCCTATTTTATTTTCTTCACAGCTTGAATTCTTAGTTTCCTTTTCTTCCTGCCTGCTCACCAGAATGCAAGCTCCATAAGAATCTCTTCTGTTTTGGTCTTGACTCTCTCCTTAGTCCCTAGAACAGTGTCAGTTATTCACATGTACATGTATACATATCTATACGATATGTGTGTATGTCTGTGTATCTAAATGCCAAATGAATGAAGAACATCAGCATATCCATTCCAGTGCCTTCCATTTAACTGCACTTTCAAAATAACATAGGGAAGAAAACGTACATATCCTGGAATACCTGCAAACTGAGTTCAACAAGGAGTTGTTCAGCCTTCCTCTGAACATCCACTCATGAACCATATTTATCATAGGGCTATAGCTCCTGATGCCCAGGTGAAAGAATATTCTATTTGGAATCAATGCTTACGCTAAATCTCCTGTTTCCAAACCCAGTGATAGTCACCCCACTATGAAGTTTGCCTCTACCATAATGGCTCAGGAACCAAGAGAGACAAGGGTTCAAATCTCAATTATATCTTTCCTTGCTATGAGGCCTTATACAAATTTCCTCATCTAGTAAAAGAAGATAACAGTACTTATAGGGCTGTTTTTAAGATTAAATAAGCAAATGTATACAAAACATCTGGCATAGTATCTGGTATATAATAAAAACCAATTACAATGAACTATTATTTTATTGTTATTCATTCATTTGTATTTTTCCCAACTAATATTTATTGAGATCTATTTTGCTATACAGGTCTTATGCCTATACAACAGGCAAAGGTACAAGTCAAGAGAGGTTGGCTATAGTCCCTGCCCAGGAAAGGCTCACAGTGTAACAGGAAAGAGAACCAATAAGAATAAAAGAATCACTAGGAGTATAGTATGTATTAAGTATCATCCAGGAAGGCTCTAGAGTAAAAAGGCACACCAAAACCCTTCCAACTTATAAAACAGAACAGCTTTTGAGATAGATCAGAGTAGCTCTGTAAAGAAGCCCTCGCTTCTTTTGTAAAAAGAATGGTCAAGAGTGATTGTCTTAATAGCCAAAAGGTGGAAACAACTCAAGTGTCCATTACAGATGAAAGGAAAAATAAAACCTGGCATATACATATAACGAATATTATTCAGCCTTAAAAAGGAAGGAAACTGCGACACATGTCATAACATGGATGAACCTAGTGGATATTATGCTAAGTGAAGTAAGCCAATAACAAAAAACAAATTCTGCATGATTTCACTTATGTCAGTGTAGTCAAATTCACAGAGACAGAATGTGGCTGATGGTTGCCAGGGGCTAGAGGGAGGGAGGAAGGGAGGAATAGGAAGTTAGAGTGTTAGGTACAGAGTTGGGGGAAAAAGATGAAAAAGTTCTGGAGATGTGTGGCGGTGATGCTTGCACAACAATGTAAACATACTTAATGCTGTAAAACTGTACACTAAAAAAATGGTAAAAATAGTAAATTGTTATTTTATGTATATTGTACCACAATTAAAAAAAAAATGATTGCCCTGTGATTGCTCTTACAGTAAGATAACGCATGCATCCTCTCTTCTCTAACCTGGATCATTCTTATATCTGGTAGCAAGCTTATCGACCCAGTTTTCCTGAGGTTGAGACATGAGCAGAATTAAAGGGCAGTCCTCATAGAGAGGACATTGTAATGTAATCAACAACTAAGGAATTTTAAGTACACAAAGACCCAAACCCAGATTTACAGCAAAATAGACAGATGCAATACACTGACCATGAGTTTATTTTCACAGGGGTAAGAGAGGGAAAAAAATAAACCTAAGTATCTGTATGTCTAAATATCAGACTATAGGATTATACAAGCTAATTCCTAAAGAGATAAGAAAGCCCCCAGAAAAAAAATAATTAGTCCATGTAGACTTCATATATCAGTGCCAAGGTCTCATAATACAACTTTATTGCTTCATTTTTTTAAAGTGTTCATTTGCACTGACCAAAGCAAGTTTCACAGACTAAGCAAAAATGTCAAAACTGACAGTCCTATATAATGACCTGGTTTCCCAGAGGCCCAGAAAGAGGAAAATAAATTCCAAGGACCCAAGTTCAGACAGACTAGACTGGAGAGAGTAGACGTGGCTGTCTCACATGATTAAGGGCCATGTCAACACTTGATGGGGTCTTTCCTTTCCCCCCAACGACTCAGTATTAGGATAAGAGTGACAGCTTCGCCCGATTATGTTCAAAGACTCCAGAATCCAAAACTTAACTTCTCAGCTGTTCACTCATCCGATTTTCATTAAGATCAATTTATATCATCTAGAAAGCTTCAAAGTCAAATGGCACTTTTATTTTTACCTTATCAAAGAAAACACCTTACCATAAAATCAAGGCCAGGGTGTTGTCTGGACATGAGCCTGGGTTAGGATCACAAAATTCTCAAATCAAATAATTGGTTTAAGTTAGAGCCAAGTTCATTAACAATAAGATGACAGATTTGGGCGACGTAGGCTGTCTTCTTGCAGTTCGGAAAGACTAGCACGGCTCCTGACACAAGTACATAGGTGTAAGCAACCTCCATCAAACAAAAGCAACACCTTCAAAGTCTCTCTCAGTGACTAGAGGCAGCCAGACACTCAAACTGCCAGTCCTGAATTACGGCCTCTGAATGGTGAGGGCTTCACATTTCACTGATCAGGGCACAGCCCAATCAGAAGACAAACCCCTGCACTGCCAGGGACCAGCAAATCCGCTTTCTTCCAGTGTGCACATGACTGAATGTGCTTCTGTCCATCATCTGGGTCATATATAGTTCAATGCGAGCTGAGCAGACAGGGCTGCAAGGAAATCTGGCGCGGTTCAATACCTCGTCTAGCCTGGGTTCCAGTATCTAATTTTTTTTACTGACAAACTCATTTCTCTATCTACTGGGACAGGATGCTGTGCTGGCTGGAAGTTCCATTTCGACAGCAAGAATCCTATCTGGAAACACAGAAGTTGTCCTCTAGCCACAGCAACTCGAACTTTTTTGATTGTTGTTGCTGCTTTCTCCCATCACCCCCACCCCCTTTTGACAAAGATCCAACTGTAAAAAGTCTTACGTAACAGTTCAGGACTACTTCGGTTCTTTTACTGGGTAAGCACTTTCAATTTTTTTTTAAAGCTAAAAACCATTATAACATTGAATCTGTTGAGAGGCTTGACTAAAATCTTTTAAGTAATTTGTGTAGTGAAATACTGTCAGTGGATTTTTTAGTCTCATTTCTGCACGTGCTCCTTTGTTCTCAGAACAGAAGCTTTTTATACACACCCCATAACGCAGCTGGAGAGAGTTATGAAGTCAGTTATTATAAGGAACACAAAGGTTGCTTTGCATTTTTTGCCTTTAGATAATTAATTTTGCATTTGTTTTCTTGAAACAGAGTATTTAATGAAGGGAGAAATTCACAAAAGAATAAACTGTGGGAGAATCTAGCAAAGTTTGAAGTTTTTACCACCTTTTCTATCTGTAGTTTTGTGTGGCCAAACACTTGTGCCGCCTGGGGCGTTGGGGGTAGAGGCAAGCATAGACAGAGAGGAACTAAGCCAGACATGGACAAAGGCATGAGCCAAAACCAGACAGTCCTGGCTGTTCGATAGGCCAGCAGTGGGTGAGACAGGTCAGCCAGCTGCAGGGGCGGGAGAAGGGGGGGAAAGGGGGCATGGATGTGTGAGGTGCTCATGCGTGCGATCGTGACTAGATTCTGAAACTGCCAGCCATTTTCCCATCTATGCTTTGTGCAATCTAAAGGAATGCATCTTCTCTGAAATAGTCTTGCTAGAGCCCAGTGATCGACAGGAGTGTGATAAATACCACGACATATGGAATCAGAAAATACTGGGATCTGGGGTGGGCAAAAGGGAATGCAGAGGGTGTGGAAATTTTTTAGTGATCTGGAATGTGTTGAGTGACAGGAAGTGCCCCAAGCTCCCCCCCCCAACCTAACTCTTCTCAGTCGCGCCTGCTTTTGTCTAACTCTTGTAATCTACATACTACTGCTTACAAAGCTGTCTGAGTTTAAGACAAAAAGAAACATAAAAGGCTCTCCATTCCATAGTACCTGCGATAATGGAAGGAATGTAAAAAGCATGATCCTTCAAGCCTGTGGACATTTTTTCAGGTAGACAGAGGAAAGATAAAATAATTTTCCAAGAATTATGAACTAAAGCCTAGCTTCCAAATACGATTTTTAAAATCCTGATTCTGCTATACTTAGAAATGCTTAAGTTGGTTCCTAATATGAAGGAGGCTTGTTTTGTTTGGTAAATACACTGCATTTGAAGTTGTTTATATTTTCTTTGTATAAATTTGGACCTTGGGAGAAAAAAACGCAAATAAGCAGAAAGCACTAAAAAAAAAAAAAAGAGGATTTTTCCCTTCATTGGTTGGAAAGCATTTTAAAGGGTTGGTTTCTTGGAAAAGGCAGCAGGCTCTCATTTTTGCATGTATGCTGTAAAGATAACTTATGCCATGATAAATGTAAGGTAGAAAACTTACGATAGAAAATAACAGTGTTCTAAGTGAAAAACAACTTAGCATTTTCCCAAACTTCCATATTATCAACCGAAACACTAAAACTTGGAGAAAAGTGGCCAACTAACTGAATGGTTAACCCTTCTTTGAGGGGATGAAATGGAAAATTAAGTGTGAATAAAATGATATTCGGGAATGTTTCCACCTCCCACCACAAAGGATGTTAGTGGTCAGCCTAGGAGTTAATCTTTCCTGGTGTGGCTCTGAGCCTTCACGCCGAGCAGACGTTATTCACATGACGATTCGAAAAGTCCATTCATATATCTCACTACCTGGATTTGAATAGAAACCAGACAGCAATTCTTTAGTTCCAGCCACCATTCGCCCCACTGGACAATAGCGATTTGTTAGCACAGAGTCACAGGCTGTGGGACACAAAGCTTGGAGCCGCAGAAAGATGGGGGATTCAGAGAACAGGAAATTACAGGCCCGATGCACTCCTGGCAGCTCTGAGAATACAAAAAAAAAAAAGGCAACACAGTGATGCCATGTTTGAGAGCTACTTCTAGCTTTTTTAACCACTTCCAATGTCATAAAAGCTCTATTGTTGGAGTACATAAAGTCACGAATCCCATGTGCTCTCTTTTCTCATACAGGGAACTTCATTCAATGCCCTGGCACAGTCAGACAAAAATCAAAAGCATCCCGAGTTGATTAGTTGTGAGTTCTGATAGAAAGGAGAGGCGTGTTTTACAAATAAATTGTCAGAGAAAAAATATGCTTAATAACGCAAGTGACACATAACAAAATTAAAATCTTTTACAACTTATTTCACAAGACCAGACAATCAAAATGAAACCAAAATATTTCACGATACCAGGGAAACAATTTTTTCTTCAAAATACCTATAAAACCTATTACTTAATTACATCAAAAGTTTCCTTGGAAGATACATATCAATTTAAAATCGAATCTTCCATAGAAAGTATATTGCTGAGTTCTGGGTTATAGTTTCCAAAACAAAGAACTAAAATCAAAGCCCTAAGGACTTATTTTGGAATGATGGAAAACTATATTGTCTTTTGTTGATTATTAACTTATTGCAGCTCCCAGGCTAAATTTAGAAATTTCCTCTACTTCCCTCATTTTAGACTTAAAAAATAAAATTAACGGACATTTTAGGTGAGGGGAGACAGTTAATTCCCCAGTGTCAATCAGTGAGAAGAAAACAGTATATGGGTTTCCTGTGTAGGCCCTCATGTTGCAAACTAAGCACCAACAGGCCAGACTGCTGTCCTATTTCAACAGAAGGGGACCCTACATACGAAGCTGTAAATGATTTTCTTTTTCTGCTTTCTTCTGTGATCCATTAGCAAACACAAGTCCTAAATGATACCACACCTAGGATATTCATCAAAAGAGATCATGATGATCAAAAAGTTAGAAACCTTAACTGTTCTACTCTGTCTGGTCCCATGGCTTTAAGTTGAACTCATGCCAAAATTAATGTCGCTGAAAAACAAATCAGCAACTTCTAAATGACCAATTAGTGGATTTTCTCAAATTCTATCACCACTTATCAAACACTAGCTTCAATGATGACTTCAAACTGCGCAGCTGTCCAATACAGTAGCCATCAGCCACATGTGGCTATTTTTATTAGTTTAAATTAATCAAAATTAGATAAAATTAAAAATTCAGTCACACTAGCCACACTGCAAGCACTCACTAGCCCCACATAACTAGTGGCTATCATACTGGACAGCACACATATACGACATTTCCCTCACTGTAGAAAGTTCTATAGGATAGCACTAATCTACAAGGCAACGCTCACATGTACAAAACCTGTCTTCAGCTACACACCTAGCTAGACATGAAATAAATCTCTAAGTGAAAAATTACAATGACAAGTGTGACACGGTAGCTAGCACCATACTTGAGAAATGGCTGAAAAAAAAAAAAACATTTAAAATCCAAGTTTTCTTTTTTTTCTTGGTCTGCAATAGTTTATGAAGACTATTAAGACAATAGTGATATAGGTGGTAGTAGCCAATATAATTAAAATGCTCCAGAATAGCACTAATTTAGTGTCAAAAAGTTCTTCCTAAACACATGAAGCAACTAATTCTATAGTCTTCCTCACAGAATCATGGTCATGGACAATATGGAATAGCAAAGAGCCAGGGCCTTTGAAGTCCCTCAGACCTGGGTTTGATTACCAGTATGCACTTTACTACCTAGATGATGTCAGGCAAATTAATTCGCCCCTTTGAGGTTTAGTTTCCTTATCTGCAAAGTGAGGAAACAGCTACTTTGAAAGAGTCCCCATAAAGTATATAAAGCATGTAGTAAGATGCCAGGCACAGAGTAGAAAGTCAAAAAAGGGGTAGCTATCACTTATTATATTTTTCCCCTTAAAGCTTCATGATGTGATTCCATATAGACAGATAGACACTATTCAACACACAAGGCCAGCCTTCGTAAACAAGTACCCTAAAATACTAATGCTGGTCATGTAATTCAACTGGAATAAAATGGAAATATTTGTATGCCCAGCCAATGTGTGACCATGCTGCTCCATGCAGCCGAGCTTTGCCAGAACACTCTCATGCCATACTTAGCTCAAACAGCCAGTGTGGTCCCATTATGTTCAGTCTTATATTTACTGGATCCTGGCTCAGGTTTTAGATAGAAGGGCGACATTCTATAGGCAAAAAGTAAACTCTACCAAGGAATGCATGCATACTGCCAAGCGAATATAAAGCAATGGTTTCCAAATACTCGGGACCCTGATGCCTGTTCAAGAAAATGGAAAAGACTACTTCAGAAACGCAAGGATAAGAAGCCTCATTCTCCCTTGTTGAGATGACTGAAGCACACAGGTAAACTTTAGATAGAAATCTTTAAAAGAAATATTGAACCGAAGCTTTTTTCAAGGAAGATTTAAATAACCTAGATTATAGTAACAGTAGTAATGAGCTGGCAAAACATCCAATGCCTTATGACCTTTAATTACTGTGAACTTGGTTTATGGACAAGACCAGATGCAATGAGTAGTGCTTCTCAAGGCTTTAGTGGTTTTCAAAAAGTGTAAGTGACTTCTATTATTATTACATGTCTTAACCTCCAAATCTACCATCAAATAAACTGGACATGATAAACATGGATATGAGGTTCTTAAATTTTAATGCTGCTCTCAATCCATCCCATGCGTGCTAGGTCCAAGAAACATGGGTCTTTAGGGTCAAGTGGATTGGAATCCTGGCTTTGCCACTTATTTACTATGTGATCCTGAAGAAGTCACTTCCTGTCTTTGTCTCAGATTCTTCATACATGAAATACAAATATTAATGTGGTCCTGATAGGTCATTTTAAGACTCAAGGAATATCTACATATTCTTGAACTATTCCTGGCACATGGAAAACACTCTGGAAATGTCAATTCTGTGAAAACATAGCAAGGGCTCGAGGTCCCAGTTTACTGTCTGAGACTCGTCCCAAACAGAGAATGGAAATAGAAACAGTTCCAGGTTGATTTACAGCACAGGCCATTTTCTGTTTAAATTGTAATTAAATGTATAAAGGGAAAAGCTGTCAATATTGAACAAAATATTTCAAGTCTTAGAAACATAAATATTAAATGAACTGACTAAATACAAGAAAATCGGTATTTGAAAAGTGAAGTGGAACATCAGGTTTTAATATTACAAGGTATAATTTAATACTGACACTAATTTAATACTATTGAGTATAAAAAACAGAATTACTTTCTCAAATTAAGAAGTAATATTTCCTGGAGACTCTTTTAGGATAAGAGTTCTACTAATTCTTGGTCATTAAAATGAAAACATGAAAAGTTCTAACATATTGCCCATGACTTGAGAAATTAGTCTCCTGCAGGTATGGGAAAGAAAATTCTAAAATCAAAGCCATAGAAGGAATTCCTCAGTAAAATGTTTTCCTGCTACATCTGTAGACTCATTTTAAAATTGAAAATAGTCCAGCAGGAACTAGAAATATGCGTTTCTTAATGATGCCAAATAACCAAAAAAAAAAAATGTTGGACATGCTACATAAATTTGCAGAGTACATAAAACAGTAGATTTTCCAAAGCAAACAGAAAAAATGGTAAGGGAGATAGTGTGGTACCCTGGGAAATCTGAAAAGGTAGGTTTATCTCCCAGAAACTTGCTGGATTAGATATGACATCAAATCTTAACTCTGCCACTGTCTAGCTAGGTGACTTTTAACAAGTCACTTCTCTAAGTCTCTGTTACCAGAAGTCTGAAAAACACATTCACACTAGTGGGTAAAGGACGAATAGCACTTAGAGGTGAGAAATTTGGATTTGTCAGAAGGTTTTCAAATTTCAGTCTCTGCAAAGATTAGCTACTGTACGATGTTTTTACAGGACTGCTTAAGCAGATAGATTAGATAGCTAGACAAGATAGACCAATCTGATTGCAAAGATTTCCATGGATGCCATTAGCATTAATAAATAAGTCGCAAAAGGTCTCCAGAGGAAAGGTTCTCCAGGTGTTTCCGGGTTCTTACCGAATGCTGATCAAGCACAGCCCTCTTTCTAGAGTCGTTCATCCAACAACTAACTATTAAGTTCCTACTATGTATCATGTGCAGTGCTAGACCTAGGTTGACTGATGAACAAAACAGATACATTAGCTGCCTCCATGGGGCTGACAAGCTTTAAAGTGGAATGACCATGGCTAGAAGCTATATCATTTAAAAAATGATAGGTTCAGAAACTTTGAAAATGGGTCCAATGATTTGGAGAAACTGCCTTGCCATATGTTAAAGCTGAACTAACAGAGGTCATAGATAATGGAAGAAGGTACACCCTCAGCTCCATTTGATTCAAACAAAGAGATAGGGTAAACTACAAGATCATACAGATTTTAAGCCATTAAGGAAATGAAATACCTTCCAATACATAGGCTGGTTTCACCATTACTCAGATCTGTGGTAAACCATTATCTCTTGAAAGAATTTAGTCTCCTTTTGATAGATGTTTGAAAACAAGGTAATGCCTGTAGGGGATGAAATAAAGGGGGACAGGGCATAAAGTGACATTCCAGGAGATCATGATACACTAGAGCATTAAATGCAACATTTCCTTCATTCCCTTCCAAAATACTATGTTCTTAGACCTTATCATTTCTCTAATAGTGCATGCTATCTATGATTATCATGATTAAACAGCCAGCTAGTGATACTCAACCCATGACTCAGCTGGCTTCTTAGCAGTCAAGAATATCTGAGACATGGATGATAAATATGAAGAGAAGGAGAATATAATATAAAGCCACAACTGGGCTTCTGTGGCAATTTATCTCACCAACTAGAACCACTTAATGAGTATATGAGTCTCTTACAACTGAAACATAATCTTCGTTCTCAAAGTACTGTATAATAAAAAGTTACCAATGGAGCAAAGTATATCCACAATAACACAATGTTATCTCCACAGAACCTGAGGCTCTCAACATCCAAAGTCCCACTCAAGAAATTCCCACTCTAGTTCTCAGACATTTACAGAACTCGAGTTTCCACCTAGGTTTTTCCCACTGGTAGACTCAATATCATACTGTTTTTTGCTTTTTCTTTGCTCACTAAATAGCAAAATCAAGTAGAAAAGAAATGTAGCAAATGTACTCAGGACAAATTAGACTGTTACACCAAAAAAGAGGATCCCAATCTGGACACCTGTTACTATGACCTAAATTTTAGTAGAAGTATCATTTGGCTTGCTAATAGTGTTATATTTTATCAGGCTCGCTTCTCTGTATAATCCTATATTACCAGAACAGAACAGTTTCTTCTGTTTGGCCACTTAGAAGCTTCTAGGTATACAGTTCATTTATTCATGGGATATCTGTCAAGTTTGTAATATATGCTACACCCTGTTCTAGGCACTGAATACAAAATAGCAAATAAGAAAAAGATCCTGTCCTTGGGCACTGCAGTCACAAAGACTTGAATCCAGTCACAGCTTGAGCACTCACTGACTGTGTGACCCTAGACAAATTTGCCTCTCTGAACCCCGGGTACCTCCTCTAGGGAAATAAAAGGAAAAATAATACCACTTCACAGAGCTGTTGTGAAAATTATATACTGTTTGTCAGTGTCTCGCATAGTGCCTGAACACCACAGATGGCTTGAAAATAATAGCTACAGTTTTACAAATAGCAGATATGTATTACTATTATCCATCCTGTTTTCACATGCAGGTATATGAGAATCACCTTAGTTTTTTTAAAATAACATGTTTCAAAGGCTTAAAATTATCTAAAATTTGTTTCAGGTGTTAAGAGCTAAGCAGGATAAAAGCCATTAGTGAATGAAATGCTACTTCTAATTTAGTCATTTATAAGCATTTTGTGGCTGTATATGCTAAACACAAGACAGTGAGAATATATGAGAAAAATACACTGAAGTTGGGATGTTAATGGTGAAATGGATCAATGCACTCACACAGATTTCAGAAGACAGAGCACTGTATCTCTAGTAGTAGTAGTTAAGTTCAGCCTGTTTGATCAGAAATTGTATAGAAGAAATATATCTAAAAGATTTGGAATCTGAAGTCTACCATAGCCACCAAGAAGGGCAAAAAAAAAAAAAATGTCTTTCCTCTAAATATTGTTACAGTCTCATATACAAACTAATCTGAAAGCAAATTCCTGCACTGATACACCTTATAAAATAACTTATTTTTTCAACTTATAAAAATAGTTAAACTATTCAAAAAGCTTACTGTAGATAGACTGGGAAGCACAAAAAATATGAAGATAAAAAGCTATTCATGATCCCACTAATCTAAAGATAACCACTGTCAACATTAAGTAAATTTCCCACTGGTCTTACTTTGTAGTTATTTAATGTATTAGTGACTTTTTTAAATATTGGGAGTTTTTCTCCATTTTACAAATAATATCTAAGCTAAATAGAAAATTTAAATAATAAAGAAAAAGAAACCTGTCACCTACAATCCCATTCACAGAGAAAATCTTTACTAATATCTTGGTGTAGTTCAAATACAATAGAATCAATTCTCTATATAGTTTTATATTCTAATTTAGTCACATATACACCTTTTTAAAGTCATTAAAATGGCTTTTTTAGATATCCAGGTGGCTTCCAATTATTCTCTATTACAAATAATACTTTAGTGAACATAATTTATATCACTATCTACATTTCTGATAACTTTTTTGGTCTAATTTATACTCTCAACAAAGACTGATAGCACCTGTCTCACCAAAGCTCACAAACACTGAAAATGTGCTATACATAATTAGCTGGTAGCCAAACATAATAACGTTTCTGTTTGTTCAATAATGAAAAAAGAAGAGACTTTTAAAGGAAAACTCAAAGTGAAATAAGGACAAGAAAGTAGAAGAATCTCCCCAGTACGATAAACTACACATTCCTAAAAATGTTGGGTGGTTGATAGAAATATTGAAAACCTTCTAACAGGACACAGGGAAGTTTAACATTAGGTTCAAAAGTCGCAAAAGTCAAAACAAAACAAAAAACATTCTGTTTCATGGATGAGTTTCATTACTTGGAAACAATGACATGAATCAAGAATCACTCCCATCTTTGGGAGATAAATGTCATGAAAACTGTGTTGATGAATTAAGATGCACAATAATCAATACTGTCAGATCTGAATTATTTTCCAATTTTAGTAGCGAGCAAAGAGTATTAAATATGGATATATATTCTTGGTTTTCCAGATATAATAGAAAATTCTATAAATTCTTATCGAGGTGAGAAGATAACCAACGTCATTTATTCAACAAATCTTTATTGAGTGACAACTTTGTTTTACTTACTTTCATGTACAAGGATTTGAAGTCACGAAAAAGAAATCTTCCCTCAAAAAGCTTACCTTTAGTATCCTTCACAATCTGGCCTTCTTACATCACGTAACATTTGCCAACCTAACTGCTGAAATATCACTTATCTCAGGCCACAACTAGTAAAAGAAAATCCTTTAAGGGCACTGTACTGAACAACCATTTTAAAAATTACAATTTCCTAAAAGAAAAAAAGCCCAAAGTCAATACAATCCAATTGAACAGATTGTGCTCACATGGCCTCAAACTAGCACACAATGTCAAGAGAAGTTCAAGTATTGACAAGAAGGAAAAAACCTCTTCCACAGAATAATAAAACTATCATTTTTCATTTCTTTGTAATTTTCCTGTAATCCTGCTTAATTTGAGTCTTACAAGAGAGGGATTTCTCCTTAACAGAAAATAATGCCCCAGGTTTCCTGCAGATGTTTGAGAATATGTGTACCACACAGAAGATAATTTGTCACAGTAACTAACTGCATGCTCCAGAAACGAAAGCTGATCAGCTCGGTGTGAAAGGTCAGACTTCTGGGAAAGCCTTGCATCTGCTAAAAGACTTTGATACCTGTGTATACCCAATGTGTTTCAGAATCCAGTACTACTACTAGCTGTTATTTTATTGGTGATGATAGTGAAGCTTGGAAAGAAACGACTTGTCCATTGTCAAAACTGCTAAGAAACAAGAGATCCAAATTAAAATGCAAATGACTTGTTCTTGGGGACCAACTCCTTTCACTATAAATAGTTTGAATTTCAATGGTTTGGTGGGACTTTTTCCTCATTTAAAAATTCTTCCTGTCAGTGACTAGATAAATTTTCTTCTTCTCCTAACTTTGAAAAGAACTAGTTTCTGAGCTCACAAGAATATGGGACAGTACAATGTAATTTTATGTATAATAAAAATAGATTTCTGGGTGCCGGCAAGTATACAGTCTAAATTATGCATGCAACTTTTTTAAATAGCTAGATATCATTAATTTTTGAGGCTTCAAGTCTCCAGAAAAAAATAGAAATATATAATATCTTTTTAAAAATGTACCTAAGTATAAACAATATAGTCTAATTCAGAGAAATATATTCAGTGTTTGCTAAAACACACTAGTTTTCATTACACTAATGCTCTGTGCTAATATTTTAGTATTTTTTAAAATAATATATAAGATTAAAATAATGATATCTCTGGATTATGATATGTAAATGTGAAAGCCTTTTGTAAATGGTAAAGCAAAATTATCATTAACATTATTATTTGAAGGCACTTGATTTGCTTTAAAATAGTTCCTAGAAATTTCTGGTTACCTTTTGGTAACAGAAGACATGACAATATCCCTAATTTTTAGAAAAAAGCAAAATGTGGAGGAAAAAAGCACACAAGACAACATGGGTTTAATCAAAGCTTCATAATTAAATTTCTAACTAAAATTATCTGAACTTCAGTTGCTTGAACTGTAAAATGAAAAAGTACTAAGTTCCTCATACAGCTAAATGAGTCTTAAATGACAAAGTGCCTAGTGCCCAACAAAAAGTAATGTCCAATTACTGTTAGTTCTCCTCCCTTTAAAGAGTTTTTTTCTTTACAGGAGTCAGACAGAGTTCCAACATTACTGGTAGATATGTAATATAGGAACAGAAATTGCATTGTCCAAAATGTATGGCTGGAAATCAACTGGCTTTTTAGTAGGTTTGGGTTTGATCTTTCTGTTATTCACCCAGTCAGGCACTTTTTAAATTAAATATTCATTAATAGTATAATTTATTCATTCAAAGAGTCACTGAGCACCTACTCTGCACCAAGCTAAGCGCAAAAAAAGGAGCTTGCAGTCTAGTAATAGAGACAAAACTTAAACAGATAACAGTGCTCTAAGTGCGATGATAAAGGAAAGCCTGGGATTATGGAAGAGCTAAGTAAAAGCACTTAACCTGGTAAGGAGAAGATGAGTAGTAGGAGGAATCCAGATGAGTCTTGAAAGATAAATAGAACTTGTAGAAAAGTAAAGAAAAAGATAAGGAGCTTTTCAGGCATGAGGAATACTGTGAGCAAAGGTATTAACATGGGAAACCAAATCATATATTCAAGAAACCACATGTGAAATGTGGCTGTAGCTCAGGGGGAATAGAAAGTTGATAAGGTTAGGTAGGGCTTCTTTTGTCAGGCCCAGGCTGTGAAATTCATTCCAGTCCTATAATAATAATGTGCAAAACTTATGTAAAGAGGGTGACTTCAGTCCCATTTAAGCCTAATGAGCTAGTTATCCCTCAATAACCAGCTTTTAAAAACACATCAACATACTTGGTTTTGTGATAGGTATATGAACTCTAAACACTAGTCACTCTCCATCTAGCAGTCAGAAACACTGCTTGAGAAACCAAAGAAGTTATCTGAACTGGGTAATTATTAAGGCCTGACTTGCTCAAGATGTGTAGACCTCTGGTTGACTTTTACTTTGTTGACTCATAGGACTGAATATATAGCAGGCCCTTGATAAATACTTACTGAATTAAATTATAGTTGCCGAAAGAAACCTTTAATGCATTCTCTGTTCAATGGCCAAGTAAAATGAAGACTTTAAAATGAAAAAACTTCCTTTTCTCCTCCCCCCAGCCCTCCCTTCACATGAATTTGGTTAACATCTTTCTTAAGAAGATTCTTTTGTTTTCAGATCATATTATTTTTAGTTGTTAAGAAATGGTCTAAAAAGCTAGGAAATGGGAAGTCTGTATTTTATTACTAAATTAATTCTGACATTAAGTCTCCAAGTCAGCTCCATGCAGAGGCAGCTGACAAAAATAGTTAGCTTTAGTAAAAGTCATGATTCATTCATGATTCACTGTCATCAAATACTGACTAGGAACATGGAACCGTCAGCATGATCAAGGAAAAAATTCAGAGTGGATGAAGCAAAGGGTGTGTCTGGTTTGGGAGCAATGAGGAAGGGATGTGGCTTCAGAAGTCAGATTTAATCATTCAGATTTTATCTAAAGGTAGTCAAGACAAGCAGAAGTCAAATCTGCATTTGACCACTGGGTGGAAGATGAATGAGAGGTGGGCAAGATTGGGGCCAGGAGACCACTGGCTTTCATCTGCTATAGTCGTTCAGATGAAAAGACGATGGCTTTGACCACTGGTGGCAAAGATACAAGGCCTATCACATGCTACAACATGGATGAACCTTGAGGACATTATACTAAGTGAAATAAGCCAGTCACAAAAGACACTCAATACTGTATGAGTCCACCTAGATGGCGTATCTAAAGTAGTCAAATTCATAGAAACAGAAAGCACAACGGGATAACAGAAAATGGGGACTTGTTTAACAGCTACAGAGTTTCAGTTTTCCAAGATGAAAATGTTCTGGAGATCCCTTGGTCAATAACGTAAACATACTTAACACTACTAAACTATATATTTTAAAAGGGTTGACATGATAAATTTCGTTATGTGTTTTTTACCACATTTTTTTAAAAAGGCTTTTGTTTTAACATTCTGCTCTATTCACCTCTGAACAATGTCTCCTGCTATTTTGAATTTACTGAATTGTAAAATGAATATGGCTAAATGGAATCTGATTTGCAGGGTACTGAAGTTCCACATGGCCCTCAGTACATTACCCTATTTCTTATCATGCTACTTAATACTGTTTATTTTTTAAAAGCATGCTTAAAATATTACTTTAAATTACTCAAAATGTAAGAAGTATTATACAGAACAAAAAGTAAAATCCTACCTATTCTCTCATTATCCTACTCCTGACCCAAAGTATTATTGGTTTGGTGGACTCTTTTTAGATCTTTACTGAAAAAAACATTTTTAAGGTGGGGAAGGGTCATTCTTTAAAGACGGCTCTTAAGTGACTAACCTAAAGCCATTAACTCAAGCTGGTGTTTTAACACAAGTCCTTGAGCCCTATGCTTCCCCGCAAATTTTTAAACTTTGCTACTGCCTAGATTTTTGAAAAAATATATTTAACAGTAAAAAATTCAGCAAAGCACTTTCAATGAATTTTAAGTAAACACTCTTGTAGAACCAACAGCCAAATCAAAATATAAAACATTACTAATACCTTAGAAAGCTCCTTTGTGCCTCCTCTCAGTCACTATGCCCCTCAGTAAAGGTCACCACTATTCTGACTTCTATCACCAGATCAGTTTTGCCTATTTTGTAAAGGTAATCCTGTATTATGCAATCTTTTGTGTCTGGAATCTTTTGCTCTAGGAGATTCATCCATGCCACTGTATGTTGTGATAGCTTATCCTTATCGCTGCCATATAGTATTCCACTTTTATAAATTATGCTGCAACTTATTTACCTATTCTACTGTTGATAGATAATTTAAGCTGTTTCCAGTTCAGAGCTATCACATAAAATGCTGTTATGAAGATCTTTGTACATGTCTTTTGGTGTGTACTTTATCCATTTATGTTGAGTCTATGACCAGAAATGGAATTGCTTATGTTCAACTTCTATGGATATTACTGAAGAGTTTTCAAATGTTTGTACCAATTTACACCCCACTTCTGCTGACAAAAGTTGAGTGTTACAGTTGTTCTCACCAATATTTTGCATAGTCAGTTTCTTTAAATTTTAGCCATTCTGGTGGATATGCAGTAGTGTATCAATTTTTTTTTAACTTTCATTTTTCTGATATCTACTAATGTTGAATACTTTGGGCCAGAGTTTGATAGCTATCTGAGAGGAAGACTTAATAATATCTTAGTGCTAACTGGTTGAAAATAATGAAGAGAAAATGTAGAATGACAGAAAAAGAAATTTAGGGAAAGAAAAAAAGAAAGGAAGGAAGGGAGGGAGGGAGGGAGAGGGAGAGAGGGGGAGAGAGAGGGGGGAGAGAGAGAGAGAGAGAGAGAGAGAGAGAGAGAGAGAGAGAGGAAGGAAGGAAGGAAGGAAGGAAGGAAGGAAGGAAGGAAGGAAGGAAGGAAGGAGGGAAGGAAGGAAGGAAAGAAAACATACTCATTTCTAAAACCATTAGGTTTGAGTTTGCTTATGGGAGTGAGTGAGATGTGAGATTCAAGAAATGACTGCGTCTACTGAGACTCAGCAGGACATATAAAGGTTTTCACATACAAAAATAATTGAAAATAAACAAAAATCTTCAACACCAGCCATATCTTAGGTGGCAAAGAAAACAAATTGATAATACTAAGGAGGCAAGACAAAGATAAACTTAAAGTACAGGCATACCTCAGAGATACGGTGGGTTCATTTCCAGACCACAATACACTGACTATCGCAATAAAGTGAGTCGTAATCTTTTGCTGGTGGACAGTCTTGCTTCCCATTTGTAAAAAATTTAACATCAGTGAAGCACAATAAAGCAAAGTGCAATAAAATGAAGTATGCCCGCACAGTATTTCAAAAATAGAATCTCATAAAATTGGTAATTACAAAATAGTCATGGGGATGTAAAGTACAGCATAAGGAATATAGTCAATAATATTGTAATAACTATGTATGGTGTCAGATGGGTACTAGATTTATTGGGGTGATCACCTGGTAACATATAAATGTCTAATCACTATGTTGTACATCCCAAGCTAATATAATATTGTACGCCAACTGTAAGTGAAAAATAAAAATATTATTTCAAAAAAAAGAACCCCATAGATGTGTGAGATTTCCCCACTTTAAACTTCCAGGAATCCCTGTGAAGATAACATAAAGAAATCTAAAAAAAGTAATAAATCCCAGAAAATGGAATTAAAGAAAAAGTCAAAGTCTTAATAAAAGACAAATTAACTAAATACCATAATTTCATGAAGACAGTAGTTACACAGGAATTTCTTATTTTCAAACTAAAAGTCCATCTCTGATACTTATGAAGTTTCTCTATTGTGAGAAAATGAAGAAGAAAAGCAAGGGTCATAATTAATCAACAAACCATGTGAGAAGTAAGGATAAGGAAGAAGATTTAGAGGTAGGCTCTGTCCTCTGAGATTCACTTCACCACTGGAATATCTAGCTAATTACTGCTTCCCGCCAAGTATCATGTGATAGTTAAGAGCTTGGGGTCTGGAGTCAGGCAAACCTATATTCAAATCTTAACTCAATTACTCCTTAGCTATTTGACTCTAGGCAAATGACCTTCCTTAGCTTCAGTTTTCTCAATTCCAGAATGAGAGTAACAGTAAATATCCACAGAACTATTGTGAACATTAAATGAGGTAATACAAGAAAAGCAGTTAGCACAATGCCTGACCCACAGTAAGTGCTCCATAAATGTCAGTTGATTTTATCATTTGTAAAATATGAGCAATTCACATACCTATGAGATTGAAAAGAAGTAAAAGGACATGTCTAATGCCTAGCTAGACATGTCTAATGCCTAGCTACACAGGAAGAACTCAAATGAGAGATATTACCACCTCCGACTTTTAGGAAACTCTGTAATTCAATGTCAAACTGAATAAAATGGTATAGTACATCGATTAAGAACACAATGAATAGGTCTGGAATTTCTGAGTTCAAATCCTGGCTCTGCTACTTATTCTCTATGTGATCTTGGGCAAGCTATTTACCTTATTTTGCCTTCCTTTTTTCATCTGTGAAATGAGAAAAATAATAAGTACCTATCTCATTGGGTTGTTGTGAGGATTAGACAACCCTTCTTTTTTAAGTGCTTTATATAGAGAGCCCTAAAAACAAAACCTGGTACATAGATACTATGTAAATATTAGCTGTTCTTACTTTAATAGCAGCAATGCACACCTTTTGTCTGAGACTGCTTTGCATCAAAGAAATGTGGAAATAAGTTTGAACATAAACAATTTAACATGCTTCTTATAGTTAAGAGAAGCATAATGGAAGTCGTCATATAGTCATCCTTAAAAATGAGTGGCAGGGCAGGAGAAAAAGCTAAAAGAATAACAAGTTACAACACAGGAACTATGTCACTATTTAGTAAATGTGACCTCATTTGTCCAGGAATATGAAAAAAAAAAGTGTTTTCTGGCTCTGCCCTAACTGCAAGTCAGGTGAAGGAAGCCTATATTCCCCAGAGAGAAGGAAATCACTTTTCATACTCTTACCTTTCAACCACCCGATATCCAACACAGCTAGGGGGACTGGTTAATTTTCACATCTTTTTTAGATAAAAGAAACATTACTTAGAACAGAATAACCAATTCTGGGAGCCTTCTTAGAACTGTCTTTTTGAATTATACAATAGTCTGCAGTTTTACTTTCCATGGTTCTAGTTACGAAAGGTCAACTATGGTCCAAAAAAATTAAATGGAAAATTATAGAAATAAACGGCTCACAAGTTTTAGATTGCATGTCGTTCTGAGTAGCCTGATGAAATTTTACCCCTTCCCACTCCATCCTGCCCAGGACATGAATCATCCATTTATCCAGTATATTCAGGCTGTACACACTACTCACCCGTTAGTCACTTAGTAGCTGTCCGTTATCAGATTCACTGCTGCAGTATCACACAGGGCTTGTGTTCCAGTAACCCTTATTGTACTTAATAATAGCTCCAAAGCACGAGAGTAGTGATGCTGGCAATTCGAATATGCCAAAGAGAAGCCATAAAGTGTTCCCTTTAAGTGAAAAGGTACATAAATATAGCCATACACCGCTTAACAATGGGGATACGTTCTGAGAAATGTGTCACTAGGCTATTCTGTCATTGTGCAGACATCACAGAGTGCTCTTACACAAGCCTAGATGGTGTGGCCTACTCCACATCTAGGCTGTATGGTACAAATCTACTACAAGCCTGTACAACTTGTTACTGTGCCAAAAAACACAAGATTAAATCAAACACAAGAGAAAATGACACAATCAAGAAATATAGTCAACACAAGATGGATGAGGCTGCTGCTGGCACACATAGCACAGCATACTCTTTTACAGCAAACTTTGTTTTAATAAGCAAAAAGAGTATACTCTAAAGTAACGATTAATAGTATAACAAATATATAAACCAGTAACAGTTGATAACTGTCATTATCAAGTCTCATGTATGCTACATAATTGTATGTGCTATATTTTTACACAACTGGCAGCGTAGTAGGTTTGTTTACACCAGCATCACCAACACGTGAGTAACATGTTGAGCTATATCATGACAGGCACTACATCACTATGTGACAGGAATTTTTCAGCTCCATTATAATCTTATGAGACCACAGTTGTGTATGTGGTCCGTTGTTGACCACAGTGTCGTTACACAGTGCGTGACTGTAGAAAGAAACAAAGCACACAGTATATAAGGTTCAGTACTACCTGAGGTTTCAGGCATCCACTGAGGGTCTTGGAAACACATCCCCAAAGATAAGGGGAAACGGCTATACTAGTATTTTCTTTCTGCAAGTCAGAAAAGGTATCTCAAGAGGCAAAATGCAAGCAAACAAGAATGCTTTGGTACAAAGGGAAATCCCATGCTTGTCTCAGAAGGTCATGAAGTCAATCCTGTGGACTGGCTTCTGCGGCTGACCCATAAAGTGAACAAAATACTGACCTGCATCCGCAACAAATAAAATGGGTAAACTATAATTGACCTAAGAGTCAGTGCCTCCTACCAGACTGGGTTTCTTGAAAAAAAGATCATATTAATCACCAGCATCTAGTACATTGCCTGGTACACACAGAAGGTGTTCAATAAATGGGGACTGAATATAGTCAGTGAGCAGCTCCCCCTTGAGCAAGGTACTATGTTAGGTGCCAGAGAGGCCATAATGGTTCACTTATGTTGATGCCAAACTTTTTAGACTATTTAAAAATTGAACAAGGCCAGATCTGGTTAAGGAGCTGCAGCTGCAGTTGCACCTGCTCTCATCCCAGACTTATTCCCAGCAGCAAAGCTACCCTCTTCTACGTGCCTCCTGAAGCAAATCAAATATTTCTCCTAAATGATGGAGAGCCACTTCCCATGCAGCTTTGGTGTGCTATTCTTTCTGCCCGGCAAAGGAGGCAAACTCCAGAATATTTGGTCATAAAAATGTGATGGTTAGCAAGAACAGGTGCTGAGTAAGCCTGGTACACTTCCAAATGAAGTCTTGCCATCTAGAATTCTAAATTGAGGATGCCAGACTCAAGAACATCTGGACTTGCTCCTCTGGCTTCGAGCTATCTCTAAGAGAGGCCAGCAAAGAGTACACTGCTGCCAGTACATGCATGTGTAACTACACACTCAAATACTGTACTTTGGATAAGAGTCTAAGACTTGGCAAATAAATGGAATGTAGCACATGGAACTTACTGAATAGAGAAACATGCAAAGGGAAGAGTTTCCTTGCAAATCATAAACCAGGCAAGGTGTAAAATGCACCACACCCCGCCATGTCACATGTTGGAAGAATTCACCCAGGAGAATAACATTCGAAAGTTAGGTGGGGGAAATACTCAAAAAGCATGTGAGAGGCAAAACAGCACCACCACCTCAGAAAGCAGTAAATATATCAAACAGTAACTCTTTATTTTCCCTCCTCCAAAGAGATAAATATTATGTGATTATAATCTGGTACATGCAGAAAAAAATTAAAAGATGTGGACTCTGGCAGAAAGATGGTGTTGAAATTACACAGTGTGAGCTTTGGCAGCTGCACTATGTACTCTTTCAAATCCTTACATCATTACTCTGGTAAGGGCCCTGTCACCAAGTTGGCATGAGTTCTAATGTGGTTTGGAGAGAGATTTTCTTTCTTTTTAAAAGAGATGACCTACAAATAGCCTTTTTTTCATATAACAGGGAAATAAATATTTCTCTTTACTCCAGATTTTGTTTTAAAGGACAAAGGCTTATTGCCAAATTATTAAGATAGTGTTAGAAATAACTCTGAAATTTTAAAGGCCATTCA
Source organism: Macroglossus sobrinus (assembly GCA_004027375.1). Lineage (NCBI taxonomy): Eukaryota > Metazoa > Chordata > Mammalia > Chiroptera > Pteropodidae > Macroglossus > Macroglossus sobrinus. Next base: position 201,526 of record PVKZ01000765.1, read on the forward strand.
ATATAAACTCTAAAAAGACTTCTAAAACAGTACATGACTATCTCTTAAAATAGTGATTATCCATTTGTGGCAATAAAAAGTCAGTTACAAAGAATGATAATAACCTTCATATACTCTGACACTGGCAGCTTACGTATCCTTTAGAGGTCAAGAATGACGCACCCTCCCTACTTTAGCCATGAGAACTTGGACAAGTTACTTAACCTCAGTGTCCTCAAACATCACACCACAATACAGTTCTCACAATAGCAAGTACATGGCAAGTCCTCAATAAGGTATGCTCTTGAAAGACAGAAACTTTTAAACTGGTGTTTAATTAGAACTACCATGTACTTTATAATAGAGCTAAGTGGTCTGACCTATCTCCACTCAGTTTCAAGAATAGAAAGAATTTACATATAAGCTGGTTTCAAGATCAAGATTGGGTTTGTCCTCTTTGAACAAGTTATATCACAAAAACAATACTTCATTCTCTATATTCTTTAGCAACACAAAAGAAAATCTCAATATTCCAAACCTAAAAATTGACAGATTAAAGAAAAAGGAAAAGAAAAACCTTTACTCTCATAAAGTAGATATAACTAGATAAGTTTAGACTGACAAAATTTTCTTTCATTTTATCATGATCTATTTCAAATTTTCATAAAAATAGTAATAGTAAAATAAACCATCATTCATATTAAACAATAATCAAGATTTTGCCAATTTGCTTCAGATATTATTACTATTTTACTTTTTGAGGCATAATTTACATATGGTAAGGTAAACAAACCTTAAGTTTAAGTGATAAATTTTTACACTTGTATACAGAGGAAAAATTATGAAACACTTACAGCAGCTCACAAGATTCCCTCAAAACCTTTCTCTCCCAAAAGTATCTATTATTCTGAACTCGAATAGCATTATTTTCACCTGTAAAGTTTTCCTTTTATTACTAATAATCATACCTAGATTTTACTTTTCCATTTTCTTAGTTTGCCTGTATCTATTTTAATCATATATAACATAGTCACAATGATCCCTTTAACAGAAGTTTATATAAGACTCTTACTATAATATCAGTGATAATAATAAAAACAAACCTAAAAACTATAGTAAAAAGGTCTACATATTTATAATGTACATAAACCCCCCAACATTTTTAAAAAGGCAGAAGACTGAGAATGCCAGCATAAAAGAACCAAGGGTAAAAATGGAATTCATTTTGTTGTAAATCAATTCTAAAGAAAATGCACTAGACAATTTTTAATAAAAAAGCATGTAATCAGTATAATTTTCTAAACCATTTTTAAGAGGATGTTTACTGAAAATTTAAACCCTTAACATGTTAACTTTTATTGCCTGTCTGTGTCTAAATAAATTCCACCCAATGACATCTTCTTTACAGTTCACAACTGTTTTAAGGCCATGCTCCCAGGCCTAGAAGCTGACACTTCCTAAATGAGCCAGATCCCTGCACAGTCTTAGCCCCACTTCCCAATATGAATTAAAAGAACACCCTAATCAATGGCTTTTTCATGGAGTAAAGTTTGAACAATGTATATATCACCACTCTTCAGTAATTGCAGAATTTAGTATTTTAATCAAATGATAGAACAAAAATTGATTTTATATATTTAGCAATAGCCACTGCTGTTAAATTAGTAGATTCACATGACTGGAAACATATAACTAAATTACTTTGGAACATATAAACCCAGCACTTCTATGGTCAGCTGGAAAACAGTGGAGTGGGACAGAATATCTTGGTGCAGGGACAAAGGCAATAACCACTACCTTATCAAGAAGGGTTGTTGGAAGCATTAACTAAGATAAGAAAAAGAAAAGATGTTACTTCTCTCACCTCGTCAGCACTCCTCACCCCCTTGGTACATGGACTAAGCTATAATGTGACAGAAATGCCCTCTCCTCACCTCCATATCCTGGATCAGCACAAATAAACATTGTATTCTGACAGCCAAAATATTCATGAATTAATTTCTGTAACCAAATATCTCTGAAAGAGTTAAAAAGGAAACTTTGGGATAAAGTCCTTTGATCAGTTTGTTTTTACATAACTTAGCTGAGACTCCACTGAGGAAATGAAATTTTGAAAAGGTAGTTAAGAAAGCTCCAAAGGGAAGAAGAACTCAGTTCTAAGAACTTCCTAGAAACAAAAAAGAGATGCTGAGGTCATACTAAAAAGCAAAGGTACCCAATTTTAATGCAATTTACAAAGAACTGACAACTACTCTCTCTCCTCTACTCAGATCTCAAGTTTCCACTCAAGATGCTAGCTAAGCATTTATGATTAGTCACTTCTATAGATGTTACTCTTGAAATAAATAGTGACTATACAAAAATAGAGCAATTATCATAAGTGGCAGGGATCACTGGTTATTTTGGAGAAATAATCAATCACCTGCCAGTTACTGGCTTTATTGCAACTGACATCTTATGCAGGATACTTTGATATCCAAATTGATTAAGCTGCAAAGTGATTATCTCTTACGTTGTAAAGACTAGTAAGCTGGACTTTAATAACTTTCTTCCATTTGCCTTCCATCAATTCAAGTCAGCAGCCCCCTACTCAATTATCTTATCATAGAACCTCTCCAAGGAGCCAAAGAGTACACTAGTTAATCAACATTAGCAGTATGAACAAAAATGATCATATTTTTCATCACTTTTCAAACTCAGGAGTTGAAAATATGACATGACACCCCTTTCCTAAAAATGATACACATTGCAACTTCTAAAATAGACACAGAGATTAAAGGGTTATTATTCACATCTCAAAATGAAATACTAAGTTTATTAAAACATTAACTTAATATATTTGAATGATTTCATTTATATAGTATTTAGATAAACGGTGAATAAAGCAAGGGACACTTATAGTTTAATATAAACATTTATCAAGTGTCTGATATATATCTGAACAAAATGTCTCTGTTTTCATTGGTTTACAACAGAAAAGATAAACCTTGTAGACAATTCTAATACAAGGGACACTATGAGAAATACTACAAAACCAAGGAGGAGGAAAAGAGGGAGGAGAAATCTGGGAAGACTTTAGGGAGGATCTGTCACTGGGAAAATAATTAGTTCTACCCTATCCAATCCATATTGACTTTACCCCTCTGAGCAATAGACATTTATGAAAAGTTTGACACCTGACAGATCAAAGCTCTGTGACCTGGAGCAAATCATATCCCCTATTACAGACTCATTCCTTATGTATGAAGTAAACATAATACCAAACACCTGGCAGGACTGTCATGAACATTAAATGTGAATGATCTTTATATTTACACCTTTATATATACTTAAATATATACAAATACTTACATATATGACATATATATATACTGAACATGTATGTTTATATATGTGTATTATGTGTGTGTATGTAATTTTAACTTAGTTATAAAAGGATAACTTTGAACAGAGGAATCAGCAATACTTTAAAAATATATGGTATTTACAATAATATAAAAAACTGAGTTTCTAAGGTACAGAAGAAAAAAGAAGTTGCAAAGTATATTTAGGCAACCTGTACTGACTGATCAACCTTTACTGAGCTCCACTATGTGCAAACTAAGCCCCTAAATACTATCCTAAGCCCCAGGGGGAGGCCAAAACAGTAGGCCAGGGGATGTCTTCTCTTCTATAACCTATTGTAGCCCTGGGTCTTAACCCTGAAGGGAATAGGGCCATATCTACCATTTGCCTAGAGTTTCCTAATATTTGGATCCTACAGCAGTGGTTCTCAAAGTGTGGTCCCTAAGACCCTTACAGAGAGTCTGCAAGTCAAAATTATTTTTGTGTTAATGATAAGACATTATTTGCCTTTTTCACTATGTTCTTTTGCACTGACAAAGCAAAGCCAATGTCTAGTTAAACTGCTGGCCTTAGCACTAATCAGAGCAGTGGCATCAAAATGTACTGACAGTCCAGTCCCTGTGTTCATCACTCGGGGCGGGGATGGGGGGTGGGGGATGGGGAGCATAAGAAGCCATTTTAACTTAAGAATGTCCTTGCTGAAGCAGTAAGATTTACTAATTTTTATTAAATTTTGAGTATACAACTTTCTAATATTTTGTGTGACAAAATGGAAAGTATACATAAAGCATCTCTGCTGTACACAAGCTGGCTCAAGGAAATGCACTTTGAGCCACTGTTTTGAGTTGTAAGGTGAACCAACCAATTTTTTCATGGACCACCACTTTACTTAAAAGAACAACTAACAAAAAATTATGGTTAGTCCAACTTGGATATTGGACGGATTGTTTTCTTGAAAATAAACAAAGTGAGCGTGTCATTTCAAAGAAATAATTGGAAAATTTATTGCCAGTGATAAAATTCAAGCCTTCAAACATAAATTAGAATTTGAAAATTTTCTGTCTGCCACTGTAAGTTTTGTGGCTTTCCAATATTTAAAGGTATTTCCAAAGAGATTAGTGATGATATTAACAAAATTGATTTATTTTATATTATATAATGAAATGTGTCGATTTTCAGAAAAATCTGTATAACTCAGTGAACTAATATTTCTCAGATAGCCAATGTGTAATGTTACAAAGTCATGCCCGGGTAAAAGATCCACGTAAAGTGCAAAACAGACCAGTAGATTTTAATAGATCAGAGTGTGAAAAGTTCACTAATATGGTTTCAGATTCCACACTGCAACTAATCTTTATAGAGACCAGATTTTCTTCATATACTGCAGCCAAAATGACATATTGAAAGAGATAAATGCAAAAGCAGATACATGCAAATAAGAGAAAGCGGTAGTCTTTTATAAAGCCAGGCATTAAAGAGAGATACAAAAATATAAAATATCCATCTTCTCACTAAATTTTAAAATACATATTTTCTTACAGTTTTTATTTTTAAATGTTATGTTAATATGTAATAACTTATTATTTTATTTTGAATGAAATAAAAATATTTTTAATTCCAGTTTTAATTTTTATTACAGTAAAAAGTAATGGTTATAACCCACATAAACAAAAGCTTTTGGGAACCTCAATTTTTACAAATGCAAAGATTATTTATGTGGCAAGAGATCTTAAAGATCTTTATTTTGTTTGTCTTTGGTTAGTATAATTTTTTTGTGGAAGTTGAAGAAACATATAGCATAATGGAGACTTGATTCTAGGTCTTCTGACTTCAATTTTATGTTCGATCTAAACCATAATTCCTATAATCACTATGAAAATGGTTTAGAAACCCCTCATTCCATTCTTCACAGTAGGCAGGAAGTTTGACCAAATAATTAAAATAATAACAGTAACTGAAATTTGAATGTTACATGCCTGAGATTCTTATATTCCTGCTTTCATTTAATTCTCACAACCCTGTGATATATTTACAATTACTAATGTCCATTTTGCAGATGAGAAATGGAGAATAAACCACTTGCCAAAAGTAACACAGCTACTAAACGGCAGAGCTGAGATTTGAAAATAATTCTTCTAACAGAGAGCAGCAAAAATGCTTTCTCATAACTGCCAATCAAAACACTCGTGTGGTCACCAGCAGTGGCATTTACGGAAACAGAGGACCAGTGACTCTGTCCTCCAGTACACCTTCAGATACAGTCAGAACAAAACACTAGCCTGGAGTATGGTCACACAAATTTAGTTCTACACAGAGAATGGCAAGAAAACAAGCAAATAAGGCAATGTGCTAGATATAGCCAAGCTGCCTCTCTCCCTTACCAATCCAGCATCTCTACCATCACCCATTAAAAAGAAGTGACAGGAGTCAAGGGTGAAAGATTTGTCACTGACATACAGCTGGGGCAGTGAAAACTCTTGGCAGGTGTTCTCTAAGCTACAACTCCTCTCCTATGCAAACTAACCCCTCCGCTGAATCCTTCTGGCTTTATCACACTGAGCTTTGACAAGAGCCATCATTAGTGTCCAAATTCCACTTTTCCCAGGCTGATGACATGTGTCAGGCCTTGATTCCTGGTGCCACTCCTGCCTGCCAACTCAGGAAAGGCTTCCGTAATGCCTTTGGCTTTTTTGAAATACCTCAAGTCCCAAGGCAGCAGCTGACACCAACTCTCTCCTGAGGATGGACACTTGGCCAGGAGCCCAAGCTTAAGTGGATTTGGAGGTTCTTGATCTTTTCTGAAATCATTCCTACCTTCTCACTGGCAATTAAAATAAATTCCTCCCCAGAGAACAGCCAGAGGTTCTGCAAGCCTCTTCCAACCAGTGGTAGTCACCTTTGATTAGAGAAAAGTGTTAAAGTGAAGCAGCAGCTGATAAATGTCAGAGCCTGGAGGGCCTTCTGAGTTTTGATCACTTACAGCTATTTCTCACTTCATACCGTGGACAGTTTTTAACCCAACAGCATTCAACACTGCTTACTTAGTCAAATGCTTCAGCATACTAAATTCAAGTCAATGGTCCGGTTGCACTCTTTCTGAGTGTATCCCTAAGGCTAAGATGTTTGACCTACCAGGCAGACAGACTGACTTGAAGTACTTTGCAGAGAGCCGACAGGACATTAGGAAACTTCTGCTAAGGCATGCCTTCTCGTGATACAGAGGTAGCGTGGCATAAGTAAACACATGCACATACTCACGTATACACAGAGTCAAGGATTTCAATTCTGACCCGTTGTGATTTGGATTTACATTTTCCTTCTAAATCTGCTTCCTCATCTATTAAAGAAAGATCTTAGCCTAAATTAGAGGTTCCAAATGTCCATGAAATGGCTCTATCAGAATCCCCTGGAGGCTTCTGAAAACAAAAGAACCCATTCCTAGAGGATCTGATTTACTGAGACTAGGACAATGACTAGAAATATGTATTATTAGCCATCTTCATTTCCCAACACCACTACTTTTAATCCTGATGCAAAGTCAGGTTTGGAAATCATCAGACTAAATGACCTCTAAGATTCCTAACAGCTTTGAAAGTTATAAAACTATAAACTGGATTTATTTTCTATTCTTTCAATCCAGAATTCTTTCCCCTATCCATGATCAGCATTCTTACCCAAACAAACATCAGTACTGTCCAATATCAGTTTAGCAATGAAGATGTAAGTCTAAAAGCGATATATGAATTATTAATAGCTTGCCCAACCCTGTTTGGTACTATTTCATTAATGAAAGTATGAGGTAGATCTAAGCATAACTTTCTAGAGAATATACGTTCAAAACTAAAGCTTTTAAAACATCATATTTTACAAAGATTCAATTATGTGCTGAAAATAGCCAAGAAAAGCAACATTTAAAGAGCATTTTCCCTACCTGTTATGAATAACTAAAAAAGTTGGTTATGGATATGTCTAATTACCTAAAACTTACAACACCTTAACACAAAGCTATAATCTACCTGATGCAATAATAAACTTTATAAAAGCAGAAATCAAGTTTTTAAAGCATAAAGTGCCATTGGTAAAGTGTAAAGTGCAATTTAATCCAATAAACTAAATTAGATTAGAGAAAGAAATACAGTCATTGATATATCATCAAAGTTTTATTATTGTAAAAATGAAAAAGATTTGAGTCCTTTGGTCACTGTTCTTGTTTATTTCATTAACTGCTTGCAGTAAAACACATGCCTGTTGGCTGTAAAGGACTTTAAAAATCTCTGCCAACACTTTTTGCACATTGTAATAAAACCCAAGATTCTCTTCAGTGCATTCCTAAATTCCCATGAATATCAGCTACTGCATGATTTTGGTTCCTATTTCCTTTGTGACTTCAAGTTCCTAATTTGCTTATGTACTCACTTATTCAGCTCAGCTGAACAACAATCCTTGGTAGTTACTCAGAAGAGTTGTTCACTGATTACAGATATCCTGTGAATTAATTTCGCAGAGAAAAATGAAGCAGTGCTTCCTGTGGGTTTGCAAAATAATCTAACATAGTAATATCTCAAACACATGAAGTCACTGTAACTAGGAATGGAGAATGCATGTGACAGAATATTTTGATAGGTTTTGAAACACAATCCCGTTTGAAGAGAAATAGTTATTGCCCTTGGTACTAGGCCAATTTATCTCATCGAGTTGGCCTCCTCTTGTCTTCCATACTTATCTAAAATATCATCTAAAGTAACCTGATATAAAGTTGCCATGTCAAATAGCAAAAGCTATTGAGTTTAAATTTCTATGCATACTTCTCAACTCTCTAGTAAAACTTCAGGCAGGCTAAATATAAGAATGACCAAAAATTCCATATACAACTGCAATATTTGGCGCACTTTTTTTCTTCTTGCTAATAATATTCAAGTAAACACTCTGAATTCAGCAGGCTCCTTTCTAAGCATTGCCTTGAAACAACACATTCTTTCAGCCTAACTTAAAGCCAGAATTAGTAGTCATAGTTTTGGGATCAGCTCCAAACTAAATGGTGGCTAGGGAAGGTAGGGGAAAGTGGGGAACTGTTGAAAAATAAGATAAATTCAAATATTGTGTAACTTCTCATCTAGCAACTTCTTTTAGAAATTTAATTGTATAACCAGAGTTAATAATTAATGGTTGGTATCTACAATTAGTACGAACTTGATGAACTCTAAATAACTACTTTTCCAGTTCCCATCATTGTCCGGTTATCACAGTATGGTTCCAACACATAGGTTATGCTACAGGGAAAGGTATGACTAGATGACAGCGACAGTCTGCACTACTGCTGGCAAGAAGCCACGCCTAATAAAGTGGAGATCAAGACTGCCAGGGATAACCACCAGTGACAAGACTAGACTATGAAATCTTGGTCTACAGCTCTAGTCAGAATTTCTTGACCTTAATTTCATAGGGAGTCTACAGATGGGTTCTTGGGAGTTCATAACTGAAACTGCTTTCAAAATTTTGTTTATGCACATGCATTTAGGGAGAGAATCCACAGCTTTCCAGAGAGTTTCTAATCATATTATTAACTTAATCCTCACAATCAATATGAAAGGTACTAGTATTATTCTCATTTTTACAGATTGAGGAAATTGAAGCTAATGGGAGATAAAAACTTTACCTAAGGTCACAAAGAAAACAGTAGAAAATTTTTAAAAATCTTTAAAATGTACATATACAATGTAATAGCTAGTCAGAGGTTGTTTTAACTATAAAAGAAGGTTTTTACATTAGTGTATATGAACTAGAAACTGAATTCTGGGAAAAACATGTAATTTTATTTAGTAATGTATAAATAATAGTTGTAAATGATTTTAACAATTTAAGTCATTTTGAAATAACATAAAGCTTTTAACATGAGTCATGTGCTGTTTTACATACTTGACATATATTACTTCATTTAGTCCTCACAACATTCCTATGAAGTAGATACTATCAATATCTCCATTTTATAGATAAGGAAAAACAGAAATAGAGAGGTTAAGTCATTTGCCAAGGTCACACAGCTAGTAAGTTGCAAAGTCAAGATTCTGGCTCCAAAGCCTCTGCTCTTTATTTACTATACTAAAATGTTGCTTCTCCAAATACTTAATATGTAAACATTTAAATTATGATCCCTTTAAAGAAAAAGAGCCAAATAATAATTTAGAAATGCCTATCATGATAAGGTATTTTATTTATTCTAGTTTAGCACATATAAACCAAGAGCAATGAGAAAAAAAACAGACCTAGCAATTATATTTGCATGCTACTTTCACATATATAATAACCTCAACAGCTTTTCACAAGTATGCACAGGAAGGGCAAGTGCTATTTGTTCTATATCCTTACTGACGCTCCAAGAAGTTAATCTCAATATTCACCATTACCTGAACTTTTCTGCCTCTAGGAGTTCCTGTGCAGTTTTCCCTCTATTGTAATATCTTTCCTTCTCCATCTAGTAAAAATTAAACTAAACCTTCAAGGCCTAGATCAGATGTGACCACTCAGAGAAACCGTTCCTGGCACTTCCAGGCAGAATTAATGTTTTCTCTGTTCTCCCTTAACACAGTTCATATCATTCTGCCAACATAGCCATCAGTCTTTGCCATCAGCTGTGTCCATGTCTAGTTCCCTGGGTAGACAGTGGGCTCCATGGTGGCAAGGGCTATATGTAGAAAAAGAGTTCCTAGGATTCTACTAATGAATTAGTAAAGGGATAAAACAGAACACTAGCAATGTGGGTAAGAGGAACATGGATACATGCTGACATGCTGATGTCATCTTTACAACTCAAGAATTTGTCCTCAAGGCTAGCAGCATTTCCCCAAACACTTCCAGAGATACACCCTGCATCGTGCCTAGGAAGTATCTGGACAGCCAGCCACCTGAGACAGTGGCTCCTCTTCTATGCTACTAATCCCTAAAATACATTATTTAATTGAGTTTATGCTTTTTGTTTCTTTCAAGTATATAAATCAAGAGGCCTCAAGAAGACTATGAAAACATTTACATCTCCTAGTTGGAGCAATGTGGCTTCCAATATTTCATAGCACCTCTACAAAAGGAAAGGAGGTAAGTGGAATGATAAAGAATGACATGGTGAGTTCTGACAAACTCAAAACAAGTCTAAGCCAAGAATTAAATAGTTGAACCAATTATGTAGCTTCTAATACTATTGTCTAATTTAATCCTTACCTTTCAACCTTTAGACTTTATCCTCACATTGAGTACATAAACCCCTTAGACAAACTCACTTACAAGATATAATATGTGCCTTTATCTTACTTGATAAAAATTAAAATTAAAGACTTAAAGCAAATTAAAGAAATGAGAACGTTGAAGGCTTTAGTGCATAAAAATTTATTATCTCAAACACAATGGGAAATACCCCTAAGTCATTCTAGAAACCTACCTTTCTTTCCCTTTTCTCTAGTTTTTCAAGTCTATGAAAAGCATTTTTCTTAGAATAACACAGCAGAAGTATTTTATAAACATCTAATGGTTTGATGTAACAGAAATTAGTATTTTTTTAAGTCTGAATATTTATTTATCCAACTAGTATAAGGCATCTCTTCATATTATCAGGCCAAAGGGAAGACTATTTAAAATAAACCCATAGTTTTTAAATACTACAGAGTAACAGTTGCTTTTTTGTTGATGTTGTCATTTGTACACAATTTACTGTTATATCACTGAGAACTCAATAAAGCTGGCTAACTGGAGTGTTTTGACAGGGAGTGAAATAATTAAACTGATGTAGAATGTAAACAGTTTACATTCAAATAAAATTCTCACTGGTTGATTTTTTTTTTCATGTGTACCATTTGGCTGCTTTAAAAATGAATTTTAGAACAGTCAACCTTTAATATTTAAACCTAAAGCAAATGGTAATAACTACCCCTGATTAAAGATTAACCTCAATTCGGCCAGCAGTTCTGTAAGTCCTTTTGCTACTGTGTGCTCCTGGATCCTCCTATTATAAACCCTACATTCTGAAGAGTTTCATTTAATTCATTTTCCAGATTTTCATCAAGGACATTCAACAGCCAATACAAAATAAGTATGTATACAATGCACTGATATCCTTTCTGCCAAAGGAAAAGATACCTGACATTTTAGTTACTCTCTATGATCCTACTGATGAGAAGGGTAGGCTTTCTATTAGAAGGTGAGATTTTTTTGTTTATTCTTTGCTTTTTCAATATAGAAAATAACTTGTAGACTACCATTGAACCTCTGTGATAACTTCATGATCCAAGATCCAATTATAAAAGTTAATTTTTTTCATCTTTCTTTATGAAACATTTCACCTACAGACCCACCAACTATTATTACAAGCAAACAAGAGGAAGATATTTACTTGTTTGACTTAGCTTTCACTGTCGGTTTTATGCCCGGATAGTCAATAGTAAGGGAGGTCAAAGTGAGTTGTTGAGAATTTAATGAGGTGAAAATATACAAATCTCAGCACACAGTAGATACTCAATTATGTTAAGTTCTTCCTTACCTTTACTCTTTAACAATTAACATATATTACTATAAAAGGGATATCTGCATTTTCAGAATTACAGAAGACCATTCGGAGCCATTTTCGCAAACATCCATTTGATCTGTTTGTTTCAATACTGCAGTCTCGCATCCTGAAGTCCATTAGCTCTATGCTGTACACAAACCGATTTCATAATCTAAATACTCTCAACTTAAAACCTGGAAAAGAACGTGGGAGCCTCCATCAGCAGTGGTCTCACTGCTCACTGGCTCCAGGAACGTGGACACTGGCTGAAGAAGGGCTGCCAGGGCCAGGATCCAGAGGACTTCAAAGAACATTCAACGCTGTCGGTGAGTTTGAGATTTGAAAAAACCACCGACCGTTGACTGTACCTTGGGGTCCTTACAGACAGCACTACATTCCCTGAAGCAAAGGAGCAGGCTGTGTCTTCACATGTCACAAGAGATCACCAGAACCAGTCCCGCCGCCTGTCTCCCAAAGGTGGTGCAGTGAATTTTTAAAAAATTCTCCTCTATTGCCCATTGTTCCTTTTATGCTGTGCTTTTGACAAACAAGTGTCTCGTCTCAGCAAGATGAGGAGAGCTCCATGGTAATACTTAATGTACTTAAATGTCTCCTAGAAATATGCCACTCTGGTGAGAAATAGGATGTAGCAAGAAAAGATTTATTAAATACACGTATTTTTGGTTTAGAGTAAAATCCAATTAAGTTTTACAACAGTTTCTCCCACATGCCCTCAAAACTTTTAATTAGGGGCAATGGGAGGATTTAATAAGCAAAAATAGCACAAAATTTTTCAATGTCTACACAGCTCTTATCAGATTCTGCCTCCAATTACAGTTAATGTGGTTAAGTCTTGACAGCCCCATTAGAATAGGAGCTGTTTGAAAGTAGCTACTGCCCTATCTCCATCCACACTCATGCTTATTTAAATGTTATTAAAATCCAGGGTGCGCCTTGGCTCAACTCCTTAACTAGCTGTGTGACTCTGGGCAAGTGTCCAAGTCTCAGTTTTCTCATATATAAAATGGGGGATAATGAGAATACCTACCTTCAAGGATTTCTGATTGTCAACGAGGTGATATAGAAGGTGCTTGGTACTATTACTAGAATACAGCAAATGGTCAATATCATTATTATTATTTAACCCAAAACATAACCTGTGTTAATTTACCTTGAAAGGCACTGGTAACTTCTTGGTTCAAAACAGAGAGAAGAACCAGGATCTGCAACACTTGTTTACATCGACCAGAACGTAAGCACTACCTGTGTGGTTACGGGGCTACCTGTTGGCTTCTCCAGGAGCCCCTTCTCTTCTCCGAACCATAGTTTTTCCATCTTTAAGAACCTCTCAGCTCTAGTGTACATGTTATCGATAATTATTGTAGGCCTGCAATTGTTAGTTACTAAGAGAGATGCCAGACATGGACCTCCAAGAACCAGTGTGGAAAAGAAGAGCCAGGAGCTGGGGAAAGCCAAGGCGACTCCACCAAACGGAAATACTGATGGCTGCACTCAACATTCATTGCTGTCGGTGGGTTTGAGTCTGAATCAACTCACTGATCAATGAATGCAAATTGCGGACCAAACAACCCAAGGAAAACAAAGGCACATGCAGAATCACCTGAGTGCATGAGCTACTGTCACGGGTGGGAGCTGCTGCTGGCTCCAACGTACTGGCTAGAACTTCTCTTGCTCTCTTTGGTCCTAAGAGAAAATAAGTTTTCCAAATGCCTGGTATTTTTGTTTTTTCTTTTTTAAAGATGTTCTAAAGTTAAGAAAATGATATTTTATAGGAAGAATAAACTATATACCTTGACATCACACCATACTGAAAAATTCATGCTTTCATAATTTTTTAAATCAAAAAGAATCACATGCTCATTACTTAATATTCAAATATAGAAATACATTAGTAAAAGTTGAAAATATTTTTCATCATCTGCAATCCATTTCCTCGATAGAAATCACCTATAATTATAATAAACAGTAAGTTTAATAACTTGTTATAAATAACATAAGCTTATTTATTATATTATCTATTTATTATTTAAATAATAAATATAAACTAAATACTTATTTTATATCAGTGGAGAACTTTTTGTGTTTTGGGGGGAGGATGGCTTAAACAAAAGCAAGCTCATTTTATATCCACTGCTGTACAATGTGCTTTTTCACTCAGCTATACATTATAGATAGCCTTCCACAGCAAGCTTATTACATCTTACTTATTCTTTTAAATGATTACATAGTACGCCTTAGTATAAATGTCCTGGTTATTATTGTTCAAATGTACTTAAATATTCTCTTTTGAGTAATCGTGAGGCCCATGAATTTTGGCCTTTGCAAATTATGTCCCTCAAATAAGAAAAAAACCTAAGTGATATAGTAGATGCACACATTTTTCTTAACAAAATTTAAAATGTATCAACTCTCTGAATCCTGTAACATAAGCTGAGGTGAGCCACTAAATCTTTTATGATAATGACAGGAAAACAAGGACCTTGGTCATGAATTATTTAGTACACACTTCGTCTGAGATAGAGAGAAACTGATTCTCATAGCAAAAGTCAAAAGAGGCAGTGGGTGGAGAGTTTTGTCCTTAGCCTTCCAGAATTTTTCTCAGGGTTAAGAAGGAAGGAAAAGCACAGGTGTACTGAGACAAGAACTAAAAAGAGAAATCAAAGATAAATTTTGCACCATGCTATAGCAGCCTGTGTCTGATATTAAAAACTGCATTTGAATCTATGGGCTCTCAAAAACTAAAGCCTTCCCTTAAATGACCTCCCTAATGAACAAACAACTGTTCCACCCAAGAAGTGTTTACAGAAATCAAAAGGTTTTCTTTCTTTTATACTGGACACAAAGGAGGTAATTCAGATAGAGCTGGTTTTCATGATGCCATGTATTCTAGCCATTTATTTTCAACCATTATTTCCAAATTTTCATAAAACATTAGAAAATGTCTGACATACTCTTTTGAAAAACTTATACCTGAACAAGCATGTCATTTATTTACACAATCAATAGTCTTTAAATACGCCAATGAAAAAATTACATATTTCAGCCACCAAAATTCTACGCAGATTCACAGCTAAACTAAATGCTATAGGAAGATAGACGATTTATATGAGTTTAAGGGTGTTTTCTGCAGATGGGACTGTAAGTAAATATCAGCAACAGAGAATATATGTGGCAAGTAGAGGGAGCAAGAGCAGAACTGTTCAGAGGTCATGTCAGGGGGTCATTAGAAACAGCACTGGAAAGGTAAAAGGACAAATTACAGAAGGCCCTGTGAGCCAGGCGGACAATTTTTAGAATTAGTACAACATGGGGCCACTTTAAGTGCTGAGCTCCCAAAAGACGTAATGAAAGCAGGACTTTGGGAAGATTTATCAAGCAGATGAAGTGGGAGGATGAAAGAGATGTGAAAGAGAGAAGGAGAGAAACAGAAATGTGTTGTACAAATGAGCTGAGGCAGCAGGAGTGGAGAGAATGGAAAAACTACCTCAAAAAGGCATTTAGCTTTATTTTTGGTTGTTTTCTCTTTTCTGAAATAGGATTTTTAGTATGTCGTCCCTGAAAAATGCATACAAAAGACAGAAAACTACTCCATTAGTGGGCTCCTCCCATCATTCTGTTCAGTGTATATACTATCTGATATTTCACAGATATTTAAAACGTGTGTATTTATACTTAGAGAAAATATCACAAGTTATACATAATGTTCTGTAACCTTTCTCCACTTAAAATATTGTAGCCATCTTTCCTGCTCAATAGACCAGATCTACCTTCCAAGGAACTGGCTCCGGCAGAACAGAAAGCAAGGAGTCAAGAATGGACTCCAACTCTCTACTAGATTAGGAGCCTGGAATACACTAAGAAATGAGCTATTTCAAACTAGAAGAAACAGGAGTTCATTTTTTTTAAATAGAGAATGCACATTTGTGATTTATAAGCATGGAGCTGAGAGTGAATGAACCAAGTACAGAAAGAAAAAGTAACAAACAGTTATTGGACTCCTACCATGCACCTCAACTGCGCCATATGCCAGGAAATATAGAGGAAACTAAAGTGTGGCCATTTGTAGCACAAATGGCCGATCAAATTCTAATGAAAAAAATAATTCCAAGTGTGAAAAGTTCTGCAAAAGAGAAAAACAAAGTACTATGGGAGCGAATATTGAAAGAATCAATCCAGTCTTGTGTGTGAGAAAGGTCTGGGAAGTGACTTCAAGAAAATGACAATTAAATAGACTTGAATGGTAAATGTAATTACCCGGATGAGACAAGAGGGGTGAGCATTCCTAGCAGAGGAACTGGATGGCATATGTACAAGCCAAAGGGGCACAGTGTTTTCTCAAAATTGTAACTGTGGTTAAAGGACACAGAAGATGGAGAAGAGGTGAGACAAAGCCAAAGAAGAAGGCAGGAAATTTTTTAAAATTACTGATAGTCTTTGAGAAAACAACTTTGTGGAATGATAATCATGGATGAAAATAGATTTCTGGAAAGGTAGTGGTGAAGCACCTGGGCCAACTATGTGAATCTGGACAAGTTACTTCCTCTTTAGATCTGTCATCTGTTAATAGAAGATATGATAATAGTATTTGCTATTTGCTTCACAGGGCTACTTGAAGAGTAAGAATACACGTAAAATATTTCACACAGAGCTTGGTAACTAAATAAGATGCTAAAATCTGTGTATGTGTGTGCATGCGCACACTGGCTGATAAGAAGTAAAAAGCAGATTAGAACTTCAAACAGACTGGAAACAAAAATGTTAATAGTTGGAATCTCTAAGTTGTAGAATTAAAGGTGATTTTTATGTTTATTATTTATAACTCATCTATGTCTTCCAAGTCATTAGTAATAACCATAAACTATTTCAACAATTAAGAAAAAAAACTTTAATATCTTTTTTTAAAAGTAAAGATTTCTTTTAGATACAAGATTTACCTATGTTTGGCTGAAAAGCAGATGGAAGAACCCACTGTGGAAAAGGAAGAAATAATGAACTATATTTGTCAAGAAAGAGGACCTGCAGAAAGCACAGCTGCAGGGATAGGAGAAAGCAGTGGGCTCCAGGCCCGGGCGGAAGTGGTCATATTGGAAAGAAGACACATCAACCTCAAAGAATGAAAATGATGACGGAAAGTCCAGTCTACTCCTTGCTCTCAGGTCAACAGGATCCAACTGGATCTTGAATCCCGTATCTTAACAAGGGGGATGGCATGGAGTACACACTCAATAAATGCTTGTCAAGTGAATTATCTTATGATTTCTAGCACAATTATGTTTCTAACTTTGGAAGTGGTCTGCTCCTTGAGCCAAGTACACAAGACCTTCAAGCCATCTATGCCATGAATTCTAGTTCCACCCAAGGTATAACTTTAATAGCTACCAAACATTGAGACAAATCTACCTTGATTAATCTTGCTATAGAACCCCTGAACTTACAGTGTAGCCCAACTTCCCCTCCTATTCTTTCTACTAACTAAAACTACTGAAAATATATGTAATCAATCAAAATCACATGTCCCTTTCTCTCCTCTTTCCAGTAAACGGTTGAGACAAAACAGTAGAGTACAGAAGAAATGGTTGATATATGGAGTCAGAAAACCTGGATCTAAGTCCAGCTCTGCAATGGTTGTGTGCTCTTGGACAAGTGAGTCACTCTATAAGCCTTACTTCTCTGTGAAAGGGAGACCAAAAATATCTCTCCTATCTCAAGGGATCGTTGTGAGGTCCCCTCAGCAAGGAAACAGTGAAAAGTGTGCTGCAAACAGCACACAGCAGTACAACCCAAGACATCCTGGTCTCTGACGGGACCACTCCATGGGTTCTCCATTTTCAGTAGACAAGATTCACTCATTCCCCAAACTCTCACCTACTTATCAACCAGCAGCACGTTTGCAAGATGTCTAGCTGGAGTTCATCTATAACCTGAGGCCGACAGAAGACATTTTTCTATAATCTAAGTGTCATCAACTTAGATGGTCCACCAGAGCCACACTCCAAACAGTTGAGTCTGTCCTCCCAAACAAGAGAAAGTTGTTTCTCCTTTGGAGAAAGTTCTTTCCAATAGATTCTTTAGTGGGGCAGGGAGCAGGGTAGGGCTTTGAGAACAAGGAGGGCATAGGCTTCCAAGGCAAAAATTAATGAGAGACATCACAAATCAATAAGGTATCACCTGACTGATGAACTTACACCATTTCACCCAAAAGTCTCTGTCTTTACCTCCTTCCAAATCTTAGATTTTTACAGCTTCATTTAGGTGTAATTTATATGCCATAAAACTAATCCACTGTAAGTGGACAACTCAATGACTTTTATTCATTTGAGTTGTGCAACTATCGCCGTAATCCAATTCCACATTTTCATCACCCCCAAACACTCCCCTTGAGCCTGTTTCCGATCAGTCTCTACTCCCACACTTACAACCAGATAACCATTGATCTGCTGTCTCTGTAAATTTGCCTTTTCTGGACATTTCATATAAACGGCATCATATAATATATGGTCTTTCTGAATTTAGTATCTTTCACTTAGTATGTTTTTGAAGTTCATTCATGTTGTAGCATGTATCAGTAGTTCATTTCTTTTCATTGTTGAGTAGCATTCCATTATACAAATATTTCACATTTTGTTTATCCATTCACCAGTTGGTGGACATGTGGATTGTTTCCAGATTTGGGTTATTACAAATGCTGCTATGAACATTCACATACAAGTCTTTGTGTAGACATAGGTTTTTTATTTCTCTTGAGATAGATACCTAGGAGTGGAATTGCTCCATCATATGGTAAATTTATGATAATTTTTTATTAAACTGATTTCCAAAGTGATGGTACTGTTCTATATTCTCATAGCAATTAACGAGGTTTCCAGTTTCCACACAGCCTCACCAACACTTATTAGAACATTTTTATAGTCTTTCTGACAACAGCCATTCCAAAGGATATGCAGTGGAAATTCACTGATTTTAGTTTGCACTTCCCTAATGACTAACAATGCTGAGCACCTTTTCATGTGATAAAATGTCTGTTCAAGTCTTCATTGTTTCTAATTTCATTTTTATTAACCATTTTTAAGTGTACAATTCAGTGGCATTAAATCACAATGTTGTAAAATCATCACCACTATCCATTTCCTGAATGTTTTCATAATTCTAAACAGAACTCTATACCCATTAAACAATAACTATACATTCCCCAATTCACCTAGCAACCTCTAGTCCACTGTCTCTATAAATTTGCCTATTCTAAGTATCTTGGAAGTGAAATCATACAATACTTTTTGTCCGTTTTAAAAACTGGGTTGCCTCTTGAGTTGTACAAGTTCTTCATATATTTTGTATACTCCTTTATCAGATATCAGATACGCAAATATTTTCTCTTGATCTGTAGCTTGTCTCATTTTCTTAGTTATATCTTTGGAAGTGCAAAAGTTTTACATTTTAGTGAAGCCAATTTATCAAAGTTTTCTTTTATGGCTTGTGCCACTGGTATCATGTCTAAGGAAGTTGTCGCCTAATCTAAAGCTATGAAGATATTTCTGGGGACATTTTGTGGTTTTAGATTTAGGTGCATGACCAACTTGGAGATAATTTTTGTGTCTAGTGTAAATTAGGGTTCTGAGTCCTTTTTTATCCTTGCAGATATCTAATTTTTCCATTGGAAATAAAAACTATTCTTTTCCCCCACTGAATTGTTTTTGGCATTTTCTGTCTAAAATCAATTGACCATATATGTAAGGATATATTTCTGTACTCTAAATCCAGTTCTAGTACCTATCCTAACACCAGTATCATATTGGCTTAATAACTGTGACTTTATTTTTAAACCATGTGATGTAAGTCAATGGCTTTGTTCTTTTTTAAAATTGTATTGGCTATTTTAGGTCCTCTGCATTTACATATAAATTACAGGATTAAATTTCTCTGAAAAAGCATGCCAAAAATTTTTTAACAGAGATTGCACTGAATCAATACATTGATTTGGGAAGAACTGTCATCCTTATATTTAGACTTTTAATCCATGAACATGGAATGTTCCTCATTTATTTAGGTCTTTTTAAACTTCTCAAAAATATTTTATAGTTTTTGGTATATAAATCTTGTATTTCTTTTATTAAATTTATTCCTATTTTATGTAATTGTGTAATGGTTTTCTTTCATTTTCAAATTTTTGCTACTATATAAAAATACAGTTAACTTTTGCATACTGACCTGGTATCCTGTGATCTTGCTACACTTATTTAGTTCTATTTGTTATTGTTTTTGTTTTTAGGATTACATATAAGATTATGTCACCTATGAATAAAGACAGCTTTAATCCTTTTCAATTCAGATGCCTTTCCCCCTTCTTTTGCACCAGCTAGAACCTCTAGTGAATGTTGAAAAGCAGTGGTAAGAGCAGACATTCTTGCCTACTCTATTCCCTTTCTTAAAGGAAAAGCACTCACATCTCACCATAATTATTTTAGCTTCAGGCTTTTCACGGATGCCCTTTACAAAAGCTGCAGGGGCTGTCTTCTATTCCTGGTTTGTCAAATGCTTTTTTTGCGTCAACTGAGATGATCATGTAGCAGGGTTTATCTTATGGTATATTATAGAGGTCAGCAAACTATGATCTGTAGGCCAGCTAGTTTTGTAAATAAAGTTTTACTGGAACATCACTACACTTGTTTATTTACATATTATCTATGGCTGTTTTTGCAGTACACAGCAGAGTTGAGTAATTCCAACAGAAACTGTATGGTTCAAAAGCCTAAAATATTTACCACCTAGCCTTTTAAGAGAACATCTGCCACCCTCTGGTATGTTGCATTAATTTTTACATATTAATCCAACCTTGCATGCCTGGAATAAATCCCTACTGGCCATGGGATATAAATGAATTTAGTTTGCTAATATTTTAAGACGTTTGAGTCTGTGTTCATGAGGAGTATATAGTTGACAGTTTTCTTATGCTGTCTTTGCCTGGCTTTATCAGGGAAATACCCCACAGAATGTGTGGGAGGTGTTCTCTTCTCTGCTTTCTGAAAGAATCTGTGAAGTATGAGTCTTATTGCTTCTTTAAACATTTGATAGAATTCACCAATGATGCCACTGGGCCTGGGCTTGCCTTTATATAAAGATTTTTAATTACTAATTCATTTTAATTGTTATAGGTCTCTTGATTATACTATTTCCTCTTGATAGTTCGTGTCTTAGGAAACTGTGTCTAATTTGTTGGAATAAAGTAGTTCATGACATTTCCTTATAATTTTTTTAATTTCTATAGAGTAGTGATGTCCTCTCATTCATTATTTTGGTGATTTATGTCTTCTTTATTTTCTTGGTCTCTTAGGTAAAAGTTTATCAATTTTGTTGATTTCTGCAATTTTTGGTTTCAGTGATTTTTCTCTATGGTTATTGTTTTCTAATTCATTATTTCCCATTCTACTCTTCATTATTTCCTTCCTGATACCTGCTTTGGGTTTAGTTTTCTCTTTATCTTGTTTCTTAAGGTGGATGCTAATTTTTATTGAGCTTCATTTTATTGTGCTTCACAGATATTGCATTTTTTACAAATTGAAGGCAAGACTCCCCACCAGCAAAAAGATTACAACTCACCTTACTGCAGTGGTCTGAAAGAGCACCCACAATACCTCAAAATGTGTGTACACACTTAGAAATTTAAAAGCTATAAATTTTTCCCTAAGCTCTGCTTTAGCAGCATTCCATAAATGTTGATATATTGTGCTTTCATTTTCCTTTAGTCAAAAATATTTTTAAATTTACCTTAGT
This sequence comes from Macroglossus sobrinus, assembly GCA_004027375.1. NCBI lineage: Eukaryota > Metazoa > Chordata > Mammalia > Chiroptera > Pteropodidae > Macroglossus > Macroglossus sobrinus. Next base: position 223,169 of record PVKZ01000765.1, read on the forward strand.
ATTTCTTAACTTATGGGTTATTTATAAGTATGCTACTTAATTTCAAATATGTGGAGATAACCCAGATTTCTTTCTGTTATGGATCCCTAATTCTATTGTAGTCATAGAACATACCCTTTAGGATTTCAATCTTTAAAAATAATTGAGACATACTTTATGGTCCAAAATATTCTTAGAGATTGTTCCATATGCACTTGAAAATAATGTATATTATATATGGAATATCCAATAAATATAAACTATGTTAAGTCGATTGACAGTATTAAGCTTTCTAATTCCTTGCTAATTTTCTGACTAGCTCTTCTATCGAATATTGATAATAGGGTGTTGAAAATCTACAACTATTATTGCTGAATTGTCTTTTTCTCATTTAATTTGTCAGTTTTTGCTTAATGTATTTTGGTACTCTGTTAGGTATATTTTTATAATTGCTGTATTTTCCTCTCATGTTGACTTTTTTGTCCTTATGAAATGTTACTATTTCTTGTAATATTTCTTGTCTTAAAGTATATTTAGTCCAATATTAGTAGAGTCACTCCAGCTCTCCTATGGTTAGTTTGCATAATTTGTCTTTTAGAATCTCTTCACTTTCAACCTGTATGTCTTTCAATCTTATTGACAGCAGAGAATTAGGTCCTGTCTTTTTATCCAGGCTGACAACCCCTACCTTTTGAATAGGCAGCCCATTCACATGTAATATAATTATTGCTATGGTTGGATTTATGTATGTCATTTTGCTATTTGTTATTTCATGTCTTTTTTAAAACTTCTTCCTCTTTTACTACCTTCTTTTGTATGAAATATTCTTAGTCTGCCATTTTAATCCCTCTGTTGACTTTTTTCACTATGTACATTTTTTATTTTATAGTTGCTCTAGGCATCACATGAGTCTTCACATCACAATTTATTTTTAACTTAATACCAGAAGATACAGAAATTTGCTCCAATATATCCCTACGCCCCCTTTTCTGTTATTATTATTACCATGTATGTGCTATAGCCTCAAGAATACAGTGTTATAGTTATTGCTTTATACAACCTTATGTTTTTTGTACAAACTAAGAATAAAAAAGTACACAGTTGTATTTACCCTCAAATTTACCATTTCCAATGTTCTTCATTTCTTCTTATGGATTTGAGTGACCATCTGGTAGACTTTCTTTCAGCCTTAAGGACTTCCTTTAGTATTTTAAGGCAGTTCTACTGTCAACGAAGTCTCTTTTCTACGTGGGAATGTCTTTATTTTGCCTTCATTTTTAAAAAACAGTTTTGCTAGATATAGGATCCTTGGTTAACAGGTTTTTTCTTTCTACATTTTGAATATGTTATCCCATTACCTTCAGGCCACCACTGCATCTGTTGAGAAGTCAGACCTAAATCCTATTCTTGTTCCCATGATGTGATGAATCATTTATTTTTTATGCTGCTTTAATGATTCTTCTTTTTGCCTTTGTCTTCCAACAGTTTGTCTCTAATGTGTTTCTCATTCCTGGGGTTCTGTGGAATAATGCTTATCAAATTCAAGAAGTTTTTAGCCTTTATTTTTTCTAATACTTTCTCCTCCTTTCCCTCATTCCTCTCCTTCTATATATGTATATCCTTACATATATACTTGATGTTCATTGTTCAGTTCATTGTTCTTCCATCTTTTTTCTCTCTGTTCTTCATATAAAATAATTTTTACTTATCTACAAGCTCACCAATTCTTTTTTCTGTCATCTTGAATCTGCTGTTGAGGCCTTCCTAATTTTTCATTTTAATTATTATACTTTTCAATTCTATTTTGTTCTCTCTTATAATTTATTGAATTCTCCATTCATTGAGTCATTAACATCATACTTTCCTTTAATTCTTTACACATGGTTCCTTTTATTTCTTTGAAATATCTATAATAGCTGCTTTGAAGTCTTTGTGTGCCACATCCAACATCTGGGATCACTCAGTGACAGTTTCTACTGATTTTTTTCCTGATTATAGGTAACACTTGTTTCTTTGCAAGTCTTCTAATTTTTTTGTTGTTGTTGTTGAATACTGAACATTTAAAATAATATACTGTTAGCAATTCTGGATTCTGACTTTTCCATTACTAAAGTTTGTGATGTTTGGGAGAATTCTTTTTTTTTTAAACAAACTTTTCTAGCCTAAATCTGTGAAACTCGTCTCCCCTGCAATGTGCCACCCCGTGTTGTTTTTATTTTGAAGCCAAGATTCTAGGGGTCACTCCTCTGTCTCCATAGCTTACTGATTGGTCAGAGGCAGTGTTTGACCATTTTGAGCCATTTTGCTCTCTGCTGATGGAGGGATGGAGATTATACTTACACTTTAGGCCTTCAAGTCTGCTATAGTTTTTACATTCTGCTGGGCTTTCACACACATCCTTTGATGTGTGCCCAGAGAGGGATGTCATGGGCTCATGCTGGTTCCTGGCGTGCATAAAGCATGGTCAACCCAGGATATCTGGAGAGCTTATCAGGCTCTCTGTAGCTGTCTTACCTCCCAGATCCCTAGTCTAGTCTACTTCTCCACTGTTTGTCCCAAACAGGACTGTAATCTTAGGCTAGCAGTGTTGCTGGCTTTTCCTATTTCATTTGCCACCAAGATAATCACTTTTACTTGAAAACATTCCAAATCAAATAAGCCCCTTCCACAGGAGTACTGAAGCTGCTGGTTTTCATGACCTACCTCACCCTGGATGAACTATAGTATAACAGTTGTAAAAACATGGGAGCAATCCTGGCCAAGACCACAAACTTGTGTTCTTATCCAAAACTCAGTGGTTTTTATAAATAAAATGCTTCTCTCTTATAAGTCTATGGTTGTTTCTGACAGTTTTGTCCAACGATACAATTGCTTTTAGGGAACAGGATTTGTTGACCTTCTCACTCACTAATGACAAAAATGAATCTCGTCTTCAGGTATGTTTTCATAAATCTCATAAGTAATAAAATCCTAATTTTGGTGAAGACAAACAGCCAGTGTGAAATCAAATCCATTTTCCTGGAATTAGACCCAATGCCATAATATCTAAACTACTCAAATAAAACTCAATTCCAAAATACACTTAGGAGGAAAATTTCCCAGGAAAGGCAAAGGAATAAAGTTACTCTAAAATACTGGAATTATTTTCAATTCCAGAAGGAAGTAACACAAAAAATTTGAATATCAAAGAATTATTTTCAATCTCCACTTCCCAAAAGCCCTAATTATTGAAGTCATTAGTGCCTTCTTAGTGTATATATAATCTGAACCAACACCAGAGCCAATCATGACTAGGGCAAGAATAAATGGACAGCCTCAAATCTTGTAACCAGGTAGGTACTTAAACAGGATCTATGCAAATAGGTACACAATGTGCTACAGTTGGCCCTGGCCACTGTATTTAAGCCCATCAGCATGCCTGGGTGTCTATCATGGGTACTTTTCTCACCAGCCCAGGCTTCTTAAGTCTTGGCCCACCTGATCAATACCATCCCAAGACCCAAAAGTTGAGTCTTAAAGCTTATACTCCCAGACAATATCTGGGTGGTTTGAAAACATCTCTTCTATTTGCCAAACTTCAAGATCACATGATGCCTGGATTCTCGGTTCATGTGCCAAATCTCCATCCTCTCTCACTCTAGGACTAGCAAATAATTCCTAATCAACCATGCCCCAGAATTTGCCCTACTGTGTACTGTTTTCAAACACCAGATTTAATGGTGAGTTTCCACAACCTCCATCCTGCTTATGCCCTGACTGAAGTTATCAAATAATTTGTCTGCTCTATTCTTATTCTGAGAATGCACCTCCAGTTTGTACTAAACAGTTAACAGGCCATAGTCCTGGACTAGACAAATAGTGATCCATGCTGGGCTTATCCTCTTTCCTGAGCATTTAAAATTTGAATACAAATGTTTCAGTTAGTCTGTATTGATCATTGGTGCTGGAAAGACATGACAAGGCAGGGCAGAGCAGAGGCATCCATTTTATATTATGGACAAAGAAGCAAAGAATATTAGTCTGAATAAAAAAAATATGAAACAGAGGCATCAGAGAAGCAGGGATAGGATTCCATGTGGCCACAGAGGGATGAGAAAGAAATCCTGATCTTGATCCTGCATGAAATCCAATTAAATAATCCATCCTTGGGGCCCAAGAGAGACCTTGTACTTTCCACCAATGTCCCCATTTTAAGCTAGCTTAAGATGGGGGATTCTGTTCCTTGCAATTGAACTATTCCGGTCAACACCTGTTTTCCTCCCTTGCTTCCAACCTGTATTTCTCAGGCACCTGCACTCTAGGTAAACTAGTTACTTCTCTGCTATACAGTTCCTTATGTTTAACCCATATTTTTCTGGCTTTGACAAATTCTTTACAAACTCCTATGACTAGATCATATTCTCTAAGCTCTGAAGTCTTCTTTGGCTACGATGAACAAGGCAATAAGCAGCAGTGTAGAATTAACCTTTTATCCTCAGCTTCTCATCTAGGAACCACCACCTATTTCATAAGGTTATGATGGGGATTACCATAAAGTGAGAATAAAGTGCCTGGCACAGCACCTGACACATGGCAAACCTCACCAAGGTTGTTCTTTTCAATATTTCCTTGATTAAACTTGTCATTCTGAAATTAGGTAACAATCACATCACTAATATTTAGGATCTGAATGGCACCATGTATATCAAGAAGACTAATCAAAACAAATTAAATTAAAATATATAAAAAAATGAAGACTAAAAACAGTAATTGCTGCTGGATAATATTCTTTTCACATGACAGTGCTGTCTTGCTAACTTGTGAGCAGCCATAACAACTCTTAATCAACATCTATTTCCTCCTGAACTTGTTTCCAGTCCCATTGTATTTCTGAAGCTTTGAAAATGACCTGGTGATCTTTCATCTACATTTGAAGGACAATTTCCACTAATTTACCAATGTCACTTTTGAGATTTGTTTGGTAACGTTTTTACCCAGTTGTTTCAAAAGAGAAAACAAAGGTAAGAGTTTGAAACTAACTGGTCAGAAATCATATTTATCAAACTTAAGTGAAGAAAATGTTAACATAGTTTTGGTGAAAGACAAAGGAAAAGGTGACTAAAGCATTTTAAATTTTTTGTCTAAAAATACCTTTCACTGAGAAAAGAGCTAGACAGAGAAAGGGCTAGAGACATAGATTAAGCTCACAATTAAGATTATTTCAATAAGAATCATGTTTAGAGTTTCACTTTTACTGCATCTAGACTAAAAATAAAAAAACAACAACAGAAGTTCCAGCACAAAGTTATTACATAAGGATTTTATTTCCTTCTCAATTACACAGATCTACTCCATTCAACATTGGGAAAAACAATTCCTAGAAGAATCATTTCGTGTTACACTCATATAACAAATATTAATTCTGTCAACAGAACTGGCCAGATATTGAGTAGTAATTCTGTCAATAGTAATAAAATTATTATTATAAACATCCCTACATACACACATAATCACAAAATGGTGAGATTTTGCTTTAAGTCTCAGAAGAAACATCCTTTTTCCATTTCACATCTAAGCTCCAAAGGCTCATTGCACTAAGCCTCCTCCTAGCTAGGCTATGGTTACTTTTCTACCTTCTCTTCCTCCTTCCCAATATTTTAGCCCCATGATTCTCCAGGTATAAATGTAAAGAATCATTCTGCTGATTTAATCCAACGTTCATCCATCTTCTGAGTGACTGGTGTTCAATTCATCGCTACTTATGAATAAAAGCTACTTGTGGGTAACTTGTTAACTGACAATAAAAGTCAGTGTTTGTCAACTAAAATTAACAAGAGACTCTTTAGTATTATACTAAAAGACTGGCTACCACAAAATGGGTGGCAATTTTGTAAATATCCTACTGCAAATATGCATATAAAATCAGTTGGAAATCCTGCAGTTCTCAGAAGTCCACTATCACTGTTTGGAGGAATTAGTGGTAACTTTCAATTGCTGCTCTTCTTGCTTTTTAATCTTCCATTATGGCTCAATCAACAACATCATTTTCAAGTTAGTTTGATATATGCTCTGAATAATGATAAGTGTTACATCAAAAGTACCCTTATTTAGAAATTCTCCAGTAATTAGACTTTGACATGTACATGTCATGTTTCAAATACGAACAACACTTCAATTGCTAAAGCACATTTATCATCCTTCCCCAAATTTATTTGTACATAATAGTCAGCACTGCCAATGAATTCTTTTCAACTGGAAAGCAGGAACAGGCTGGTTAAGTAGGTAATGGGGTCCTGCCTAAGTCATTTGAGGTCAAAAAATTTGGCATCACTGCCTCAAACAAGCAAGCTGCTCTAAGCTGCCAGGCCACGCTGCTTCCAGCCAACTCATCTTCCCAAATTTTTTCTCTTAACTACTTTAGGGAATATTACAAACTCATCCCACACATTATCTTTTAATTTTCACAGCCCCATAATATTACTCATGACTTCTCAGAATCTCACACCCCCTTAACTGACCTTCGCTATCTTAAACAATTCCTTGTCCAGGAAAATCTCTGCTCTCCAAATTTCCATTTTTATAAGGAAAACTCACACTTTAAACTATAACATTCATAAAACATCCTTTCTTCATGCCCAAGGAAAGGAGTCTCAGACCCAAGGGACAGCATGGAATGCTTTCTTCCTGCAGTCTCCCTGGAAGTAGATTTTCAGCTCTTAGATGTGAGAGCACATCCTTCTTGCCCTCACTCCCCAAACTCAGATTCCTTTGTATGAAGGGTCAGATCCATCACCTCATTCCATTGTACCCCCAATCATCAAAGAAAAGCAACTGGAGAGCCACTGAATAAGCCAAGATTTTGACGTTTGAGAGGTGAGGGAAGGGTGGCAACATAATCGAATCCCATATATTTTTAGAGTTTTCATACATGCTCTTCGAATGATCCAAGAGCTCATGCCTTCTCTCATATTTGAGGCCTAGCAGTATTATTCTACAGAAAATCTTGGTTTTCTGTTCTATTTTATTATGAGTTTTACAAGCATTGTGTTTTCTTTTTCTGATTCCTTGATCTTCAGTAAGGGCCTGTTGCCACCTAGTGGATTAAACAAGAATAAAAGCCACTGTTTATTCCCACCTCTGTGCTTCCAAAAGGTACCACTAGATGGAGACTTCAAATTTGAAGAAGGAAAGAGCCTAAAACTATCTAGAAAGCCAGCTAGTTTTGGTTCCTGCCTACATAAAAAACTAAGTTTCACAGAAATTAAACAAAAAGGAATGTGTCCAAAATAAAGAATTAAATAAAAATAAAAATCTTTTGGAGTAAGTATTGCAAGGAGGGTAAGAATATAGGCTTTGACTCTTACAAACATAATCACAAAAATCCACCAAGTTAAATTCAGCAATATATAAAAATGATAATATATCACGCCCAGATAAGGCTTATCCTAGGATTGCAGGGCTGGTTCAATTTTCACAAATCAATTTGCAATTCATCAAATTCACAGTCTTATATAAATAACGCAGAAGCAGTATTTGAAAACTGACACCATCAATGATAAAAAACAAGCAAACAAAAAAACCACCCTTAGCAGACTAGAAATACAAAGGAACTTCCTCAAGTTGAAAAAGGGCATCTACAAATAATATGCAGCTTCCTGATTTCAAAACTTGCTACAAAGCTACTGTAATCAAAACAGTATGATACTGACAAAAACAGACATACAGACAAATGCAATAGGATAGAGAGCCCTCACACATATGGTCAATGATTTTCAATGAGCTTGCCAACATACTGAATGGGGTAAACGACAATCTTTTTAACAAATAGTGATGGCAAAACTGAATATTCACATGCAACAGAATAAATGTGGACCTTACCTTATACCATATATACAAAAATTACCTCAAAATCAATCAGAAACCTAAATGTAAGACCTAAAACTATAAAACTTTTAGAGGAAACAGAGTAAAAGCTTTGGGACATTGGATCTGGCAATGATTTCTTGGATATGATACCAAAGGCTCAGGCAACAGAAGAAAAAATAACTGTACTACATCAAAATTAAAAATTTCTCTGTATAAAAGGACACAATCAACAGAGTGAAAAGGCAATCCATGAAATGGGAGAAAATATTTACGAATCATTTATCTGATAAGGGGTTAATATTCAGAACATATAAGGAACTCTTATAACCTATAAAAAATTTAAAAAAGGACATTAAAACATGGACAAAAGACTTAAATACTCATTTCTCCAAAGAAGCTCTTGAAAATATGTTTCCCATCATTGTTCACCAGGGAAATGAAAATCAAAACTACAATGAAATATCACCTCACACCTATTAGGATGGCTACTATGAAAAACACAGAAAACAAAAAGTATTAACAAGGATGCAAAAAAATTAGAATCCATGTGCACTATTAGTGGGAATGTAAAATGGTGCAGCCACTGTGGAAACAGTATGGTGGTTCCTCAAAAAATAAAAACAGAATTACCATATAATCCAGCAATTCCAGTACCGAATATATACCCAAAAGAACTGCAAAAAGGACTTGAAGAGATATTTGTACACTCACTTTTCACAGGAGCATTAATCACAATAGCCAAAAGGTAAGCAACTCAATAGCCAAAAGGTAAGCAACTCAAATGTCCATCAAGAGATAAATGGATAGACAAAATGTCATCTATACATACAATGAAGTATTATTCAGCCTTAAGGAAGCAAATTCTGACACAGGCTACAACATGGGTAAAGTCTGAAAATATTATACTAAGTGAAAAAAGCCAGGCAGGCACACAAGGACAAATACTGTTTGATTCCACTGACATGAGATACCTAGAATAGTCAAATTCATAAAGAAAGAAAGTAGAATGGTGGTTGCAGGAGGCTGGGGGAATGGGAACATATTGAACATACAGATTTTCAGTTTTGCAAGATGAAAAGAGGTCTGTGGATGGGTGGCAGTGATGGTTACACAACACTACGCATGTACTTAATGGCACTAAACTGAACACTTAAAAATGGTTAAGATGGTGAACATTATGTTATGTGTGTTTTACAATTTTTAAAAATGAAAAATAAAAAAAAGAAAAACCCTATAGCTAATATCATACTTGATAGTGAAATATTGAAGTGTTTCCCCCTAAGATCAAAAACAAGACAAGAATGTCATTCTCACCATTTTTATCTACTATTGGACTGAAAATCTTATCCAATGCAATAAGGTAAGAAAAATAAACAAAAGTCAGAAACATCAAAAAGGAAGAAGTAAAATTATCTTTATTCACAGATGTACACATAAAAAGTCTCAAGAAATTTATTTTTAAAAGTTATCAGAACTAGTAAACTATTTTGACAATCTTGTACAATACAAACTTAATATATAAATATCAATTGCATTTCTATATACTAGCAACAATCAAAAAAAATAAAAATTTAATACCATTTACTATAGCATTAAAAAATATGTAATACTTAGGGATAAGTTTAAAAAAAGATATACAAGATCTTAACTCCAATCTTTTAAAATTACTGCTGAGAAAAAATAGTTCTAAGTAAGTGGAAAGACACACAGAATTCATAGATCAGAAGACTCAATTCTAAAATTACAACTCTCCCCAAACTGATAAGGTCAGTTGCAATCCAACGAAAATTTCAGGCTTTTTTGCTTAAAAAAACTTTTGACAAGTTGATCCTAAATGTTTACAGATAGATAAAATAGCCAAAACAACTTTGAAAATAAAGAATTAGAAGACTAATTCATATATACATACAATAAAGTATTATGTGAAGTTAGAAGACTAACAGTGTCAATTTATAGATTTATTACAAAGCTAAAGTACTCCAGATTAATGGGAGAAAATATAGAGTTTATAGATTCACATATAAAAAGCAAATTATTTTTCAGCAAGTGTATTAAAAATTCAATGAGGAAAATCTTTCAAAAAATGGTGCTAAAAAATAAATATTCATATAAAAATACTGATTCCTATCTCATAACATACAAAAAATTAATTTAAAAGAGATTATAGATATAAATGTAAAAGCCATAACCATAAAGTTTCCAGCAGAAAACACAGAATACCTTTGTAACCTCAGGTTAGACCAAGATTTCTCAGAGAAGACACAGAAAGCATAAATCACAAAAGAAAAAAAAATTAATAACTTGGACCTCATAAAAATATAAAACTTCTACTGAACAAAAAAACACATTAACAAAGTAGAACAGAAACCCCAGATTGTAGAAAACATTCACAACACATATATCTTATGAAGGACATAAAAAAATAGCATAACTCAATAATAAGACAAAGAACATAATTTTTTTAATAGTCAAGACTTTGCATAGACACTTCTAAAAGATGATATATGAATAGCTAAAAAGAGCATGAAAAGGTGATTGACATAAATAGTCATCAGAGAAATGTAAATTAAAACCACATCAGTTCCATTATAGGCTCACTAGAGTGACTTTTAAAAAGTTAAAATTGACAACACACATCTACAAAGATGTGAAACAACTAGAACTCATACACTAATGGAACTGTAAAATGTATAAACAGTTCAGCAATTTCATTTTTCAAAGTTTAACACACATCTACCATATGACCTAACAATTTCTAGACATATGTAAAGAAAAATAAAAACATATATCCACAAAAACCTCATACAAGAATTTGCATAGCTGCTTAATTCATAACCACCAAAAATTAGAAACAGTCCAGGTAGCAACAGGTGAAAGATAAACTGTCATAGAGTCAATGGAATACTACTCAGAAATTTAAAAAAATAAACTGTTTAGCACCTGCAACAACATGGCTGAGTCTCAAAAACATTATGCTGAAAATATTAGACCCAAAAGAGTACATGTCATATGATTCCAATTAAATGACATTTTAGAACAGGCAAAACTAATCTATCATGACAGAAACCAGAATTTATTGTCTCTTGGGATAGAACAGTGGGATCAACTGAGAGAAAGCATAAAGAAATTTTCTAAAGGAATGGCAATGTGCTGTATCTTGATGGAACATGGATTACATGGGTGCCTGTATTTGTGAAAACTATTTGAACCTCACAATTATCTGTACATTTCATTGTAGGTAAATCATATCACTATCTTAAAAAGGCAAAAAGTACATTGGCTTTGGAAGCACACAGGCTCCAGCTCTGTCACTTACCAGCTGTGTGACCTTAGCCAAGTGTTAAACTGTCAGTTTCCTCATCTGTGAAATGGGGAGTTGAGAAGAGTTGAGAACTCAACTCTCAACAAGAGTTGAGAACAACCTCATAGAGCTGCCAGAAAGAATAAATAAGATCATGCTTCAAAACCATTAGTATTAAATGCTCACTAAGTAGTAACCAAAAAAGTTAGAAACCATTAGGTAATTCAGCAAAGGATAAACATATAGGAAAGGTTAGAATAGCTAAGTGCTAGGCAATTCACATGTAATATCTTACTTATTTTTTTAAACAACCCCTATCAAGAGTTATTACTGTTTTATGGATGAAGAAACTAAGATTCACAGGTTGCCTATGGCCACTCAGCAAGGAAGTGTCAAAGACACAAACTCATGTTTTTTTCTACTGCACCACGTTATCTTCCACTACGTTCCCTTTCAGCGACATAACCCTGTGACCGCAGGAGAGCACAGTTCATATGAAAAGCTACTAAGGCTCCCCTCGTTCTTGACAGTATGGTAATGTCAAGCCTGACACGGAACGGAGGCCAATTCTGATAGCTTGATTGGTGAAAGGAGGCAGAGGGGCAAGGAGAAGCCTGAAAATGCTACTCGGGGCTTTTACCCTGTTCTTGGGCTTCAAGATGGCTCCTGCCACGTGAGGACACTGATTCCCCTTCCTTAACGCAATTTCAAGATAACAGAATTCTGAAATGCATAATTTTGATCTAAGTGAGAAGCCGAAGCCTGGGTGGCTCAATTTGGCAAAACAGCCTTGGAAACTTGGCAGCTGAAATGAAAACCAGAGATTCTTTTTTAAAAAAATACATACTCTTATCTTTTTTCTTAATACAAGAGCCTCATTTTTAAAAAAAAAATTAAAACACAGAAATCATGAAAGTTAGCCTGCAATCCCATTTGCCCAAAAATACCACTGTTAACAAATAGCTTAGTGTATCTTCTTCCAGACTAAAATCTGCCTTCTCCTTAATGATTCTGTAATATTCTACTGCATGGATAACAACAATTCATTTCACTAGCCCCCTATCAAACTTCTGAGCTATTTCTTTTTTTTTTTGCTATTATAAATTCTGAAAGGAGTAATCTGTGAATATACATTTTGCATATCTGTCATTTCTCATAGAATAAATATCTATAATATGTATAAATTGCTAAATCAATTTTAAATTTTAAACTAATAACTCTATAAAAATAAACCAGCACATTCTTAATTTTTACAGATATTAGATTCCACTCATAAGAGTTCCCATTTTCCCACAACTTCATCTGCACTGATAATTATCATTGTTTAACACAAGCTGCAAACTCAGATGCCTACAGAAGACTGACAGGAAACATAAGTGGATGAAGAAGGCCGTGTGGTTTTATGGCAAACCTGGAAGTGCATGCTCACTTAAAGAGGTAGTCACCACTTTGTTCCAGCCAACAGGTGCCACATAAAAATCCAGGCACAGTGTTAGATCTTCCAATTTATCATGAAGGCCAGAAACTCAAATTTTTATGAAACTCTTGCAAGGTTTAAATGTTGGCAACTAGCACGCTTTTATTTAAACATCCAGGTAATCAAAATACATCTATAGGCCAGACTACATTTAGTACATGGAATTTTGTGCTAGGTGAAAGAGATTTAACACTGCATTTTTGCTTCGAATCTTATTATTCATAAAGTTTATCTTTTCCTATGCTTACCAATAGAGGATGTATTTGTTCAATTTCCATTCACAGTGACTGGCAGCACCCTCCAAAGAAAAGGTGCTTATCTTTTTTTTTTTTTTAGATTCATATCTACAAGTACTGGGGGGGCGGGGGAGTATGTAACTTCAGGTACAGAGACTAAATAAAGAGTGGTCTAAAGTGTGCCCAGAAAAGGCATGTGATGACTCATTTGGGACTGAGTTGCTATACTGTCCTCGGCATACATAGAGCACCACAAGATTTTTAGAGAAAATACTAATTTGTAAAACTATGCATAACTTTGAAGAGGGTGATTTTAATAATGTTAAGGTTTCCCTCTACTACTCAATATATTCATCTAACATGGCAAACTTTCTCTCTGGTGAGACAGCAAAAAAGAAAGAGAAGAATTTCCACACATTCCCCCTTGTTATCATATACTGAATTTCAACAACCACTTTCAGCTTTTTTTTTAGATGAGAAAAACAAAGGTTTATATGAATCTCTGCTCTCAAAATGTTACTGAGTACTGCTCCTATAGAAAGAACAATTTCGGCAGCCTATCCAGCTTGAGAGTTTATTATCATTCCTTCTTAGTCAACCATTACAAATCTCCAGACCCAGATGTTCACGCATTCCCTGCAACCACCAGAGATAATGGCAGAGATCCATGACTCTCCAAGGACCCAACAACAGCCTCTGAATGCAACTATCTTTTCATCAATTGTAAACAAGTCCTAAACTCTTGGCTCCATAGGGAGTCCCTACCAAGTCAGTATAAACTCTGAAATAGGGGCAGAGGTCAAGGGGATGAGGGTTTGGCCTAAGCTCTGGATCTCATGCTACCCCCACCATGTTCAAAAGAATCCTTATCAGAAGGGAACGCCACAGCAAAAGGTCACATTCAGGAGACTTGATCTAGCCGTGATCCAGCAGATTCTAAGCAAGCTCTTGGAAAAGTTAGGAACGTGAAATACCTAAATCACTAACAGAATGCAGTGGAGGAAAGATGACATAAAGGGAAAACAAGGGAGATTTGTGAACTTACCTTCATTTGTTTCAGGAAAGAACCTGTCTGATAAATAGTGCATAACTTCTGAGCCTGAGCCACAGAAGAAATCTCTTTGGGAACCTACTCCACAGTGAATTATTTGTGTCCAAAATCATTCTAAAATATGCAAAAGAGCTCAAATTATACTTAGAACAGCCTTTATTCTTCTGTTCATAAAGGCCCATTTAAAAAAAAAAAAAAGCCCCATTAAATATATTAGAAATCATTATACTTCCTTAAACTCTTCCATTAGCTTTTGAGACCTGTCCCAGTCAAGACACTGGATAGAAGATTAATTAAAACAGCAGCTCTGAAGTCTTAGATACTTCTCCACTATGTACTCAGGGGTGAGTCAATTACCCTCCCCAGGCCTCAGCATTTTCATCTGTAAAATAGGTATAGTATCTTTTTAAACAGTTTTTTTGAGTCCTTAATGAACAATGCAAGTGAAATATTTAGTGTGTAATAAGTACTAGCTATTATTATCATTAGTTAGTAGAAGTCACATATTATCATATTTTGTGTCTCTTCCTAACGTTTATAAACCAGAGTCTTTTGAGGGTAGGAACTATATCTTAGCTTGGCAGACATCGAAGAGGAAAAAGGGAAATGGGGAAGGACGAAAAGAACAATAAACTAGGTATTACAAAGTCAAGCTTAAAATTAAATACATTTATATGATATTACCCTTCTTACTCCCACTGAATACATGCGAAGTACCTGGTACATAAGGAATACTTGCCAATAAATCCTAATTTTCTTTCCTTCCTTGATCTCTAACATACAGCCTTTAAGTCCACTCACCTCAGAATACATTTGAGCTTACTGAACTGTTTCCTGAGATTAAAAACTGTGACCTATAGTTTGACAACTAGGAATGGACCCATTAGGCTATGATACAGAATACTGGAATTCTGGATAGAACCTATGATTCTATCTGAGATGTACATTTCTCTTTTGTAGCTTGAAGGATCAACAAAAGTCTCTTTGAGATCCCAGAATGCTTTACAGAATACAAAGGCAGAGCAAGCTAGTGATGTTAGGCTCTTATTCTAAAGCTCATCTATGGGTCCCTGCTTGGTGGGCATCTATCGGTATTGCAAAAAAGGGCAAAGATTAATTTAACTTTCAAGTTTCTTTTTAAATGCTCATTTACCTACATCCTTGATCAGCAGGGATTTTCTTCCTCAGCATGTTCTCTATGAGGCCTTGCTACTGACCCAAGAAAAAGTACACAATCTGAATATTTGTTTTAAATGAGCAGAGGGTTAACTTCTTTAGTTTCCTAAGAGGTTAAATAAATGCGTTGGCAGACGGTCATTTGAGAGGTTACCTACTGCTGGTTGGGGGAAGTCAACCAGATGGTAAAGAACAGTCTTGGTCAAAGTGGTCAGCAGTATGTGAGCTCAGTATATATAGTGAGGGAACTACTTACTTGAAGCAGTAACTTACACCTGCTAACATCTGGAATGATTTATCTCTATATCATTAAGAAACACAGGCTAGTTTAATCGACTAAAGTATAGTTACAACACACCATAAGTACAGAGAGATTGAGAATTTCAACATTATGCTGCATAACCTAGAACAGAATACACTTGATTGTGTTTACCAGTGACCAAGCATTATTCTCAATACATACATTATTTCATTTAATCCTCTCAACAGCCCTGTAAAGTAGGAATCACTTTTTATTGTTCCCATTTTACAGATGGAAACACTGAGGCACAAAGAGGTTAAATAACTTAGCCAAGATTACAGAGCTACTAAATATTGAAGCCAAGTTAAAATCATGGACACTTGAGCCAGAGCCCATGTTCTTAATTCTGAAGAATTTTTTTTTACATAAAAAGCTAAAGGGATCAACTGAAATGCAGATAAAAACATGTGTGGCATTATTTATAATGTAGAAGAAACTGGAAACAATCCAACTGCCCCAAAATAAGAAAATGGTTAAATAAATCATGGTAAAGTTATTACAATAAAATATTATCCTGCCATTAAAAACATTTATGAAAAATGTTTTATGACTTGGGATGATACTCTCAATGTAATGCTTAGTGGTGGGGGGCAGTAAATATACAAAACTGTATGTATATTACAATTCACATTTATTTGTTAAAAAAAAATCAGCTGAGACACAAACAGAAGGACATATTCTCAAATAAGAAATAATGGTTATTTCCAAGTGGTGGGATTGGGAGTGTTTATATTTTTCTTTCAGTGTTTTCCACAATGAACATGCATTGTCCCTAATGTCAGTTTAAATAAAGGAAGTTTTGTCTTTTAATCAGGCAATACTAAGATCCTTAAGGAGTTGATAAAAAAAAAAATAGCTAAAAAGCTTTTAGTGTGTCTAATTTCAAGCAGTTACTTTCCTTGAGGTAATAAATACCTTTGAACATTAAACAACATAGTCAACACATACCAATGAGAATGCTCATCTTAAACTTTGGAAACTGAATTAAAATGAGTATTTTAAATTTTGGTCAATATTATCCTCTAATTATTTGTAAAATTAGTTTACAAGAAGAGAAATGGATTTAACTATTTAAAGGCCAAAAACTCAGGAATGGCTTTGCTGAACTAGATAATAAGGACAAAAGTTTGACTTCGGAGGAAGAACAGCTGTTGCTAATCCAACTATTTACCCTTTGACCC
Organism: Macroglossus sobrinus; assembly: GCA_004027375.1. Taxonomy (NCBI): domain Eukaryota; kingdom Metazoa; phylum Chordata; class Mammalia; order Chiroptera; family Pteropodidae; genus Macroglossus; species Macroglossus sobrinus. Next base: position 239,716 of record PVKZ01000765.1, read on the forward strand.
TCTATCTGGCCAATGACTGAACAGTATCAATTGTTTTCCTGTATTATGTGCTGTTTACAATCCCTGAGAGGCATGAAAGGAATTAATAATTTAGCCTAAAAAGCTGACAGCCTTTATTGGGGAACCCCTTGTCTGTGGGACAGAAATCAGAGCAAGTAGCTATCCTAAAGTCACAGGTCCCTTTACTGTTCCTGTTTTATAGCCTAATTGGCCCCCAAACATAAATCAATTATTTCTCCTGTTTTAAGCAACAATGACTTCTATTCTCTAACTTCCCTTGTATCAAGCCAGTCCTTGTTCTCTTGAGTTTTACAACTACACAGTAAACATGATGGCCGAGGAAAAAACTTGGGAGCAGGACAGACTAAGGTTATTTCGTAACAGAAGCACAGAAAGGTTATGCTGTTTTGAACTTCTCTTGACCTTTGACTGCCCTTGTCCTTAGCTTATGCTAATGGGCAGGGTACAGAGATACTTCTTGTAGAAATGAACTTAGCCTGAACCTGTGTCGTAACATTGGACTCCAGAAAGCCCAGGAATCATAGGAAGGCAACCAGAGTGTGAACAGCTGCCCATATTCTAAACATGGCTACCCATCTGCTCTGTCACAGAAAAGGAAAAAAATAAAAAAAGAAAAAAGGCCATTCGAATTGAACAAGTCAGTCCTTCCTCATCTAGTTCCAAAAACATCTCACCTGTTGTCCCAAGCTTGCTGTCTACAACCACTGTGGGGCACAATGGGAAATCAGAAAAAATGGTATTTCCGGTTCCAAAATAAGCAAGTATGAGCAGGCAGGCTTTCCCTATCAGGAATTTGGGGATTAGGGGAAATACTGGAACCTCTAAATTCCAAAGATGCATCACAGAGAAATTCCTATTGTTTTCAATCTTACATGCAAAAGTCATGAAGTATTAACACAGGAAACATCATTCCTTCCCAGTCAGAAGCCAAGGAATTTGCAGTATCAACAACCACAACCAATTCAACAAAATACACACTACCCACCCTGATCTTGAGGATTCTTATCACTCAGTGGGGCTGAGTACGTTCATTTAAACTCCAAGACTGGTTCAGATTGAGATAATACATTTTTATTTCTGCCTATTTATTAGTTGAATATCATATCTTCATGTATTTCTTCAAAGAGAAATAAAAAAAAAAACACTACTAACTTCACAAAGATAATATGGGGAATACGGAGAATATCATCCCCATAAGCTAAGTACAACTTTGAAAATAAAAGTGATTTTTTTTTAGGTGCCTCCTTTTCTCTACTGATATATAAAATTACGATTGAATATTTGTTCATCTTCATGAAATGGAGAGATCCATAAATCATCATATCTAGCTAGAAATTCTATGAAGAAACATTAAAGAAGTTATTATCAGTTGACTCAGAAAGAAGAATCACTCACTCAATAATAATCTTGATGAGAGTATCATCAAGGGCCTTTCCTAGAAAATGAGCTATTTTCAATTGCTACTAAATGCAGGAAATGAGAATAAGTTTGGGTGCTATGTCATAAATTAAAGGTTTAAAAAATTTTTTTCAAATAATTTTGGATAAGAAAATATTTTCTAATTGACAATTACCATATGAGGGCAGGACCTAGACTTACTTGTGTAGCCCCAGAGTAGATACTGGGCCTGGACCAGAGAGAACACTCAATGTTTAACAGAGTTCTCAATTATCTGGCATGTTTTGTATACAGTTCTATCTGAAAGATTATAAGGCATCTCAATGTCCTCCCTAGTGTTCAAAATGCTTCTAAGAAAAAACCATGGCTCAAGAATTTACCTTTTCCTCCTCCTCCTAAATAAAGGCTATTCATAAGAGAGAGACAAAGAAAAAATAGTGTGTTCACTCACAGGTACTAGGATTTCAGGTGTCAGGGCGGGGTAAACTGAGGCTACACTACCTACAAAACTAATTCTGAACTTTCCAATTTCTGGAAAGACAAATTTATTTCCCTGGTATTTCGTAAGCATTGTATCACAATTAATGAGTAAGCACTGTATCACAATTAATAAGTATAAAAAACGTTTATACTATTAAGGGAGGTGGGGGGGTGCGATATATGAAAAGCTCCACAACATCAGAGAGCTGATATTAGCCAGGAGGGTGAGAAGGTGAACTTTACCACTTACCTCAACAGCAGATTTGTGACAAATAACCAACCATGACCCTAAAAAGTACCAGAACTAGAAAAATAATTCTAGATCATCTCATGGATTCTTATTCAACCTTTTGGCATTATAGCAAAATGAGGTCTGCATATACTAGACGTTCCCATGTCCTACTTCTAATAGCTATAAGCATATCTAAGAATGATGTGTGCCACATTTTAAGAGCACTGGAAACAGAGATGATTATCTATGATCAAGACTTGGCCCTGAAAAGCATCATTTAATTAGATCTTGAAATGGTCACTTTCATACCTTAACTTTACGAGTGTAGACGAAGGTGCTTCAGAAATTAAACTATAATACAAAAGTTATCCATTTTAAATATCTAAACCAAACATAATCCTTATTTGAAATAAATTATGTCAAAACTTTAGGGAAGTGGTTGTGGATATATGGTTGTATATGTGCATAAATAAAAGCATAAAATTTTTGTTTTTATTGGCTTCTTGGGAGGATGGATAACAGGGCAAAGAAATTTTCAACAAATCAATTTTCTATTAAATGGCTAGATCCTGGCCACTGAATATTAGGAGAAGAAAAAGAAAACAACTAGAAAAGATATAATGCCCTCTCCATAATTGTAAATTACAGTGAAATAAAATCTGAGTCAATAATGCCTATCAATGACACCTTAAGTTATACATTTAAAAGTATACGCACATGTCCTTTTTGAGTCATGAACACTTGGTAACATTCAGAACTTACTAGTGCCTGGGTCGAGCTCTGCCAATTCATCCTGACAAAAACCTAAAGAGAAAACAATAGGGAAAAAAAGATTATGATTAGTGAATTACTCCAAAGTGATTCCAGATGAAAATGCAAATATCATAGGGTGTTAAAAATAAAAATCCAGACTCAGAAGTCAAATTTGGATTTAAACCCTAGCTCTCTCTATAACATTTACCTACTGTATATCCCTCTCTGACCCTCCATTTCATCATCTTTAAATTAAAAAAAAATAGGAACAGCATTTACCACAGAGTAGTAATGAGAATTAAGAGAGTTACCAATATAAAGTGCTTATTTAGCACAGTCCTTGGCACACAGTAGGGGCTCAATAAACAACAGCACAAATAATCATGAGTAAGCATGCAATGTTAATTGAAATAAAAATTCACAGGAAAATTATAATTTATTTAGTATCTGTCATGTTATTCTTAACAATATCAATTATTTTCCAAAAGTAAAATATAGAAAATATGAACTTAACAAATATCAAACCAGGTAATTTTACTTAAAATTTTCACAGATGCTGAAGAATTTTACCTATACACACAAATGGAAGCGATTCTTCTACTAATAAGTATGGGATTCAAGTTGGAAATGAATACCTCTCAACACATATTTCAGGCCCCAAACGTCTGAGCTACATTTGGCTGACTGGTGTGTAACTATCACACTGAAGAGAAAAATCAAGCACGGCAAATGGCAAACACACAGGTGTTCTAAACACAGTTGATGAAAAGTTCTTTTTTCCTGGAATGATTGCTGACCTTTTCCAGTTTGCTTTCTACTCATTATCAGTTTAAATATTTCCTCCAAAAAGCTTTTTACTGCCTCCCTTACCTCTGTCTCATATGTAAGGTCAAAGCTCCATTATAATTTTCTATAATAAACAGTGTACTCATCAACAAAGAATTATTTGTTCATTGTCTGACTCCACTATTAGAATGTTCCACGGGAAAGAGACATGGTCTGTCCTGTTTACAGCTGCATCCCCTCTCACAGGCCTAGCACAAAGTAACTGTTCAATAAACATCAACTATAGTATCTCAATAGTAAATTCGAGAATTATGGAGCATAACTAGGACTACAGGAATATGAGCGCATTTTCTGTAATCACAGCTAGGCAACCAGAAGCCAAACCAGCGACAGGGAACATGTGGAAAAAGATTCCAGTAGCAGATAAACCGTTTAAACACAAAAACTCTGAAAGTTCTTTGCAATCCTAAATATTTTGGGCACACCATTCACCAAACATGCCACACCCCTGCTGGCCTTCCTGTGCTTCCTCCTCCTTCTCCACTGGGTGAAGAACTAGTCATCCTTCGAGTCCAGCTCAAATATTACCATCACTGTAAACATGGAAAAAAGGAGAGGCCTCTCCTGCATTCACCAAAAGATGAATGAACAATTTAAATATCTGCCTCTTCCACTAGAGAGTGAACTCCACAAGGGTAGAGACCACGCCATATGCATCTGCAGAGCTGCTGCTATGCTCAGAACAGACGCCACCATATTATGAAAGGTGCTCAAAAACAAGATGAACTAAACATAAAACACAAGCCTGCTTCTAGATCACAGTCTGGGGGGAGACAGTCACAGAATCCGAAAACGTAAGTCTAGCCTGAAAAGTGTTTGAAAGGTCTGAATGAGAAAACCTGATGTGAAACACCACTGTTTGGAAGCTGCTAAACACTTCACAGATGAGATGCCTGTGAAGGCTCACCTCTGAGCAACTTTAAAGCCTTTCCACAAAAAGGCAATGGGAATCAGAAAAGCTGTGGAGATGCCAGGCAACAACAACAAAAAAAAAAAAAAACATCATTACACATGGGTTCAATACTGAATATCCTGCCAGTGTGAAACTGGGAATAAACATTCACTTCATATAAACTGACTCAAAAATAGAACGAAAGCACGAGAAGGCAAGGTAGTATAATGGAAAAGTTAGACCTCTCCTAAGTTCTAGTCCAAGCTATTTTTAGTTACATGACTTTAGGCAAGTGGCTCCCTATTCTGGACCTCGATTCTGAACATTAAATGAAAGGGTTTTACTAGAAGTCTCAAGGAAGAACAAAGCCTAATGCATTTTCTAAAAAGAAACTATCTGAACTCAGAGTAACTAGATAATATACAAAGCGAGGGTGACTAAAAAACAAAATACTAAGAAAAATAGGTTAAGTGACCACCTATTGCTTTTATCTGCCTAGCAACACACTCCCTTCTTCTATTAATGGCACTCTTTTATACTCTCAGTCCAAATGACCCAAGTAGGATGGACTTTAACCTTGCTATAAATTGGGGTTAACAACAGGGTCTATCTTATGGATCTGTTAAATGAGATAGTATATATAAAGGCTTTGCACAGTACTTGACAAAGTCAGAGCTCAACATAGGTGAGCTACTACTAACTAATCCCTAGGGTCCATCCAACCCAGTGATGTGTCTGTGGCAGCAGAGAGCAGATTATAGGAGGGTAACAACTGACCTATTCATGACATCATCCTCAAATACCTGGGATGGAATCCTAACATCATTAATGTCAGTCACTTTAGTTACATGCTGTGATTCTTGAACCTTTTTTTATATTATGAGCCTGTAAATTGCTTGATGTGGTGATTTCAGGTATATGCTACCTGCTGAGGAAAGAAGGACTCTTTATATTTGCCTTAAAGCAAATTCCTTTCATGGTCACGAAGAGCCCTGATTATGAAATTCAGTAACTGTGTCTACATTCCCTTCCACCCAGCCCTGAGACCATTGGCTAATGATGTTGTCTCTGGTTTTACAGATCATCTCCAGTGCAGGAGGCCCGAGGAAATATGGAGAACAATGCTAATCCTACCTCCTGATGGCATGTGAATGGAATGGCTAGATCTGGCTACCAAACTGAGAGTCTCACTCACCCAGATTCTCGGCAAACAGATCTAGCTAGCAAAATGATTCCTAGCTAGAAAAATCCAAATCACTACTAGAAGTAACCCCAACATGTGTTCAATTCGATTCAACACAAACGTAAAGGATATCAGAGTTATTCAGTAAACAGAGTTATTCAGCAGACTCCTAAGCCACATAAACATATTCCAAAACCATCTGCCTCACAGACTACAACACATTAAACAGATTAGGTAATATTCTGAGAAACCAGGGTCTTTGGCTGGTGATTCAAACTGCTTTAAAAAGAGACAGACAAGAAATACAGATTGGTTCCTAAGATGACATATCACCAAATCAGCGTGCTCGTGAGCAATCTGACATCTAGTGTGAATCCTGTATTTACCTCTTGAGAAGACAGATGCATAGTCAGTCTGAGTTAGATTTAGATTTGAACCCCAGATTTGCCACTATTTTTGTTTAATTAACTACCCTATGCCTATTTCCTGAAATGGGGATAAAACTAACCACACCTTGTTCAACTGTTTTGAGATTAGGAGAATATACATATATCACCTACCTTATGGCAAGTGATCAAAAAATGGCTCTAAGTCTAGGAAAGTTCTTTAATACAAAGAAAGATCCAGTCGAAAAGCTTTTCTCCAATAGGCATTTGGCAAAAAAGAAAAAGATTAGTGACACCTCAATCTATGACTGGCTATAGTGAAAGGTTTAAAAGTTACTTATCTTACTTATCTTTTTCTTTGTTTACTATTCTTCCTATAAAATCATGTATTTACCACAATAGGATCTTAAACTTTCAGTACCCAATTTTTTCCAAATGTGAACAAAACTTATGGGTAATGCCAGTAAACAAATTCAGACCTGAAACACTAGCTGATTGTAACCTATAATGTGTCTATTACAAAGGAAGTTAAATGTTACTCTAGGAATATTTTAATTTAATTTGACAGTAGGAAGGCAACATGGTACAATAGAGAGCTGGATCCCTGTCAGAACTCCAAGTCACTCTGTCTACTTTGAAGGTTCAGTAGCCCACAGGCAAAATTAAGGTAAGGCCTTTAAAAAGTAAAACTACACAATTCTAACTGAACATCACATTTTTCCTCAAAACAGAAATTATATATACACCCTTCATGATCTGGCTATCACTCCCACTTTCTCTCTTGCTTCTCCCCACTTCCCACCCAACAGTGTCTACTCCGTCCATACTGAACTATAGGCATACCTTGTTTTATTGAGTTTCGCTGAGGTTGCTTTTTTTTACAAATGGAAGGCAAGACCCTCCACTAGAAAAAGATTTTGACTGGTCTTATTGTAATCCTCACTTTACAGTGATGCTCTAGAACAGAACCGCAGTATTTCCAAGATCTTCCTGCATAGTGTAGCTCCCTGCATCCAACATGCTGTTCAGCCTCCATTCCTTCACACGTACTATTTTCTCTACCTGAGCCCACCCCCATTCACCATTCTGAGGCGACGATCTGGGTCAGGTCTCTAACTCTAACCCTTCTCCTTTCCCCCTTCCCTCACCCACACATACGTGAGTCCACGTTAGGTAACACACATACAGTAAATGAACCTATTAGTTTTCCAGGGACCTTTGAAAGAGAAGGAAAAAAAAAAAAAAAGGCTTCAAAATCCAAGAAACACACAAACCAGACCTAAAAATTTGAAATTAAAACATTTTAATTATATATAAGATATAACATTATTTCAACTGGTCAACTGCAATTCAAGTTTTATAAACTGTAATTTTAAATGGGAGATGTGAAAGGAAGCAGAGCTTCCAGGAGTTAAGTCAAGGGTCTAAAGCGGTTTTGAAACTTCTGGTTAGTTAGGTGCCCCTTCTCTGTGCCCACAGGTTCCTGCGCTTCCCCAACCACACCCCGATCAGGGCCACGACTCTGAATTCAGGTTCTAGAGAAAGTTGTCTTCCAAACTCCAGAACAAAAGTCAAAAATCTTTACCCGGGATTTGTACTGATTACAACAGTCACCCACTGGTCCTTTCTGGACCAAGCAGCTCTGGTCATTTGTATCAGTTTTCCATCTGCTTTATCTCCCCTGATCATGATTAAGTCCCCAATGAAATCTTTCAGTCAGATGTGGTCATAGCACTAACAATAGTCCCAGTCTCAAAGCTGAAGGATGCCAGAAGAATGGCTCAGTAAATTTTTAGGAACTACTTCTTTCTCCAAAAAGCAATGGTACTAAACAATGGTACTAAACTTATTTTCTTGCTAAAATATCAAATCCTAAGAAAAAATAACAGTTCATTATTCTCTGCTTTTAAAGTCTAGAACAGTGATATCCAATAGAAATTCCTACGATGATGGAAATGTTTTCTATCTGAATCACTATATCACTGTCTGATACCTGGAATATGACTAGTGCAACTGAGGAACTAAATTTTAAACTTTATTTAATTTGAATTAATTAAGGTAGCCACATAGGCTCAGTGGCTTTATAATGAACAAGGTAAGACTAGAAAGAAGTCCCATCTGCTAAATATGTTATGCCACCTTTTGGATTGTCACCACTTTAAAGAAGATGAACTATAGTAATGCTTATGTTAGTTTTATTTACTATCCAATATTTAAGTGTATCAATTGTCTACAGAAAAATATTTTTATTGGCCTGCAAATATAAACAATCACTTATTCCTTCAAATGTTATTAAGTATTACCTGCCCACCCTGTAGTAGGCCCTAGGCCTGGAAGACATGCATATGAATAAGACTGATCCCACTGTTAGAGAATGAATAGTCTAAAGGGGTACAGAACAGACAAAAATTAACTACAGAGCACAAAAATGTGAATGTGCTTACTGCCACTGAACTGTACACTTAAAAATGGTTAAAAAGGTCAATTTTATGTTGTATTTTACTACAATAAAAACAAATGAAAGCCTAATAAAGATAATAACTTTAAAAATTAACAGTAGAGAGTGAATGATGGACAGATAGACGGAGAAAGATGGACAAGACTGAATTGGGAAGTGGTATAGAATAGTAAGAGCATAAATTCTGATATGAGAATAGGTTTGAGTCCCAGGACCATCACTTAATAAGTGTGTTAGGTTAAAAAGTTACTTCACCTCTCTGAGCCAATGTTCTCAACTGCAGACTGTAAGGATTCAGTGATATGATACACTTAGGTCAACGGAAAGTGCTTGGTAGTTGTGATAAGTATTAGTGAGAAAGCAGAAGCAGCAACCATAGGGCCAAGGGCATGTACAAGGGATCAGCATTTACCAAACAGCTATTTGAGAAATGTATGCAGAGGAAGCCACATGTAAAAGACATGAACAGAGAGGAAAACAGAGTATTACCTGATAATTTGATATGACTGGAGCACTACCCAGGGCCATATCATAAAAGGTTTTAACTGCCATAGATGGGATGTTTTTGCCTTTTATTCTCTAGGTAATAGAGTCACTGAGGAGAGAAAATAAACATACACCTAGGAAGTATGTCAATACCAACCCAACTATGACAGTTCAATATAGATGCTCTATAATTTCGGCCAGGAAAGTAAGAACACAAGGAGTTAAAAGGAAAAAAAAAGAGTTTGGTGGAGGTAGTCAACATACACATAGCAAATCATCCATAGCCCCTGAAATTGTAGGACCTCTTCCCATTTTTCAGGGCCTTCCCTCCTTTTGGTACAATAAATAGCTTGGGTAGAGGCTGAGAAGAAATGTGGCTTTTTTGGGGGGCGGGGGTGTACATTAGCTAGACACACCATGGCCTGCCTTATAGCCAGGTTTGAAGCCTGCAAGTTAATCCCAGACCCAAGCAAATATAGAAAAACTTTTATTTGGATTGGCTGACCATTAAATTCACATCTGCTTCTTTCCTTTCTATCCAGTGAGTGGGGTGCTACTTGGGCCATTGGCTTTTATTTCTCTTAGGCAACCTGACAAACCAACTATACTTCAGGAATAACAGAAAATGCTTTTGAATGCAGGGACATAGCCCCACAAGTCTATACAGCAAAAGCTGGCTGGCAGAGCTTCAAGTAATATTTCCCTTTCTCTACCTACAAATGCCAAGGTCACACTTTTTAAAGTACAACAAAAACAATGCCCTTTTCCTAATGTTATTTTCTTGATGTGAAATCTTAGGGGTAAATAAAAGGAGTGGGAGGAAGGGAAGCCAAGAATTCTCAATTATATAACCTATTGTGCCCACATATTTGCTCAGCTTAAATGCTGCTTATAAGAAGTATCTACATTTCTATGGAAACATTAATAACTTCCATCTGATCAACCTACATCACCTTCCATACCATTTTTCAGGCTGCTAGCTTTGTAATTACAGCCTTGAAATCAGACTGAAGGCAGAAAAGCCAGCACAAGACTATGACATTTCAATTTAAAAAAATAAAAACAGTACACAGCTTCAAGGCTGCGGGTACAGAATCACAAGGTGAAAAGAGTTTAGGAAGGCAGTTTGATTTGATGAGTCAGAGGTCATTAGTGTTTCTATGGAAATATAGTACAGGCATTTCTCAGAAAACTGCATGTACTAATGAGCCTCTGACATCTTTCATTTATAATTTCCGGTTCTCTGGAGTAGCAAAAGGGATTGTTGATGATTCTTCGTTCAGCCTGGAAGTTAAGGAAATTTCAAAAAGCACACAGACAAGAAAATGAATAAAATAATCTGTTAGTTGCCATTTATTGAATCTTTCCTGTAGCCAGACATTAACACTTTGTATCTTACTGAAAGTAGCTGCTATTATCACCATCTCACAGGTTTAAAGATATTATTGTACTGTGTTACATGAAAAGAGCCACAAAAGTCAAAACTAGAGAATTTCTATTCAGAGCAGTTTGGTTAATAAAACCCCACCTTTGCCTGGTACTTGCTTTACAACAGCCAGAAAGATGAGAATTTGACTTTATTTCAAAGAACAGGTCCTGACACTCCCATAACAGCAGGGCCTCAGAGTCCAAGAAGAAATACCACACCTTAGATGAGTCCATTTACAAATCTCCTTCAGAATAATCCAAGATGTCCATGTCAGAAGCAACCACAGTAACTTCACCAACCAGATCATAACAAAGTATAAAACCTTAAATGAATGAACAATTAGGCAAGAGCTAGCTTCTTTTGAAAAATTACAAGCTGCTCCCAGCAGGGGTAAGGAAAATAAAGATTTCTTTTGCTCATTTTTATTTCAAAGATTAATTTAAGCAGAGTTTTACAGACCATAAGTTAGTCTGAACATAGAGAGCTTTCGAGGTCATTTCAAAAGGTGCCCCATATCATCCTCAACAGATGGTTTGATGGAACAGTAGAAGCCAGCTCTCTGTTCAGGAAATCCATTTAGTGAGGAGCAGATGCAACCAAAGAGATGCCCCCACAAGCAGCAGAATGTACCTTTTCCTTATTCTCTTTTAAAAGCCCCGCATAAAAATGGAACAACATGGATGTACAAAGTGCCTTGAAGATGTCTGTCTCTTTGGATCAATCCTGGAAATTTATCCTAAGAAAAAGGTCAGCAATAAACAGTTCAAAACAGGGAGCCACCTAAAAATTCAACCACAGGAGAAAAACTAATTATGATACCCTACTCAAAGAAGTGTTTTGAGAACAGTATAAATATTTATCAAGAGTTTATTAATAACATGACAAAAAACTGTACTCTCAGAATGAGCTCAGCTACATTACAATACATATATACATTAGAAGGCACATTTTAGCCTATTTTTTTTCCCAGTGATTATCTCTAAGTATGGATATTAGGGCTGATTTTTCTCCCCTCCATCTTGCTTTTCTGATTGAAAATATGACATTTTTACAAACAGAAAAATGCATATTTAGAAAATCCTCAGAACAAAATGATTTGCCTTAACACTCTAAAATCATCCACTACAACTGAAGGGGCAAAAACTACCAGACACTCTCTAAATGACTTAAATTACTTATTAGAAACACAATTCTGAACACTAAGCTTTCTTACACAGTAGGTTATTAATGCCTAATGCTCAGTACCATCCTTCATCACCCAACTTCAGAAATCCATTGTGTGGCAACAAAGAGATATACCTTTAACCTTTCTGCCCAGGATTTTTGAAATCTGAAGCAAAGCTAGTTCATCTTATCTATGAAATAAGCCCAAAATAAATTTTAAAAAATTATTCAAAACTGGAGTCAAGAAGGAAGAGCAACAACCAACATGCTGTTTAACCAAAATGTTTATAGTAGTACACAAATACAAAGGATACTCCACAAACAAGATCGTAGGTGAAAAAACTCCTGCTGCTTCTTAGATGCTAAAGTTTCCTACATCCTAAAATTAAATTCAACAAATATTTACCTAGTGTTTTCAATGTACAGAGCACCATACTAGATTACAAAAGTGATACCATGATGAATAAAGTTGGCTACCCCTATATTCTTACAATCTAAAAGGGAAAATAGAAAACTGACTGGATATAGGAAGTACAAAGTAAATGTCCTAACAAAGAAACGCAGCAGTGGTCAAAAAGCACTTATTTCTTCCTAGGGGAACTGGAAGACCTGATGGCAAGTAGCACTTAAATAAGGCTAGTCAGGAAGGAAAGGGAGAACGTAAATGCAGACTGCCAATAATAGTCAGTAAACCATATATATCCTTTGGATGTCCTCACCCACAATCGGCAAATATTTCCCCCAGAGGCAGTCCCATCCTCACAGATGAAGATTATATAGATCTTGTCTAATATGTTCTCACATCTCGGATTGGGAGAGTTTTTTCCACCCACGTTTTCACCTATACTTCCCAACTGATGACCCTCAAACCTTCAATTCCAAATAAGACTATTGTCTTGAACCACAGACCATGTATCCAAATGCCTAATGTCAATATCTACCAGGTGAATCCTGTAGTGGCTGTCAAATTTAACATGTCAAATTGAACCTATTATTTCCCCCTTTGAAACATGTTTCTCCCAAGTCAGGTTTCCAGGTAAAATCAACTCTTATCCCCTAAACCAGAGATCCCTAAGGACTCTTCTTAGGTTCCCAACTTACCATCCTCCCCACAAATCCCCACCCCCATCAACCTAATCAATCACGAGGACATTCTCATTATCTCTCAAATGTCCAGACCTAGTTCAAGCTTCTCACCACCCTAGAATCTTAGACGGTTATAACTGTTCTGACTGCTACCTTTCTCCCCTCACTTCCTGAAACTTGGATTTCCTAATCCATTCAAAAATCCCGTGGCTCCTCATGTTCAACTCTTTAGCATGATATTCATAGCCTTAAAGAAAAAAATAAAGTCGATTTTTAAAAAGCTAATTTTTACTACTTTATTTCCCTGACAACTCCTGAAGCTTGTAAAGGAAATACATCCATTCCTATTTCCAAACTCTAACTCTATATAGCAATGTTGATGTTAAAGCAATTTCCTAATATTGAGATGATAATAAAGTGATACACTAGGGAAGCAAGTCACCTGATCATTAACACAAAGATAATGTTAGAGTAGCATTCTTACTTCCCTGTATCTCAGAACTAAGTGAAATACTGATAGCATCAGGCTTCCAGAGTAAGAGACCATTATTTGAGATGCGACTGTTCTCACTAAACTTCAGCAGTCCTCTCTCTAAATGTGCCTTACATGCCTAAATAAGTCAAAGTGATAATTTTCAGAAGCAAATATTGGCTAAAGATGCCATATGAGAAGAGCATATTTGTGAAGTAAACAAGGCAGACTGAAATACAGGCTGACCTGAAAATTGAAGCTGTATACCACACACTGGTTACTTATAGTCCCTACCATGTTAATCGATTGTTTTTAATTCATGTTATTCACTTTTAATTCTATTCCAAATAGTATTTAAGTAGACTAATGCTTTATTTCCTGAAAGGTATTAAGTATTAAAATTCTCTCCACTCCACACAGAGATCAACTTCTGTATCTCACGCCTGTAGAGACAGCACTGCCTCCCCATTGGCAAGGATCTGTCCTAAACCCCACAACGGCATCCTTCTCCAACATCACAGATTGGCTTTTAGATTTTGTTATTTTCCTTGGAAACATATCAAGTATCTTTAAAAAAACAAAAAAAAAATTACCAGAGGTCTGGTCAAGATGGTGGAGTAGGTAAGCTATACACTGTGCCTGCTTCCTCTCACAACCACATTAAAATTACGACCAAACTACAGAACAACCATCATTGGGAGTCACCTGAAATATATCCGAACAGAAGCCCTACAACTGGGGACATAAAGAAGAAACCACCTTAAGACTGGTAGGAGGGGCAGAACGTAGAACAGGCTGGTCACACATCTGCGTATGGTGGTGGAGAATCAGGACAGATTGGCTGCGGAAACCCCCAGGAGGAAAGAGGAATCCCAGCCCCACACAATGCTCCCCAGCCCAGGATTCCAGTACTGGGAAGAAAAATCCCACAACTTCTGGCTATAAAAATCAGTGAGACTGTGGCTGAGTGAAAGGGGTGGCTAGAGTAGCAAATGTTCTTCTTAAGGGGCTGGTATGCAGACTTACCTGCTAATGGATTCACTTGTCCTAAGCTCCAACCCTGGGGCAGTAGTTTGAAAAGCACTAAACATAAAGGGTGGAATTGAGTTGTCTGGCTTCAGGGCAAGGGCTGAAGAAACAGCTTTCTCCTAGACAAAAGTACTGGCAAAGGCCACTGTTCCTTTGTTGAGCCCTCCCCCTCCTGGAGTGGAGATGCAGGCGGCTGCCATATCTGAGTCTCCATCAACTCAGCTAACACAGGTCACCCCACCCAATTGGCAGGCCCAAGCAAGCCGCCTCCAGTGGCCATTCCATACAAATAAACTGTCTTGGTTCATGTTTAAAACTTTCCTAAAATCTCTCAAACGTTCACAAAATCCAAACGAACAGCATCTGGCCTCGGTGTGCCCCATACCTCTTGTTAAGTAGGCCCAAGCCCAGCGCTAGTGGCAGCTGGCCTTAGTCCATGGCTTGGCCTCTCAAAGCAACTCTAAGCCCAACACAGGTGGTGGCCATCTGCGGGTTGCTTGTTGACTCTTGCCAGGTAGCTTCAGGCAAAGAATAGGCTGCAGCTGAACTTGGCCTGGTGGGGCCCCTCCCAGGAGGCCCTAGGCTGCACACCCAGTAGCCAGGTTCAAACAGAGTTGGAGCACCACCTGGGGCCATATCAGAGGATAACACACCCAAAAGGCAGACTTGGAAAGCACCAGAGCCCTGCTAAAGCAAATCTTGTTCTAAAGGGTCAGCCCTTCCCTGGCCAGTCCTCACTAACAACCAGCCTGAGGGTCATTCCCTCCCAATGACGTATAAACAGCAACCAAAGCTCAATTACAACAGGAGGGCACAAACAAGCCATACAAGGGATGAAACTGGAGCAGGGAAGATGACCAGGACACTGTACCACTGGGCCCCACAGGACACCTACTGCATAAGGCCACCCTACTAAGACTGAGAGACAAAGCAGCCCTACCTAATACCTAGAAACAAACACAGGAGGCAGCCAAAATGGGGAGACAAAAAAAACATGTTTCAAATGAAAGAACAGGAACAAAGCTCCAGAAAAAGAACTAAACAAAGTGGTGACAAGCAATCTACCAGATGCAGAGTTCAAAACACTGGTTATAAGGAAGCTCAATGAACTTAGGGGAAGAGTAGATGAATTGAGTGAGAACTTTAACAAAGAAACAGAAACACAAAAATGGAGATTAAAAAAAAACATAAAAAAGAACCAGTCAGAAATGAAGAATACATTAGAGGGAATCAACAGTAGATTAAATGAAGCAGAGGAATGAATCGGCGGTTTAGAGCATAAGAGCAGAAAACACCCAAACAGAACAGCAACAAGTAAATCCAAAAAAATGAGAATAACTTAAGGGGCCTCTAGAACAACATCAAGTGTCCAACATTCGAGTTCCAGAAAGAGAGAGAGAGCAAGGAACTAAAAACCTATTTGAAGAAATAATGACAGAAAACTTCCCTAACCTGGTGAAGGAAATAGACATACAAGCCCAAGAACAACAGAGAGTCTCAACAAGAGGAACCAAGACACACCATAATTAAAATGCCAAAGGTTAAAGACAAAGAGAATCATAAAGCAGCAAAAGCAATTAGTTACCTACAAGGATGCTTACCATAAGACTGTCAGCTGATTTCCTGACAGAAACTTTGCAGGCCAGAAGGGATTGGCAAGTGATAAACAGTAAGGCCCTACAACCAAGATTACTCTACCCAGCTATCATTTAGAATCAAAGGACAGATAAAGAGCTTCCCAAACAAGAAAAAATAGAGGAGTTCATTAACCACCAAACTAGTATTACAAGAACCGTTAGAGGAATTTAATAAAAAGAGAAAAAAGGTCAAAAATATAAATAATAAAATGGCAATAACTACATATCTATCAACAATGACTTTAAATGTAAGTAGATTAAATGCTCCAATGAAAAGACAGGGTGACTGAATGGATAAGAAGACAAGACTCTTACATATGCCGCTTACACGAGACTCACTTCAGATCAAAAGACACACACAGACTGGAAAAGATGGAAAAAGAAATTTCATAAAAATGGAAACAAACAAAAAAAGCTAACAATATTTATGCCAGATGAAACTTTAAAAACAAAGGCTATAATCCCACTACTGGGTATTTATCCAAAGAAACCCGAAACACTACTTCAAAGGGACATGTGAATCCGTATGTTGATTGCACCATTATTTACAAAAGCTAAGATATGGAAGCTACCTGGGTGTCCATCAGTGGATGAATGGATAAGAAGTGGTACACATATACAATGGAATATTACTCGGCCGTAAAAAAAAAAATGAAATCTTGCCATCTGCAGCAACATAGATGAGCCTAGTGGGTATTGTGCTGGGTGAAGTAATTCAGACAAAGACAAATGCCGTATGATTTTACTTACATGTGGAATCTAAAGAACACAATAAACAAAACAAACTCATAAAGAAAAGATTCTGATGGTTGTTAGATGGGGGTGGTGAAAAAAGAGCAGGGATTGAGAGATACAAACTGGTAGTTACAGAATAGTCACAGGGATGTAAAGTACAGCATAGGGAATATAGTCGATAATACTGTAATAACTATATATGATGTCAGATGGGTACTAGATTTATCGGGGTTATCACTTTGTAAGTTATACATATGTCTCATCACCATGTTGCATATCTGAAACTAATATAATATCATATGCCAACTGTAATAAAAAAAATTTTTTAACTATTTTTAAAAACTAATGACCAGTCAAGAAAAAAGTTACAAATTTTAAACAAGCAATTTTCCAAGAGCACACCTGCCCCCACGCCTAAAAATGAAAGAGACATTACTCTGAAGTTTAGTTTTAATTTTTACATCTGCCATTAAAGCAAAGGTCTTTTAAATACTAGACTCCTTAAAGTTAGGATACTCCTCTACCGGAAGCTGGTGTTGAGATTCCAACAATGTGAGCCCTAGAATCAGACCTGGATTGGAATCCCATCTCTCCCATTACTGGGCCAAGTCATAGGACCGCAATCAAAATGACAATGATAATGTAACTACTTATAAGATTGCTGCATATAATTAGCACACAGCAAGCACACGATCAATTTCACTTTAAGAAAAAAGAAAAGGCAAACCCTTAACTGCAAAATCTGCAAAGACAATGGTTGCAAACCTAGTACTTAATTGGGCTAATTTTGCACATGAATAGTTGCTAATCACAATTCCGCTAAGAAATCAGTTTGAGACAAAAACTTTTCTTTTTAACAGGAAGAACATAAATAGTTGGATGTGTGCTCTAAGCGAGAAAGAAATTTTTTCTTTGTGATTTACAATTTAAAAGTGGTAAAATTCTAGATAGGGCACATGTGAATTGGTAATAAAATTTCAAACTCTTGGTTTGAAGTCTCAATTACTTCATACCAAGACATGCTGATAAATATTACACTGGGCTAAGCTCTGGGGTTGAAACCCTAGGTTCAAAGTGTCATAAAGCAGTGAATTATATATTTCAGTTTATGCCAACTATTAGAAAAATTTCATTAAAATGTCAATTAAACCAAGTTTGGCCCACCATATACTACACCGGTCTGGTCCCCGGGATTAGAAAACTACTGGGAATACATTTCACAAGATGATTTATCAAGAATCCACAGGAAATATTAAAAGATATGCCTACCAAAATACAATAAAATAAATATAGGAAAATCAATTCACAAAGTAAACTCCCTGAGTAAGAACTCTTCTATCTTTAGATCAGTATATTATCACTAACAGATTTCTAAGGAAATTCCTCATACTTTCTTTCCAAGTACAAAATGTTTCTACAAAGAACTGTAAAGGTTATATTTAAAATAACTCAGAAGCGAATCATTTTCTTGCATAATAGCCAGCAGAACAAACTTTTTAAACAATGAAATTAAAGATTTCCTCTTTATGTATTTTAAGAAGCAAGTGACATGATACAAAATTAGAAAAAAAATGGCAGTAAAAAATGTTTTTTCTTCTCCAAACAGTTGTATGATTTAAAAGATCAAATTAAAATGTAAACAGCCTTTTTTAAATAATGGAATTTTAAAAACTCAAACTATAATCTAGACTCCAGTTATGATAGAGGTATATCAGATACCTATTATCTTCATTGGAACATAATGCAATAAAAGTCAATTAGATTTATAATTATTATAAATGTTAATTACTAAACTACGAAAGACAATAAAATCGAAGAAACTGCCTTTTATTGCTCTTGAGATAACATGTTTTAAAAACTGCTGAAGTATCCTTTTTCAAACTTGCTTTTCCAACATTATCTAATTAAAAATCAAAGAAAGGTTTATAATGTCTTTATAGGTAGTTCAATAAGTGTTTTATGTAAGCATACAAATACCTACAAAATTACAATATGTTTTACACCCAATTTCTAGAACTCAGTAAGCACCAAGAAATGCAATGCTTGCAGAAAGACCTGAGTGCCTTAAGAGGAAATCCTATCTCACAACAATTAAATGGAGGAGAAAAAAGAGAGAAAAATATATCTAAAAACCTTTTCTATAGTACCTAGAAGTCAGCAGAGGATGAGAAGGTGGGGAAAGGAAAGATGGGTGGAGAGGGAGGCAAGAGGAATGATAAAAGGGGAGGAACGAATGAAGAAAAGGGGAGGAAGAGAAGAAAGGTAGGTAGCCTACACAGTTAAGGTCTGTGAAACTAGTGTTTCAACTAACTTCGAACAAATTTCCTCCCCTCCATTTTCTCATGCAGTAAATCAGCACACACTACCTATGTCAGTGTTTCCGAAAGTAAGACTACTGGGAGATTTTAAGTGGTACAAAGAGGAAATTCTAAAACATTCCAAAATCATTACCTCTTCAATTCTCTTAAAATCCTTGTAATTACATCAGAAAAGAAATCTCAGTTTGGTGCTAGTCTGTCTACTGCCTCTCTAATGTTTGCTAATCACCTTTCCTTAAAAAAAAAAAAAAAAAAAAAGAAGAAGAAGAAGAAGAAGGCCTGATCAGAGAGACCTGGACAGACATCTTAGCTAGAATTTAATGCAATATATTTTTTATTAAATTTATACTGTTACCTTCTATTTATGGCAAATAATTTTTTAAGATAATGACAAAATTTCCTTTTTAAAAAAACTTTGAGTTGAAAATCATTAACTATTCAATATTTAAAATAATAATATATTAAGAAATTACAAAAATTATGATGGTGATACAGAAAAATACTGGTTTAGTCGAGTAGCGGTATAAGTAGTGGTTAAGTTATTTTCAACTCTAAGCCAAAGTTAACTTTTCTGCAGTATGGGAATATCACCACATATCAAAGAAAAGTTGTGGAAAGAATTACATCAGATAGTTTCATACAGTGCCTAGCACACTCTGAGCACTCAACAACCATTTGTTCCTTCCCTTTTTAAGGATATAACCAGAAAGCCCTTTTAGTGATCTCCAGAGAGGCTCTGGGTTGGGGGTAGGGAAGCCAGGCTTCCTGTGTATTAGAGACAAGAGCATTTGCTGGGATTGTGATACTACTTCCCACCAAGAACCTCCAGGGACCTGGCTTAGCTTTTTACCCTGAGAAAGCTGCAGTTTACTCTCCTAAGGCTCATAATTCTAGTTACAAGTGACCGTGGAAAGAGTACTTCAGAAAAGTAGTACGTATCTTAAATCACGGAGAAATCGGACCCCAAAGGGTAGTAATAAGAAAGGCAGGGCCATCGTATAACACATGTCCAAGCTAAAAGAAGGTTTTACGTTTGGGCAAATTCGACAAAGCTCTAATGGTAGGGGAAGTCACTAGGTGGTCCATAAACCAACCTTGATCACTTCATCATTTGCTATTGTCCAACTAGAGCCCACAGGTGAGAAAATTCTTAGGGGGAGAGGGGTTTCCACCTCCCTGAGTAGGAGTACTTAGAAAAAAGGAAGTGAGTACTTTAATAAGGTCAACCATTGTGCAGTAACAAGCACTTTATTATACATATATTGTTTAATTTCTCCAAACATACCTGTAAGATAGTCCAAGTCAATTCACCAAATGGCCAAATCTCCAAATAACCAATTCTCTAAATTTACCCTAATTCTGTTTTAATGATTTAGAGTTTATAATAATTCCTATTGATGTGACAGTTTAATTAGCTTTTAAAGATTCCTGCCAAATTAAGATCGACAGGATAGCAGTATTTTCAAAAATGTTCAATTTGTCTCCACCCCAGCTCTCCGCTGCTTGGAAATGGGAGAACTAGGGCAGAAAGAGGAGCCGTGCATGTAGAAAGATGCAGCCTGGTCTGAGCTGCAGGTGATAGGGAAGAAGAAAATGGGGAAAAAATGGTAGGGTAGCAATTAAGGAAATGGAGAGTGACAACAAAATCCAAGTTCAACAAATCAGATTCGGCAAACTGAACTTTGTTGAATTGGATACTGAGTAAATTAAACACTTGGCAAACTAGTTTCAATGACTTGGATTTCAGGTAAACTGGCTTGCTTACCTATGAACCAGTTGGTATTAACCTTACAGATAAGAAAATTAAGAAATATTAAATAATTTTCCTAAGAAGTAACAGCTACACTCTGGGTTCTTCATATACTACATTTCATTCTCCAGTAATCTCTGTATGGTGATTCCATATCCTTTCACCACTATCTTCCCCAAAAAATCACTAAAGTTGGAGTGATTTAAAATCAGGTCTAACTCTAAAGCACACACTCTAACACACCTAGTTACCACTACATCATAGTAACAATTCCCTGAAATAATTTTAATTGCCATCCCTGCCTATGCAGTTTTGTCTACTATTATACAGTAACTACTCTACTCTTTTCTGCAAAAATGTTTATCGGCTATTCAGAGGTTGAATGGCATTGTTGCCAGACTAAATTGGGGTAAGTTCAGGAAAAAGTAAAAAAAAATTAGAGATCTAATTATTTTAGGTAGCCTGGACAACCTTTTTACACATGACTTTGGATCAAATTTTGCAAAACTAAAATTGCTTGAGAATCCTGATTACAATCTTTAGGGATCCCAGACTGGCAATCCCTGCTCTATGTTACAACTTTTTTCCCTTTCATTACCTTGGTTTCACACACACACACACACACACTACAATTTTCTGATCAATTATTTTGATCAAACACGAGGCTAGTCTCATTAAATAAATATAAAAACTAAAATAATCCTAAAATCTACAAGATTTATATAAGAGCCTGCTCAAACTATTGGCCTTACTCCTGGACTCTTCAGGGATTTATCACATTTATGATGCTAGGAGACACATCTTATCTCAAATGTTGACACATAAATCCTGACTTTTCTTACAGTAATAATTAAATTTCCTCCTATCAATTAGATAGTAGCTCAAAGAATTCTAAACAACTGAAAATATATTCTTCCCTTTATGGTAAGCAGAAAAATTCTCTATTCATAGATTTTATAGATACAATCCATATATAAAGTATTTTTTAAATATAAATATTTTTACTTTGACAGTGCCTGAGTATAATCAGAAACTTTTACTAATAAAGTTTCCATTCCTATAAAATATTTTAAGAATCAATTAAACTGATACTTTTAAAGAGTATTAAACATTTGTTCTGATTCCTCATTGGGTTCTAAAATCTCTTTGATATTAATATGGGGAAAAGAGATCTTTTCAGCAAATTTTAATATTATAAACCGACGTTAAAAAATGCAACTTTACCTTAAACTCTTTCAAGTACATACTTTAAATGCTCAATGAAGAGAGGACAAACTTGATTTTTTATGTGCATTTTAGGCATCTATTCTGCAGTTTAATATTGCTTCTTTTTAATTATTTTTGATCTTCAGTATATACCCAAGGTTACCCTTAATGTTTTAGCAAACAGAATGCGATTCTACCTAACCTCTTTTGAAATTAACAAAAGCTATAAATTTAACTCAAGACAGCTTTTGTAGTTCAGTTAGATTCAAGGTCATCTCAAGGCTTTTAATTACTAACCGGGATTTGAGGACCTTTACAATTGGTATAGTTGAGGGAAAGAGCAGCTGGCTTACTCACTTTCTTATTAAAGAGCATTATAAAAAAATGCGTCTTGGTGAACTGCAACTTCACTGACCACCAATGGTGAGCACAAAGGAGCAGAGCAAATAATCTTTAAATATTCATGTTTACTCTCAGTCAACATAAATTTTAAGAAGTACTAGAAGACTCTTTAATTTTAATTTCGACAAATATGATTTATGTTTTAATTCAAGATCTGTAGCTAGCCAGACTCCCAAAATGTTTCTATTTCCATTCTGAAACCAGCCCTGTTAAAAACTGTGAATGCCTTTCAAATCAGCGTAACATGTACTTATTTAGGTCTCTTCACTATCAAACCCTGCGCAGGATCAGCACAGAAGTCAGCCCTGAAGAACCCACGCAGATTATGCAGATTTATAAAGGAGTAAATTCAACTTCACTCTCTGCACTTAATTTCTCATCAAATTCAGTTGTAGTTTTACGACTTACTCAAGACTTTGAGGAAAATACACACACACACTCACTCTCTCTCTCTCTCTCTCTCTCTCTCTCTCTCTCTCTCTCTCTCTCCTCCCCCTTCCTCTCTTCCTTCCTTCCTTCCTTCCTCCCTCCCTCCCTCCCTCCCTCCTTCCTTCAATCTCCTGAAATTTTTAGAGACAAGCAGAGAAGGCTCCAGACTTTCTTTGCCACCCACTCCACCATAATCTATAATAGAGAGAAGGCGACCACAGAAGAGTCCGTAAGCACCGCTCGGACCAGGCTGGAGATACCGGGGTGGGGGTGGGGGTGCGGGTGGAAGGCAACATGCATGTGTGCCAGAAATCTAAAAGATTCAGAGGACAAATGGCATAGGAATGACTGTATCTCTCAAAAAAATGAGAACAGAATAGCCTATCGCAATGCCTTAATTCTATGTCAAGTACTAGACATTTATTTAAAAAAAAAAAAAAAGGTACTGCTCACAACCCTAGGTTTTAGTATACAAGATATCTTAATGTAAATTAAACTGGTTGATGCCAAAGGTACACTGGAGTAGCTACATATTTCTAAAAATCTATCCCCCCAAAATATAAGCCAAAATATAAGCAAGCACAATACTGGTCTGGGCAGTATTACTATATCAGAGTAAAACTAACAACTATCTAAATGTCCAATAGTGAAAAACAATAGGCTGTCAGGGCTGTCATGTCGTAGAGCAATTAAAAGTTTTAAATAAAGTCACGCTGAATGACTAAAGTTCATAACATAAGAAAAAAAGCTTTAAACAAGAAGCATAGAACAAAGGTTTACACTGTATGATGACAGCAAGCAAAAAACTAGGATTTGAAGAAAAAACTTAAGAAAATTTTAATAAGAGTTGCTTGGAGGCAAGATTATAGGTAATTTCCCCTTTGTTTTCTGTATTTTCAAAAGTGACCATGCATTTCTAATTTTAAAAACATAAGATTCCTAAGCAGCTCACACCTAAGGACCTAAGGGCCACAAGCAATTCAAGCACAGAGCTCAGAGATCACACCACTTAAAATTTAAATACAAGATACAGCTAAATCCCTCCTGCTTTTATTTATATGTAAGCACTTCCAACTGTGTTTCCCTGGATGCGTTCTTTAGACAATGCTCTAAAGTTGCTTTACAAACAAGGCACTGGAAGCACTGGGTATACTCCAGCCAGGAGCCCTTTCCACGCTTCCGAAAACTAGCTTTGGAGAACAGCTTTGGAGAATTACCCACAAATGCTCAGTGATTGTTTATTTATTAATGGGCACGCTACATGAAAAGCAAGCTTACTTTGAAATATTTTGGAAAGGCTCACAGCAGATAGGAAATTTTATCTTCAAATGTTAAATGCATTTCTTCATCACAGTAGTATTTTCAGTTACCGCTTGCCATCAACTATGAATTCCAGCCAGCCCAACTATCTTTCTAGATTTGATCTGTCAGCAAGTAAGGAAATATATATATATATTTTTTTGTGTGTGTGTGTGGGAAAGCAATTGTAATTTCCCACATTAGGTGATTGATTAAGTTCTCTCCTCTAAAAGGCTGATTGGTTTCCTGGTGCCAGTAAAATGATTGATGAATATTTCAACTGCAGCTCCCTCACTTCACCCCCCCATCCCACCCCTCCCCCATGCACTGCCGCTGCTGGGTTCCCTCTTTACAAACCAACACATTTAAGGAGGTTTTGCAATTTCTCTTAATGAATCCACGTTCTCAAATGTAGGGTATTTAATCTCAAGAGGATAAACAGGACTCTTCTCAACACTGAATGAGTTTTGCAGATAAAAATCCCTTTAAAAGAAACAAGGGAAAACTCAAACTAACTATAGTTTTGACTCAGAGAAATCGTACCTACAAATAAGGAAGTATGCCATAGAGGGGATTATAAATAAGATAAGTGATCATGTTAAAAAGGAAAAAAAAAAACTACATCTAACTTCAAGTTTACATCACAAATTATCAAAATGTTAGAACTTTAGTCGCAAACATTTCTATAACATGAATCCAGACAATGGAATTTACATGTAAATGATGTGATTCTAAAGACTTTAGAGCAATCAGGTATTCTAAAAATAATACAGGATATGAGTGTAAATGTTCTTTGAGGGATGACTGAACAGTATATCTGAGATCAAAATCATCCCAGAAAACCTGGCTGTGGGCACCATAGCTATGTGCTTCAAGCAGGCCTTTCCTAAATTGCAATTTCCTGTTTTACCCAACTCATTCCAACATAAAGCTGAAAAATCCCTTCAGGAATTATGTAATTCAGTGCCTTTATTTTATAGGTGGTTCCATGGAGACATGCCATTGTAACAAAGCTAGAATCAGAACCCGTGCAAAACCCAGGCCCATCAACTATTTCATGGGCCTCATACCTCCTCTCTCAAATCCTTTCCTACTCAAACTATACTGCTACCATAATCTATTAACCCACACTGCCATATCTTTCTCTCTCTGTGCTAGGAAGTCACCTTCTCTATTCAAAAGCTTTGGAAAACTGGCTATTATATTTACATTTTCAAAGGATCACATCAACCTTTTTGGATTAGTGCTCCTCTCTTTCATATAGCCACCTTTTGTGGCAGAAATTTTAAAAAGCAGAAGGGACAAAGGCTACCTTTTCCTAAACTGCATTCCCCAAAGCAGCCAAGCAAACAGCCAGGAGTTTATTGGTCATCTCTTCTTAATCTGGTATATCTAGTCATTTTAGTTACAAGGGCAGCCACATTTCCAAACAGAAACTTTCTGTTTGAGGGCCCATGCTGGTTCCAGGAGGGCCCATCAAACCTTTGATTTAGCTTGAAGACACTTTGACTTACATACTGGCCCCATCTGTCTCAAGTGACTGAAAAGCACATTCCTTTCCCTTATATTTTGTAGACTTTCTCTAACTACCAGAGAAGGACTCAGATTTCTGACTTGACGATTCTTTTCTTTCATGAAACACCAATTCCTTGTGCGAAGTGCCAATGATATGGATACATATGGTACCCCTGCCTTGAGTAGCTCAAAACCCCTTTCTTCTTCAGCATCCCTGAGATTCACCAAGGATTGTCCCTGATTCTGCAAAATTGTTTTCTCATCAACTGTTTTTTGGTCCGCTTATTAAGGCCCACACGAAAGAGAAAAAAAAAGTCACTTGCAATTCTGAGAGTGAATCTTTGTGACTAATCTACAGGGAGTTCTGGGTCTCCTCAACAACTATAAAATGGCTTGAATTCACAAGTGCTTGCTTTGGGGCGGACACTATGCTTTACAGACTTTGTCACTAATGCTAATAACCCTACAGTCAACTTCAGAAACATTATAGTGGAGAGTGCGGGAGGAGGGAACAATTAAATCTAGGAAACAAATTATTAATATTGTTACGGTGAAATCTAGGGCTTAACCTCTGTGGGCTTCAGTTTTCACATCTGTGAAATGGAGATGATAACAGAACACCTACCTCAAAGGGTTGTGAGGTTAAAGTGAGAGTAAGGTGCTTAGAAATTATATAACAAGCATAATGCAAAAACGTTAGCCGCTAATTTTCAAATGAGAACACTGAAGTTCAGAGAAGTCAATGACAAAGTCACATAGCTGTGATCTTTGTTCTGTCACACTCGCAGCTCTTCCTCTCACACCATCTAACCAAAACCCTTCCTCCCTGGCTGAGACCACTACTGCCACTTCCAAAAAACAAAGCCCTCCAAATAGATATCAGTGGGGGGTTTCCCCCAGGTGGTTTATTATCCTGCTAAAAGGACATTTTGGAGGAAGGATTGTAAGGCTAGAAAGGTAGTTTCTTGAAAAGTTAGATTTCAACAGTATAGCAAGAATATGGAAGAAAAAAAAAATCTCCCTCAGTTATTTAGTAATTGAAGCGATTTAACTCACTTGATGAAGAATGCATTTAAAGATTTCATCTGAAATCTAAAATAAAATTCAAGCATTAAAATGAAAAAGGACTGTTTCTTTATAACTAAATTGCAACCCCCAAAGAACACAAAAAATACTTTAAAAGGTACATGACATGACACTCCAAGAACATCAAGATAATTACAGAGCTCTCAGGAAGGAAGCCCAAATATCTCACTGATCTTTTGTCACCCACCAAGCTTCATCTTAAATTCCAACCCAGTAACTCCTTATTGTTACTCATATTGTTATGTGACATTTCTTCTACCAGCAATCTCACTTCAGAATAAGTTCCATCTAGCAACTGTACTACGGAATAAATTCCTGTTTAACAACACAGTAATTGACTTATACTAAAATGTCACACTATGAAAGGGTATGCTTCTATATAGACGATTAGCACCTCCCTCAGTGAAAACCACGTTAAAAGGTAAACCAAGCTACAAAACGACATTGCCAAAATCACAACTTTAGAAGACTCAGTGAAAGCTAAACATGTCTACTAAAAGCTAACAAGCAAGTTTTTCTTGATGGAAGTTATAAAAAGCAAGATCGGATTTTTACCTCATAAATATTTCATTATTTTTTAGAAATGATTCGTAATAGTAAAAAAGTATTGTGTTGTCCAATTTATTTCCATAATTATAAATCTAGCCTGTGTTTTAACAGGTTCTATTGGCAAATTTCTGCCACAAGATAAGCAACAGGTTTCATGTAGCAGGTAACAAAAGCCTTATCAGAGAATTCAGTGAGGATGACCTATGAAACACTTCATTTAGTCTCATGCAAAGAAAACTTAAATGGTATGAACTCATTTTCAATTCTTTTTCCTCTGTAGTCTTTTGACGGAGGAAAAAGTAAAAAGAAAACAAACAAAAAAAAAAACCAAAGTAATTTAGTACTAATAATATTACCTGGTGAAGTTACCATTTCTTTACACATTAAGTTAGTTCATTTAGAACAGCTATTCTCACATGTTTTAGTCTGAGTGGTCTTAACCCATTACATATTAATATACATAATTTTATGGAGAATATATTTTTTAAAAAACAAAAAAAAATAGTTTAAAGTAGTGGCATCGTTTATATTTTTCTAATCTCTTTAATATCCAGCTTAATTCCAACAGCTAGATTCTCCTATATGCATTCGGTTGTGATATACTATTTTGAAGTACAGAGACAGGAAATCTGGCCTCATGCAGATTTATAATTGGAAAAGGAAGAAGTATTTGCTTATTAAAATAACTATAAATGTTTTTCTTTGATAATACACCTTAGTAAGTGCTGGTTTCTTAAGGGTTAGTTCAATGTGAAATCTAAAACCTTATAAATGAACTTTGGGTACTCTGTCACATTAAAATCCATCGGTCTATAGGGCATTTTGAACAGATCTTTTATCCATGTAGGATTGTACAATATCATATACCCAGTGATTTGGAAAATATTGCTTCACTAAATAAGGTGATCTTCAAAATGCTGACATTTCATAACACAATATCAAAAAATCGTATTTGTTAATATCACCATCGGTCTCATCAGAAAAGGCTTTAAGTATTAAGAAGCTGTCAATCTCTAAGTGACAGGTACAAGAGTTCCAAAATTCTAATTGTTGTCTGAAAGCTCAAATTTTATTCACTAGCAACAAATATTGTCAGTCTTCCTTGGAGTAATAGGTTCACTGTTCATTCTCAAAAAAACTGTCTACCTTATACCCAAATCTGAACAGATCATAGTTTGTCAATTGTACTTTCAAGCAAAAATGGTAGTCCGTGACAAAAAGCGGCTAGTTCACCTTACAACATAATGAATCGCACAAGCACTTTTCTTTGAAAGAACTATTCTATTTTGGTATGCAGCAAAAATGCTTTGTGTGTATTTGTCATAGAATATCAAAAACAAGTCTGCTCAAAGGTCAAGATTTAATAAAATTAATCATTTTTACTACTTCACCTAGAACATTCTTAAGTGACAAGAATACAGTGACTACTACTACACTTTAGTTCCTTGATTTCTACTAAGACTCCAACAGTTTTTACTCGCCATTGTTTTTGCAACATTAGTGCAAATTTCAACATGGTGAAAAAGGCAAACAATGTCAGATTATAAAAGTAGTTTTGAGCTCAAGAGCCTCCTGAAAGGGTGTCAGGGACACCCCCAACCCCGACACACACACACACACAGAGGTTCATGAACCACATTTGGAAACTATTGGTTTAGATAATACAGTAAATAACTAATTTAATGATTCAAATAAGTGAGAAGAGATTAAGTCTAAAACAATCCAATAAAGAATGACACACAAATGAATGGTAGAAAATAATAAAAACCAGCTGAGTATTATTTCAATATTCATTTATAAACTTAAAAGGCAAGAGATAAGGAAGCAGGATAAAAAATACATAAGATTTCACAGAACTGTGTCCTCTTTCTTTTGTGAGAGAAAAACTAAATTGCATAAATTGGAGTTAACTGTGGTAAAATGAACACTGTATCCAATCCAATAGGGTGTAAGGAATTAACAAAAATGATCAAGACTGAAATTTTAATCATTCCAAGATGACACGGCTTCACGACTGAAATCAGTGCATGAGTTAAAATTAATTTTTTTAATGAAAACTTTATACAGATTAAGCTAATTCCCTTCACCAAATCAGTCTCTCCTTCATTTTGGCACAGGTTTGTTACTGTAATGTTTCCTGAGTGTTAAACTATGGGATCATACCTCTGTTTCCCTTTCACGCAAAGGAAATATCACAAGAAGTTTAAAAATCTGTTTAATCAATTATATCCTTTTTCAATGGTTTTAGAATAAAAAATTTAATAAATTTTGACAATACAATGATGGATTGAAAGAGCAAGCAGAAACCACTTATAAACTTCTGAAGTGATTTTATAGACATCTAAAATTATCTGATAGTATGAAACATAAGAGTTGGAAATGAAAAGCTGAGAAGGCTATCTACCTCTTCCACATGAAGAATTTAGTTGTTCATTTCTCTCTCAAATATGACTCTTGAGTATATTTTTAAATATATTATAAATTATTTCCAATGCAAAAAAAAAATCTACATTTGATTCATCTTTTCTAATACCATCACTACAGTTCCGATGAGCTAGCGTTTATTGTGCAAACAATTCTCTCTGTCCCTATTACAAAATTCTTTTTATAATTTCTCACTTTGACAATGAGAGAAAAAGTCACTGTTCTGGCTGAAACCACCCACAGAATGTATCTTCAAATCAAACCACCAAGATTTGTTTCCAGAATACATTACATGTTGCTGCCTGGGGAATTGGTTTGGGAAACATTACACTTGCCAGCTGACTTATCAATAGTGCCCACAGAATCGACACCAACTTAAAGGCAAGAATCTTTCCAGAAAAGAGAAAAATATCCTACTACTGCCATCTGTGGTTTATGCTTGAATAGCTTCTCTGGTATAAACAAATTGAAGGGTATACAGTTCAAAATTAGGACCCAAAGACCTCATCATTTGAAGATACTTTTTTAAAGTTAACTCTTAATAAAACAAATTGTAAAATTTACTTAGTATGACATAAAAATTTGCGATTCTTTTTTTGGACTTATTACAATGCTCCAAGAACTACCTTGATGAAAATAGTTACACTTCATAAGAGCTAACTTTTGTTTTTCCCAAACACGCAATCTCAAAATATTCAAAATACTTGAATGCCTCCTGTGAATTTATGATTAGGATCACTTCTCTTTTAAAATAGTGATTGTTGATACTAAAACATTCCCAAAATTTTTAAAGAAATGTATTTTTAAAGAAATACAGGAATTTTTTACTTAGGCACAAGAGTTTGGTCAGTTTGCTCCCTTCAAGATAAATTTTGAAGGTTCAATTATTCCTATAATTTTTTTAAACAAAAATTCCAAAATGCAAATGAAGCCTCGAAGTAGGCTATTTTCACAACTTATTTTCTCTCACTTTGCTTTCTCAAATGACAACCACTGTAGCTTAAGGATCAAAAGAATTGGTGCAGCTGGGGGTGGGGTAAAAAGCAATTCGGCTCCCCAACAGCCAGCTGAGGAAATCCTGGTTCTCTCCCCAACTAAATCACTGCTAATTAGAATTACTGAGTTACATAGTAAAGTTTTATTTAAATAATCGTAACCAGAGAAAAAGTCTGTTTCCTTGAGAAGCTGCTCTATGCAGGCTACTGTTTAACAGCAGGTAATAAAGAAAGAACAAAATAAAGTAGGAAAAGTTTTAGTCTTTAAAATAAAGTTTTCTATTCTATAGATAGTTCTAAACCACACTTAAAAGCAGTTAGACATCTCAAAACGGGTTTCTTCTGATTTTTCATTTTCAAGAAAATTAAGATCTAACAGCCTTTTCTTTTCTGTAAAGATAAGTCACGTTAGAGAACAAGCAATAGCAGATCTATACTGTACATCAAAGTTATATCCAGAGATTTTTTTTTTAATTTAAGATTAAGCTCACAAGAAACTGAAACTTCAGCTCTAACAGGGGCTAAACACCAGAAAAGAATTACCTGCTCAGTACTTCTTGCCAACTTCTAATAATTCTGGTATTTCTAAACCTTAGTTATCAATAAATGGCATCCATAAACCCGCAAGAAATTACCTGAGCCAGGAAAAAGTTGGCTTAAGAATACGAAAGTTTGAAAGAATATATTTTCCTTCACAATTTGCTGGTTTTAGAAATACTTTCCAAGTATACAAATAGTTGGGTTTATTAGATCACTACTTGTGTGGGCATATTCAATAGCTACCTTCTCTTTAAAATTGTTTCAAGGACACTTATTCTCTGTTGAAATTGAAGCTTTATCTGTTGATTTAGGACTTTGATTTTTCTATGACCTTTTTTCACATAAATGACTGGTTCATACAAAATAAGACATTTTTACTGTACTACTTTAAAAGGATAGATTTCACCAACAATATAAAATTTACTCTTAAAAGGTATCTCCCCAAATTTAACTTTCAACCTAATTATATACATGGAAAAAAATACTTACAGAGAGAATTGTCATTTAACTTGGCTACAACACAAAAATAAAAATAACAAAACATTAAGACAATGCCAAGATCTAGATGACCATGCTAAAAATAAAGTCTCATATGCCGAAGGTGCTATCCCAAATTCTGAAGCCAGAAGTTGCCATCTGAACACAATTCATTAATGGACCAATTTATTCAACTCTAACCAATAAATATCTACCTTGTTATAGAAACGAAGCAATGGTGTCTTAATGCAGGATGAAACTTACTTACATAGCCCCAAGCCCCCAAGTAAGCATCATTAGCAATTTAAAGCCAACTTGCAAAACAAACACAAGTACTGTAAAAAACTTCCCATACTAAATATCATAGCAGCAGTTGAGATTTCTACCCTCCATCCTCCACTAAACTAAAATTAGGTTTTATTAATCTAAAGTTTATTTCTTACTTTTGACTCACACCCCCAGAAAAAAAGGGAGGAAAAAAATGAGAAACGAAGAAATTGTTAATACAATATGGAAATGCATGATTTGGGCATCCTTTAGGAAATGCAAGGTATTTTTTTTTTTTCATTAGCTCCTTCCCTCCTCAACTCCGTGTAATGTGCTAACACATGCGCGCGCACACACACGCACATGCACACATGTGCGTGCACATACACACACACACACACAACTTTTTTGCTATAGAATTCAGAATGACTTAGGAAGCATGTCATGATCATATCTTGATTACATAGAACAGAAATACTCAGAAAAAAATTGGTGGATGGTAAATCTAAGACTGGAAATGTGGTCATCTCACATCTCAACTGTTTAAAACCAGCAGTGTTCACTATTGCCTTTCAGTGTTCTTTGGAAACCTACTTAAAAAAAATTGTGCATTGTTTGTTCTAAAAACAACAATATTATATTATGCATCTTTTTAAATTAAAGTAGAAAAGTCTAAGTAAGGTACTCAGAATTAACTTAATTTTTAAAGTCACAAAATTGAAGTTAAATTGTCATGGAATATATTCACTAATTTTTTTCAGGGATAAATATTTGGATGGCATGATCATAGCAAGAAAAAGGGATGTTAGTGAACTAACTCCCAGCTAATTATGTAAGCTGTGATATTAATTACTGATAATGGCTTATAACCTTCCTTTGCTTGAAATATTTAAAAGTCTACTCTCATTCTCTTAAAATAAAATGAACAAATGCAATATTCAGCACATACTTCCTCAAACCATTCATCTTCCTCTGAAACCCCAAGAGGGAGCAGTCCTCTATTATGACTAAATGGGTTCATTTTTGTTATGAAAACCTACAAGCAACGACTGAAAACATCTAGCGCAGTCAGCACAAGAAATTCCTGGAAAGGTGATGATGCATCAAAAGGCAAGCAACTGTGTTCCAATGGAATAATAAAAACCACTTAAAGGACTGTAAATTCAGCATCAGTGGCGTTTCCGGCAGGAAAACATTTCTAAAATTCCACCTACAGTTTATTTCTTCATGACACAAACCAAAAGACCTCCTATTTAGATAGCTATCTATTGTAAATATTTCATACAAAATGAAAATCAGACAGTAGGGTAAAAAGTCAGAATTCAGTTTTTCGTAGAACTTAAGCAGTTTCATTTACTTTTAGAGAAAAATATCAATGAAGAAGTATAAAAGAAAAAAAATCTCCACCATTCCAAAGATAAACTTTCCCTTTTTTGGAGGGCAGGGAGTGGGGTAATTCTGAGAGCATATTAAGTTATAAGAGATAACATAAATTGTAAAACAGGACGCTGCCCCTTTTTACACTGAAAAATGAAGCATCCCACAACCGTCTAATGTTTAATGTATTTTTTAAGCTCATCAAACTGCCAAAAGTCCCACTGTGTTTCAATTTTTTAAAAAATCTGTAGCACTAAACAGGACTGATGTAAAATAGTAAAGCCACCTGAGCCAAAATGGATTGCTCGACATTATTTTAAATGGTTCTGACGAACTGAGGAAATGAGACTATGAATGGGAAATTTGATTAAGAATTAAAATTACCATTGAGTTCTTTAAAATGTACTAATGAATAATTAATAACAAATGCAGTTCCTAGGTTTCCCTTACAACAATATTCTCAAGTAGAACTGAAGTCTACAGCAAAATCCATCTATGCACAGGTGGGTACAGGAAGCATACACAAACAGAAATGCATTATGAAAATACACTAATGTTGGACTATAAGATCTGAGGCTTGGGTAGAAAATCAGCATGGTAAATTTTAGATCAGGATTTACATTCACACATTAATACAAAACCAAATCTCCACTTAAAAAGCTTAAAAAGTCAAAAGCATTAAAGAAATCCTTTGTTCCTATGATACTGTCTCCTTCTACCCTAACTGGATTCCAGCCTCCTCCTTTGTGACACCGGATTTTATTGATCTCAAACATGTTCACATTCAGAAATTAGTCTCCAAAGACATCCCACGGGACTGCCAGCCACCTAGATACCACGCATCACAGACATCTTAAAAAAGGACAAGAGCTTTGAAAACATATCACTATTTGGTCAGCAATATCAAGTGAAGTTAACCAGGCTCTCCTCTAAGCAGACTGTTCCCTTAACTGTTAAAAATGCAAATACTGAATTGGCAATAAACGCATGAAGGTGCAGATCCATCCCAAGATGCCTCTCTTGTAGCTTCTCATTCATTCGACAATCGAGTGCCTAAGTGACCTATATTCAGGTTACTTTCCTCACACCTGCTAGGTCACTATCCTGATTGAGAATCTTGCTGAAGCAATTAATTTTTAGTGCCTCCTAACTGTCTTGGGTGTTTGCATTCAATTTGAAATCTGTTACTTGTTAGACACTGTTCGGTCCTAGATCTTTCAGAGAATTGCGAGTTTATGGCGCAGAGAGGGGAGGAGGCATGATCTGCGAGAGCCTGCCCTTTATTCGGAAATGAGGAGATGTGAAAAGGTGGAAGGCAGGGCAAATAAATAAATAAATCGGGTTTGCAGCCGGAGCGTTTGCCGGCCCGTACGAGCACCCTTTGTAATGCAGGCCTCCCGGGGCTATCGCCTGCGCTAATTGCTCCAGGGCGCTTTCCAAGTTCAAAAGTTCACCTTTTACGACCTCACAAAAGCTCCTTACACGTTACCAATAAAAACATTCCCCGGCAAACCCCGAGGGGGAAAATATCAAACAGATACAAATAAAACATCCCGCAGGGGACGTAGGACTGGGCAGCCCCAGAGACATACCCGAGGAACCTGAGGACTTGGCCCGGACCTAGGGGCAAGGGAAGAACGGTAGGAAAGGCTGGGCCAAGGGAGGAATTCTCGGTCTGCGGTCCGAAACCGCGAAAGGGACGAGGAGAACTGAGGTGGGACAAGCGCGGACCAGGACTGGTCGGTAGACGGAGAGACAGGTGTCCCCAGCAACACGGTCGGACCAGAGATCTAAGCCAGCAGAAAGTCGTCGCCTAGAGCTGAGCGAGAAAGGAGCAGAGCGAAATCGGGTGTGGAGCAGGCACCAAGGGGTTCAAAAATGAGGCGCTGAACGGGTAGCTAACGATCTGGGGCTCGGCGCAGAAGTGGAGGCTCGCAGTAGTGGGGTCCGGGGGCACCAGGAAGCTCCGGACTGCAGAGGCTCCAAAAAGGTGTGGAGCACAGAGAACCGAGAGAACGAGGGTGTGGCGTCGCGTGGACAGGGCGAGGAAGGAGGGACCCGCGTGGGTGAGCACAGAAAGGACTGAGGGGAAGAGGAGGGCTCCGCGCGGAAAGGACCCTCTGAGGGGGACGCGAGGGAGAAGGGAAGCCCCCAACGACGCGACTCAAGGTGGGAGGCCGGGGGAGAATCGGTGCTGAGGGGACCCAGGGGAAGCGGAGGGTTAGGCGCAGAGAAGACCGAGAAGAGGGAGAGGGGTCCGCGATGAAGGGACCTGGGGGGAGGGGGGAGGATTCGCGTAGAGGGGACGGGGGAGGGGAGGCCACTGCAGAGGGGCGAGGGGGGAGGGGGAAATGAAGGTCGGGGTAGAGGGAACT
This sequence comes from Macroglossus sobrinus, assembly GCA_004027375.1. Lineage (NCBI taxonomy): Eukaryota > Metazoa > Chordata > Mammalia > Chiroptera > Pteropodidae > Macroglossus > Macroglossus sobrinus. The sequence goes on from PVKZ01000765.1 coordinate 275,412, forward strand.
GGGCAGGGGGAGGATCCGCGCTGAGGGGAACAGGGAGGGAGGGGAAGGTCCGCGCTGTAGGACGGGGGAGGAAAGGGAGGTCCGCGCTTGAGGGGCGCCGAGGTGAAGGTCCACGCTGAGGGGACCCGGGGCCGCTGCGGCTTCCCGGAGAAAGAGCAGGCTGAGAGAAGATCCCTGGGGTAGGAGACAGGGGACCGGTTCTAGCTGGGCCCGGGTTCTGCACGCCCCTCACCCACCGTTGCGCGGCGGCGGAGGGAGCGCGGCGGGCGGCTCCAGGAACCCCGCGGAGCCCCCGCCACCTCCCCCTCCGCTAGGCGGCCGTTCGTCCCGCTCCATGCGGTGGTGCTCAGGGCCCGCGCTCGGTTTGCTGCTCCGCCATGACCGGCACCGTCGCCGTTGCCGTCGTCGTCCGCCAGGGGGAGGGGGCTGTCAGGGGCCGGCGGGCTCCGGGCCGCCGCGCTCTCTGGGCCCCGAGCCACCCGGCTCCTTGCCCCTGCGCGCCGCGCCCCCTCAGCACTGGCCAGCTCCCTCCCCCGACGTCACGCGCCGCTGCTACGCACGGCCCCGCGGGGGACGCTGGGTATTGGAGTCCGCCCCGCGAGGCCGTCCAGGCGGGACTCCACCAACTGAAGGGATGCGAAGAAGGATAAGCGACCCTGAAGAAAAGAAATCCAAGGCCCCTCAAGATCATGAATCCTGTTAAAAACTCCTAGGAAAAATACAATAAAGATTACTTTAGGGCTTTTCTTTATTGTGATTTATCTGTGGTCAACCTTTCCTACGACTCCTCGTGTTCCCCCTCCTCGACAATGAGTCTTTCCTAGGAGGTGGGTCGCGAAGGAGGCGGGTGAGCACGTGCAACGAAGCCCAGCCCAGTGGACGGGGCTAGGGTGGGGCGGAGCTTAGGGATATTCACAGAGTCCTTCCTCCGCGGCTTCGGGACAAATTGGACCCGAGATTAAAGGACCGGAGTTTAACTCGAGGTGACTGCGTTCGTATGCAAATAGAATCTATAAAACTCTGCTTTCCGGGGTATTCTTTAAAGACTTTACCTCCGGGTGGGCGGGAAAGACTAAAGTTTCCTTCCCTTTCATTTTCCGCCTGCCGGTAGAATAGAATGGCAAATTGAGCTCGAGGCCATTGATGCCATTAAAGAAACTCTCGAGAGTCTTTAACTCCTGGTTTCTTGAAGTTCTCGGTTTGAAAGGCTCCTCACTCATTCTTCTCCTTAATTTCTCACTTTCCCTATCTGTAAAGAGGGTTGGAATAGAGATGGGGTCCAATTGGAAGATCCCCAAGCCCCTTCTCCCGCTCCCGCCTCAGTTTCCTGCATTTTGCAATCTCTGTGGCTCGTATGCGTCCACCTCCTGCGGCCGCGAGGTGGCGCGCGGCTACCAGTCTCTGGGCCTGCGGGGGCATCCGCCTTCGGCCACACTCTCACGGAAGGACTCATTGCGGCTGTCGCCCAAGGTCTAAGTCCTACCTGGCCAGCTTGAAGACAAAGAACACTGATGCGCTGCCCGCCTGTGCTCTGCTGGGTTATGCCGTGGCTTTCTTACTGGCTGCCCATTTCCCGGTCTCTCCCCACCCTGCCCCACCAATCCGTTGGCTCAACTGTCATTCCTTAATTTTTTTAAAGTCCTCATCTGGCATTTGCATCCCTGTCTAGTCTGACCCCTGCCCACATTTCTCATCACACCCCTTCCGTCACCTGCTACTCAGGATGTTTTTGCAACACTTTTCCGCACTTGCCGGGTTCTTACCAACATTAGTTAACCTGTATTGCTTCCTTAGTCTGTGCTGGCCGCTGTTCTGAGAGATTTACATTAACGCTATGTTGTCTAAACCTCACACCCACTCTGAGGTAGCTCCAATGTTGTCCCTATCATACACTGAGGAAGTCACCCAGCAGAGATGGGGATTCCAAACCCAGTAGGTCAGACACCAGAATGCAACTCCTTAGCTCCTTAGGGCTGAAATGCTGCTCGCTTCACCCCACTCTCAAACCTTTGTTCATTTTTCAAAGTCCTGTTGAAATATCTCCTCAGGCACATGGTCCTTAATACCTCCCACCAGGGGACATCTATATCCCTTCTGTATTCCCTTATGGCTGTCTCTGTAGCTCTGTTGAGCTCACTGTGGACTGCGAGATATGATCTCTCTGATTGCTTCCCCACTACCATTCCCCAGCCCCAGAGGGGGAGGAGAGCCCTTAGTGTGTGTGTTGGGTGGGGACAGGGAACAGAGGAGATGGGCCCTCTGAGCCATACCCTCTACTCTGGGTTCTAAAATGTGTTAAAACCTATAGCCTTCCCAGGGCCAGAATTTCCCTTTCTATCATAGGCTTCTGCAGGCAGTAAGTGCCCCTTCTTTGGAGATCCACTTAGAGGCTAAATGTCACTGCAGAAACTTCCTTCAGTCCTGGGGTTTCATTGGTAGACAAAGATTCTAAACTGGCTCTCAAAGGTAGGCAAAAGAGTTCAGCCAGACACTCCAGTTCAGCCTTTAGAAACAAATCTTCCTCCTTCAAACCAGCTCTGTTGTCTCTTCCTCTGAAAAGGCTTCCTGGATCTCCCTGATTAGTCAAACCCCTTTCTTCTCATCATTATAACCCCAACAACACCCCTGAGCTTCAAAGTCCTGGTTCTAAGAGGTGAGGGATTATAATACTAGCTGCCTCAGAGGATTTACAAGAATTAAATAAAATGATACATGCAAAGCAATTAACAGGCCTAATAAATGGGACCTGTTACTAATGTAACCAACATAAAGAGTGGTCCTAATCCCCAGATACCGCTCTTCTGAAATGCTTCTTGGGAAGAATCAACTATCATAAAATTAAGAAAGATGAGGGAAATGATGGTGAACTGAGCCCCCAGCCACTATCCTAAGTGTATAGATCCTGTGAGGTATGCACCTACTAAGGGTCCAGCACCTACTACAGAGCCTTTTCCCACCAGCGTCCCCCAGCAATCCTGAAAAGTCAATTCTTTCCCCCAAATTTACAAATGAGGAAACAGACAAGAAAGACAGATGAAAAAGACTCCCAACTACAGCAGGATTCATGACAGAAGAGCTAGAAAGGAAAATAATAAGGAGGGACTTTGTGGGGTGTGGTCCTGAGGCCAGCGGCAGACAGACACGATGAAACAGGGATACGGATAAGAGCAGGACAGGTTTAAGCCCCATCATGGGGGCCTTGCCCTGTGGAGGGGGAGACAGACTCAAATAATCACACAAACCCACAACTGCACATAAGTGCTACCACAGAACACCCTTAGAAGTTCCTGGTGCTATGGGAGTGTTCGACAGGGCTCATTTTGGTCCAGGGCTCATCAGGGGGAGGCTTTTTGGGATAAGGAGCATTGAAATAAGATGGGAAGGATGAGTAGAAGTGAGTCAGACTGGGCAGAGAAAGAGAGAGAGAGAGAGAGTTTTGGCTGGAAAGAACAGCATATAAACAGGTCCTAAGGCTGAGTTGGAACTGAGAAAATCCACTGTGACTGGAGCCTACTGGGAGGGGCAGGAGAGAAGGGTGGAAAGGAGGAAACCATAAGAGACCATGGGGTCATATGGGAAAACAGCCAGCAGAGGGCAGAGTTCTCTGGTGACAGCAGCCTTGCTCTTCCGGGACCTCCTAGCCAGAGTCAGAGCCAGGCAGCATGGGGAGAAAGGGCTGGGAAAGGGAAACCCCTGCAGGTTATTTATTTTAAGTACATCTTGTCTATTATCTGAATAGATGGGACTCACATTACAAAATTCCCAGGATGAAAAAAAAATAATGTTCATTGAAAGTAAGCCTTTCTCTTTACTCTGATTCTCAACAGCTGGTTCCCCTTCTTAATGATAACTTCCATACCGATTTATTGCATCCATTCTCAGATAGTCTGTGCACATAAAAACATACCATATTTACATTAATCTAGCCCTCCCCAGGGGACCTCTAGTTAATGAAAGAAGCTAATTTGTACTGAACACCTACTGCACATGATTCTTTAATTTAGCTGAGTTATAGAGCATCAGAAGTTGTGCTAGGCCAGTGGTTGGAAAACCTTAAATCCCCTGGAGGACTTGTTAACATACAGATTGCAGGGCCCCACCCCTAGAGTTTCCCAGTCATTAGGTCTGTGGTGAAGTCTGAGAATTTGCATTTCTAACAAGTTCCCAGGTGATGCTAAGGCTGCTGTTCCTGCGACCACACTGAGGCCACTGGACTAGCTGCTCACAGACAAAGTATGTGCACTTGGTGGCTTTATTTCTCTCCCACAAGAGAGGACACCAATGAAGCAAAGAAACACCAAGTAGCAAGATAGTTTCACAGAGTGATAAATTCTATGAAGGAAATGAGGAGGGAGGAGTGTGTTTGAGGGGGAAGTGCTTGAGAGGAGGAGGGTAGAAGTGGAGGTCGCAACATTCCAGGCACAAATAAATGTTACTTTTTGAGCACTTGAAGTTTACAAGGTCAGGTAAATAGACACAAGTGGATACCCTATCTCGCGCTAGGGGAGGATCACCTACAGAGACAGGGTGGAGAGAAAAGAGAAGGGGCCAGGCCCCCCGGGGTGTGCCGAGGTGGAAGGACTCGCTAAAGTAATTGAGAAGGAGCCCGGGTGAGATACAAGGGGAAAATTAGAAAGAAAGCGAGAAAGGAGAGGGTTTGAGAAGGAGGCGTGATCAAGAGCTATGGATCCTGGGAGCGTAGGGAGATGCCGCACAGGGTTCGGTTACAGGAGGTCCGGGGGACCCCAACAAGGCATTTCCACAGTGAGCCCGAAGGCCCCTAGAGCGAGGAGATGGGCAGGGACCCCGAGCAGTGGCGACGACAGACTGCTCCTTGGGAAAGCTTTACAGTCTAGGAATTAGAGATGAGACGCTCCGTCCCAGATGATGAGGAAGCGGAAGGGTGTTTAAAGGGTACGAGATACTGGAGTTCAGTTGGGGGTTGACGGGAGGGATCTTGGAGGAAGGAAGAAATGGAACAGGAGGGAGAGAGTGGTCTGAGCCGTGAGAAAGTTAAAGCTGGTGGTGTCGAGGTGTTTGGAGCGCTCAGATGCTCGCTTGCCCTGGAAACTTCACGCGTCTGACTTCACACCACTCCAAAAGGAGAGCACTATTTTCCCCATTTTACAGACTGGAAACTGAGGCTCAAAAGAAGTGAAGAGACACGCCCAAGGTCCCGCATCTCAGAAGTGCAGGGAATCCGCGCGGCTCTTTCTGCCCCCGCTGCTCCTGCGGGCTCCGAATAAGACCCTCTTTTGTGTCCTTGCAAGGATGCCCTTTGGATAGCAGCCCAGTGGCAAAGAGGCCCCACAGCGAGCGGGCCAGGCGGGGCGGGGTGCCCCCTTCCACCCTAGCTCCGCCCCACAGAGGCGCGGGAGGGGGCATGGGGCGGGGAGCAGCGGGCGGGCCCGCGCGGGGCGCGCCGCGCGGGCAGAGCTGGCGGCGGCTCGGAGCGCGCAGTGCAGCCAGAGCTTCCCAGCGTCCACGCCCGGCCGTCGGTGCCCACCGTGCCCGTCCCGCCATGGCCGCGGACAACCTCCCGCCCCGGCCCCGGCCCCGGCCGCTGCCCTTGCTCCTGCTGCTGCTGCTGCCGCTGCCGCTGCTGCTGCTGCTGCGCGTGGGCTCGGTGCGCGCCGACAGTAAGGTACGCGCGGCCCTCGGACCGGGGCGCAGCTCGGTGGGGAGCTGGGCGCAAGGGGGCGCTGTGTCTGGGGGTACGCGCCAAAGAGGGTGCCTGAGGCCGGGAGCCGAGGACCTGGAGAGGGAGAGACCAGACCTTGGTCTTAAACCATTGAAGCCGCTGGGGCCAAGACCCTGGGAGAGGAGCGCATAGGGGAAGAAATGCTGGAGATGATAGTGGTGGTTAGGACCCGGAGCCTGAAGAAGGGGTGCTGGGACCCAGTCCGGAGCGGGATGTCGATTAGCTCTAAATCCCACGGTCAGGGAGAGGGGGCGCAGACAGGAGATGCCAGGCGTAGAGAGTCCCAGGAGCGCTGAGCAGAGGGAGCCTGGAGAGCTGGCTCAAGGTTTCCGTGGAGACTGACCCACACGCGGGCAGACCCCTGGGTAACTGCTGCCCAGCGACTCCTAGGTTTGCAGCAGCCCTTGGGCTAAGGCTTTCAGACCATGCGGGGGACCCAGAGTCCCTCCCCAGTGAACCCAGCTGAACCGGTCACTTGCCCACCAGGGACTTGATGCACTCTCTGGTGGACACCATATCTCCACAAGTGGCCTGAGCTGTTTTCAGTTATGGCTTACACGATCTACTCTGGTGTCCAGCACAGCTGGGTTCAAATCCCACCTCCACCTCCCGGCCGGGTGACCTTTCATCTTTGAGTCGCTGAGCCTCCATTTCCTCACTTGTAAATAGGAGCCGAATAATGGTTCCTACACTTTGCATCGATGACCTCTAGGTTAGGGAGAGCATGCCTGGAAAGTGTTTAGCACCTCGCCTGGCACCTAGTAGGTCCCCAGCAAATGATACTCTGATTATGAAGTCTCACCACAAGGACCCCGAAAGGGGTGAGTGAGATCCTGAATGTAAAGAGAGCAAGCACTAATGGTCAGTCAGAACATGGGCCCCTTGAGAGCATTCTGGAAATGACCCAGTGAGGATGAGGCCTGGACTGGGGTTCGTAAGGGGCAGGAGGAAGGTAGGACCCTGCTCATGGAGCGTGAAGGCAAAGGAGTGATTTCTCTTGATGTATCTTCAGCCTCTTTCCTGGGTGGAAGGTGAGGCTGCTCTGTCCACAGGCAGGTAAAGGGCAGAAGCCACTCACCACATGGTAAGATTATGAGCAGTGGGCAGACTCTGAGCCTGAAGATTCAGCTCAGTGGGCTGCACCATGTGCTCCAAAGACAAGAAGGGAATGAGCAACATTGACATTTTACAGATGAGGAAGCTAGGGGGTATACAGAGGCAGCTGGCTTGTGAATCAATGCACCTAGGTTCTGGCCCTTTGTTGTTCTTTGGCTGTGTGACCTTGGGCAAGTCACGGGCTTATCTATAGCTGGGCTTCAGTTTCCCCATCTGAATAACATCTGTCTCCCCACACTTCCTCTCCATATAGGGCCTTCTAGGATTCCCTCACCTGGCTCAGGTAAGGGAACAAGTAAACAAAACCCCCCAGATAACCTGATCATTGCTTTGCCCCTCTCATTTCTCCAGCTTGGAGGAATGTTTGGTCTTAGGCACCCTCTGAGCCATGCAGAGGACTTTAGAGCTTGTGGGGGAGGGCTAGCATTTAACACAAAGCAAAGACAAAGAAAACCCAACACCCTGTTTATGTAGTGAGTCAGCCAAACACTTGCTAGGTTGGATGTGTGTGTGTGTGTGTGTGTGTGTGTGTGTGTGTGTGTGTGTGTTCAGTTGTCCCAGGGCAAGCTGGGACTAGTGGGATGGGAAGGCACATCCTAGAATCTGGAGAAAGAAGCAGCTGGGGGACTCAGTACAGCCCTCCCCCAGACACCTCCCACTCCACACCGCTTCAGCCAGCTGGGAAAAATAAAAATCAAGTGATGGGTGAATTTACTCCGCATTCCTCAGCACAGCGAGACTCCTCTGGCTCTGCAGAGAGAGCTGTTTTCATTATCACCCTCTCCCTCTGTGTAACAGTTCTCTTTCCTCTCCAAGTCTGCCCTATTTTTCCAGGTTGAGGGGAGCCCTTAAGAGGGCTTGGGACTTGAAGTCTATCTAGGGCCCTAATGGGTTAAGCTGGCCCCTCTTCAGGCTTCTTGCTCCTCGGATGTCCAGCCTCCCCTCCTGTCCAGTACTTTCTAGGGGGACGAGGGGTAGCTTAACTCCAGTGCTCAGCACGGAATTCTTTGGTCTCCGCCAGCTCTTCTCAGAGAGTGTTAATTTTGTGTTTATAGTAAGGTCTCTCCTAAACAGTATTTGGAGTCTCCATCTAAGGAAGTGCTTTGTCCAGCTTGATAATGGGAGAGGTAGTTCACAGCTCCCCAGCGTGGAGGCTGAGATGGACAGACAAGTAATCACACGAAATCCAGGCATGGCACCAGAGACCTCGGGGAACCTGTTCTTTGTACTATGTCCTTGGAATGTGGCTGATTGTACCTCAGTTTCCCTACCTGCGAAAGGGGTGCTGGCACCTCACTTCCACGCATTCACATATGGAAAGGGGTTCTTTGGTCACCCCTGCCACTGACCAGGGCCCAAGGACAGGGGAAAGCCAACACTTGAGAGAAGAGAGCCAAGGGAGCAGGAGGGGCTAGAGCAAGCAGGCGGTGTTGTCCCGGGCGGGATCAGATGATCCAGGCCAGGCTGGTCCCAGGGGCTTAGGTGTTGCTGTGCCTTCACTCTGGGAGTTTCCGCCTGTAGGTGTAATTGGAAACAGTCTCCGGAGCAGGCAAGGGATGCACATTGCTGGAGTCCTACACACAGAGTGGGCCGGGCGAGGTCCCACGGGTCTCTTACAGGGAAGGTAATCCCATTGGCTGGGACACTCGGGAACATCCCGTGTGCCAACCCCTGTGCCTAGCCCTTGCATTCAGGATCTTACACAACCCTCCTGCCAACACTCAGTGGTCTCCCCATGTGACAGACTTGAACACTGAGGGGCAATAGAGTCAGGGTGGGGCCGCCCAAATATCCTGAACAGGGAGCTTGAGGAGTTTGAATCCTGGGGTCCGGGGGTTCTCAGCATTCAGTGGGTGGGCATCCAGATGGCCTGAGGAGCCTGAGAGTCTGAGTCTGTAGATGTAGAGCTCGGCCAGGGCGTCTGCATTTTCCATGTGCACCCCAGCTAATTCTGAGGCACATCCCCTAGCTGAGAACTCATGGAGGTGACAGAGCCATGGACGTTTTCAGAGCAAGAGAGTAACAGATCATCAAAGAGGAGCTTTTGAAAGATTAACCCAGCAGAGAGGAGGCTGCTGTGTTTTGCAGGTAGCATTTAGTGTGGCCTGAACTCAGGCTGAACTTATAGAGTGGAGAGCAAGGGAGAGAGATGGGAAATACTTCAGATGAAGAATTAAGAACGTGAGTGATGGGTTATCTGGAGTAAGAAGGAGGCTTGGAGCTCTGAATTGGGCAGGAGGGTAGGTAGACATGGGTTGAGGAGACGATGCTGGGTCCAGTTACAGATGGATTAAGTTTGGGGTGCCTGTGGGCATCCAGGGGGAGGTGTCCCACTGGCAGTGGGCTCTAGGGGAGATCTTTGCCTGCAGGACATGAAAACTGTCTCTCAGGGAGTTAGGGCTGGCCATCAGAGAAGAGGGAAGACTCAATCTCAGGTGTCCTCAGGTGACACAGTTCTAACCTGTTTCATTTCTAGAACATTTCACAACTTTAATCTCCCTCTTCTCAATTCTGGCCAGATTTACCCATCTCCCTTCAGAAAAAAATCTCAAGTATGCCCTCTCACCGTCTTATTTTGGGATTTCCTTGCAAATACCTAAGGACCTTTTTTAAACACAATCCACCCACACTTCTGGGGGCTTAGGCAGCAGTGTGTGCTGAGCGAGGCTACAGAGAGATGGGGGCTGAGGCAAGGACTTTTCTGCTTGGCAGCAAGTCCAGCCCTCATGCCAAGGAAAGGATGGGCCAGGCCCAGTGGGAGTCCCAGGTCTTATGTTCCCGCAGGGCCCCACCCCCGGGCTCCCTTCTCGGTCCCAGCTGGTGGAGAAGCCCTTGCCTGGTGGCATGGGGGCCATGGGGGGAGCAACATGTAAACCAGATCTTGGAGTCAGGCTGTGCTGTGTGACCCTGGGCAGGCCCCTAGTCTCCTCTGATGCTCACATTTCTCCTCTCTTGGATGGGGTTGTGGTGAGAGCAAAGGTAGACAATAATGTGCAAATGCGAGGGAGGGTTGTTGGCAGCAACTTGAATAGCAAGAGCCACTTAGAGAGCATTTACTCTATGCCAGGCTCGCTGCCAGGCGCCCAGCATGCATTGGCCCGTTTGAGCCTCAGGACAAATTTACAGGGAAAGGACTATTGTCCTCCCCGTTTTGCAGAGGAGGAAGCTGGGGCTCAGAGGGGAAAAGGCCACGAAGGGTGATGCAGGAGCTGGGATTTGAGTCTGAGCTTGGCTCTCCTCACCACGGTGCTCTGCCTCCTCCAGTCACACACCAAGAAGACAGGGCCCTGCCTGGGCTCCTGGCAACGGGGGCTGGGAGCAGAGGCCCTCTTCCACTCCTGGCCTGGCTGGTCAGGGCCTTGGCCGCCCCCATCAGGACATAGCACCTCATCTGAGGAGGGAAGGAATGTTGCAGTCTGATGTGGAGGCTGCTGCTTCTGGGGGAGGGTGTTGGGCTGATGGGTGGGTCCCAAGGAGGCCTCTCTGGCCTGGCCACACAGAACATACCCCTATTCACCCACTGGGGTCTTAACCCTATTTGGGGGAGTGGGTGGAAGTGGCTAAGGGTCCCAGCAGATGTGCGAAGGGGGCCCAGGAGTCTCCAAGAGAAGGCAGACTTAAGGTACTGATCTCAAGAATGAATTTTCAAAACCCCGAGCCTGGCTGGCAGCATTCACGGCCACAGGAGGATTGCCCTGCAGTGCCCACAATACACTTTGCCTGCAGAGGGCCCAGGGTAAAGCTTCTACCCACAGCTGCCCCCTTCCCCACCTTCTTCATCCCTAAGGGGCCTTTGAATGGGTCATTTGATAGCCCCAGTGCTCTGTTTCCTCATCTGTGGGACACTGCTAACATATCTACCAATCCACCCATGTGGAGAAGCAGCCCCCTTTCAGGATTAGTGATGTACTAAAAACAGATACATACGACCGCTGTGTGTGCTCCTGGGCTGGGCTCAGCATACTCCTGGTATTCCATCTCTCTTGGTCCTCACACAATCCTTTGTTGGGTAGGCACTAATCATACCCTCATTTTACAGATGGGGAAACTGAGGCACAGAGAGACTAATTCATCCACCCAAGAGCACGCAGCTGTAGGTGGCCCATGGCTGTGTTCCTAACCACTGCCCCGGTTAAAACCCTTCCATGATGCCCCGGTGTTTTCAGGAAGAAGCCAAGATCCTCAGCCAGCATTGAGAGCCCTCCACGAGCCGGGCTCTGCCACCCCCAGGCTGACCTCCTGCCACCCTAGGCTCCCTGCAAGTATCAGCCAGAGTGCGCCTCTTTTAGGCCCCCAAGATGCTAGGCCTTTGCTTGTCTTCACATATCTGATCTGCTCTCCCTGGAATGTCCTGTTCCACCTTAAAGATGTCCCTTAGGGGTGCCCTCCGAGCAGTCTTTATGGGTGCCTTTCTCTGTGCTCTCAATGCCCCCTATGCCAGCTTCTCCCATTTCTGAAAAGGTCAAGAACATACCTCAGTCTATTTCTTCTAAACCTCCAACTATCCCCCAGAGCCTGGCAGAGGCCAGGGGCTCACATAGGTGTCTGCAGGCTCGAAGCAGACGTGGAGTTTCTATGGCTCTTCCTCAGAGGGCTCTGAGACACTCCTGGGTGCTGGGGCTTGGCAGAAAGCCCAGAACCCAGTAGGCTCTTAGTGGCTTCAGCAAGAACCGAGTAGCCATAAGGTCTGGAGTATTTGTTTGTTGATCGGGCCGTGAAGAACTAGGTCCCAAGAGCCTGGAGCTCAGAGTGGGCTGGCTGAGCCAGCTAGGGGAGTGGTTGTTTGGGGTTCCCAGAGCCCAGCTGCTGTGTCAGGGCAAGGCAGGCCGGAGGCGGTGACTGAGCCTGGCACTTGGCACTGATCTCACTGAACTGACTCCTACAGGCACCAAGTCCTGCTGCCCCCAGAAACCAGTGACCACAGCTGGGTGTGTGGCATCCCAGGGTGGGATTGAAAGAAAAAGGTGGGGACTACAAAAATTGAAGTCATGTTATTTCGTTTGAGCCTCACTACGGGGAGGTGAATATGGAGAGTCATCCATTTTACTACTGAGGGGATGAAGCTCAGAAAGGTTGTGTAACCTGTTTAAGGTGACACAGGTGTCGAGGAACAGATCTGTAGGAAAAGCAACATGGACCAGTGATTTTGATCTGGAGTCAGATCCACAGCTTCATCTTCCCAAAGCCATGTGACCTGGACCTATGATTTCACCTCTCTGAGCCTCTGTTTCTTTAGCTGTATTAATAATGGCTCAAACTTAAGACACACTCACTATGTGCTAGGCTCTGTTCTTTACCTGTATTAAACTATTAAATCTTCACAGCATCTCCGCAAGGCAGGAGCCTATTTTACAAACAAGGAAACAGGCACAGAAAGGTTGAGTTGCCCACAAACTCACAGTTACTATCCCAGGCTCCACATACCATGTTCTTAGCTCTGTGCTCTCACATGTCTGCAAAATGCAGGCTCATTCATCCAAAAGACCTTTACAGAGCTCCTACTACAGGCCAGGTGGGCACTGTTCTAGGGATATAGGAGGGAACTAGACAAAACCCCAGGAGAAGGGAGACAAAAAATAAGCAAACACAGATGTAATATTTTAGATGTATTAAAGAAACACAAAGTCACTAGAAACAGGGACAGAGAGTTATGGGAGGGGGGCGGCTGCGGAAGGCTTCTCGGAGGAGGTGATGTGTAAGTAATGTGAGATAATGAGCCAAGGGACTATCGGAGACAGGGTTTCAGAATGAGGGCACCATATTTGCAAAGGCCCTGAGGTTACAGGGGAGTGAAGGAAAGGGTGGCAAGAGGAGGTATTGAGTGGAGGGTGACAGCTCACACAGATGTCGAAGGCCACCATAGGGACTTTGGAGATGACAAATCGCCCCCTCCATACACAGGTATTATTATATATATATATATATATTGTTTCATATGATGCATATGAAACCTGGGACATAGTAAGTGCCCAATAAAAGGTCTCCATTCATATTTTTTACTATTATGGTAAAATATACATAAAACAATTTTTACCATTTAAACACTTTAAAGTATATAATTCTGTAGCACTTAGTACACTCACAGTGTTGTGCAACCATCACCACTGTCTAGTTCCAGAACATTTTTATCACATTTTTATTATTCCAAAAGGAAACCCCATACAAATTAAGCAGTCACTCCCCATTTCTCCCTCCCACTAAATCCTGGCAGCTGCTACTCTGCTTTCTGTCTCTATGGATATAAATAGAGTCATACAATACACAGCCTTTTGTGTCTGGCTTCTTTCATTTAACATCATGTTTTCAAGGCTCATTCACACTGTAGCATGTATCAGTACTTCATTCCTTTTTATGGCTGAATACTATTCCATTGCATAGATGTACCACATCTGGTTTATCCATTCATCAGTTGATAGATATTTGAGGCATTCCCTTCTTGTAGCTATTGTGAATCACGCTGCTATGAACATTCACGTACAGGTCTTTGTTTGAATACTCCAATTCTTTTAGATATATACCTGGAAATAGAATTATTGGGTCATGTTGTAATTTTGTTTATTATAGCCCTACTTTATTCATCTATTTTTCAGTTACAGTTGACAGTCAATGTTACGTTAGTTTCAGGTATACAGCATAGTGGTTAGATATTTATGTAACTTATGAAGAGATCCCCCACCATAAGTCTAGAACCCCCACACACACACCATAAGTCTATGTTTAACTAATTGAGGAATAGCCAAATTATTCTGCACAGCAGCCACTAATATTTTATTTGTTGTTTTTATAATGCCTCTATTTCCTTCCTTGCAAATGCTGCTGGCTTCTCAGCCTACTCTAAGGGTGCCCCCCAAAGGCCAGGGAGACTGTTTTCTGCTACCTGTCTCCTCTCCTCTCCTGTCCTCCCTCTCCCCAGCACTGGCCTGTGACTCACCCAAGCCCCTCTTGCAGGTGTTTGGCGACATGGACCAGGTGCGGATGACCTCGGAGGGCTCTGACTGCCGCTGCAAGTGCATCATGCGGCCTCTGAGCAAGGACGCGTGCAGCCGGGTGCGCAGCGGGCGGGCGCGGGTGGAGGACTTCTACACCGTGGAGACCGTGAGCTCGGGGACCGACTGCCGCTGCTCCTGCACAGCGCCGCCCTCCTCGCTCAACCCCTGCGAGAACGAGTGGAAGATGGAGAAACTCAAGAAGCAGGCACCCGAGCTCCTCAAGGTAGACTTTGCGGGTGGATAGTGGGGATGGGAACACCTCGTGGATGAATGAATACCTAGCACGGGCTGGCACCGGGATGTCCTTCCAGTGAAAAGTTTACGCGTGCTCTAAGCCAGGTGCTGTTATCATCCCATGTCGTGGGGGAAAAACCGAGACTTCCTGTGGTGAAGCCACTTCTTGCCCAAGAAAGACTATTTGGCCAGGAAGTGATGCAGGCAGCATTCTTTGGCTCGTTTACCTAAATATATAGCCCCTTACCATCTAGCCCAGTCTCCTGTATTTTACCCAAACCAGGTCATCCGTCAGCCCCTCTATATAGCATTTTAAATGTTAAATTGTGTGGCATTTTATTGTTTTTCATTAGTAATCATATTTTCCACACTCAAGTACCGCCCGCATGGCAGATGTTATGCTCAGGTGTTTTGATAGATTATTTCTCTAAATTCATAAACCATTCCGTGGGAAATGGGACCTTTGTTCTCATTTTATAGGCAAGAAAATTGAGGTGTGGAGAAGTTAGATCACTGGCCCACACTCTCAGATAATGACATGTCACCCTAAGTCTATACCATACTTGCATGTGAATTTTGTGCTTACCCTCCCCCCACCTGCAGCTCACACCATAGACAAATTAGGAAGAAGCACCAGCTCTGGGGGACACAGCCCTGTGGCAGGACCCATGGCTTGGATAGGCTTGTGCACGTGAGATCACAGTCCCCACAGCCAGCCAGACACGTTCGTGCCATTTATACCACTCATGCCATGCTCAACCTGGTGTTTTGTGGGGATGAGAGTTGAACCCAGGTCCTAATGTATCCAAAGCCTATGTTCTACCCACCTTGCTCTCCTGTCTTCCTTTTTTTGTAATGGACCAGATAATTTGGTGCTTTTGAATCTTTCTCTTTTATAATTTCTTCCAAACACGTGGGTATAAATTTTGCCTTTTTTGGTGTCAAGAACTGTGAAAGTGACTGAACTGTTATCCTACATGTAAGCTAACAAGTTAGCCTGCCAGGTTCATGGATGCTGGCAGAAGACACAAGCCTCCTGGGTCAGAAACAAAAGACATCATTACTTACAGCAGCCAGAGTTATCTACATTTTCCTGCTCTGGTTCTCACACTCTAGTTCCCACAGAGTGATGCAGTAAGTGCCAGATAACACCTTCACACACAGCGGGGTGTTTTTCAAGACAAGAGTTCCAACTTAGAGAATCCAGATCTTTTATAATGGACACTGAGTGTACCCTCCCTGTTCCAGAAGGAAACACTGTCTAAGGCTGTTCGTTTTACGAGATGGCCTGGAACAAAGACCATCAGTGCCTCCGCATGCAAGACGTGCAGAAAAGCAAGAGATCTGTGAAGCATCCTCTGCCAATATTTGGCTTAAAATGTTTTCTTTAAATTTAACTTTAGTTTTATTTTTATATGAACTGAATGGATACCAAAACCCTCAAAGTTAGGGGGTGATGTAGGGTTTGAATTTTAGGCCAAGTGGCCTCTGGACAACTTGGCAGACCCTGGACCACACTGTCTCCTTGGGGCCTCACTAAGGCCCTGCAGACTCCAGGCACTGAAGACCAGTCTTCAGTTACAGGGACAAACCCAACTTCTGCTCAAGTCCACTTCTCGATAACTAAATAACTTCTCAAACTATTGGACATGAGGATATAATTTCATCCTTGCCACAAACCTTTGGAGAGGGAATTTATGGTCCCAGCTTTACTTGTGGGGGACTCTGAGGCCCAGAGAGGGATCGTGGATTGCCCAAGATCACACAGCAAGAAATTGGCAGCACTAAGATTTGACCCAGGAATTCTCTGCTGTATCTTCTTGCCCACAGGAGTCCCTAGGCAGCTGTCTCAGCCAGGAGCCCATCAGCACACAGCAGTCTTGGGGGATTTCATTCAGCCTTATAGAACTGGAGGAGTGGGGCAGTGGTGGAATTGACCCAGCAGGTGGGGTTAAAGGAGGAAGAGAAAATATTCTGCCTCGTTGACACTGCAGGAGTAGGGGTGGGTACCTGAGAGGTACCCAGAGAACCCCAAGAGGAAAAGGGGGTAAAGGTAGAATGAGACAGGGCTAAGGCTTTTCTCATTTGACTTGGCACCCTTTCCCTCAGCGGGAGGCTGTCTTTGGGCAGGCCTCTAGGAGAAGAGGTTAGGGGTAGCTTGAGGGGGAAGGGCACTGGGTACGCCCACTCCATGCTCACCCCTGGACTCTACCCCAGCCCTTATCCTTGAGCTAAGAACTCCAGCTGTGTGTGGCCTTAGCTGAATGGCTGAGTAGGAGGGGGAGATTCTAGATCCCCTTTCTTGGGGAGGTTTACCACAGGAGTATGCCTCTCACCTCTTCACTCCCTTCCTTTCTAGATAGAAACCAAACACAGCCCTACCTGTGAGGAATCCCCAGTCTGTGGGTAAAGAGCTCCTGACCCCAACAATGGCAGTGTGATTGGTGCTAGGTTGAGGGATATCCCAGGGACCATGGGAAGCCAGAGGAGGAGGTCATGTTCGGGCTGGGCTTTGAGGGGTGTGTAGGAGTCCCTCTGGCAGAGCCAGAATGAAGGCATGCTGGGTGGGCAGTGGAGTGGGTGTGGCATAAGGTGCCTCTCTGCCCTCTCCCTGCTTCAGCCCCACTGGCCACCTGCCAATGTCTCTAACAATGCTTCTCATACTATCTATGGTGAAAGACCAGTTGTTTAAATATCCGTCAAGAACTAATACTTTTGTAAAATACTCTAAAAATGAATTCTTAGAAAAATGAAACAAAAACAGACACACCAAGTACAAGTCCCATGTTTGATTATTAGAGTCAACAGATACAAAATTGCTCTGTCAGATGGCTCCAAAAGTCTATAAAAACCTACACTCACATTTTATAATTATTTTATCACAGACGAGTCAGGAGCAGTTTGACTGTCGCGAGTCCATAGGCCACCTTTCGAGTATAAAGACTCAAACACACGGTGTTTCTTCTCACCTCCAGCTCTTTGCACAGGCTGCTCCCTTGGCCTGGAAGGCCTTTCTCGTGTCATCTCTGCTCCCTCAGGGCTCAGCTCAAGCAAAACTTCTTCCCTGGCAGGTTTCCTAATCCATGCCTGTTCCCAGACAAGGTCACACCTCATCACGAATGGTCTGGGCACCTGTGTGTTACCATCTGCGTTCCCCGACCCAGGCGCCTCTCTTGTCACTCTCTGCATTCCTTGACAGCCCGTGAAGGACCATGAAGCCTCGCGTCTATCTCGTTTATCATGTCCTCGGTGCCTGGCCCACAGTAAACATTTGCCAAGACTGAAGAGGATAGCAGGGGCAGACCGAGGAGGGTGTGAATGCCAGGCTCGGGAGATGAAGAGCCACACATGGGCAGTGGGGCAGAGGGGAGGGCACAGGAAGTCATCTAGCAGAGGAGAGACCCATGGTTCAAAGCTATGCTTTGGGAAGCCAGTTTTGGCGACCATGAAGTCAGCAGCGTGAAGCTAGAAGGTTCCTGGTATGTCCTCATTATTGCTGATGTTCATGAAGTGTTTGCTGTGTGCCCAGTCCGTGCTGAGCCCTGCCCAGACGTCACTGCTCTTCACAACCCCATCACCCCATTTCACAGAGAAGGCAGCTAGGGCACAGCAGCGTCTGTGTGCATGGTTCTCATTCTGTGCTCCATGGAGCCCTACGGGTACCGTGCAACCTCAGGCCTGAGCAAGGTTGAAGGGGAGCAGAGAAGACTCAAGGCCCTACCCCTGCTCCCAGTGGAGCCCCCACTTCCTTTCTCTGTTTTAGAGATCAAAGTCTACTCAGAGAAAAGTTCTCTGGCTTGAAACAGCTTGAACACCCCTGGGAGAGTGGGAGTAAACCTATTTTGGAAACAGTGGGCCAGGGCCAGACAGGAGCCCTGAGAAATGGGGCAGGGCCGGGGGCAGAGCCCTGCTGGAGCGGGTGCTAGAGGAGCCTCCCTGCCCAGGAAGCCATGGGAAGCTGATTTCCCAACTGGACCCTTGTGCCAGGGCGTCACTGACACTCTCACTGGCATCCTCGCCAGCTGGAGGGAAATGTCATATGCTGATGAGGTGTGATGGAGAGGAGAAGGAGAGGGGAAGATATAGAGAAGAGCCCTGGGCTGCGCAAGGGAGACCCAGCATCTGCCGCGGACCTGTTGTGCAAGCCTCTCCCCTTTCTTGTCCTCAGTTTCCCTATCTGAACATACGACAGGAGCAGTACAGCGTGATAGGAAAGAGGCTGGGTTTTACCAAGTTGGGTTTTGCTCCCTGCTCCGCCACTGAACAACTGGGTGGCCTTGGGCAGGTCACTGCATCTTTCTAAGCTGCAGCTTCTCAATCAGTACGATGAAGATAAAAGGCGTCTAAACCTTGTCTCCAGTTGGATCTCTAGAAGCAGACCCTGAGGTGAGGGATTTTTGTGCAGATGATTTGTTACAGAAATGCTCCCAGGAGAAACTGGTACCGAACTGGGAGATGTGGGGGGAAGGAACGGAAGCCCAGCAGGGCTGTGGTCTCAGGCCAGGTGCCAGCCTCAGCCCTAGGGGACACTGGAGTGTGAATGACAGCTTAATTGTCCCACTAGGGCTGGCGTTTGAATGTCCACACCGGTCAGACATTTCCTCATGGCCATGTAGGACCACGTATACTCCCAGGGACAAGTGGCTCTTTTTTGTTTGTTTGTTTTAATGCTTACATCACCCTGTCTTCCTAGGTGGTCTCCCATCCAAGTACTAACCAGGCCCGACCCTGCTTAGCTTCCGAGACCAGATGGGATTGGACGTGCTCAGGGTGGCATGGCTGTAGACCAAAGTGTCTCTCTCTTTGAAGAAAGTGACAGATGCAGATCATTAGAGGGAGACACATGGAAGCCAGGGGTGGCCACCAAAAACAGGAGGAGGGACCCCGGGGGGTATGGATGGAGCACCTCAGGTGTCCACTACATACCTCGGGGGGTTGTAAGAATTAAGCCCCTAGCACAGTGGCTGCCACATGGCAAGTGCTCGAAAGATGGAATCTGTTGC
Source organism: Macroglossus sobrinus (assembly GCA_004027375.1). Classification (NCBI taxonomy): domain Eukaryota; kingdom Metazoa; phylum Chordata; class Mammalia; order Chiroptera; family Pteropodidae; genus Macroglossus; species Macroglossus sobrinus. The sequence goes on from PVKZ01000765.1 coordinate 294,455, forward strand.
TTTTCTCGTGATTATGAGCAGGCTGCGCCCAGTGGGTGCTGAGGGCTCAAGCAGGCCATTCTGAGGCTCTGGCGTTCTGGAGTCCTGCACGCTCAGTGCCAGGCCCTATGCTCTGCCTTTCCCTAACCCTCACCCTTCCCTGGGCAGCTGCAGTCCATGGTGGATCTCCTGGAGGGTGCCTTGTACAGCATGGACCTGATGAAAGTGCACGCCTACGTCCACAAGGTGGCCTCCCAGATGAACACACTGGAAGAGGTAAGGGCAGGGCACGCAGGCCAGAGCCCAGGCTGCTCCGCTGCTGGCAGCCAAGGGCAGTGTCTGAAGTGGCCCAGACAATTCTGTCTTGCCCCTCCCCGGTGGCTGTTGAAAACTAGACGACTAGAGCAGGGAGCCGGAAGAGGGAGATGCAAGCCCCAGAGTCCAGACCGTGGGGAAGAGGTCTGATGGGGCCTTGAGGGCCAGCTGGGTAGAGAAACTGAGGCACCTGCAGGTTGTGTGAAGAGTGTGGACCTGGCAGTTGGCCTCAGTTTGCCAAGACCAGGCCCTAAACATTGCACAACTCTGGGGCCTCCATTCTCATAGTACCGTGTGAGTGATGCCCCCTGGGGTGGAGTAGCATGGTGCAGGACTGGCCAAAGCCACTGGGACCAGGCTTAGGGCAGCACGGCTGTCCCAGTACCCACAGATGCTGGAGGCAGAGGTGCTGAGTGTCTTCTCCTGGTCAGAGCAATTGTGCTGGAGGGCTGGGCAGGCAGCTGGGACTACCCCCTGAGGACAGGGACAGAGCTGGGCAAGCGTGGGGATCCAGGCTTCCCGACTGAAGTTTGCATCTCTGCTGGCACAGCTTGATCGCCTGTTTCCTGCATCCGGCCTCCGCAGGGAGCCTGGGACGTGCAGCTGCCAGGGGCGGGCGTGGGGGCTTCCTTTCCCAGCTTCCTTTCCAGAGGGAGGGGGCACCTGGGCATCCTGTGCCCCAGGGGGGGAGATTAACCCCTTATTAACCCCACAGTTGGGGTCACAGTGGCTTTAGTGATTCAAAAAGTATTTGGTGAATATGTACAATGTACCAGGCTCTTGCCAGCATGGGAGGAAGGTGACAATGGCTGAATTTCTACTGTGCACCAGTGTTCCCTGTGTACTTAGTACATACCAAGCTGTCCTCTTGCCAGCTCTGCAGTTATCCTTTGACCTTTGTTAATTTACTTCATCTAACTATGAGCCAGACGATCCAGTGGCCACATCTGCTGGGTCAGGAACAGATCAGAAATAATTTCCACAGCCACAAAGCAATGATTTTCAAATTATCTTCTGTTTTGCATTATCTGTGCTTTGCTTCTGTTCACTAAGTAATAATTCCATGAGGGAAAAAAAAAAAGTTTTGCTAATCTTGGAGAAGGCGGAGAGAACAGCTTCAATCAGAGGCGATTTTGTGCCCCAGGAAACAATTGGCAGTATCTGGAGACGTTTTTGGGTATCCGTGTTTGGGGAGGTGGGTGATGGATGCTATTGGCTTCTTGTGGGTAAAGGCCAGGGATGCTGCTAACCATCCTACAGCACCCAGCTCAGGCTCCCACAACACCCAAGCGTCTGGCAAATGTCAGTAATACCAAGGTTGACAAACCTGCCTTATACAGTTTGCCTTCTGTCTTCCCTGTGACCTAGTTTAGAACGTGCTTTCTTATTCCTTAGCCTTTCTGGTTTTCACAGTCACCCTGACATTTAGTCGTTATGATGATAAAGATCCTCATTTTACAGGCAAGGAAACTGAGGCTCAGAGAGGTAAAGTTATTAGCTCAAAGTTACTTGGCCAGGAAGTGGAGAGGAAGGATTTGGACCCAGCTCTGTGCCACTCCTACCTGCTGCCTCTTGGTCCCCGGATCACTTCACACCCAGGGCTGACCAAACATACAGCACGTTCAGGTTATTTTCTCCTCTGTAAAAGTTTCTGTCGATGAAATTCTGAACTCATAATCCTGATGCTCCAGGACCTCGCAGCAAAGAGGCGCTTCTTGCATCTGACTCTGTCTGGTCTCCCCTGCTTTAGCTGAGAAGTAGACTCAGACAAAGGAATTCCATGCATACTGCAGACCTGCTGGGGCTTTGGGGACCTGGGGATGATATCAGGCCACCCAGCTTTCCTGAGCCCTGCCCAATGGACGAGGTCCAGCAATGGGCATCTCTGAGATGCTGGATCCACAGAGAGAAGCACAGTGGCTCTGAGAAGTCCATCTGTTTCCAGTGGGTTTCAGAACCAAGAGTAGATTGGGGGGCAGAAGGAGGGTGGCTGGAGTCTGCTACAGCCAGGCAGGGTCCCCAGCAAGAGAGAGACAGGCCTGGGGAGGAGAACAATCCTAGGAGGAAAGGCAGGTCTCAGAGCTGTGGGAGGAGCCAACACCACCCTGTAGAGAATTTGGAGACTTGGGGGCCAAGAGGGCTTAGTCTCACCCATGGCAAAACCCCAGAGAGTGTCACTGTTGGGGCATTTGATTAAAATAAGGTATTTATGTATCACCTGTGAAGTTAAAATGTAATTTTAAAGTAGTCCAAGATTGGTAGCAACTTAAACGATGGCTTCGTAGGAACTGGCTAACTCCATGATGGCGGGGCCAGGAAAGGGGATAGGGAGCACTGTGTGTACAGATATGGAAGAGTTCCCAAAACAGGCTTGAGTGAAAAAGCAAAGTGTGGAAGGAAGGAAGGCTGAGAGAGAGGAAGGGAGAGAGGAAAGAAGGGAGGAAGGAAAGGAAAGGAAGGGAAGGCAGAGAGGGAGAGAAGGAGGGAGGGAAGAAGGAAGGGAGGGACGGAGAGAGGGAGGAAGGAAGGAAGGAAGGAAGGAAGGAAGGAAGGAAGAAAGGAAGGAAGGAAGGAAGGGGTGAAGGGAAAAAAGAAGGAGGGATGAAGAAAGGAAGAGAAGGAAGACAGAAAGAAACCCATAACAATTGTCAGCACTGAGAAACAAAGGTGGGAGGAAAACATATTTTTATACCCATTCGTTTCTTTTCAATTTAGTACTATGAACATATAATGTATTTTTTAATTCACTTTTTAAATTAAAAAAATTAATATCTACAGGATCTCTTAGCAGCAAGCTTTATTTATGCCGCCCCTGGGCCCTATTCAGGAAAGCAAAGCCTGATGGGAAAAGCTGGGGTGTCCCCCTACCAAGACAGGGTTTGGTAGGGGGTGGGGGAAGCAGCCAGTAGAAGCTGGAAAGACCTCGAGCCCCACCCCCACAGAGTATCAGGGCCAACCTGAGCCAGGGGAACGAGGCCGTGAGGGAGAGCATGCGCCACTTCAGCGAGCAGCTGAAGCGCTATGAGAACCAGTCGGCCATCATGATGAGCATCAAGAAGGAGCTCTCCAGCCTGGGTCTCCAGCTGCTGCAGAAGGACGCAGCCCCTGCCGCCGACCCCGCCGCCGGCCCTGGCAGCAAGGCTCAGGTGAGGCCATGGTTCTGAGCATGAGGCCAGCAGGTGGGTGGGCCTGGGATCACACACAGTGTGGGAGGACCTCGGTGCTAAGGGCCAGTTGGGCGGGGTTTAGGGTGTAGGACCCGGCTGAGGGCTGGCACAGCTGGAGAGTCTGTGGCAAGTTGTGGGGCAGAGGGTGTATGCTGTGCTATGAGCACAATTAGCAAAATGAGCTGGGGACAGATATGAGGATCTAGCCAAGGGGTCTGTCCCTGAGCAGGCATATGGCAGTGTTGTCATTCACATTTCCAAACTAGTGGGAACAAGGCCGTGGAGATGACCCTCCCTGGCTGGCCCTGGGAGACCAGGTCTGCTGCAGCAAACCACTTGTAGCCTCCCCCGCTGTCACTGCACCCCTGCCTGGCTCAGGCCTGCTTGGGGGTAGACAGGCAATGCCTCGGGGACCCCTGCAGACTAATTCTACTTCATCTAAGCCAATCTGGTAGGGGGAGAACGGCAGCAAACCCCCAGATATTCCATGTTCAAAGTCAGACCACAAAGTGAGCAGAGTTTTTGCCACCAGGCAGAGCCACCCTGGACATATAATACCATGCAAAGTTGACAAAGGCCTTCTCCTGGACAAATTGCAGGAAAAGCTCACCCTCTGGGCAGGTAAATTAGATAAGCTGTGCAAAGGCTCCTTCCTATGATAGACACACTCCAGGGTGTGTGGCTTGGCAAATGGAGGAAGACTAGTCTTCCGTGCACAGGACACAACCTCGCCACTGTCCACAGCAGCCTCATCTTTTGGTGAGGGGGGGATGAAGGGAGCTGGCGTTGTAGAATCCTGCTCCAAACCTGACTTCCTCACAGACATTATCTCAGTTCATCTCATGACCACCTGCGAGGAGCGATGATCATTGCCCATTTGGCAGATGAGAACACCTGGAGTGAGGTCACGTAGGGAGAGGGTGTCTGCGCTGGGACCGGAACCGGGGTGGTGTGCCTGCCAAGCCCGGGCTCTTCAGTCTCCACCCGTCGGCCTCCTGTGCTGACACTGTGATGATGACACCATTTGCATCTGCAACTGGGACCACCTAGCTACCGCTAGCGCACGGAGGAAGCCGGGTGCCTTGGCCCGGAGCTGGCTTCTGCTCCTTCCTGTGCCAGTTGCCCAGGCGCGAATGACCCCTCTGGAGGTCTAGATACTGTACTTGCTGTATCTCCTGGAGATTCTGCCTAACAATGGTTGATGTCACAGGCCCTGTGTTCTGGTGCCAAGCCAGCATCGGAGGCATTTCAAAGGAAATGAAAGTAACAAAATTCACAGTGTGTTGGAAACTGCACACCCTCAGGGCAGTGCCCTGGTGACCAAACATCCCAGTTGGCCGGGGACTGGAGCGTTTCTCAGGATGTGGGAACTTCAGTGCCAAAACTGGGAAAGTTAGGGCACAGTGGGACGAGTTGGTCACCCTACCCAGGGGCCTGAGAGCCTCTCCTCTTCCCAGAAACAAATCTCAATCAGTGAGAGAGACAGGGATGAGAAGCCGACCTGGTGGTCAGCTTCCTCCCCAGGGAGCTGACCATTATAGTCCACCCCCTGTGGGGATTGTCCAGGAGATCAGAAACAGGACAGAAAGCTGACCAATCAGCCGGGCCCTCGAGCCTGCAAGGAAGCTAGAGAGCTGAGAGGGGAAACTGAGGCATGCCCCAGTCATAGATATAGCCACCACAGAAGGAAAGCTGTGACTTCAGGAGCACCTAGGACATAGGGTCTGGAGCAACAGGACCACGTCCAACCCCCACTTGCTGAGCCTCCGTGACCCTCCCCCGACAACATCCCTTCTAACCAGCCCCCAGGTCTGAGACTTCCCTTCTCTCCCAGGACACCGCTGGAGGGAAAGGCAAAGACGGCAACAAATATGGCAGCGTGCAGAAGAGCTTTGTAGACAGGGCCCTCCCCAAACCTCCTAAGGAGAAGCTGCTGAAGGTGGAGAAGCTGAGGAAGGAGGGCGGCCAGGGCCGATTCCTCCAGCCCACAGCCAAGCCCCGAGCCCTGGCCCAGCAGCAGGCGGTGATCCGAGGCATCACCTACTACAAGGCCGGCAAGAAGGAGGTGACTGAGGCTGGTGAGTTGGAGGGGGATTGGAACTTTGGGGAATGGGGACTTGCAGAGGGATGGCCACACCCCAAGGACCCCCCACAGGGACCCAGGGTCTTCGCTATAGTCAGTCGGTCCCAGATTTCAGCTCCACTGATTGACAGTGGCACCCTTTGCTCATGCACACAGTGGGATGATTACCCCTCACGGGGTTATTGGGGCTGAAGTGATATAATCAACACAACAGGCTGCTCACTTCCTTTCCAGTATTCACAGCCGTCTCCACCCTCACGGGGGTTTTCCTCCTTTATTCGAAAAGGTCCACCGTGTACTTGCCGTATCTCGCAGAGATTCTGCCTAGCTCGGAACTCACAGCCTGGTGGGGAAAACCATACCCATGACCAGGCAGCTGCCACAGGTGGCACAGGACAATGTAGGGGCCGCTGCCAGGCCAGGGTGCTGGCAAGTGACATGGGGCCTTTGGGGCACCTCACGTTTCCATGCTGGCCTTGGAATAAATGGCCTCTCCAGCACCTCCCACTTCCTATCTCCCCAGAGGAGAGCCCACAGACACCTGTTATCTCTCCCAGACCCCTGCTGGGTCACAGTGAAGGGCAACAAAGTAATTAACCAGAAAACGAGACAACAATCTGGGTTCTGGTAGTACCCAGATTTCTGGGCCATCCCAACTAGTGTGGCTCCTAATTCTTCCTCTGACGCCTCCCCAGATGCCCGCTTTCCTCCCATGTCCCTGAGAGATGTCCCAAGCCTGCTCAGCACCTTTCCTGGGTCCTACTGACCACCTCCTCCTGTGAGGCCCTCTGCCCAGCCCACGTCCAAGGAGGCGGGGAAGTGGAACTGTGAAGGACTCGTCTCCTTTAAGAGCTCCTTTAATTCTTGGTCCCAGAGCTCAAGGGGCCTCTTCTCTCATGCCTGGTGCCAGCTGCTGGCCCTGAGTCCCACCCACGGCACAGAGCCTCTGACCCCTGGCTGGGACACTGCCCAAGAACAGCTGCAGGCATCTGACTGTGCCAGCAAGGCCTGTGGGAACAAGCCCCCTGCCCTGGCAGGCTGCCCCTGAGACCCACCCCTCTGACCAGAGGGTGTGCCCCCATCCCTGAGAGACCCTAGGGGCTGCCCCACAGCAAGGCCTGGCGAAACCTTTTTGCAAAGAGGAAACCCAGCAGGGAGAAATCAGGTCCCTATCCTGGAGTCAAGCCTGCCTTAGACCCCCTCACGGAGTCTTTGTCCCTTGCTGTGTGGCACTGAGTCTTTCTACTTTCCCTATGTAGGTCCCATTCATCCCAGGCCAGAGACATGTGTGGGTCAGGGATGACCTAGATGGCACCAAACCAGATATCATGGGAGCTAAAAAAAAGTCCCGTCAGCAAAGCTCCATGCCAGCAGCTGTGGGAGAAGAGGGGGAGGGGTGCCAACAGATCTGAGACATTGGGAGGTGAGGGGACAGAGGGAGAGAGAGAGCTGGGGTCCACAGGTAATGGGAAGCTGGCTGCGCCTGCTCCTCCCACCTGAAGTGGCAGATGCTGGGCAAGAGAAGCTAGGGGATGGTTTCTAAGGGAGACTAGGGGAAAATCTGTAAAATGGGAGAAGGGTTTCTGCATCCTGGAACTGAATCTAGGAAATGAAAGAATGGGTACAAGGTGTTTGACACTTAGGAGGGAAAGGGGTCTCCTATGTGGCACCTCGTATTTGCCAGAATCTGTGCGAATGTTTTGTATACGTTTTCCTCCAATGGACACGACAGCCTAATGCGGTGGGCCTCACGACTGTCATTTCACAGACGGGGGGAAGCGGAGGCCCACTGAGGCAAGGGGTTTGGACGAGGCCACTCAGCTGAGGAGGGAACTCAGAGCTGGTCTGCTGACGATGAAGCCCACTTTTCGAAGCCTTTCACTCCTCAGGGCCTACCCTCTGCACTCCGCCATCGCCCCAGATCTGGGAGCATGGTGGGCCTGGGAAAAATCCTTGGGTGCTGCTGGGATGTGAGCTCAGGGTCTTCTCTCCACAGACAATGCCCTCAAGGGCACTTCCTGGCTGGAACCGCTGCCGCCCAGGGCGGAGGGCAGACCACCCGAGCCCAACTCGGCAGAACACGAGGAGGCCGTAGCTGGGGGGGTCTCAGATGAAGCGGACTTGGCTCCTGGCACGCCTTCCTCAAATCCAGCAGCCACCCCCACCCCCACGCCCACCACCAGTCCCCTGCCCACCGAGTCACCTTCACGCCCAGAAGTCCCCAGCCAAGGTGAGTAAGCCTCACAGGGGTTCGCAAACTACACAGCCCGTGGACCAAATCCAGCCTTTGGCCTGCTTTTGTACAGCCCTCAGGCTGTTTTTACATTTCGAAAGGGTTGTAAAATAGATAGAGATGGGGCCAAAGTATGTGGTTTGGAAAACCTAAAATGTTTGCTATCTGATCCTTTACAGACAAAGTTTGAGGACATTTATAGTGAAACAGGTAGTATTTTCAACAAATTCTTCTTTAAAAATCACCTAGAATCCCATCATCAAATCCAACAAGTGCTTTTCTTCTTTATTTCTTCTGCCCAGTCTCCGACCCTGTTTTTGTGTCCACATTTGTGGGTTTGGCTTGTGCCTTTCCACAGACTCCTCCTCATTAAGTCATCAAGCCCAACCTTCTCAAGGGTGTCCTGGCTAGCCGTGATAGCAAGCCTTACAGCCATCCATCCCCTCCTTTGGTCCAAGCACACCCCATTTCTAGGAATCTTTCCTAAGGATCCATCAGCAATGTGGACAACAGCTGCAGCTTAACTGGTTTCCTCACAGCCTATTTCTGATGTCAAAAAACAGGAAATAATCTAAAGGTCTAGCACCAAGGGATTTGGCTAAAGAAATTCGAGGGCACAGCTGTCTGGTGGCCTGGTAGAACCTTGAAATCACATCGTTAAAAGGCCACTTAATGATGTGAGAATTGCTCGGTGAAGGGGAAAAACAGGGTACTTAACACTGTATAGTCATAAGAACCAAGGTTGTTAAGTCTGTCTTCATGACTGTACATGCAAAGAAAAGGAAAGAAATACAACATACTAAAAACCTTTGGATAATGGAACTTCGAGTGATTTTTATTTTCTCCATCTTCCTTTTCTGAGGTTCCATGTTTTTTTTCTTTTGGTTTTGAGGTTTTGTTTGTCTGTTATTTACAATAATGATCAGACACTGCTTTGATCATGAGAGAAAAAAGGCTACTAACAAAACATCAGAAGGGATTTAAGTTAGACCCAGATAGTGTCCCCAGGATTATCCAAACGCTGCTCCTCTCGCTCCCCACAGGCAGCGAGGCCAGCTGTGAGGGCACCCTCCGGGCCGTGGACCCCCCGGTGAGGCACCACAGCTATGGGCGCCATGAGGGAGCCTGGATGAAGGACCCCGCTGCCCAAGATGACAGGATCTATGTCACCAACTACTACTATGGGAACAGCCTGGTTGAGTTCCGCAACCTGGAGAACTTCAAGCAAGGTCGGGGACCCCAGAGATGGGAATGGGACAGGGTGTGGATGGCCTGGGGAGGGTCCTCCATGGAGACTTTGTCCTCCTTGCTTTGTGGTTTCCTGTCATCCAGACTTCCCCAGCCTGGCCTAGCTCTGAATGGCCAGCCACCCCAAGGAGGGGAGTCTGAGGGCACCCCCTAAATGCTGGCTCTGTGCCAGAAGCTGGAATGCCCCAGCCAACAAGATGGATGTGGTCCTGCCCTCTGGAGTGTCACTTACTGTCAAGGGAAACGATACTTACAGTTTCCACTAGTGCTGATTATGTGCTAATCGCCCTGTGTGAGTCAGCTCCTATTATCTTCATAACTCCAGGAGATGGGGGTTATCACCTGTTCCACAGGTGAGCAGGGCCCCAGGCCTTAGAGGAGCTGCAGGTCTGGGCAGGGCAGGGCAGAATTTTGCTTATCAGATCTGGGGCATAGTTGGGGAAAGGGGTCATTTAGACATAACCCACCCTCCAGATACATAGGGTATTATTTGGAAGGCAGAGACTTAAAGAAACAATTTGAGTATAATGTTAGAGGGAGAGCTTAGGGGGCTTGAGAACCCAGCCTGGAGATCAGGGAGACTTCCCAGGGGAGGTGATGCTGAGCTGAGCCCTGGAGGAAAAGCATGAGTAAGCCATGCAGAAGGGAAAGGTGTTCCAGGCAGAAGGCCCAGTGTGTGCGAAGGCCTGGCAATGAGAGGAAGCATGGTGGCATAGAAAGGAGGTGGGGGGAGTGTAATGAGAGAGGGGGCTGAGGCAACCCTTCTGAGCCACATGAAGAAATCTGGGCTCATCCTGAGAGCTGTGGGGTCACAGGGTATGACCAGGAACAGCTTACGCCTTCCTCTGCCAGATCTAACTGACCTCGTCCTTGCCTCAAGGGGCTCACAGGCTGGTGTGGAGGAAGCCAGTGCAAAGTGCCAGGACAAAGGGTTAGGGGAGGCCAGAGGACAGGTCCTCACTCAAGCCGGGGTGGTCAGAGAAGGCTTCCTGGAGGAGGTAACATTGGCCAAGGGCTCTGAAAGGTAAGGACGTATTCCCCAGGCAGGTAGCAGATGGTGAATGGCAGTCCAGACAAAAGGAACAGCATTGGACAAAGCATAGGTGTCAATCTGTTTCTTATTCCTGGCTGTGCCATTCCATACTGGGTGACCTTGAACCCTCTGAGCCTGTTTCTTCCTTTGGCAGTTGGGATAATCAGGCTCCCCCTTCATGGGACTGTGATCAGATAAGATGATTGGCTCAGCTTCAGGCCCACAGCACACTTAGTATCGGTGGCTCGCTGGGCAGCTTGAGAGCCGTGAATGGCCTCGCTGGCCTCTGGGTGGGCTGGGGGTTCCCAGGGAGGCTCTGTTGTGACCAGGCGCTCTCCCCCACGCAGGCCGCTGGAGTAACATGTACAAGCTGCCCTACAACTGGATAGGCACGGGCCACGTGGTGTACCAGGGCGCCTTCTACTACAACCGCGCCTTCACCAAGAACATCATCAAGTACGACCTGCGCCAGCGCTTCGTGGCCTCGTGGGCGCTGCTGCCCGATGCGGTGTACGAGGACACCACGCCCTGGAAGTGGCGCGGCCACTCGGACATCGACTTCGCCGTGGACGAGAGCGGCCTGTGGGTCATCTACCCCGCCGTGGACGACGGCGACAGCGCCCAGCCCGAGGTGATCGTGCTGAGCCGCCTGGACCCCGGCGACCTGTCCGTGCACCGCGAGACCACGTGGAAGACGCGGCTGCGGCGGAACTCCTACGGGAACTGCTTCCTGGTCTGCGGCATCCTGTACGCGGTGGACACGTACAACCAGCGGGAAGGCCAGGTGGCCTACGCCTTCGACACGCACACCGGCACAGAGGCCCGCCCTCAGCTGCCCTTCCTCAACGAACACGCCTACACCACCCAGATTGACTACAACCCCAAGGAGAGGGTGCTGTATGCCTGGGACAACGGCCACCAGCTCACCTACACCCTCCACTTCGTGGTCTGAGCAGGGACCCACGCTCACAAGAGAGTGGCTGGCAGTGGGCACAGGGGGTTCTTCTGCAAGGGACTCCATCAGCAAATATGGTGGGTGCTAGGGCCCCGGCTGGGTGCTAGGCATGTGGCCAGAGCCAGCCTAAAGCTTCCTTAGCACCCAGTGGGAAAATCTTGGCTTCCACTCCCAGAGCCCTATGCCAGGAGCGTCAGGTGTGCCAACCCACTTCATCCTCCCAACAGCACCCTCCGAGGCAGAGATAGTTAAGCCCATTTAACGGATGGGCACACCAAGGCTCAGAGAGACAGTGTCCTTTGCCTTAAAAGCCTCAGTTTGCATCAAGCAGGCCACGCTGTCACAACTGCCCCATTTTACAGATCAGGAGACTTGATCACGTTGTCCCCTTCCTCCAGTCCCCATCCCTCTCCCCTAGATTCTCTGTTCTCTCAACTCAGCCTTTCCAGGGCTCCTGAAAACCAGGCGCCTTTGGAACCAGTGCCCTCATGTCCAGCGGAGGCCCGGTCATGTTTGCTGCCACAGGCCTCCGTTCTGGCTAACCTGTTGGTGGCCTCAGGCTTCGGGCCCCTTGGCTAATGTCCTTGCTTCTTGCCTTTAGCCAGTCCTCCCTTCCTACCCCACCCGCTGTCAAACCACATTCCAAACCTCCATGGTCACCCAGCCACTGAGCTGAAACCACACCCCGAGAAAAAATACCGGCCCCCCCATTCCACATTCCCCCTCCCTCTGTTCTCATTTTTATTTTCTCTTCTTCATCGGTGCTGTCATTTGTTTCTGCAGCAACAGCTGAGAAGGCTGGAGGCAGCTGCCTGCCAGCAGCAACTCTACCAGGGCGAGGAGCTGGGCCAAGCCCCAAGGCTCCCTCAAAGCCAGAAGTGCTGGCTTTGGCCTCATACCCAGGCTGCAGCACCACTCCCCAGCCCCTCCCAGAGTCGTTGGGCCTGGGGTCCACCTTGTCCTTTCTCTCCGGGCCTTTGAACCCACAGCCTATACACACACTCAGGGATACCTCCGGGTCTGCCATGAGCAAGGCCCGAGGCCGAGGTGGGGCCAAGATGAAACAGGTTCCCTCATCCTTATCACTCCTGACCTGGTCATTTGGTGGGATGGCCCAGAAGCCAGGAGGGCTGGGGAAGGCTGAGATCAGAGCAATCGGGTCTAGGGGAGGCATCGAACCTTCTGATTGCAGGAAACAGCCAGAAGGCTTTTCCCGTCTTCAGAGATATTGGTGCTAGGGCTTCCCCAAGCCCAGAACTTGGGGCTGAGGCAGCACAGGTGGGCCACCTCACCTGGTGCTACTGATGGCTCCCCTGAGCCTTATAACCAGGCAGCTCAGGGAACAAGACCTTTAAGCCTGTCCCTCATCTGCTTTGGAGAATTTTTAGAGCTGAGATGAAGTTCTCAAATCCAACTCCCTGTTTCACCAAAGTAGAAATAGGCCCTGAAAGGTTTAGAGGGTTGCTCGGGACCACAGTGGGAACATGACACAGCCGATCTCCTTCCAGAAGGATTTTTGTCTATATCCTTAACTCTTCCGGCTTAGAGGCAGCTCTGCCTGGGAAGGTAATAGAGTACCCATCAACCAAGCTATCCTAACACTTCCAAAGGGTATTTACTGCTGACCCCTACACAACCCCCAGACCCTATTCTTCTCACTCTGTCCCCACACGAGCCCCCAGATATCTGTATATTTGAATGCCCAGCTGCCACGTTAGGAAATCTAGCTGCATACCTAAGAGTATAAGGACATGCATTTTATGCGGAATCTATTTCTTTATATATCATCAGGTGGTTTCTGCATTGTCAAGCATTGTCAGGTGATGTTTTGTTTAAGCTGTAACTCACCCCTGAAATAAAGGGGAATGATTACGCCCAGCCAAGCAAGGTCTGACTCATAGTAGTGGACACGTCCAGCCTCCCCCACCCACCCAGCTCTACTCAAGGGCTCTTCAGGGGGGCTATGTTTCCCTTGACCCTGGGTGTGGGTTTTATAAGATTCTGTCCTTCATGATATCACAGCCCAACCATGTGAGAAGTGTTCAGCCGCCCCTTTCTTCATCAGTCTGAGAAAAGGGAAAAACAGAATGGACCGATTTTGGAAAAAGACAAGCAAAATTGTTTTCTGGGGGAGATGATGCTGGCTGCAGCTTCCAAATATTCACTAAGCCCCTTCTGTTTTCAGACCGTTGTCTGTGGGTTATGTGGTACGTACCGTTATTTTCCTCATTTTACAAATAGTCAAGCTGCAATCCCGAGAAGTGAAGTCACTTGTCACGCAGGCAGTTAAGTGGAGAGCCAGGTTTGACAATCAGGTCATATAACCAGCGTCGTGGACTGAGGATCAGCAGTGTGCAGAGCACGCCCTGTGTGTATTCCTGCATCTTCGTAGCAATGGATGTGCGTGCTCTGAATGTGCCCGTTTTACAGGTGAGGAAACAGGGGAAGGGATTTACCCAAAGTCACAGAGCAGCTTAGTCTGTGGCAGGGTTGTGGTTTCCGGCCTGGTCAGTACATGTCCTTTGCCAACTGCGTGCCGCTTTAGTGGCAGCTCCAGCAATGGTGGCTGTCACTTTTATTCGGTGTGGCTAGGCCACACAGGAGACCCCAGAAGGAGGCTGGGGCAGCTCTTAAAAAAGCCTTGAATGCCAAGCCAAGGAGTAACTGCCTCCCGTCACATTTAGAACAAAGTCGAGTATAAATTAACACAGAAAAGAAAATGCTAAGACAGTTGGATTTATACCCAAACCTCAAACTAACTGTTGTTAGAGATCTTGTAACTAGACATGTTTTCTGTTTTGCTTTGGCCTCTGGGAAGCTCAAAGTCAAATTTGAGATTATTTTTTAACAATTGTACTGTCTCTTACTGGATTCTGGCTTCCTTCTAGCTTTCTGCTTTTACCTTTACCCTGATCTCTTTATTTTTATGGTATTGTATTGTATCTATTTTTGTAAGTTGCCACAATACCTTTTTTTTTTTTTGCAACAAGGTGGCATATACCTAAAATAAATACATGATCAAAAGCTTGACTTAAAAGGCCCGGCTAAATGCAATGGTCTGCATTCTTAATGTAACACAGATACTTAATAACTTTTAAAAAAAATATTTATTTTATTAGGAGAATTGGCCTTGTCACCATGCTATTGCTGGAAACTGATCTGAATAATGAACTAGGGCAGGAGAATCCAAGTCAGGTTGAAAAATCAGACCCCTCTCGATGGAGAGAAGCAAGCAGCTCCCAAGTTGTTCCAGACACTACCCAGAAGCCCCAGAGAGAAAAGTTTACACTGTGTACACTCACTCCTGGCTCAGAGCATGCGGAGCTGAGAGAGCGGTAGGAACAGAAAGAAATGCTTTCCTGGGGAAAAGCATCACGGCATTGGGGTAGGGGCCTTGAGCACCACTTCGTCCCAGTTCTCCAAACTCGCATCATTCACTTACCGACTCTGTGATTTTTGCCACTTCCCTTTATCATCTTTAGTGCACTTTATGATTTCTCTTTCAGATGGTTTCATTCTTTGGACTGAAATAATTTTATTACAAAGGGAAGCTTTATCAGCTGTTAGCAAAAACAACAAAAAAAGTTGTTTAAATTTTCTAAAGGAGTAGCACAATAGTAAAAAGAAAGCCAGTGACCACAAATACAAGGACCGAATATGGCACTAAAAACAAGCAGCACTGTTGCATTCTGGGGACACTGTGCCTGTGAGCCCCACCCAACTGTTTTTTGTGTAAAGAAGAAGATTAGCAAAAGCTCAAGGGATGTCAAGGGAGAACCAGCAGCAAGTGGACATTGTCCTTGATATCATCAGAGAGATGGGTTTGGAAGGGAATAGCTTCTCCCATGTGACTCGATGGCCCTTCACATGGTGGCTTAGGCACCTCCAAGGAGCTCTCAAATCACTAATGGTGGCTTGGGTTGAGATCATTTTCTCTAGACACACACACACACACACACACACACATACATCATTCAACCAGGACTTCCCTCCCCAGCCTCCCCCAGCTGCAGGCCAGCCTCAACAGAACCCCTGCCTCACATGGGAAATGGTCACTGTCCCTTTGGCCCCTGGTCATCACAGGGATCCCACTCCCCACAGTGCCACTCTTGCCATGGCAGGGCTGGTAGGGCGGTGTCCCTCTCACCATGCAGACCCCACTGGGGCAGACTCAAATCCCAAGCAGTCCATGGCCTCCCTGCTCAGGCCTTCACCAGCCCAGTCTCATCTGCTTCCCATTGCCCCCTCTTCCCTGGCCTTTGCATCAGCTAGTCCCTCTGCCTGGCACACTGGTACCTGCACCCGGGTATGGCTGCCTCCCTCTGGTCATCTCAGCGGAGATGTCACCTCCTCGGGGAAGCTATCCCTCAGTGCTGGGTCTAAGGTTGTCCCCAGACACATGTTCTCTTGGCTCTTCGCTAGCAGGTATCTATTAGTTTACTTACTTAGGGTCTGTCTCCCCTCACTGGAATCTGAGCTCCCAGAAAGCAGAGCTTGTTTCCCACAATGTCATCAGCACCCAGGGGAATCCCCGTCCCCGCCTGCAACAAAAGCGAATGAATGAGCGATCCTTGGGCAAGTTCATGCACAGTCTACCCTTGGCTCTGCGGTTGTGGCCACCGAATAGGACATACTTCTTTTATCTATTCATGCAGCATATTTGCTGAGGCCATCCATAAGTCAGGTTCCACATGGAAATTTCTAGAATGCAATCTTGGATCAGACGGGATATTTCCAGTGGCTTTCTCTACCCTACAGTTCTCTGAAAATGAGAAAACCCATCTTCAGGGGGAAATACCTGTCTAAGCACTCCACCCTGGTCTGCAACCAGGGACTCACTCTGCAAAGGGAGCTGTGGCCTTTCTGTCGTCTGTGGCAATAATACTCTCTCACAGCAATGGATATAATGAGTGCTCCGCTCAGCACCCCAATTCAGTTTCATGGCCTCTCAGTGGCCAACAGAGGGCAGAGGCCATAGAGTTCAGTGGATCTGGGGACAGGATAGACATCTCACCCTTAACAGCTTGGCTGATGGCATCGCCTGCCAGAAAGGGCCGTGGCAACACTGGCAGGATTGCGTAACCCCGGAGTGAGATGCCCAGCACGCTGCGGGCGATCCGGAAGCGGTCGCTCCTGTTGCCCTGGTGACCAGTTAATGCCGAGCTCGGAGCATCTGCCTGCTCTCCTGGCAGGTCCGCGCTGTGCACTGCGGCCTGTGCAACACGATTGACACCATGTGCCGGCCTGAGGGCACCGAGCAGAGCAGGTCTCACCCTGCCCACTTGAGAGCTTGCTGGGACGTGGGGAAGCCAGATGCGATCATCGCCACGTGGTGTTCTTGGCGCTCCAAGAGCAGAGCGCCTGCACGGGCTCTGTGTCCTTGCTAAGGAGCGTGGGCTTCTGGAGCCACGGAGGGACCCCCACCTCCCCACCTGCCTCCATGTCACAGCAGAGCCTCCTCTCGTCACCTCTGATGCTGTCTGTGGTCTTCTCTCTGCCCTTTTGACTTTCTCCCTGGGACTTTAAGCCCTAAAATCTCCCCTTGGCTGGGGAGATAGTAAAAGCCACCCAGAGAGGCTATAACGTGTGTCCTTACAGCATTATCTCATTGAACCCTCCCAGTGACCCCACAATGCAACACTGCTGCTGTGCATGTTTCACAAATGGAGAAACTGAGGCACCAGCTGCTACATCACATGGTAAAGGTCACATGGTTGGTGGCAGCTGAGCTGCAGTGCCATCCTCTCAGAACACCACGCCGGTCATTCTCAACCCCGGCTCCCGCCAGAATCACTGGGGAGTGTTAAAAGGTGCCACTGCCCAGGTGTCACCACGAACCGACACATCGCAGATCCTAGGGACGAGGAGTGAGAGCTGGTATGTTTTCAAAGCTCCTCAGGAGACTGTGCCATGCATCTGGGATCAAGGCCTCCCGCCCCTCACTCTCCTGCTGCTCAGAAGGAGCACCCCAGGCATGATGGGGTTGGAGGAGATTTGTCACATGCTGGGCCACACCCAGGAAAGCACCCTCCAGCCCGGGCGTCCCAGAAGAGGAAGCAGACAGAGCAGGCCTTAGCCTGCGTGTGTCAGCTGTTTCTCCCCAGCAGGGCGACGCGGTGGGGGCGGGCCCCTAGGGCCCAGAGCACAAAGGCTTTCTCTGCCCCAGGCGGTGCCCAGACACTGCCCTGCTCGCCCAGCCCAGTCTGAACTCTGCCCACGTCTGGGGCCAACCTCTCGACCCCCACATTCCAGCAGGGACCCCATGGAGCAAGAACAGACAGGGCTTTCAGGATGCACGCCTGCTGGGGGCATGAATTATTACCGAGAATTATCTGCCATGAACACAGGGTGGCATTTCACGTGCCAAAGGTTGGCTGGCCCCTCCCTGGTTCTGGCTGCTTGGCTCCAGGGCCTTCATTCCAACCTCACGAGGACAGAAACTTTATTCTCTTCCACAGCAGGAGGCCTCCACCCCTCACCATCTCTGTGTTGCACCCCCTCCGCGAGCCCCCACCCCAACCCCACCCAGGGGCCAGCGCCTCTCTTCTACATATAGAGAGGATGAGATAAGGGTGATTCAAAAGTCAAGTTTCCCAGGTCTTTTTAAGCCAGGCATTGTAGTGACAGGGAAAGTCATTGTTGCCAAGATGTCAGCCCCAACCTGTTCTGGCCTTTCTGCATGAGACCCTGACAAATGCAAGCAGCTGGCACAGCTGCCGTGAGCTTCTCATGGAAGGAGCCAGGGCTTTTGGAGCCAGATAGATATTCGGTTTGAGTCCCGGTTCTGCTACCTGCCACCTGTGGAACTTAGGCACTCGACTCAAAGTCTCTGCTCTCAGTTTCCACATTTATGAAATGAATATGACAACCTTGACTTTCCAGGTATGTGTTAGGTTGAAATGAGATAATGAACATGACAAAGTGGGAACGTGAAAGGCACTCAATAGGGTGAGGCACAATGCACCGTAACAGATCTCAAAGACTAACGTAAAGTATCACCCTCGGTCTGGTCCCCACAGCCTCAGGTTGGGGCAGACCCAGAATGGATTGTCAGCAAGCCCGAGCCTATCCTCAGAACGGATGACTTTCTTTGCCTTCAGTGACAGAGGGCAGGGAGATCCTTTCATCCAGTGTGTCCGCTCAGATTGATTGGTAGTGGCTATCTGTGGGAGCTGCCCGCCAGGCCCAGCACCAGGGAGGACACGAATTGATTAGCAATGTCTGCCCCGAGAATGAGAATTTCCAGTGGTGGAATGTATGCTATGTTTTACCATTTCGATTTTAGGGCAATGTCTAAATAATACTTCTCGCTCTAGTTCTTTGCCTGGGTTTGTGTAACACTGATCTTTCTGCTTCTTTCCACCTTCTGATCCTCACCTTCAGCTGCTGGAGTGAATTTTCAAAAACAAAAATCTGACCATTTCACTACTTTACCTATCACGGTCCCCTGGCTCCTCCCATTGCTCTGAGGATCAAACCACGCTCCCAAAGGCGACCTTCAAGGTCTCCATTAACCCTCATTCATGGCCACTCACTTGCAAACATCCCAACCTCAAGCCCCATTGACCTGAGGGCCTTTCAGAAATGAGATATGAAGATTTAAGGCAGCTTAGAAAGTTGCACTGAAAACCCCGTGCCCAGGCTCACAAGGTCAGATCAAGATCAGAGGGGCAGCCCAGAGACCTCACTGCATCTGTTGAGTGAGTTTAACCAACTGGAGGGAGCTAATAAACTTCCACTGAACCCTGACGTGCAGTTTAGCAACGCTGTCATGCTGTTCACCTCTAACAACGCTGATGGGATTAGTCCTGAGTGGCCCCTGCAGAGGGGAATTTTTCCTACTTTTTCTCCTGATCGTCTATTCCAAGACAAATCCCCTCCTCAGCAAGACACAGGGTGGAGGCTTCCAGGCACCGCTGTGTCCAAAGCTTTCTTGTCCACGGTCCAGGCATGCACGAGAGTTCCTGCCTCAACAGAGGTCAATGGGGTTCCTCTCCATTCCCTCTCAGTCCCAACTCTTGCTATTCCCCTGAAGGCAATCAGATACTTCAATCTTTCAGTTTCACCAACTCCTACCCCCAGTTCATGCCTTGGCTGGGCGTGGGATGAGCATTGGAGATTCAGAGATGGCCCAATGCAAAAGCATCCAATGGATTTTGTCAATGAGCCTGACAGGAGACATTGGTGGTCGGGAAGCACAACCTGCGTGGTATGGCTGGGGAACAAGGATCTCATAAACAAACCTCAGTCTGTTTCTGAAAAATTGGCATCTTTACTGAAATTTCTAAGGAAGAGTCTAGGCTTGCTAAAGAGGCAAACATTTGAATGTGTTCCTTGAGGGAAAATAGCTTCTTTAAAGAAAAGAATCCAAACAGGTTTTCTCCTTCTCCTCCTCCTCCTCTTTCTTCTTCTTCTTCTTTTTTTTTGTTTTGTTTAACTTTGTACTTTGACATAATGTCAAAGTTATAAAAAAGTTACAAAACTAACACAAAGGGATTCCCTTATACTCTTCCCTCGATTCTCCAATTATTCACATTTTGTGAACTTTGCTTTAGCATTCTCTCTTCGTACATCTTTTTTCTAAACGATTTGAGGGGAAGTTGCAGACATGATGCCCCTTTTCCCTAAACACCTCAGTGTCTATTTCCTAAGTACATGGATGTTCACATAACCTCAGCGCGATGAGCAAAATCTGGAAATTAAACATTGACACAGTAGTATATCTAATTTACAGATCTAATTCACATTTGGCAAGACTTCCCACTAGTGCCCTTGAGAGCAATTTTATTCTAGTCCAGGATCCAGTCCAGAATATCACATCACAAGAAATTATCACTTCCCTTAGTCTTCCTTAACTCTGGAACAGCTCCTGAAGCTTTGTCTTTCACGACATTGCCATTTTTGAAGAGTATGGGTCATTTGTTTTGTAATATTCCTCAATTTTCTTTATTTTTTGTTTTTTATTTTTATTATTTTATTTTATTTTTTTTAGGTGAGGTAACCCTTGGTTGACCTCACAGATTACAAGGACCTTGTCAGCTTACAATTCCTTATATTTTTATTTTTCATGTCTATAGCATCTGGTCTTCCTAGGTGGTCTCCCATCCAGGTACTAACCAGGCCCAACCCTGCTTAGCTTCCGAGATCAGACAGGATCGGGCTTGTTCAGGGTGGCATGGCTGTAGATTGAATATTCCTCAATTTTCTTTTCAGTATTTACCTAAGCCCGCAGGTTTCCCCCTATGTCAAATAAGATTATTGTGAGGATTAAATTAAATTTCCTCATTTTGAGGAGGGATACTATAAAAATGATATTGTCTTTCTCAGCATTTGATGTTGGTTTGTCTTATTATTAGTGATGGTTACTTCGACCACTTGGTTAAGGTGATGTCTGCCAGTTTTATCTACTGTACAATGACTATTTTCTCTTTATAATAAATAAATTGTGGGGAAATACTTTGAAACTATACAGATATTCTCATCATACTTTCACCTTCTAGTTTAGCATCTTAATGATTCTTACCTATAGTAATTGTTACTCTGGTGACTGCAAAATTATAACTTAAAATTTCTATCATTATTGGTTAGTATTGTACTCTAAAGCAGAGCATACAGAAAATGTGCCCAAAGATTCTTATCTTATTCAATGGGTCACTACGTATTACTATCATAATTGTTCCAGACTTGGCCAGTGAGAGCTCATTTTCACAGCAGCTTTGTCTTTTTTGATGTATTGCTATTATTCACTAAGCACTTCCTCACTTTCTGGTACAAAAAAAAGATGCTCCAGGCTCACCTTGTACTTTTTCTGTTCTCACACAGCAATCAGCCATTTTTCCAAAGAGCCCTGATTCCTTGGTTGAGGATATTTAGAAGCAAGAAGCAGGGCTCTAGATGGGCTCATTGTTTCCAGAGTATATTGTTTCTGGGTCCTCTCAGAGGTCAGAATTAGGAAATACATACACACATAAAGTAAATCCAGGAGTTCTTACTGATACCTTCAATTCCAGTCTAAAACCACAGCTCATTGGCCTTTCTGTTTCTTATTTATATCTCCTTCCACAATAGTGAGAAACCTGGCTCTCAGCATCCTCGCTATATTTTATCTTTTACTCAATCCTCCAATCACAGAGTTTCACAATGGCTAATCCATTCTACTTTGAAAAACAAGCCCCTTAGGTAGAGTTCAGTATTCGTGTGCAATTCTTTTCATCTTTAGACTGGTGGGTACTTACCAGAGTTCTGCGTTCAAAAACTGCTTGGGTTAGTTCTTTTTGCCTCTTCAGTGTGGTTTGTTATTCATTTCAAATATAATTCAATAATTTGTTAATACAGAGCTACTTCATTTGAGATTTGGGGGTTTTTTTTTCATAGCTTGTTTTAATTCTCTAAATAGCATAACAAAATTTTCTTTTTCCTGCTTCTTCAACTTGTCTTGTTGTTCTTGTTTTAATAAAGGAAATTAATCTATTTACATGACTAGTGGCAGCTAATACATCTGGTCTTTTCCCTGACATCATGTGCGTGGTTTTTAAAAAATTTGTTTACCTTTTTAATATGAATGGGAGAGAATTAAGAGATTTTTTTATCTGTCAGTGCCCCGCACCTGGCCTGCAGCATATTAATGCTCAGCAAACATTTGTGGAGTGTTGACTGACAGCTCAACAAGTGGCTTTGCCTTGTACTTGGACAGATAGACAAAGGGTTTTGACTTTACTATGATGATAACAATGGCTAACTCAGTAGATACCATTAAGCTGAATAATTATAAAAAGTCTTAGCAAAGGACCTGGATGTGGTGATCACTAAATAAATTGTAACTATTATTTATCGAACATTGACTAAGAATCAAACAAGGTGCTACGTTCTTTTATTTAATCCTCACAATAATCCCATTTTACAGATGGGAAAACCTGGGGCTTAGGAAAGTACTGAGTTGTTTTTATAACAAGGAAGCAGTTGAGTTGGGATCTGAATCCAGATCTGACTTCAACATCCGTCCTTTACCCACCCCATGTCCCTGCCTCTACATATTCAAAGAAATAATTCTAGGAACAAATCCAGGCAAATCCATAGAGACAGTGGTTTCTGGGGTGGGGTTCGAGGGGAGGAATCTCTTACTCACAAGGTCAAGGTTTCTTAGCTGAACCCGACTGCCAGCCAGTTCCCTGGAAACTCATGGTCAAATGGAGGCTCATGTCGGGAAGACAGGCCCGTGAGAGCATAAGGCAACGCTCCTTTGATGACTTAGAAATCTACTACCATATTATGTCTTCCCCATCAAAGTTAGTGTGGACTTAAAGGGTTTGGTATGGTGGGAGAGTAAATTATGACGGTCAATATTGATGAGAACGTAGTCTGGACCAGGCTCTTTGCGCTAGGATTTCTCAGCCTCAACTCTGTTGACATTTGGAACCGGATAATTCTTTGTAAAAGGGTGGAGGAGGCCATCCTGTGCATCGTAGAATGTTTAGCAGCATCTCTGGCCTCTACCCACTAGACATTACTAGTTCCCCACTCCAGCAGTTACAAACAAAAATGTCTCCAGACATTGCCAAGTGTCTCCTGCGGGGGAGAAGTCACTTCAAGTTGAGAACCACCGCTTACATGTATTACACTAATTCAATTCTCACAACAATCCTAGGAGACAATCCTATCTACAGATAGAGAAACTGAGGCACAGGTAGGTTCAGATCCTATGGCTAATGAGCAGTAGATAAGGGATCAAAACCCAAGCAGCTGGAGTCCAGAGGCCACCAAGCTTCACTCTCGTAGCCAGCTCATCTCATCCGACCTGATCAGAAGATAGTTGGGCAGAATATTAAAAAAATAAACAAAATAAAATAAAATAAAAGCAAACATGCATACCACGGCCATGTCTAGGACTTTACTCAAAGGAAATATGCAAACAGGGATGTTCATCTCACCACTTATGCTCACAAAGAGCAGGAAAGTGCAGAAAAGGGGACTAGTCTGCCTTCCTCCGGCCCCCGGGCACTTGGGCACTGAGCTGGAGACAGACTGATGTTTTTAACCACATAACTTATTCTGGAGATATTAGCAAGGGTTATGCAGATCTGTGTTGACCTAGAAAGATGTCCTTGATACTTGATTGCATAAAAAATTTTTTTTTTAAACCACATGCATGGTATGGTTTTCCTTCTGTAAAATTTCATGTACATATAGCAAGGGGAAAAGTGCTATTTGTAGCAAGAAGTGATGGCGGTAGCTCTTGCACTTGTTTAGAAACCAAGTCCAGGGCAAAAAACTGTATACTGTGTGATTCCATTTATATGAAACGGCAGAATAGGCAAATCCATAGAGACAGAAGGATGAGTGGTTTCCAGGGGTTGGAGAAGGGGAGACTGAAGAACTGCTAATGGGTATGGGGTATGTGCTGGAATAAGACAGTGAGGATGGTTTCATGACCTTGTGTATTGACTACAAACCACTGCATTGTATAGTATTACATTTTGTAGTATGTGAAAAATATTTCAGTAAAACGAATTTTGACAGAGCTGCAGGGAGAAATTGACAAATCCAAAGTGATGATTAGGAAAGCCAGTGACATGATAGAAAATCTAGCCCCCCAGGAACCTGGGGGACTACCAAAAGGGGTTTTCCACAGTGTATGGGAAGAAGAGCTAAAGTTACTTGGCTCTCAAAAGGTGCCTGAACAAATTATGGACAGCTGGGGCTGACTGGCAGCTTCCACGCACACAGACGTGCACCCACTTTTCCTGCCATATCTCCTGGCACTCTCCCCATCACTCTCTGCCTTCGAGTCCCAACAGCAGTCCCTTTAATGGGCTTTAGTGTAGCCAAAGGACAGTTTGAGGGAGAGTATGAAGCTCTAGCCACACTTCATACTCTCCATTAACCCCTGTCCCCATCCCATGAAACCCACAATCCAGCTAAAATGATGTGCTCATTCATTATACAATCACTGCAGTGCAAAGCCTCATCTCTCACTTCCAACTAGACTGACATCCCCAAAACCCAGCTCTAAATCACTTACACAACAGGAAGTCCTGGGTAGGACAGTCCAGAGTTGTTTATTCAAAGGCTCCATGACATCATTAAGGACCCAGATTCTCATTTTTCGCTTGGCCACTCTCACAGATTGGTCTCATCCTGCAACAATTCTGGACATCACGTCATCACCATCAGTGTCCAGAGGCAGGAAAGAGATTGGCTGATTCTTCCCAGAGGTTTTCCTGCAGACTGTTTCTTCCCTCCTCACAGGACCGGACCATGTGCCCTCCTCCATCCCCAAACAACAGTACGAAGAAGAGGACCACCCTTAGACCCATCAGTATTGGTCTGAGTAAATTAGTAAACTAACAAATGGAGGGGATCACACACACACACACACAAATCTGCTTGAGATAAAAAAAATCTGCTCTCTGCAGTGAGGGAGGACAGAGAACCAGCAGTTAGCCCTGGTGGCCACATCGACATTCCTTCTCCAGAAGCCTTGCACTCTGCCTGATGTACCCTTTCTCAATCTCTCCAGGTTAATGCCTCCTCTTCCCTCACACCAATCCATCACCTCCTCCAGAAAGCCCTCCATGTTCTCACTGGCTAAGTCAAAGAACCAGCACCCTCGTCATAGCTCTGGCCACAAATGCCACTAAATAATTATGAGTGTCATTATTTCCTTCCCTTATTTTATTTCCCCTCCTCCCTCCCCTGACCTCTCTCCTGGGGCTTTAGATAACCTCCTCCTCCCTCTGGAAAAATAGGTATGAGTTTCTTACAAAGACCCAAAAGGCTGAGCTGGGCTCAGGATGAAAAGTGAAGCAAAAAGGTATATTTTCACAAGATGATACAGGTGGTTATATTTTACTATTTTTTCTCTCCAAAAGCAGGAATTTGGGGGATTTGAAACATTTGGCTCTTTAAATAAAGAACGAGAATCTATTCTCAAAGATATGCCCAGGTTAACAATTTGTATGCTATGAATTGTTCATCTGTTATTCACTCATTCATTCACTGGTGTGTCCTCCATGCCTGGCCCATCCTGAGTGTGGGAAAATATAAAATGCATCATATCTGGTGCCTGTCCCCAGGGAGACAGACACAGACACAACAATCACTTCAAACTATGACTGGTGCTGTGATGAGAGCTGGGTGGGCATGGAGTAGAGCAGAGGCTATCACACAAGGGAAGGGACAATTTCAGATGGGTTTTGAAGGATACGTAGAAGTTTGCCAGACAGAAAAGGGGTGGAAAGGCATTTCAGGCAGAGGGAAGAGCTGTGCCAAGGCTCAGAGGCTGACACAGCCTAGAGCATTGAGTGCAGTCGTGCAGAGCATAGGAGTATAGCCAGACTACTGGGGCTTTACTCCTGCCTTACCATCTCTTAGCCGGATGATCTGGAACAACTTTTTTACTCTCTGCCTCAGTTTCTCCATCTATTAAGTTTCTTTATCTATGACAGCACCCACCCCAGAGAGCTGAAGAGGATGAACCCAGACACACCACACAAAGAGCTCAGAGCAGCCCCTGCATGTGGTAGACCTTGGTAAATTGCTAGCTCCTGGTTCCGTGCAATGAGGGTGGGGCAGGGGGCGTGGAGAGACTGAGCCATGGCTGGGAAAGCTGATGGGGCCACAATAAGTTCCCAACAGGAGAATGACATATCGAGGTCAAGGTGACTGTGGGGGGTGGGGGAGGAGGGTGGGCTTCAGGGTGTATAGAGAGCAGCGACAGAGTGGTCAGAGCCCAGGAGTGAGGCTGTGGGCACAGGGAAGTGGAAGGTTCTAGAGAGTCTGCTAGGGGCTGAATTGCGTCCCTTCCAAATTTATATGTTGAAGTCTTAATTCTAATACTTGAGACTATGAAGATAGAGTCTTTAAAGACATAATTAAGGTAAAACGAGGTCATTAGGATTGGGGCTAACCCTATGACTGGCGTCCGAACAAGAGGAGATTAGGACAAGACAAGCACACACAGGAAAGACGATGTGAAAACACAGCCAGAAGGCAGCCTTTTACCAGTCGAGGAGAGGAACCTCGGAAGGAACCAACCCTGAGACACCTTGATGTCGGATTTCCAGCCTCCAGACCTGTGAGACAATAGGTTTCTGTTGTTCAAACCCCCAGCCTCAGGTACCTCCTTATGGCCGAGCAAGCAAACTAATAGAGTCCAACGGTGGACTGAAGAGACTGGGGGTTGACTGGATGTGGGAGTGAAGGGCCAGAGAGAACAACCCCTGGATTCTGGCTGACACAAGAGGTGGAAGGGAGCGCCATCGCTGAGATGGGAAAGGTGTGGACGCAAAAAGGGTGAACTCCACTGCTTGCTTGTGGGAGACAACCGCAACATGAAATAACCCAGGGGAGGACTTGTGAGCCCTTGTGCCAGCCTCCGCCCCTCCCATCTCCTGCCTCATAGGCTCCGAGGACCCCAGCTCCAGTCCCTGTAGGGATTCCGCCACACCAAGTGTAACGGGCTTGCCAGCTCTATGCACTGGTGACAGATGCTGTCACACCCAGTCCCAGTGCAGCCTGGGTGGGGCACTGCCAGCTGGGCATTGCCTCAGCGTAAGGAAGTGGAAGAAAGGGAGGACCAGCTAAGGCTCAGCACCCAGAGATAGGTCCAAGGGCGCCCATCCTTCTAGGAAAACAGTCTGGTCACCAGGATATAGCTCATCGTCCTGCAGCTGGCCCAGCCCAAGCGCATGGGCGTTATTTGGTGACTCTTTCACTCTTGTAGTGATAATAAGAGGACCCATTTGCCCAGGTGTGTATGTCTCTCCAGGCTCAGAGAGATGAGTTGACTTGTCTAGAGACACACAGTTGGTTGGATAATCCTGTTTTATACTGGAGCCCATCGTCTTAACCGCTCTGATGGTTTTCCAAGTTTTCTTTCAAAGTGAATTTGGGTGATCTACATTTGACTTTGACAGTAACTTCTCACGAGCACAGAGATTACATAAAGAGAGGTCATCTCTGAACATGTGGCTTTGAACTTTATGTTTAAGAAATTCGTTGTTGTTGCTGTTGTTGTTGTTTTAAAGGAGGCTGCGAGGCTCATCTGTTAAAAATATTTAAGTGTAATAACTTGGAAGCTGTCAGAGGCCGGAAGCAGTAATTACTGCAAAGCACTTGGTCGGCACAAATGTCTGCCAATTCCAGGCCCTGCCCCAGAGCAACCCTTGGGGAGCACCCCACCTCCTCAGGGGTCCCGGCCAAAGCCACTTCCGCAGACTCAACTGGGAGTTCTGAGCCCGCCTGGAAGCTGGCCTGCTTCCCAGCTGTGGTTTCTGCCCTGATGTACTACTGGGAGCCGTCCCATGGCCTGGGGCCTGGCTTTGGCTGGTTTTTTGCCTCCCAGGGGAGGTTAGGGGAGAACTGGGGCCTGGATGCAGCAGGTCCTGTGTTCAAATCCCACCTCCATGTCCTCGAAGCCCCACAGCCCTGAGCGTGAGCTGCAGAGCCAGGCCTTGTGTTGAAACCCAGACTCGACCATTTCCCTGCTGCATAGCCTTGGGCAACTCACTGCCCTCCACACTTCAGTTTCCTCACCTCTCACATGAGGGTTGGAATGGTGCTGACCTCACAGGCTCCAGGGGGACGTTCAATGACCCGATATGCATCAAGTACTTGGAACAGTGTCTGACACAAAGTGCCTGGTACATGTGGGACAGCATTGTTCCTATATCTTTGAGCAGCACCCCTTCGCCTCCTTGCATCTCGGTTTCCCCATCTGTACAATGGGAATGATTAGATCACTGACGGACCGATGAGATGAGATGATGCGAGAAAAACACTTAGCATGGTCCCTGGCAATTACTGATGCTCAGCAAAATTGTGAGTGACTATTCCAAAGCCCTTCTGGAGCCTCACATTCTGGAAAAATTGCTTGAGAAGGGTAAAAAATTAAATTAGAGAGAAGAGAGGCACAGCCAAGTCATTTAACAATTTCTAGAACAAGGGTATGCAGGATCCCTGAAGCCCTGTAAGCACTTTGGTAAATGGCACATGATGGGCACAGGGACACAGAACCATGGGTGGGCTGGAAAGCAGCCCGTTCTGATGCAGAAGCTGGCAGCTGGCAACAGGGAATTCTGGGAGTGGAAGCAGCTGGGAGGATGTCAGTTGCAGATCTTGGGAACGGGGCTAGGTTTAGGCTACTGCCAAGGCCAAGAGCCGGGTGGAGTGTGGCAGCCTGGAATCTGAGCCTATGGGTGGGACAGGAGCTAGATTCCAATCTGGCCATGAGCTCAGGAGAGTCCCTGCCCATCTGAGCCACACTTTCCTCATCCGTTAAGTGGTGTCCATAATGCACTGAATGATTCAAAGAGTACATATGTGTTCCGTGCCAGGTGCAAGGTAGGTGCTCTGTAACAGGGCTATTATGACAACCTGGAAGTCCTGTCAGGGGAGAAGCTGGTGACAGATGCACCTGACTGAACCCGAGACAGCCCAGGCAGGTGGCCGGGATGGAGGGCTCCCTGAGCCTGGCTGTTATGGCTTCTTGGGCTTCTCACCTTGGCTCCCACTGCAACTGAGCAGACCTGAGCAGTTCCCCTGAAGTCCTACGTGTGAAAACAGATTTCCCAGCCTAATAGTGGGCCTGGGCCTGGTCCAGTGGGCACTGGAGAGGGGCCCTGTAAGCAAGGCTGCCCTTCCAGGAGCCTTTTGGACCCCCCACCCCATGCCCTGCAAATTACTTCTCCCTGAGACACCTTGGGCCCTTTCTCCACCCAGCTGCTATCGGATCAGCACAGGTTCTTCGCTGGAGCTAGTGCCAGGCACTGAACTAAGTTCTTATTTGCATGAAAAATGAACAACAGCCCCGCGAGGTAAACTCTGTGATTGCATTCCTGGGCTCTGAACTCTCTAACGTCTCACTCAGCATCACACAGTAAGGGTCCAACCCAAGCAGACCAGTTGCCCCTTGTTCAAGAACCACACTCTCTTTGACTCTGTGGAAAGAGCACTGGTTTGGGAGTCCGTAGGCCTGGGCTCTGCCTCCCACTTTAGTGATCTTGGACCACCTTCCAACAGGGAAGGTGAGCCCCGCCTGCATCCCCTAGATGGGATCTGAGACAACGAGTATTACCTTCTGTATCGGTCACGGTTCTTCAGAGAAACAGAACCAATAGGATGGAGAGAGGTGATCGAACAGCCCAGGACCCACTGGGAAAGTGGGAAATCTGACTCGTGTTCATGTATATGTCTCAGTTAACACCTTTAGGGAGTAGGATTCGAGGTGATTTTTACTTCTTTCTTTATATCTTCCTACTGTCTAGTATTTTAAAAAATTGCACATGCATACATTTATAATCACAGAAACATTAAATGATTTTTCATTTTGAAAAAAATAAGACATTTTCTGAGAATATATCATCCTAAGTAGATAAAACATTTTAAAAACAGGTTTGCAAAAACAGTGCAGAGTCTACAACTAATCATCAAAAGATTCAGGGAAAAAAGCGTAGATAAAACAAATGAGACAAGAGCTTAGCTATTGGAGAGTGGAGGTGGAAGATAAATGGGTATTCATTGTACTATATTTGGAAATTTTCTGGGAGTTTAATTGTTCAACATAAATAGTTGGTCGAGAGAATAAAAATTTAAAATAACCCAAGAGGGGAGGAGGTGTCAATATGGATGGGACATACATTTATTACCAACCTCGATGATGGAAAGACGTCAGATTTTAATAGGTTAATAATTACAGACTATAATCTTTAGGGGAACCATTAAAAGTGCCCTAAATTTTTATTTTTATACTACTAGAGGGAAAAAACAGGTAATCTGAGTAAGGTAAGAAAGGAGAGAAAAAAGAAACTTACAAAATCAAGAAAAATAGAAGGCACAAAAGAAGGTAAGTTTAAATACCCAAGTAAATCAGTAATTATATTACGTGTAAATGGACTAGATGATCCGGTTAAAAGACATACCTCTAAAACCGAAGGATACAGCAAGGTCAAAAATAAAGATACACCATTCAAATAACCACAACAAGAAAACTGGCATAGATAGCTGTATCAACAGCAGGCAAAATTGATTTATCACCAAAATCATTACAGAACTAGACATTTTATAGAGACGAGAGGTTTGATGCTTCAGGAAAACTTTAAACAATTTAAAAATTATATGCACCTAATAAAGTAACTTAGAAATATCCGACATAAATATTGTAAGAAATACAAGGAGAGACAGACGAAGCTCACTGTCATAATGGGAGATGGTAACATTTTTTTTCTCAGTGATTGATAGAAAAGGTAGAGGAAAAAAAAATCAGTGAACATCTAGATCAAGAAAGCTGATCTAATGGATCCACCTAGAACCCTGCAGCCCACACTTGCAAAAGGCACAGCCTTTGCAAGGACAATGCAACAAGCGACCACATATGTGCCAGAAAGCAAAGCATTAAATTCATTCTGAGCATGGTGTGACCACATGTGTTCAATCTAGAAATAAATTACAAGAAGGCTAACTAGAAAATCCCCATGCATTTGGAAGTTTAAAAACAGACTTCAAGGACGAATTCATGATGAAAAACTCAAAAACAGACAAAAGGAGAGAGAACCACTTGGAGCCTGGGGGAGGGGCAGCTCCCTGGGCACCCCATCAGTCTTGGTTAGGTGGGACATTGAGATATGTGGTCATCTCATGCCATTATTCCTAAGTTGTTTTTCAAAGCCAGCATTTATTGAGCACTTAGTGTGTGCCAGGTCTGTGAGCTCTCTGGTGACTGACTTCTCACCAGGAACCACAGTTCCCATTATCATCTCCATTCCACAGAGGAGAAAGCTGAGGTTTGGGGAAGTCAAGTAACTCACTCAAAGTCACCCAGTTATAAAGCAGCCTTCGGCTTTCAGACTCCATGTTCTAAATTATTTATGAAGCTGGTACAATTAATATTCCCATTTTTCAGATTAAAAAATTGAGGCTTATGGTACAAGGCAAGTAAGTGGTAGGATTTGAACTGGGGATTTAAACCCAAGTCTACATGGGTGTCAAGCCTTTACAGAGTAGGAAACTGAGGCTGAGAGCTGCTGGGACTTGCATGGGAACACACAGCTGGGAATGGCACCAGACTGAGATTCGGGCCTGAGCTTCTGGAAAGAGAAACAAGCCTGAGAGGAAATGATCACAAATGCCTCCCAACCCCACCCGGACAGGAAGGAAGGGACAATGGCCAAGATGGACTGAAAGAGAGGGCTTCTCATCCACTGGCCCCCAGACACAAGGGCCCCAGGGCTAAGGGGAGTCCTTTATCTGAAGTCTCAGGGGTGGGAGCTGCTGAGCAAACAGCAGTTCCCTGCCAATGACACAAAATGGCCATTGAGAAAAGTCCAGGCCTGGGGGGACCAGCCTTCCCCAGTGGAGGAGAGAGCTGCTGCCTGGAGGGCATCCCAGCCGCAACCCATTCAGCTTGCAGATGAGGAAGCTAAGAGGCTGGCCTGGGATCACATAGCCTGTCAGCTCTGTGGACTCCCGGCGAGGACCAGGTGGTGCCCATAGGCGACAGGGCACTGCTCTAGGCATGAGCAGATGAGCCCAGGAAGCCACAAGTTGCCTACAGTTAACCCTGGAGCCCCAGCTCCAGGTGGCTCAGAGCAGCCGTAGCCCAGAGAGGCCCAGGAGTTCAAGGTTACACAGCGGTAGAGGCTGCCGCTCTCTCCTTGCCCTGCCAGAGCTGCTCCTGCTTTCTGGCTGCAGCTCTGATTCCCACCCCGCCCCTGTCTCCCAGCCCCCATCTACCAGCTGTCTCCTTGGAGGGCAGCATAAGCCTAATCCGGTTTCCACAGGGCATGTGGGTGCCAGGTGTGGCTGAGACAGTTGGGAGGGCAGGTGGGCAGAGAGGGCGGTAGCTGCAGGAGGCTCCGGGGGGATCGAGCACCACAGCAGCTGCAGTGCACCTGCTCTGAGCTGCCTGAGGGGGCCGGACACCCTGTGGTTGACCAGACTCTCTGCAGCCTGGCCCTGCCACTGAAGCTGGCTGGTAATCCTGCTTTTGAGTCTCTTCCTCTCCCAGGTCCTCCATGTCCCCATCTGCACACTACCCATCTGATGTGGTGATGTACTGAGGTTTGCATAGCATGGTGCCTGCTGCCACCGTGATGGTTTATTATTATTATTATTATTATTATTACCTCCTGGTGGCCTGAGGAGAA
The DNA here is from genome assembly GCA_004027375.1 of Macroglossus sobrinus. Classification (NCBI taxonomy): domain Eukaryota; kingdom Metazoa; phylum Chordata; class Mammalia; order Chiroptera; family Pteropodidae; genus Macroglossus; species Macroglossus sobrinus. The sequence continues at coordinate 326,608 of PVKZ01000765.1, forward strand.
AAGGTCATGAGGCCAAAGAACCTCTGCACAGAGGCCTGGTGGGCCACTTGACCCTTAGAGTTCAGTTCCTTTTGAAGCCCAACCTGGGCCACCTCCTTGTCCTTAGCGAATATGCTTTGCTGCTCTCCACGGCTCACCCACTGCTTGTGGCGGCACAGTCCATAAATCTTGTGCTATTAGCCCAGAACCTGCCACCCCCCATCCTGCCCCACGGTGCTCTTCCTCCCAACCTTTCACGCCCCGCAAGGAGCTCCAAGGTTCTTTCTTACCCGCCTCAGGGTTCCATGACATCTACTTTGAGAACCACTGCCCAAGGAATGAGATCCAAGCTCCTCAATACAGGATTAAAGGCCTCCATCCCAGGTACCGCTCCTCAGCTGCTCACTCTGTTTTCTCATAGAAGTCACCCTGGGTGGACCAGCGCCTCCCACACCCCATTCCTGCCTCCTAGACCTTCTGTTTTGCATTAGCAGAGACCGCTTTAACTCCAGAGGCCTGAAAGACCACAGTCTCCTCTCAGAAGGCCTCCCTGACTGCCTGAAGGACCCATGCCTCCTCCCGAGAAGTCTCAGACCCTGCAGAGCTCAGCGGGCAGGCTCAGAAGGGTCAAGGGGCAGAATCAGCAAGAGTAGGAGAGAGGGATCTAGGTGAGAGGAAGGCAGTGGGGGTGGAGGACAAAACAAAGGCAGCCTAAGAGCTCTGTTTACTGTCCCGTTTAACTAGCAACATCTCCCTTCCCAGAGAAACCTTGGGCCAAACACCACTGTTTCCACTTTATAGAGGGAAAACAGGGCTTAAAGTAGAAGTCACTAGAAGGACACCTACCCTCTGAACTGTTCACAGCAGTCCCCTTTAAGGAGCGAGCCCATAGGCACACAGCGACATGTGTGTCTTTTACTTTTTTTAGCCTTCTTTATATATATATATATTTTTTTGCAGCCAGAATGTAATTGAAAACACTTTTTATATTAAAAACATTGGTCTGTGTGCTAGGGATAAAATTGTGTAGGAATAAGACAGGGCCCAGGAGAGGCACAGAGAAGTCAGACGGGCCTGGGTTCGGTTCCCCAAGCCTGCTGCAAGACCCAGCCCCTCCATCTGCAACCACCCCAGGGGCAAGGTGGCACCCCAAGAGCCACTTGAAATTGTAGGCACAAGCCCCACCTGAAGAATGACAACGGCTACTGCACTGGGAGCTTGGGGGGAATGGATGATTGTCCCCGTGTCCTCAGACTGCTCTTTAACATGGTTATGTCCAGGACACTGTAAGAATTTAGAAAATTCAATGAATTTTTAATATACTGGGTTGTGACCCTGCCTCCACAGCCAGAAGGGCCTGTCACAGCGGCCTGCCTGGCCACTCACTCCCGTCACCCTCATTTCGTCCTAATCTGGGCTGGCATCAGGAGGGTGGTGTGTTCAAGACCTCTGTGATGCTCATCCCAGGACCTTGGAGATGTCTCCTTTTCCGTAAGAGTCACTGGAACGTGGGAGAGGCCCACGAGTCCTGTGGGTAAGAGTCCCTAAACCCCAGAGCGTGCAACACAGGCACCGGGCCACGGGCCCACGCTCAGCAGAGCGGGTGGTGCTCAGGCCCCCTGAGCTTCTCAAATTTCTTCTGGCATCTGGGTCACTTTGCTACCCAAACAGAAAAACAGTCCTAGAGAAAAAATAATGCTAAAAATATAGTAAGCTAAATAAATAAGACTAAGTTTCTAGATCTAGTAAATTGTAACCCAAGAGAATCAGACTGAAAGGTGTGACTCTGAAGCCACTCGAATGGCCCAGAAGCCAGAAGCCAGGAGAAAGTACTATCATTCAATTTTTCTAAAAAGTGTGACTCCAGCAGTCATGGACTAGTTAGCTTAACATTGATTGCCAAGCACGTTCGAGACATTGTTGTAGCAGCCAGCCCCCGAAAGACACACAGACCACCAGAAATCAGTGAGTTATAGAAAACATATTCTTCATTCAGCCAGCTGGGTCTGCCAGGGTTACACAGACCCCAAATTAAGCAGCAGCGAAATGTAGAGGTACAGGGTTCTTAAGCCTTAAATCCCATTCCTCATTCTGTCTTAGCACAAAGGTCTGTTTTTTCTCATTCATTACCTGTTAACCCACAGGTCGGTGTGCAAGCCGGGGTACAGAAGCAGAGAGCTTGTTAGCAGAATGTTTATGTTCCCATAATTAACAGCCTATGTTCTCATGGCGATAGATAAACAGTAATCTCTAGTAACTAATAAATTTTAAGTAGGAATCTTTCAGCCAGCAGAGACAGATTATTCAGTAGTGATTGGAGAGTGCTCAGAAAAGGAAATGGTGACCAGAAATGCCAACGACGGTCACTGGGCATTAAATCTAGTCGCTCTTGCCTCTCTCCTTTAAGAACAGGACAACTGTGCCCAATTCAGATACACCTTCCTCCATTTCTGTAAGACTTGGGACTGTGTCATCACACATAGGATTACAATGGAAAAATGTGGGTTCACCATATAAAAATACTTTCATAAGACAGCTGACCAATGGAGAAAACACTATGTTCCAGATGCTGTTCCAAGCACTTAGCATGTGTTAACTCCATCCTCACGGCAAACCTGATAAGATAGGTCTTAATCACTACCCTCACTGTAGACATGAGGGAAAGGAAGCACAGAGAGCAGTTAGGTAAACCTGCCTGAGGTCACAGCTGGAGGGTGGTGGAGGCAGACATTTGAACACAACTGTCTGGCCCCTTAACCCCCAGGCACACAGCTGGCTTTAAACTGACCTAGAGATCCTGGATTGATTAACCAGAGGAGGCTGGAGGTGGGAGTAGACACCTGGATCTTACCAGGACTGCCAATCAAGATGCCTCGCCCTCTACTCACCCAGGAGTGGGTTTGTGACCCTAACGAGGTCAATTATTTCTTACCCAGGACCCAGAACGGCTTCAGCTTCGCCCTGGATTCTCAGACCTTGCTTCTTGCCCTTCCCTGGCTTGCAGTCCTTCCCATCTGTGATTCCCCAGCCCCTTCCCATATGTCCCTTTTGCCATTGATGGTTTCTGTTGTTTGCCACCCAAGAACCCTGCTCGAGTTAGGAGTTTGTCACTCTCATCCTCACCCAGATCTGCTCCTAAGGGAGTGCACCCTACCCCAACCCAATTAGTCCATGATCCTGCTGGGTACAAATGGGTGCAAAAGAGTGAGAACCACTGGCAGTCTCTAGTGGTAGAACACAGGACTCTGTCCTTAATCTGGTCCCATCGATCGTAATTTTCACAATTTTGCTCTAGAACACAGAAGGCCTACTCATAAAATTTGCAGCTGCCACAGTGCAGAATTAATGCTTTGTGCAACAGAAGCTGGACTTAACAACACTTTCAAGACTAGACAGCTGGATGGGAGCCAAGGAGATGACATTTAACCAGCACAATGTAAAGCCTTGCATGTGTTTCCGAAGGATCCATTGTGCAAGTACCAGACCGGGGAGAGGGGAGTAGGCTAGACAGTAGTCCATGGGAAGAAACTCTCACTGCAAATTCAGTGAGTCACCAGAATAATGTAGCTGTCGAAACACAAATGCCTCCAGGATTGCAATCCAAGTGTCCTTGAACACTAGAGATGACAGTACCTTTCAACTTGGCCCTTGTCAGTCCATACACAGAACATGTTTCCAGTTCTGATCTTCACACGTGGGGAGGGACAATGACAATTACAGTCCATTCCAAAATGGATGGCCCAGGTTTGGGGAAACCAGTTAGATTTGGGGGCATTGATCACCCTTGGAGAGTTAGGATCCCTGTGTGCAAATAACTTAGGGGAATTCCAGGAAAGAGGACTTACAGGCATAATACTAGGGGACCAGCTGTGGGACCTAGTATTACAGAGATGTTTTAGTCAAAGTCCCCCAGGTGGCAAGTAACCAAAACCAGACCAGCATGCACTAAGCAAAAAAAAAAAAGGAACTTAAGAAAACAGGTGCTTTTTAGGACAGCAGCCCTAGGGACTAGAGTCGAGAGCTGGAAAGCTGGCAGGAACTGGGCAGTCTGACTCTCTCTCTCCCTTACTTGCTCTTTTGCTGCAAAACAGCTTTCTCTGCTTCCTGGGACGCTGTTGGAAGCGCATCGTAGCCCTGCCACTGCATAATCCACCAAACTGCTCAGGATGGGGTTAGTGGGGGCAAGAAATGGGGAGCAGGGAGGAAGACAGAGAGGGCAGGTGAGGTAGGCAGGGACCAAGAGGCAGAACCAGTTATTAAAGAGTAACCCAGCAAACGCAGGGGTGCCCACTGTCCAGCTTCAAGCCAGAGCACCAGGAGCAAGTACTCTGCAAGGCCCCGTGTCCCCTCCCTTGGTGATTCAGGAGTGTCTTGTTCCCTACTTTTCTGTATAGTTTCAATACCTGTGGATGGATACCTGAGAATGGGGGTTGCCTCTGGCATGTCTTGGTTTTTATATGATGGGGTATGTCTATAGCATCTTCTGCCTCAGTGCTGTTTTTGCTGAGCATGTTCGTGAGGTGTTTTCATGTTGATATGCAGAGATGTAGTTTGTTCCTTTCCCTGGTTGTATAGCTTTCATTATTTGACTATGCAAACTTTCATTTCTGCAGTCTTTGACTATTCAGGTTGTTTCCACCCTTCAAGAACTACAAACAGTGCTGGATATGTCCCCGAGCATGGAACTGCCCACCTTCTACTCTGTTAGTGCAAGACAGACTCTTACACACCCAGGATTGTCCAGCTTTCTCACGATGGCTTAGGCTGTCCTGCAAGATAGTGAGGTATCCCAACCTTCCCAGGTTATACTGGAAGAATGTCTGATGCAACGAATGAGTCAGGAGCTTGAGGATATTGGACATGGGTTTGAATCTCATCTTTATTACTTTCTAGCTGTGTGACCTTGAGCATGTCATTTCCTTTTCTGAATCTCCAGTTTTCTCTTTAAAATGGCTATTACCAATGGCAGTTTCAGAGGAAATGAAGGAGTTTGCAAAGGCAGCTGCTTTGAGAAAATGAAGAGAGGCCAGGCTGGTCCCAGGACCACGGGTGTTTAGGGGGAGCTGCAAGAGTGAGGAAGGCCAGCACAGAGCCCTCTCCCAAATAGTCTGGGCTGAGGGAGGAGAGAATGTGGCAGGCTCCCTAAGAAGGAAGAGACAGTCCAGGGGTGGAAAATGTCCCCCAGAGACCCTCTTGGAGAGACTAGAATCTAGGTCCTCCAAACTCGTGGGCAGAAACACTTCTGCTGCCACTATGACTAGGATGTACCAGTGCTCACCCCCACTGTGGACCATACCCTGCAGGTGCAGCCCCTGCCAGGCATGAAGCTGGACAGCCCTTGATGTCTAGGCCCCCTCTACATCACGAGGTGCACCTGGGCTGTGGGTCACTTGGGGGCCTGGCAAAGGGCATTTGTGTCTGGGCTCTAAGCTAAAGAAACAAAAGAGGATGTCGCAGCCTCCTGCCTTCTTTGAGCGCTTACTGCACACCAGGTGACCTTGACAGGCACCATCCCACCAACTTCTCACAAGGCAGTGACTGTGAGCCCCCCCCCCCCATTTTACAGATAAGGAAACAGAGGTACTGAGAGATCGGGCAGCTTGCCCAAGGTTGCAGAGCTGGTCGTTGGCAGAACCCAGGTTTAACCCGAACTCATGGCTCTGATGCCCATCTCTGGGGCAGCAGCTTTGACTTAGTCTGGGGGATGAGCAAGGAGGGATGGCCACATAGAAATGAGGGGGAGTGATGTTCAAGCAGATCCGGGAAGCAGAGGCCAAGAGGCATGGAAGAAAGGACCCTTGTAGTTCAAGGAGCAAGGTGGGAGCAGGGGACAGTGAGTGGCAGGATGAGGCAGGAGAGGTAGACATGATGGTGCTTTGGCTCCTCACACCCCCTGGAATTCATGGTGGGTGTTTCCAACCACAGACTCCTGAGCTGAGCAGAAAGGTTTTAACCCTAGCTCCACCTCTCCTGGCCAAGGGGTCCCTGGGCCTGGTGGATGAGTTCTGCCTAGAGGGCTCTGGGAATGATGGGCTGGGCCCTCCAGGTAGAGTAGGAACAGTTGGGTGGCTGGGGAAATGACAGATGGGGCATGGGCTGGGGGTGCTTGAGCAGAGGGAGTAGGAGGGCCTGGGGCGCTAGCTAAAGGGGAGCCATGTCTGGGACCCAAATCTGGGGTAGAGGGATGGTCTTAGAGGCTCAATTTAGACAGGTCCCTCTGGAGTCCATTCAGTGTCCTGGGCCCTCTGGGAGTTAGAATGGGGGTGGGGCCTCAAAGCCACCATTGTGCCCCCCTCTCCCGCCTGACTGTCTGGGGCCTAAAATAGAGCAGGAGCCCAGAGGATTTCAGATCTCCCGTGAGAAGAGCTTCTGGCACAGCGTCTGGGGGAAGGGGTGTGAGTCACCACTGGGAACCCTTGAGTTTGAAGCTCCCAAAGCCCAGATGCCCCACCCCCATCCCCAGGGACAGTGGAGCAGAGGCTGTCTCAGTCTCACCCCTGTCCTGTTGTGGGGGACAGTCCTGGCCTTAGCTCTGCCACGGAGGTGCTGGGTGACTGGCCCAAATCTGCCCCCTCAGGACCTGTTTCCCAGATGTACCAAGAGTCAGGGACCTGGACATCCTTTGTGAGGCTCCCAGAATTCATGGCAGGTGGTCCTAATATAGGCTCCCAGAGTCAGACAGGGATGGGATGAAGTCCTGGTTCCTTTCCTGTTGGCTGAGTGACCTTGGGCAAGTGTCCACTCATCATAGAGCCTGTTTCCTCATCTGTAAAATAGACACTGAAACCAAGTCCTGTTCTTTCTCTGTTTCAGCCTGAACTATCCAGCAAGGATCTTGACAACTCCTGGGGCCTCTGTGCATGGCTGCCACATCCTCAGATGGCATACGTTGTGCTGCCAGGAATGTTAACGCCAGTGACATCATTTTTCAGTGTCCTGCGCTTTTACACACACTACCTCTGGCTCCCCACATCCTGGAGGGCAAAGATGGGTATCATTTCCAGCCCTCTCCGTGGGAGCGCTCAGCTTCCGTACTGGCCACTCCTGGAGAAAAGGGGTCTTGGCTCCAGGACACCGACGAGGTGGCAGGGCCTGCGCTTGGCTCAAGCTTGGAGCCCTGCGGGGCAGGGATGATCCTCCCCACTGTGCAAACCGGGAAACAGGCTCCAAGGGGTCTGTGGGTCCTTTGCAAACAGATCAGCGCTGTGCCCGGGTTCAGTGCAGCGGGAGAGGCAGGCGAGCTGTGTGGAGCTGGCGTGCCCTCTCGCGGCAGCCGCGCGCCACCAGAGCCACCCAAGCCCCTTAGAGCTGCGCATGGTCCTGACTGCTGTGGCGCCACCTCCCCGGAGCTGAGAACTCTTCCAGTCTGTCTCCTCCTGGCTTCCCAGAGACCCCAGAGCGGCTGTGCGCCCCGCCCCGATTGCCATGGAGACCGCTAGTACACAGTTTTCTCCTTCCCCTTGTAAGTACCGGGCCCGCAGCCCGCCCAGCGCCCTTCTAGGAGGGAGCGGGCCGGGGCTGGCCGGCTGCGGGCCCATGAACAGCTGGGCCCCAGGGACGCTGGCTGTGGGGAGAGTGAAATTCTTCAGCCGGCACCGCGGGGAGGTGAGGCCCGTTGGTTCTGCTCGGAGTGGCTCCTGGCTTCGCGTAGCGGGAAGTTCAGAGTGTTCGCTGGGCTTCCGATGCAGAATGGGCTCCAGGTTCCAAGCTCTGGTTCCAGACAGGGCTTTAACTCCTTCCTGGCTGACTGACTTGTGTTCTTTGGACTCTGGCCTTAAAGAGAATTTAGGGCTTGGGGTAGATTCTGACCTTCTAGTCCTGGGTTCCAGCTCTAGAATGGACTCTTGGCTCAGATCTGGTTCTAGCCAAGGCTCCAGCCTCTGGCTTCAGTGAGGCTCTGAGCTTCAGGCTCAGGATTTAAGGGGCTCCAGAGAGAGCTGCAGGCTCCTGGCTCTGACTGCAGTGGTTCCTGGGTTCTGGGCTCTGGCTGTAGCGTGAGACCCGAAGTCCCCATTCCAATCCCTGGCTCCTAGGGGCATGTTTAGAGCTGGCCCAGGTATCTGGGGTCAAGCTTGAGCAGGCAGTTATTTCTTGTCCCAGGGTGAGACTACCTTTGCCCTCTCATTTCAGGTCAACTCCTCTGCCTTTTCTCCCGACTGCCAGACACTGGTCACAGCCTCAGAGGATGGCTGTGTGTATGGCTGGAAGACCCAGAGCGGGCATCTGCTGTGGAGGCTGGGTGGCCACACAGGTGGGCTCCCCCGCCTGGATGGGGAGACCGAGGCCCACGTTCCGGCATTTTACAGAGCCTGCCACAATGACCTCCGACGTTTTGAACTGAGCATCTGTGCAAGACAGCCTGGGCAGGGCTGGGGCAGCAGACAGGACCTGGTCCCTGGGGCCTGACTCTTGCAGACCTGGCCTCAGAACCTTCCACTTTAAAAAAAAAAAAATTGTTCTAAAATATATTTACCATTTTAACAATTTTTAAGTGTACAGTTGAGTGGTGTTACCTATGTTCACATTGTGCAGCTAATCTCCAGAACTTTTCATCTTGCAAAACTGAAACTCTATGCCCATTAAACATCCCATTCCTCTGCTCACCCAGCCCTAGCAACCCTCCTTCCGCTGTCTCTATGAACTCGACTAAAAACCTTGTATGAGTGGAATCATACAATATTTCCGTGACTGGCTAACTTCTCTCAGCATGTCCTTAAGGTTCATCTGTTTCACATACTATTTTGACTGTGTTTGCGTTGTCACCCCTCTGAGCCTCTAATTCCTTCTTAGAATGGGGATAATAGTTGCTATCCTGTAGGATAAGATAATGCAAGCAAAGTTCCTAGCAACCAGTAAGTACTCAGTAGATATAACTATTATAATGAGACAAGGAAACATATGGCAATTACAGGGCAGGTTGATTAATGCTATAATAGGGAAAATCCAGGGACTGGGGAGCTCAGAGGAGGCAATGAACCTAGGCTGGGCTGTCAAGTTTTTTCTAGGAGATGCCTGCATTTGATTGGGTTTTGATTTTCCAAATGGGCAAACTGGGGTTGGGTGTTCTAGACCAAGGGACAGAAGCGCAGGGATTTCCAGGTGGTGAGGGTTAGAAGTGGACAGGGGAGGTAGGCTGCAAGGCTGGTTATTAGCAGGTGTCCAAACACAAGGGCAGGAGATGGAGGGTGGTGCTCTATTCCCTAACCACAGCCACCCACCCCAGGCCCCGTGAAGTTCTGCCGCTTCTCCCCTGATGGCCGCCTCTTTGCCAGCACCTCTTGTGACCGCACCATCCGCCTGTGGGATGTAGCAGAAACAAAGTGCCTACAGGTCCTAAAGGGTGAGTGGACTGGATGGGACTAGGAGCCAACCAGCCAGGCCTGGGTTCCCTTTCAGACTTTGCTGTGTGTACTGTGCCACCTCACAGGTCACCAGCGGAGCGTGGAGACAGTCAGCTTCAGCCCTGACTCGAAGCAGCTGGCATCTGGTGGCTGGGACAAGCAGGTGATCCTCTGGGAGGTGCAGGTATGAGGCCTGGGATCCTGAGACACGCACCCTCCACACTGGCCCCAGAAAGGTCTTTCCCAGACTTCCCCAATGCCCGTGTCCACAACTGGCACCCAAGATCCCCTTGCATTTGGCTGCAGCTACCTCCCAGTCTCCCCACACACACCAGCCCTCATGCCCATGAGGTTCCCCCTGCCTGGACTGCCCTCTCCTATCAAAGACCTGGAAGCCTCCCAGACCCTGCGTGACCTCACACTGCCCAGGCAGCCTCGCAAGGGCCCAGGTCTGATCCATCTGAAGCCTAGCACCTGGCACTGCGAAGATTCAGGGCTGTCTTCCGAAGCTCAGGGCTCTCTCCTTCAGTCTGGCAAGATGCTGCGCAACTTAGTTGGGCACCAAGACTCCATCCAGAGCAGTGACTTTGCACCCAGCTCAGACTGTCTGGTGAGCCACATCTCTGCCCGGGCCCCACCTCAGTAGCCCTACCAGGTGAGGGAACCTGGTATCAACATCTACTTTTCACCTGGGATGAAGCAGTGGTTATAATTCCAGACTTTGGGTGCCTTTGCTCATCTGAGCCTGTCCCCTTCTCTGTAAGGTGGGGTTCCACAGGGTTTGGTGAAATGGTGCCTGCTTTCTGAGTCCACTCAGCCTAGGAACCAGGGGTATGGGCTGGCCGGTCCAGGCTCAGGGCTGCTGTCTGCAGGCCACTGGCTCCTGGGACTCCACCATTCGCATCTGGGACCTTCGGGCAAGGACCCCAGAGATCTTCCACCGGGAGCTGGAGGGTCACAATGGCAACATCAGCTGTCTATGCTACTCAGCTTCTGGCCTCTTGGTGAGCTAGGCTGCCCTGGGTCTAGGCTGGCCCTTTGCTGGATCAAAGACCCTTGGAGGTCATGGGCCATTCTGGGGCCCAGTGAGCATGCAGGTCCCAAATCCTTGGGCTGATGAGCTGTCCGCTGTTCAGGCATCTGGCTCCTGGGACAAGACCATCCACATCTGGAAGCCCTCAACCAGAAGCCTGCTTGTCCAGCTCAAGGGCCACGCCACGTGGGTGAAGAGCATAGCTTTCTCCCACAACGGGTTACAGCTGGCCAGCGCTGGCTACTCTCACATGGTAACCACACCCCACCAGGCCTCACCTCCTGGCAAAATGCTACCCCCACATCCTCCCTCCCAGAGCCCTCGGCACTCTGTCCAGAAAGGTCCACATCCCTATTTGCCCTAAACAGGTGGGTGCCAAGGGCAGGACCCAGATGTCAGCCACTTCTACAACTAGTGCCTGGCACTAAAGTCTATGTTGGCCCAAATGTTAGTGACACTTCTAAGACTCAAACAGCTTCAGGGGAAAGAAATTGTATAATACTGATTTTTTACATAAAGTATCACGTTGGGCATTATTAAATATACTTCACAGACAACAAACCCAGACCAAGAGGTTAAGATGTTGGCTAGGGCTCACCCCAAGCTGATTCCAAAGATACTTGTGTGGCAAGGCTCTCTACCTTTCTGCTTGTTTCTATTTGCAGGTCAAAGTCTGGGACTGCAACACGGGAAAGTGCATTGAAACCGTGATGGTAAGGCCCGTGGCAGTAGCACCCAAGGGCACAGTAGAAGGCTTGCCAGGGGGCCGGGGGCAGGCAGGACTCTCATCCCCAGAGCCCATGACGTGTTTTTGGCAGGGAGTTCTGGATGTGGCCCACGCCTGTATCTTCACCCCAGATGGAAAACTTTTAGTGTCTGGAGCTGCTGATTAGGCGAGATGCCAAGTTCATAGCCTGATCAAATCACCTGGAGACTCTCAAAGACAACGTTACCATGCCTGGCTCTCAGACCACATACCCTGCTCCTCCCTGACAGGGCATGTGGATGTGGCAGAACGAACTTGTGAAAGGACAGTCAGGGCAGATCCATGCCACAGGCTCAAAGTAACCATAACAGAGCACCCAAGAGTTCCCTGAAGCCACAACTGTCACAGCCCCACACCAAGGCAGCCCACGGCTTGCAGTCAGGCCTGCCAAAATCCATCAGACACCGGTAACCGTAACTGGGGCCACACTGGCCCATGGTTAGTTGAAACACCTGGAAACTCAAAGCAACTCAGCCAGTGTGTGCTTTATTGACGCCGTGATGCTCAGGCCTTGACCGCGTATTTCCGCAGTGGGTATAGCCGCTCCTTCCGCTGCTGCTTCTTGGTCTTCAGGTTCTCTTCATGCTTGTTGAGGCGGCGGCGCATGGCACGTGTTTTCTTGGGCCGCAGATCCAGGGGCTTGTACTTCTTACCCTGGGCGATGGAGAACAGGGGGAATCTGAGGACCAAGGTTTAGGAGTTTCTGAAAGAGCTAAAGCCGCCCCAGCACTGGAGCTAAGCTGTTGGGAGGGCACTGGGAAATGCTGGGAAGTGACTGATGGAGATGCATGGCTGGGCTGGGGAGGGTAGTTTGTAGATATATGCCTAAGGGGCTGTATGACACCCAGCCAGCAGGGGGCTATCAATATGGGACCAGGGACAGATTGAGATATAAGCAGGCCATATATCTTGCTTGCTAGTTCATATAATTTCCTCAAATTCAAAGGTGTAGGGAGAGATAATCCCCATTTTTAAAAAAGTCTGTTAAATTACTGGGCTGAAAAGCAAGCAAACTAGTCTAAATCTCAGCAAAGCAGTGGCAGAAGTGGGGCTTGCACCCCAGTGAACCAACTTCCTACTCGGTGTTCTACCTGATTCCCTCCTATGGAGTCAACATCATACCCAACCCAGTCACGGGCATGTGGCACCCACCAAATCCTGGGCGTGGTCACTGTTATCTTGGTGTAAATTATGTAAGCTGGTGGGGGGAACGGTGGGGTGCTTAACCTGGTGCTTGACAAATCAGGAGGGCCTACCAGATCCCTGTGGTGTTCCCCGTGACAACGTTCCCATTTAACACAAGTCCCTGAGCTTGGCCAAAGTCATCCTGCTCATAGGCAAAGCCCCCTTCTCTGCCTTGGTGGCCTCCTGCTACTCCTGCTCCCAGACCTCTAACAGGGCCACCATCTCTCTGCCCCTGGCTCCCATTCAGTCCTGCCCCACTTGCTCCCAGTGAGCAGGTGTAAACTAAGGCAGCTCTCATGGGCTCTCCTCCTTTGTTCTGCAAAGGTCCCCTGGGACTTCCTTGGCTTGAGGCCCTGTGCTGGGTGTTGGCTTGGCAACAAATCAGACTTAGTCCCTGCTCAAGGAGCTCCCGTCCCAGTGGAGAAGACTGAACAGATAACAAGTGGCTCATCAATGGGGACGATTCACCTAGATAACTGGCAATAGCCTCAAAACCAAGCAACATGGATGCCAACTGAAAGGGGGAGAAAACAATGCACAGAAGTCCTGAACAATTATAGCTCAGGCTCTTTCTGGGAATTACCACCAGCCTGGGGGTAGGCACAGGGCAAGCACATGTGAGGTAAATGGGGTTCAGGTCGTGAACAGCTTCGGGGCAGAAAAAAGCAGATGAAGGCAGTTTTCTAGAGGAAACTGGGAAGCACAAAAATCTGTCCAGCCACATCTCACCCATCGAGTGGCACAAATCAGGACCTTGTCTGTTTTAAACTTATTAAGCTCCTAGAGCCCTGCCATCCAAGAGAGTGGCCACTAGCCACATGTACTGTTTACATTAAACATTCAGTCCTCAGTCACCGTAGCCACACTGAGTGCTCAATAGGCACATGTGACCAGAGATAACAGTATTAGACACAGCAGGTACAGAACATGCCTGTAACTGAAGAAAAACTACTGGATACAGTGACAGCAGAGACTTCGCCTCCACCTCCCTGAACGGTGTCTGGTATGGGTGCACTCATTGGGTGGTTACAAAGACAATGCTTCCAGGCCCCCACCTGTCTGGTCCCCTCAGAGCCTGATGAAAGCTTCAGGCCCTATCCTCAGAAAAACATTACCAAATGAGCATATATCTGGGGTCGCAGTATACCCAACCCCCTACACACTAGTGTCCCCTGGGAAGCTAGCCTAGACACATGGTGATGGCTTTTTAAAAAAATATCAAACCCTCCAGTTATTCAAACACTAATATGGGAGTTGAAGTCATTTCGTAGATGTAATTAGAGCCCCTAATCAGTTGATTTTAATTGAGAAAATATCTTGGGTAATCAGAGCCTGAAAAAAATCAATCGAAAGGCACTAAAGGCAGGGCTGGGGCTTTCCCTAAGTAATCCCACGGCAGGGCAGTAGCTTCAACCTGTGTCATGACTTCCAGCCCGCCCATGACCTTCTCTTCCAAACAGCCCAAGTTTGGATTTATTACCCAGGCTCCATAATCACTTAAGCCAACTCCCTATAATAAAACGAATGCACATATACACACCGGTCTCCTACTGGTTCGGTGTCACTGCCTGTACCCTGTACCCTGATAAGACTACTTTAAGGATGGGACCAAAAAACAAAACAAAACAACAACAAAAAAAAAAACGGTTGTCAAAATCCTAGGTTGAGGGGTCAGACACCTGTGGGAATCTCCCAGGAGCACTCAATCCACCGCTCCCAAAGACAATGGTTTGGAACCTAGGCCAAATCATTCTATTAATTGTAGGTGGCCCTGAGCAACTTAACCTCTCTGAGCTTTGGGGTCTTCATCCAAAAAACAATAATGTCTGGTGCTTCACAGTGACTAACACAGTGCTAGTCAGTCCTCGTGGACTGTCCAAATACACTCAGCTGGTCAGGCTGCATCCAAAACCCAAGTTTCTAGCCAGACTCCCACCATACCGTTTTCTTAACTGTGACCCTGAGGAAATGCAGTCTGCAGGCCATATACTAGTGCAAGATGCTGAAAAGAAGGTGAACCCCCTACAAGCTGGGAAGGCTCTGGATAGCCCAACTACACCTGGGCAAAGCCCTGGTCCATACTACCCAGAAGAACCTCTTCATACAGACCCCCTCGCCAAGAGAGGGCTGGAACTTTGCTCCCTGCAGCCAAGCACTGCCCCACTCACCTTGTAGAATTTCCTAAGGTTCTCTTTCTGAGTCTGGTTAATGACGGTGAGAACACGGGCAATGGATTTGCGAACAACTCGGCTACAAAAAAAAAAAAAAAAAAAAAACACATCAGTGAAGATGGTGAAGACACACAGCGTCCCCCAAAGCACCTCGTCCAGGGCCTGATCCAGATCTCACAGTGCCGGGGCATTCCCCACCAGCTCACCCATACTCACCCAGGAGCCACCTAACCCAGCCCGGGAGGAAGGGCTCTGGGGGTGAGGCCTGAGACAATACTGGAGACCGGCATCCCAGGTATGGGAAGGGCTGAGTGTCAATTGAGGAGGCTTAATGAGGAGTGGTGGAGGGCAGTCTCAGGAAGACCTTCCATGCCAGGGGCTATGAAACCGACCTAACCAATGCCTGTCTGAAAGAGCTGGACAGAAGGAATCATGCCACAAGCTGGGGAAGCAGGGTCATTTTAAGGAGTAACAACAGGGAGCATCTGGGAAGAAGTACGATGGAGCAGGAGAGCCTGAAGCTAGGAACCAGCTGGGGATAGGTGAACCTACATCATGCTGGCTAAGAAGATGTTGGGGACCAGGAGAGGCTCACTCAGTAGACAGTTGGTAAACCTGGTTCTGAAGATTCAGCCCGAAACATGCTTATTGTTTCCAAACTCATTTGATCACCTCTCACCACAGTAGGAAGGCTGGGGGCCCATTTTAGAGAAGAGGGAAAGAAACTGGCTGGTGAGCGAACCTGCTCATAAGGTAGGATGTGGCAGAAGTGGAATTTGTGTCCAGATGGACAGGCTCCATTTACCAAGTGAGGTAAAAAAATCAAGTGGCTGATGGGAGGTGAAAAGAACAAGGTCCAGTTAGGCTTTTGAAGGCAGTATTAAAATGTGTCTTCAGGGACACCCAGTTCTTTCTCCAGCCAAATAAGCTTAACAAGAGCACTCCGGGGGGGAAAAAAAGTACCATGCGGTTAAAGGCAGAGGTTCTCCCACGTGTCTGGGTGTGAGCAGGTGAACCTGGACAGGCTGGTTAGGTGTGACATTCTAACCCAAAGATCCATTGAATGAGCACTTAAACGGACACTTTCCTAAGACAACTTCAAAAATCCACAAACGCTCCCGATGCACACAAATTCCGCTCCCCAATCAGAAGGCCGTAGTCTGGGGTACCTTCACTTACATTTTGGAGAGCTTGGAAGCCGCTCCTCCTGTCACTTTAGCGACGCGCAGCTGGGACAGCTCCACTTTTAGGTCGTCTAGCTGTTTCAGTAGCTCCTCCTTCTTCTTGCCACGAAGGTCTCGGGCCTTAATCTTGGCCTGTGTGCGAGACAGGATCTGGGTCAAACGCCCAGCGGCGCCGTCGCCACCCGGAGGAGGACGCGCGCCTCGCCCTGGGGCCCGAGCGTGCCGGGGGCCCAGCACTGCCCCTACTCCAGGCCTGCTACGAGTCTAGGCCGCTACCCTGATTCCGTAGACGTAAAGACCCAGGCCCCGGCAGAGCACGCCGGTCTCTCCTAGTTTAAGGCGGCAGTAATAGGACGGAAGCTGATTAGGGTGGTGCTAAGCCATTCAGCACCGCGCCCCATCGACCCGGATGGTAGATGAGGCCCCAGAGTTAACCCCGCGCTCTCCGCCTCAGCCCCTGAACCCCAGAGTGCACGGATGGTGCTAGATTCCCAAGTCCTCACCATAGCTGCAACAAGCGTCCCCCGCCGCCGCCGCCGCCGCCTGGTAGGAGAGAAAGAGGAAGAGGCGGGGCTGACCCCGGTAACTACTGCCGGGTGACTGTGGACACGGCCAATAGCGCCGCAGCGGGGCTCCGCCCCTTCTGCCCCGCCCCCTCCACAGGCACCGAGGAGTTAGTGGTACGGCTCACCCAGCCCCGCCCTGTGGTTCCCGCGTCTTCCTCCTGTCCCCGAGGTTACTTAGCTCCGCGTCACCCCTTGAGTACAGCAACTGGGGAAACCGAGGCCTGGGGTGAGAGGCAGATTACCTGAGAGAGCATAGTGAGGACTCCAATTCGTTCACTCATTCATTCATTCATTCATTCTATTAATCTCTGCACGTCATCCAGTTCGCGCTCCTCTGAGCTGGGTGCCCGAGTTCTGGGGGTGGAGGGGATGAAGACTGAGGATGTTCAAAGATGAATTAACACGGCACCAGCCTTGGAGAAATTTAAAGTCTGAGGTGGGCAGGCAGGGCCGAGACCAGAGAGCTATAATCCAACTCTATAAATATTCCAGTGGAGGCAGCCTGTGGCAGAGAAAAGAGCATTTGAGGTCTTTTCTAAGTGAACCTGACCTGGTTTCAGATTCTTGTTCTCTTGCCTGATACTAGCTACCCAGACTCGGCAAGTGCCTTCCCTTCTTTCAGTCTCATTTTTCTCATCTGTGAAATGGGATATTTATGTAAATTAGGAAGATTACACGGAAAACTGATATCACAAGATCTGAGACTAACAGTAGCTCAAAATACCATCAGTATTCATGTTCCCAGTGGAATGAACATTTGAGTTGGGCCCTGAAAGTTGAAGGGGAATTCACAAAACAGGGAGGGTGCTCAGGCTTTCTGATTGGGCAGTTTCATTGTTGCTGCAACCAGAATCAGTGCTCCAGTGTCATTCCATTGCCATTAACAAAGACACACCAACAGCACCTCTTAGAGCTCTAGTTCATGCCAGGTTGCCCCCTTGTTGTTGTCAGATGTCACCTCCAGGGAGCCTTTTCCACTCCCCTCCCTGGTTGTTAATGGACCTTAGCCTTGGAATAAATTGGGACACAACCGCCTGTGTCCCAAGCTTTCTATGCAATCCTCTCTAGCCCCAAGCATACTGAGTTAAAATAGTTAATGTGTTGTCTCCACAGCCAGCCTGGAAGTTCTCTGGGTGCAGAACTAAGGCTGACATCTGATCTGATTTCTCTAGTCTCTAGGCCCAGCATGTGGATGCTTGTTGGATGAGTGAATTAGTGGGCCTTTCCCCAGACCACAGCAAGAAACTTCACAGGAAGTAGGGGTATGTGGGGAGGAGAGGGCAGAGGGCAACCTTGACATGGATTAATCATAAATGGAAGTCAAATAGTGCACGGCTCCCAAACACTTATAGGTCTATTAGAACTAATGATTGTGTACATCTTTTCTGGATGTGGAGTCATCTGTGATGCCCCTGTTCCTCTTATATGCCACATCTAATCCACAACCTAATTCTGTAGCCTCTACCTTCAAAATACATCTGACTTCTTCCTACCACTCTTATTGGCACATGCCTGGCCTGAGCTACCATTGCCTGTCACTGGACCATTGATGTCATCTCTTAAATCATCTACTTTGCCTCTTGCTCCCATGTGTTCTAAATACAGCTGCTAGAGGGACCCTTTCCATACTTAAGTCAGATCATGTCACTGCTCTGTCCAGAATTTCCAGGGCTGTCCCATCTGAGTTAAGTCCACATCCTTGCCTCAGCCTACAAAGCCTTGCAGCATCCCTTCCATTTTCATCTCATCTCTTCTCACTCTCCTGCTCCAGTATGGCCTTGCCGTTTCTGGAATCCAAGTCTGCCCTGCCTCTGGGCCTTTGCTTGGCTCCCTCCTTCGCTTTCTTCAGGTCCTTGATCAATGTCAGCTCCTCAGGGACATTTCTCTTGACCACTTTAGTACTCTCAGGCACTGTATGAGTATTTTCCCCCTCAGCACAGTCATCCCTGACATAGTATAGTCCAGATTTTTAAAATTAACCTCCCTGACCAGACTGGAGTTCCAGTATTATAAGCAGGGACATCATTTCATTTAGTTTATTTACAGGCTATTTCTTTACTTGTAAAATGGGCATTTCTGGTTTAGAATTCCCCTTGACCAGGATGTTCTGGGGGATATGAATTTCTGCTGTCTTGTGGCCTGCCTGGGTCAAAGTTTTCTTCAAACATATGATGCTGAAAGGCAGGTGAGCTTTGCCTGTTTCCAAGACCCCTGAGACTTTTATTCAGTACCTATTTCCACTGCAGGAGTCTATCTTTTAGCATCCCTGATTAGGCAGCATCATAGTCTGGCATATATTTTTTTTCATCTGCAGACACAGTTCAATGAGAAATATTCAAAACAATAGAAACGAGTCATATTTCATTGACCTTTATTAAAAAGAGTACTACTATAAGAAAACAAAGACCTAATTTAGGCGAAGGCTAAGGACCATTAACGGAACCCCTCAAGCAACACCAGCCCAGGCTCCTAATCCTGGCACCAGAGTCGTCCTTTACTCTGCCCTACCTCTTCCCACACCCATCTTAGATGCCGGGCTTCCTACCGGAATATGCCTCTCCAGTCAGGCCTGTCTTCTCAGCCCCCGGGACCTCACCCTTCCTGCCAAAATGGTGGCCCCAGGGTCATCTCCATCTCCCTACCCGTTCCCCTACTCACACACGCGGAGCCACCGCACCCTCAAGCCCAAAGGTCTTATCAGCACCTTAGATACACTTTGAACGTCTTTCAAAGTTTCCTAATCTATTAACAGTAGGGTCACTGTGTACGAGGCAGAGGCCACCTCCTCTGAGCTCAGTGTGGTGGCGTTCAAGGCTCCTAAAAACTGAGACTTGGGCTCCTCCAACCCCAGTCACTCCCCGGGGCATAAGAACTCCCCTACTCAACCCTCAGGCCTCAGCTCGAATGTTTCTTCTCCAAAAAGCCTGCCCGGCATTCGACAGACAGAGCCGGGCGCCTTCTCTTGGGGACATCGTGCCTCCTCAGTCGGGGCAGTGATGAACCACGGAGACCCCGGCTGTGCCAGCGCCGGCTCCTTCCAGAGTCAGGGGTTCCTTGAATGCAGGACGGAGGCCGAAGAACGAGCGCAATAATGGCGTCCATGATGTTGGGCCTCTCGGGGGCTGGGTGCCCGATCCTGAGACGAACGACTGAGGAGCCACGAAGATGGGAGTCTGACAGGGGGGAGTCCGGGCGACTATCAAGTGCGTTAACCAGCACACTAACCAGCGATTCCAGCCCGGTCGCCACCAGGCTCCGCCTCCACCCATAAGCACTTCCTGTTCCGGTGTGGGCCGGAAGTGGGCGGGTGGCGGCGGCGCGCGGAGGAGGTGGAGGAGGTGCCGGGCGGCCGCTTCCCGCCCCCGAGCGCGAGCCGGTTCCGAGCGGAGTGGATCGGAGCTCGGACCCGGAGCAGAGCCGGCTGAGCGGGCGCTGAGCCCCCGCCATGGCCCGGAACACGCTGTCCTCGCGCTTCCGTCGGGTGGACATCGACGAGTTTGACGAGA
Source organism: Macroglossus sobrinus (assembly GCA_004027375.1). NCBI lineage: Eukaryota > Metazoa > Chordata > Mammalia > Chiroptera > Pteropodidae > Macroglossus > Macroglossus sobrinus. Next base: position 346,339 of record PVKZ01000765.1, read on the forward strand.
ACAAATTCGTGGACGAGCAGGAGGAGGCGGCGGCGGCAGCAGGCGAGCCAGGCCCGGACCCCAGCGAGGTGGACGGGCTTCTGCGGCAATATCCTTCCCTTGCGCGGTGGCCCGGGCTCCCCTCTGGCTCGGCTTTCCCACTTACCCTCATCCTGAGCCCCGGCCCCTCAGGCCGGCTCTCCACTTGTCTAACCCCTGGCCCTCTCTGGTCGGTCTCCCAACTCCCTTCTTCTGATAAGGCTCCCCTCAGGCTGGGTTTCTTCGGTACGAATGACCCCCGCTTCCCTATAATCCGGCCTCCTCACTCCTCTGGTCCCTGGCCCCGGCTCTTGGAGCCACAGCAACGTAGCCCCACGCGGTCCCTTGACCTCGGTGGAGCGGCTTTCGGCCGCCCCGGGTGCGTGCCGGACGCGCCTCCGGCCCCGCAGGCCGCTCATTCCTTTGCGAGGCCTCTCCTCCTTTCTTCCCGGTGTCTCCCCATTCTCTCCGGCTGTCCTTTCCTTGGACACCGCATCACTCCATCCCGCCTTGCAGGAAATGGGGTCATACTCGGGCTTGACCCGCGGGAGGGGCCGAGGTGAGCCACCACTGAGTAATTGAGCGGCCGGGGCGGCTCCTGGGCAGTTCTCGGGTCTCGGGCTCAGTTGCAGCACCACACCAAAATAGGTGGGTGGATGGCAGTGGGGAAGAAAGGACACAAGGGGGAGCGAAGACTGAAGTCCTTAATCCAGCCCTGATTGTGCACCTCCCACCCCCGCATCCATCAGACCTTCTAGCTTAATGCCACTCTTTCTCACCTGTTCTGTTTCCTACCAACACCTTGGGCTTTGGACCTTGATGGTCTAAGCCACATTCAACAAGTAAGTTTTGGCTCCCTTCCCCCAAATAACCTTGTGCAGGAGGCAGTGGGGAAAAAACTAGTAGTTTAGAGCTAAGAAAAACCAGAGTGCAAAAAGTGAAATGTAAAAGTAGAGCCCCACGACTGGAAATGACTATTTTTGTGGTCATGGAAAACAAGCGTTTAGAAAACGATTAAAAATAGAGGTGGTTGTCACAGCCTGCTTGGTCCCTTACCAGTTTGAACACAGGAAACTGACTTTTTCTCACAGGAAGGATTTTTCTTATTCAAACGGTGTTACAGGAAGTGCCCGCTCCTCCCCCACACTTGTCAAGGCTGGAGTCTCATGCTGTATATAAATCAGGTTCTGATCTTTAATCAGTTGACTCAGCTTGGCAAGTCAGGCCCATAGACTGCCTTTGGGAGGAGTCCTGCAGTGTTCAGTATATCTTTAAAACAAAACCTTCAGACTTTCTTTAGAGAGGAATGTTTTTTCTAAGGTATATTCAAATATGTGTACACACTTGTATTTCCTGCCCCACCAGGGATCACCTTGCTTACCCCATTGGTGAACTGGCAGCATGAGAAGGACCCCCATGGGGGAAGGCTGATTCTGCTGTCTGGTGTAGGACCACACTCATAGGGAGGAGGTCAGGCCTGTGGCTCAGGACCATCCACAGATGGGGAGAACAAGGTCCGGTTATCTCCTGTCTTGGTTCTGATGCTGCAGGGACTTATTGAAGGTCATCTCTTATATGACCCTGACTAGTGATTCTTTGAGGTTCTTTGAGGCCGCTTGGAGGCCTCGGCTTAGCACATCCAGGGGATGGTATTTTCTTCACTAATTACAATATCAGAAACCTCGTTACCATGGAGAATGTACCTCTTGGGATTAGGGAAAGGGAGGTTAGTGGATGAGAACTGAAATCCTAGCAAATGCAGGGCCCAGGGAGGGAGGAAGAAGGAACTAATGTTTACTGAGGCCTTACCAGATGTTGGACTTATATTAGGTCACTGAATTTAAGTTGTAGAACAGGCTTCTAGGAATCTTAGGACAGAAGTGAGGGAGTAGGGATAGGGGTTGATTGGAATAGAGGGATATAGTTAGGATGCCTGCCCTAGTACTGTGTATGGAAGCAAGTCGTGGGAAATAACGCATGAAATACGAGCATGGACTGTTCATCCACACAGACCCAACTATATCATGCCATAGCTGTGTGACCTTCAGGGGGTCACATACCCTCTGAAGATCAGCATCCTTCTCTGTTAAAAGAGGGAGAACCATGCTGACCTTATAGGTTCCATGGGAGCATTGCTGGACAGTGGCCCAGAAGGCTTCAGCACAGCGCTGGGCACACAGCAGGTGTCCTGGACTTGCCGTGTGCGTCAGTGGGTGGAGTGCAGCAAGGGATGGTAAAAAGAGCTTGGCTTTGGATTCAGGCATCCTGGGTTTGAAGGCCAGATGGACAGCTTAACTTTTTGACCATGGGCAGGTCTCTTCCCTTCTCTGAGCTTCAAATTCATTGTCTTTAAAATGAGAAATAGGATTCTTGTCACAAAGAGTTAGTAGTAATCAGATGACATATGAAAGCATTTGGTACAGGATCTGAGACCTCGTAGGGATTTTAAAGTAATATTCCTTTTTCCCCTCTGAAGCACTTTCTGGTCCTCTGAAGCAGAGATCTGTTCAGCACAGTGGTTTTGAGCGATTTTTCACTTTCCTCCCCCTGAGGGAATTTGGCAGTGTTTGGTGATATTTTGATTGTCACGTCTTGAGGGGTGCTGCTGGAACCTAGTGGGTAGAGCCAGGGATGTTGCTAAATATTGTATGATGCATAAGACAGACCCCACATCGATCATCTGGTCTGAGATGGCAGTAGTTCCATGGTTGAAAAACCTTGATCTAGAGGAAGCTAGGAGTTGGGCAGAGTTCCCTAGTCCCCCTGCTTATCTCTGGAAGAGCCTGAAGCCAGCTGAGTGTGGAATCCAGCTTGGGAACTAGAATGCCTTCCCAGCTCCCCAGATCTCCCTTTACCCATCAATACAGTGAATGCTTGGTAGACTGGCACTACAGAGAGGTAACTCTAAAGCAGTGATTCTTTTTGCCTCCATGGACTAGTTATCCTACCCACCTTTTTGTGTGTCAACCATACTGGATAGTGAAGAGCACCAGCTTGTATTTCTTTTTTAAGCCTCTGGGACTCTGTTGCTCTGGGACACCAAATTAGAAAAGAATTCTGAGGTAGAAGTTATCAGTGGCTGATATCAGACTGGCCCTCTCCTGGCAGGCAGAAGAGGAATTCCAAAGCTGATAGAGATAGGGAGTGGGCTGCCCCTCAAATGTGGAAGGTGGATCAGAACTTAGCAGGGGCCTGGAAGGTGGCAGGAGTGGCTTCTGTGTGGCTTCTGAGTGGCGTGGGCCCAGTTCAGTCAAGATGGAGCCCACACGAGGGAGGATGGGACTCGGCTTTGTTTCACACGTGGGTATCGCCACAGGAACAGGAGTAGAGGCCTTATTGGGCAGAAGCCATTCCTTGTTCTATTTTTGAAGCTTTTTGGCTGAAGCCAGTATTTCAGATGAGGAAATGAAAGTCGGCTGATGTAATTCAGTTTAAAATAGGTGTCACCTTTGGGGACTTAACCCAGATTGTAATTTTCTTTTGAGTACTGGGGATTCAGAACTCAGCAAGGAATATGTCAGGATTGCAGCTGAGGTTGGAGGATGAGGGAGGATTGGCTCATTTATTGGCAAAGCTCTCTTAGGTGAATAAATCTCCCTCCTGGTAGCTGGTGGGACATTGCTGGCCTGGGTAGGTCTTGGAAGGTAAAAGTTAGGAGATCTCGGTTTGTGCCTTTGTTCTTCCCTTTGGTGAATGACAGGATGGGAATGATAACCACATGGTTGCCGTGAGGATCCAGCAGGGTGGATATGCTGTCCCCTGCCGAGCAGGTGCACGTGCACTCAATCAGATTTTGCTGTAAGTTATCCTGTAAGGGCAGTGCTTAGCTACTTTCAGGGATGGAGGGAGTGAGTGTCCAGACTTGCTTTGAGGGGGATGGTTTAGGGGGTGGTAAAAGAAGAGGCATGCAGAGTTGGCAGAGGTTCCCTCTACCCTCTTTGTGGCTCAGAAAAGCTATAGGCCACCCTCTAAACAGGCTTTGCCCTCCTGGAAGCCGCAGTGGATGGTGGGTAGCTGTGAATAAGATGCCATTTGACTCTACTCTCGGGCTGTCTTTGAGATGAGTTCATTAATAAAAGCATGGACATGTTTGAGCCTAGCCATCCTTAACTGGTGGTGATGCACAGGGGACATGCTTCGGGCGTTTCATGCAGCCTTGAGAAATTCTCCTGTCAACACCAAGAATCAAGCTGTGAAGGTAAAGGGGGTCGCGCTGCGCCTCTGTTGGGTGTATTGGGACCAGGGCTCTGGTTGTCCAAGTCTCCAGCTGCGCGTGAGCTCCCTGGGGCTCCAGACAGCGTCTGTGTCATCTCTGCATCAGTGATTATCTACCAGTGGAGTGAGTTGGCACTGGGCAGCGCTTCTACAGAATCCTCTTGGCGCTCCTGACATCAAAGCTGCCAGTGTTTATTTTAAAAGCTCCCCAAAGAAACGATCACTCCTCCCCTGGGCCTTATGGGTGAGAAGTCAGCCCAACCCTTGCTGATTAGCAGAACTATAAATTAGCTTGCCATGTGGCACTTAGCAGAGTTATGCTTTTCTACGCTATTGAACAGGCTTTATTTGCATAAGGATTTTCACTGCTTTTAGGATTTCCTGACTTTAAAAAACGAGGTGAGAAGATACAGTTTCTGCTTACTGCATCACTGAGGCTTAACGTTTCATCACTGAGCCTAAAACTTGGTCCAGGGAAAGGGGTCTCTCTGAAGCTGGGATTTTTCCATCTTGTGATATCATCTTGATATAATCAGCAGACCTCACTGGTCTGAGAGGAAATGGTGCCTCTCGCTGGGGGTGAATGCAGAGAGAAGCTGCAGCCAGATAAACCTGTTTTTTAAAAAAATGAATCTCCACTAATCATTATGCTGTACACCTGAAACTAATATAAAATACTGAATGTCAACTCTAATTAAAAAAAAAAAAATAGACCTCCATAGCTGTGATCCTGTGGCGTCTTGGCCTTGCTGGTGTCGTCATAAAAATATGGTGATGCTTCTCCCCCGTAAACCAGTCATTTCCCCCCAAGTAGTGGGATAACTTATTTGCATAAATAAGGGATACTTCGTAATTTAAATCAGAATTTTTGCCCACTTATTTTTTTTTTTAACTGTCTCAGACAACTTAGAAATTGTACTGTGTTCTAGTGAGTTCTGACCACTTGGTTCGGTGTTTCTTGCCTGCGGTGGGGGACGTGGATGTGCCTGGGCTGTGGCTCTGGGCCTCACTCCCTTTCTTTTTCGTCTGTAGGAACGAGCCCAGGGCGTGGTGCTGAAAGTGCTTACAAATTTTAAGAGCAGCGAAATTGAGCAGGCTGTGCAGTCACTGGACAGAAATGGCATTGACTTGCTAATGAAGTACATTTATAAAGGGTTTGAGAAGCCCACAGAAAATAGCAGCGCAGTGTTACTCCAGTGGCATGAAAAGGTATGTGAACACGTTGCCCATGTAGGCAGCCAGCTGACTCACCCCAACCCCAGGGTTCAAATCAGCAAGCCAGTTTCCAGAACAAATAAGAGGATAGTCTGATAGGTATATGAGAACAAGGATTGTCCCATGCCTGAAGCCACCTGGGACATCTGATCACCTACCTCTGCCAGGGAAGCACCCGGTAGGGGTCCATTGTTTCTGGTAATCACAGCTGCTTTAGCTGCTGATTTATGCCAGGCAGGTCATGGGGGTAGTACCTTGTCATGATAATGTGGATGGGGAGTCCCAGATGGGAGGCAGGCAGGCTTGCTGGTGGCCTGGGCTTCGTAATACTTTGCACTGGTGGACTTGTGTTTGGGAGGGTCTTAGGAATGCAGGCCGAGCCTTCCAGCTAGCCCTAAGGGCTTCCTGCTCAGGCCAGAGTGGGCAGTGGCAGAAATCTTGACAGTCACTTAAAAGGGTCTTCATCCACCTGAAGCAGAAAAAGCTGTGCCTGTCCTTTGCTTGGATTGGTACAAGAGCAAAGCCTTTCGTCAAGCCTGTGTCCCCTTGCCCTGTCGAACTGTGGGAAGCACACCCACCATCACAGGAGGTCAGCCTGTCACTAACACAGCGTCCTTCCTGAAAGGCCCCAGTGATTTTAAGAGAGTGGTCCTCTGACTGAGACGGCTCACTCCAGTGGTGCTGGGCCAGGGCTGTGGCTTTTGGTCCTGCTGGTGGGTGTCCTCTTCCTACTTGGCTGGAAGGTGAGCTCGTGGGCTTAGTAGGTGGGGTGGTGGAGACCAAGCCCTTGGGGCCCTTTTAGGCAGCTTGGTGCTTAGCCCTGGTGGCATTTCTGATGAGGGCTCAGGAAGGCAGTTGTGTTGACCTAGTGTCTTGTGTCTGGGGCATGCAGCAAGCTGGAAACAGTGAGCTTGTCAAAAGGGAAATTGGGGGTGAGGGGCTCTGCCGTGTGTGCTTGGTAACTGTTAAGCCCAGTTGTACTGCCTGAAGAACCCTTGGCCCCAGGACAGGGCTTTGTCCCTAGAATGTGAGCTCTGTTGCCTTCTGACTGTGCCTGTGCTTTTGCAGTAATCCTTTTTCAGAGGGTCTGTGACATGGTGGGACCTAGGTCAGCAAGTGCATGGTCCCACTCCCCCTGGCAAGCCAGCTGAGGCTCCCCCTTGTCTAAATGGGTCTCATTTGACATGTTTCCTTTTCCTGCCCCACAGGCGTTAGCAGTAGGAGGACTAGGCTCCATTATAAGAGTTCTTACAGCAAGAAAGACTGTTTAAAAAAAAAGACTCATGTTACCTTGAGAAGAATTTTGGATGCACAGGCTGGTGAAGAAGGGACTGACAATGGACTATCTTCCTAGGAACTCCCAACTATTTCAGGACATGCATCCGCTGAAGTGTATTTTATTTTCAAGGTGGAGGGAGAAATTGTCTTACTGTTTCCTAAATCATTTGCAGGATCTGATAAGTCTATGCCTTTGTCCACAAGTAATGCAGAACTGACATTGTGACTGTTTACCAGAGTGGCTGGCCAGGGATGGTCAAGTGTACCTGTGTGCACTGCCTGTTTAAAATGGGGGAGGGATGATTTGGGCAGGTGCAGATCCAAGGGCTGTGGTGAAAGGGAGCGCTTAGCTTGTTTTTGAAGTGGAAAACCCCGAGGGTTTGTACAGACATCCCATCCTCCCAGAGAAGGCGGGCTCTCTTGGGTTCATTGTAAAGTGCCTGCTGCATCAATAAAGCTCTTGGCTTATTAGTATATACTTTGCGGTGTGTTTCATATATGTTAAAAAATAATAATAATAAATGCGGGGTCGACTGTTCGGAAATTCAGTGTGCAAACTCCATGTGGATGGGGCAGATGTGCATCCCCGTTCAGCCATCCCCAGGGAGCGAGCATGGCAATCAGCCCTCGTCACAGCAGTACCTCAGGCCTGGGCTACAGTGCTACCGGCTGCTATGGAGAGATGTTTTGCTGAATACATATTTATTGTTTTTACTCCTTTGATTTGTATGTAATTTTGGAGCTTATTTAATTTAATAAAGTGCCAAACATTCAATAATTGACCTAGGCTTTAAAAGTCTTCAGTTTGTGTGACTATACTTGGGAGTCTTCTGAAAATAGGCCTCAGGCGTGGTCACCATCTCTGACCCCAGGTTTGGCTGTGTGGTAGGAATATTACTGCGACGTTGACAAGTTCTTTTAAAATAATTAACTAGAAACAGGTAGCAGTCAACTTATAGATATGAAAAGAACATTTTGTTCCCTATAAATACTAACAAGAGCCTCCTCAAAGAGCAAAGATGCTTTCCTTTTTAGCACATAACTAATTTGCATTCTGTGGGCCTTGGAGATAGACTGTGACCAAAGTGACACAGTCCTCCCAACTCGTGCAGAACTCCCACCATTCTTGGGAGGTAGGCCTAGGCTGCTGGCTCATTAAATTGCATATATTTATTCATGCAAACCTTATCTGGGGAGATTCTTTCTAAAACACATGCTCTTTAGCCCTTGAAGTATTGAATATGAGACACAATGTACTAAATTTAGTAAGTCAAAGACATAGTGACACCAAACTATCAAGTAAAACCCACTGTAGTTGCATCTGGATTGAAGAGCTTTAATCAAAAAGTATATTGCACAACAAATGATTTTTCTACAGCAATTTTAGATAATATCCCTATTTACAACATGGAGGGAGAAATCCAGATCCAATGCTCATAAAGGGTCATATATTGTCTCAGAATTTTATACAAGTGAAAGTGCATTAAATCAGAATAGTTACTCTACTCTTCTTAAAGCTGAAGAAAATTCAACATGCAGGAGGAACGCCTAATCAGAATGCATCCTCTCTAAGCAAGTACAGACAGAGTGATAGGCCCCACAGCTACACCTAACACCTGCCTGGAGTTGGGGGCTGTGAGGCCACTGGAGTTGAATGGGCTCCTGCAGGTATGCTGTACCTGCCCGTGGCAAGCCCTGAACTTTGGAACTCTGGAACGGGTAGAAAAGCTACCTCTTCCTCATCAAAGTGATGGAACAGAAGAGACTCCTGTTTTGTGTCCCCACTAGGTAAATGGGAAATAGCATTCTGAACAAGACAGTGGCAGGGAGGATTCATGGGAAGAGACTGAGGAATGCGTCACTGGAATGGCAGGGCCCGGATGGGATGAGGGTGATGCCGCCCTTGCTACTTGTAGGCCCGTGAAAGTGAACTCCGCAACAGCCTTGTTTTTCTGTGAGATATTTTAACCCTAAGTGTAATTGAGAAACAACTTTACATCATGGGATAACAGTGGAGTTAGGAGCTCCAGCTATTTTTATTTGACCAGCGAAACTTTCCTCAAACTAAACGGTTTCCCTTTAGATTTGTTTGATATTGTGGTTATCCAGGGCAAGCACGTTCCCTTTTCTTTAAGAACGAATACAGGTTTTCATCAGTCACTACCAGAGCCATCTGCATACTGTCAAGTCCTGCAGCCAGCTGTGGGCTCTCTGGACGCCACATATGTACTGTCATCTTAAATATTTGGGAGTAGGGTGAGGGGGAGCTGGTGGCTCCACATACGGGGCAGACCACCTCCAATGTTTTGGTCAGGGCTTGAGGGAGGGACAGCTGCTGCCTCTCTGAATACAGTGGTCTGTGCTTGCTCAGTGCTAACCCAGAATTAAGAGCAGAGAGAATGAAATACTACCACTGCTTCAGAGGGAAGCAGATGCCATAGGATGCCAGTGAATTACAAAGGGGCAGGAACCCCAACCTTAGAAAGTTTCCTCTTGATGCTCTGATTTTCCTTTAAGAACGCCATTAAATGGCGTTCATAACAGCGAAGAACTTGAGCTATAAAAAAGTTAAAAGTGGTTTACCTATGCAGGACAAGTACATTCATTAAAAAGGCAATTGAGTGTATTTGGTACTAAGGATCTTTTTATATATTTGCTAGTTTTCTTTAGTAAAGTGAGATACTGACAAAAAGCTGCATATTCATTAATCCACACTGGTCCCAGAGCATCTTAAAGATGTATACATCTAAAGTTCAAGGTGGTTTGAGAAACAAGGTAAAATAATATTTTCTTGAGAGGAAGAGTTAAAAAGCCTCTTCTAACTCATCTGAACCACAACATGCTAACAGGGAAGGAGGATTTTTAAAAGTGCTCCCCACTGAGTTGGCTCTCCCTGGCAGAACCAGGTGAGCCAGGCATGTTGGGCATCATTCCAAAGGGCATGCTACATCCAGAGTCACCACTACATGATGGAGCGGCTGCCTCCTCTCTGCCAGATGCGGACGGCTTCAGCTTTCCGTGCTAACAGTAAAGTCAGAGGACTCAGGTGCGATGGGTGCTGGCCAGGGCTAGGATTTCAGCAGCACTGGAAACGTGGGTAGTGCCAGGACCCTCCCGCTTGTGACCAGAATGACAGGATCAGCTACCTCCTGAGGTTCATAGCAGTCTGCAGGGAAGTGGGCCTTAAGTCTTGTAAACAATGTTTAGATACTTGTACAAAATACTGCAGTTACAGTGATTAAAAACCCACCCAGACCGGTGTGTCAGTGTTCTTTTCACGGAAAACGGGGCAGCCCACGGAGCTCTGTCCTTGGGTAGTTCCATCTAGGACCACGGTGTCCGAGGGCTGAAGATGGATGGCCGGATGCTGCCCTTGGGAGCTGGCTTGGACCCAAACCATGACATCTGTGTTTGAAACGGGAAAGGCTCTTGAGATGAGAGGGCAGACAGAGGGAGCTGAAAGAGCCCCGTCCCCACCCCTGGGCCACCCCCATCCTGCCCTCCGGGCATCCTGACTGTGAGCAGAGCAGTGAAGACCATGGGGCAGTAACATCTGGAGGGCTCAGAGCCCGTTCCAAGCATGGGAGGGAAACAGGAGGAAAACTGACCCGATAAGCACAAGGTGGTAGAATTATAGGTATTTTTTCCTTAATTTTTTTTCTATTTATAATTGATGCAGATACTTTTTGAATATATATATTTCTAAGTCTGGGTGCTGGACCAGACCCAGGGCAACGGATGAAGTGATATCAATAAATGTGCTTTGGAAAACAAGGTCTGTTGGTCAAGCAGCGCACAGACCGAGCTGCGGGCACGAAGCTCGTCCTCAGTGGACACTGCCTGAGTCAGGTTCGTCCTAAGAGTGCCCTCTGAGCTGATGGCGCAGCCGTGGCTGCTCCCGTTAGCTGGAGTGGGATCACTGACCCCATTTTTGGAAGGGACGGCAGACCAGGGAGCCCTACCTTGTACTCCAGAGTTTCTTTGAGCATGTTCTCTTCCTCTTGGGAAAAGTTCAGCAGCACTGACACAGCTTTTATAAGATGAAAAGCCTGAAACAAAGTAAATGTTGCTGCCTGGGCCTCCACTGGGGGTGGAGGGGTGGCTCGGGGCTAAGTGGCAGTTGTCTGGTTTTGCCCATGACTCGGTGGGCAAGGACACACGGAGGGTGCAGGTGGCCATTCTGAGGTTGATGGCAATGACAGGTTTTCTCCCTGTCTATCATCCACTTTGGGGCCTGGCCAGATCACCAGGACAGCCACGCAGCGATCCTGCTCTTCGGCAGGACACGGGACTGCTCGGTGGGTGGGTTCGGTTCCTTGGCCTCCGGCCTCAGCATTTGACCCATGTGTCCTCCCAGGAGCCAGTCCGTCTATGTCCCCCCACCCTCCGCCCCTGCTTGCTGCTCAACAGCAGGTCAATGCCAGCTGGAGAAATGACTAAGTGTCCATGGTGGCTAAACTGAAATGCTGGAGAGGAAGGAAGAAGTGGCCTTGGTAGGAGGCCATGCGGGGCTCGGGCACGTGGGCCAGGCTCTCGGGTGGAACTCTACCCAAAAGGCAACTTGGACGCCCTTTACCTCAGATTCCCGACAGGACATGAATTTTAAAACCACATGTTTAAGGTACTCAAAGTTGATCTCGCGAGCATCAGTCAGGTCAGCATTATTTGGGACAGAAGGGGCCATGTTTGGCATCTCAGGGCCAGGCTTCTCCCGGACTTCAAAAAGCTCACTATCGGGCCTGATTTTCTGAAAAACCAATGGAAAGATGTTATACTGAGCCACTCAAGACATGTCTTAAAATCACAAAGCAGATTCGCCTGGCCCACCCTGTGATCACCTGCCGGTCCTCTGCCACCCCCTGCACACAGTAAGGTGAATGGGCCACCCCTGGAAGGAAGCGCCAGCATCTGAAGAAGGCTCAGCCCCTCCACGCGGGGTGGACGGCTGAAAGGAGAGAAGCCACCTGCAGAAGTTCGGACATCTCCTTTATCTGCACCAGGACGCATCTCTGGGGGCAGTGAGCACCCAGCCAGGGCAGGGGTGCTGTTCTCCTCCCATGTCTGGGCCTGCCACTCTGCCATCCGCATGCGGCACACATGTCACCTCACTGACTCCCCTGACAATAACACAGGCTCGGAGGAGGGCACAAGCCTGAGGCCACACAGAGGTATGTTCAAGCTGGCAGGGACACTGTCCCACTAGCCAACATCTGATCTCCCAGAGATGCCTTGCAATCACCTGGGAGCATCATCACCAGGCGCCGAGGGACCCCAGGAGAACCAGAGGGCAGGGAGGGCAGCGGGGAGGACAGGGGCACTCACCAGTTCCTTCTGCAGCGTCTTTCTGAGTTCCAGCATCCTCTGCTGCATCTGCTTTATGGTCTGAAACAAACCCCATCCCCCGCAAAAAGCCGCCCGTCAAATGTACATCTCAGCATCTTTAAGGAGCAAAGGACAACAAGATAGACATGCTCTCTTGGGTCCCCAGACACCTATTATAAGTCCCTGCCTGGTCTCCTGAGAGGCTTGTGCTGTCACACCTGTATGTCTTTTGCATTGGTCTCTGTCCCTCACACGCAGCTGCTGTGCACACACTTGCTCTTGGCAATGCCATCACTGGCCACCATGTCATCATACATACACTCCTCTGCAGAGCACACGAACGCCCCAGCGCCGTCCCACCCTCCCCAGGGTCTCTGTTCTCAGGACTGCCTCTGGAGCGCGCCTCCATAAGTAGCACAGCTAGAACACCTCTGTATGGACTAGTCTGCCCTTCGGAATTATATTCATGTACTATGATCCCCAAGTAGGACACAGACCGACATTATGGCTGTCGTCATTACCGCCACTGCCCTGAAACACCGTGACTCGATGCTTATTTTGAACAGTGTAAAAGATCATGGCTCTTCTGTGTAGCCTACTAACACTGGGTTTTATATTTTTTACTTGCCTATTTTAAGTGAGTTTAATTATAAGCCTTAAATATAATTTATTACACATTCCATTAATCACTAGACAGGCTGAACTGTTTTCCCAATGAAAATTTTACTGTATAATCAGCAATACAGGAAAATTTTTTAATAAAAATTATTCCAAAGCCTCACAATGATAATGTATGAAAATGAGTTTTTCCTGTGGACTTCTCGTTTGTCACCATTCTTGCATTGAGTGGCTAGAATTTTGAATGGTAGTTTACATTTATCAGAGTTTTCACAGCTTTCTACAGTTTCCTAATTGTCACTTTTAATGTGACAGTAACTCTAGGGGGTGCCCCATGTCTTGTGTGGCTGTTTCTATTTTTAAACAAAGCCATAGTATGCTTTGTTATCTCGAGAGAGGTATCTCCACAGTCTCCCTAGAGGGATGGGAGGACTGGGCCAGAGGAGTGTGACAGTCCTGTCAAGTGCATTTAACTGCCGCTAAGACCCCAGCTCATGAAATGGTGTCGTTTCAGCTGGCATTCTCTTGTTTGATCGTGAGGCTGCACATTCCCCCAAAAGTACATTTGCTATTTTATTTTATGTTACTTGATTTTCTAGGTTTTAGGCTCATTTCATTATATCATCCAATAAATACTGAGTCCCTACTATGTGTCAAACACTGTCCTAGAGGCTGAGGAAATAGCCAATCAACAAACAAACAAGAAATGTATGTCCTCGGGAGGGAAAAGTGTCGAAACCAAATATACAATATATCGGCATGGAGAGAAAAGAGCAAGGCAGGGGGTGGGGTTCTGGCGGTGAGGACTGACGGGATAGCTGGGGAGCCTCACTGACAAAACGATACCATAACGGAGGCAAGGGTAATGGGGGAGAATCTTTTGGATGGAAGGCTCAGCAAGTACAAAGGCCCTGAGGCAGGAGGGTACTTGATATTCACAGAAAGGCAAGGCCAGAGTGCCTGAGAGGGGCTGCTGGGGACAGCAGAGAGGGTGTGGGGACAGCACAAGGGGACAGCCGTAGAAAGGACATCAGTGGGTAAGGAGACAATATGGATCTAATATGACCCAGCTGGTAATGGCAGAGGTGGCTGGGAACACCCAGACCTGTTACTGCCCAAGCTCTAATGCTCTAGATGTCATGTCGAGTGGAGGGCGGGGGAGAAGACTGGGGAGGTGTGAAAGGGAGAAGGCAATGCAGGGAGAGAAGCAGAGGGAAGCGGGGAGAAGCCCTGCTAAGGTGTGAGGTCATGCCTCCCCCGTGAAGTGCCCAGGGGTGTCGGCAAAACTCTCAGAGGGGACCAAGCAGAGATATAAACAGCCGAGGCGAACATCCTCACCTTGTTTTTCTCTAGAAGCTGCTGCTCCAAGTCCTGTTTTTCCTCCCGTAGCCGCCCCAGATCCGTGGCCCCAACCTCGCCGTTTGGTATTCCCTCCGCGGCCGAAAGTGGGAACGCGGGGTCCTGCATGGCCCTCGACGCTGCCTACAGGGTGGTGGCAGCAAGTTGAGAGCCAAGACCGGTGATGGTCAAGTTTAAGCCACAGGTCCATGGGGAAGGGGAGCAGACTCATTCCAAAGGTGGGGCTGGTCCGCTCCAACAGGCAGTTGGCCGGGACGCAAACCAGCTCCGGAGAGGCCCGTGACTGCCTCCCGAGGGACAATCAGATGCCACGTAGTCAGTGTGCTCAGAAGGAAAGGGCTTCACTGCCTGAGCACTGACAGGTGCTGCCACCTCCAAGGGGCTTCTCAAGCCTCGCGACCTCTTAGTTGGTTAGCCCCCAGCCCCCCACTTAAAGAAAGGAAGCCGAAGCACAGGGAAGTGATGTGCCCAACACCCGGCCAGTAAACCCAGGGCTCCTGTGTCCTCACTGCTGCCCCCTCCTGGAAGAGTGAGGCAGCCAGCCCCCCACTCTCCATCAGGCTGCCCCAGGGAACCCAACCCGCCTGATGGCACTCACGCAAGGCTCGCCATCGGAGAGCAGCAGCCCCTGCCCCCGGCCCGGCAGCCTCAGCAGGCCGTCCCGCACCGCCGCCTCGCACTCCTCTGCCCGCCGGCTCCGCAGGGCCTCCAGCTCGGTCTGCAGCTGGTGCGTGTGCAGCAGGGCCGCGTCGTGACCTGGGCCGGGCAGGGGGGACGGGTGGGCACCGTGAGTCGGGTGAGTTCTGCTCTCAGACGGCCGTCGCAGGGCAGGGGTGCTGGGCAGGAACGGGTGACAGGGCTCAGCCAGGGGCAGACTCCTCACCTTTCTTCAGCTGCAGAATCTCCTGCTCTTTCTGCAGAAACGCTTCGGCTTTTTCCCGCACAATCAGCTCCTTCTCGTCTACTAGGGCCGTCAGGTTAGCAGCCTTGGGGAGAAACCCAACCAGAGGGAAGGCTGGCAGCAGACACGGGAATCTCCACCTTCCAATCCCCAGGGTCCCCCAGGAATCCTTCCCTGGAGTCCACAGCCTAGAGCGTACCCCAGGCTGACCTGCTCCCCTAAAAATGCACAAACTCAGTCTCCTCCACAGGCGCCCTGCAGGGGGCAACTGCCTACACTGCCCTCTGGCTGCCCTGGGCCCCAGGGACAGGGCCACCTTGCCCAGCCTTCCCACGAGCTGTTACAACCATAACTTCAGGGCCCAAGTGCCTGCGACATGCCCAGAGTTTGCTATACATGACCTTCCCATGATGTCCTGGAGGTGTCACCACCCTACAGTCTTTTCAGAGGCAATGTGGAGATTCGGGTTTGTTGAGGATCCGCCCGAGGCCTGAGCCAGCCCACTCGAATCCTGGGGCCCGATGCCCAGTCTGTCCTCAGAGGGAGGCTCTTCCTACCCTGCCGGCCAGAAGCCCGACCGCACGCCCACCGCAGAGAGCCTGCGAGTACCTGGGCACGGGCTCTTCCTCAGGTGATGTCGTAATAACCGACCATCACTGTCTAAAGGGTCTTCCTACGGGGCGGGGGTTTCTTTATAACACTTTCTCCCACCTTCCTAGAGACGTCAAGGGAATCGCGCGGCTGCTGTCCTTCTTGTGACCTATGTCCACCCCGCCCTTGACAGATGGGGAGGCAGGCTGGCGCCCCCTGGGACAGAGGTGAGCCTACCTGTTGCTGGAACTCGTCCCTTTGTTTCTGCACCTCCTCCAGGGCCTGAGCCATTGCCACACTCACAATTCCTCTTTGGCTCCATTCTTCCTACAACCCAGAGAACAGGTAGGAGACTGGGCCCCCGAACTCAGCTCGCACTTCGCTGCGCGTGTCACGTGAAGCCTGCAGAGGGGCCACCATTCTGCAAGGGCAGACCACCACTCCTGCGCCCCACGGTGCGCAGGCTCCCTCCTGCACAGTGCCCTCTCTCTTCCTCTGAGAACTGTCCCCGTGGACAACCCACTGACGCCTCTAGAAACGAGCCCACTACCGAGGGTCAGTTGTCCCATGAGCCCAGAAGCCAGTACTTCGGCCAAGGCTGGGAGACCGAGAACTTGAAGAGCTGGTCTAATGAAATCAACACAGAAGGCCCAGGTGTAGTGGACTGAAAAAGTCTGGCCACAGGAAAAATGATCAGCTCCTTCCTTCAGTTGCTACTTTTGTATTATCTTTTAACTGTTTCAGTGCTGGACTAAAAACTACATTAGAACATAAATTCTCAATTACGGTGGTTCCTTTCTTCTGATCGGACCACAAATGACTTACTGTGGGTCAGATTTTGTTTCTTCTCTGGTACACACTTGCATTAATCATTGCTCTTCATTCTTTCTTTCCTCCTTCCATCTTCCATACAAAATTCTCCTTCAGCTGAAAGATGCTCTTTAGTACTTCCTTTAGGTGCATGTCTGTTGGTGACTAATTGTATTCGTTTTATTGGTTTTCTTTCTACTACCACGCTGTGTCTGTGTATGAACTTTAAAATGTATCCTGTTTGGCTTTGTAAGGATGATTACACCTGGGCCTGTGACTTGATAGCTTTCATCATTGAGGAAAATTCTCAGCCATTATCTCTTCGAGGACTGCTCCTGTCTTGTTTGTTTCATCTCCTTCAATATCTCCAATGACACATGATACAATATCTCAAAGCATCTCGCATGCCTTTTATCATTCCTTTTCTGTATTTCATTCTGCCCTTTCTTCCATTTCACTAATTCTCTCTTTAGTTCTAATCTGCTGTTAAACTCGTTCCCTAGGACTAAGACGAGGAGCCCCACAGATCTGGCACAGACCTCTGGGGGCGCGGGGGTGGGGATGCACTGTACAGTTGGTACTTGTGTATTTCGTGGAGAGGACAGTGAGTAAATTCAGCCCAAGTGCTGGAAAAACTGCAAAGTGAAAGCAGCTGCTGCTTCAGGAAGAAACTGGAAGCGGCACTGCTCACAGAACAGAAAGCTGACAGGAAGCAGCAAGTCTTTTTCGCCCCCTCCTGCCTTCCAGTCTTCCTCGAGCCTCCCCTGTTGGCAGGGATTCACGGGGAGCCAGCTGGACAAGCAGAAACGTGGCGTGCAGAGGCCCAGGTGCAGCATCGCGAAGCAGAATATAAAAGGATGGTGTGGGCTCAGAGTAACTTAAAAGCCAGGCTACTTAGAAGTGTGGTTAATTTTCTAACGTTTGGGGAATTTTCTCAATACCTTAGATTTCTAATTTAGTATCATTTGGTGAGATAATACTCTGAATGATTGCAGTCCTCAGATATTTAGACTTGTTTCGTGACTTGGCCTACAGCCTTTTCAGTGCACTTGAAAAGAATACATATTCTGCTGTTGTTAGGGAGAGGATTCCATAAAAGCTAATTAGATCAAGTAGGTGGATAGTACCGTTCAAATCTTGTTTTCTGTTTTGTTTGTTTTTTGTCTACTCATTCCATCAGTTAGAGAGGGGCGTGCTAACTCTTCGACTGTGATCATGGATTTGTCTCTTGCTCCCTTCAGTTCTGTCGATCTTTGCTTCCAGTATTTTGAAGCACTCTTTTAAGTGCACTCATATTTAGAATTGTTTGTATCCATATTTTTCAAAACAGCTGTTCCCTGGGCCTCTCAGGGGAGTCATTCCCAGGGGAAGGCTGGTAGCTCCCGCTGCGAACCTGAGCTGTGCCAGGCAGCCTCGAATCCGCGGGCCTGGATCGCATGTGGCTCTGTGGCAGCGGCACAGACTTTAGAGCCACACAGACTCAGTGGTGTGTGCCTGCCAGTTCTAATCTGCTATTAAACTCATTCACTGTTTTTTTAAACAGCTTTACTGCAATGACCAGCATCTGCTTTGAAAAGGGCTGGGAGCCAGGAGGGCTATAAGTGGCAGAATCTCTCTCCTCCGCATGCAGTCATGTCCAGGACACGAAGGGAGAAGCACCTGGTTAAAGACCGAGTTCTCTGCAAGGGAAGGGAAACAATCCAGTGGACTGCCTCCTCATTTATGTTGAGGGTCCCTGATGCAAGCGATTAAGGTCCTGAAGACCTGAGGCCCTGCTTCAGAGCCATCGGTGGTGCTCTGACAGCACTGCCTTCAGGCAGCTGTTCACGACCACACAGAGGAAGGGCTGGGCCTCTGTGGAGTGAAAAGTCAGACCAGCATTACCTCTGACTATGGGACCTGGACAGATGACTTGCACTCGGAATCTCAATGACATTAATTGCAAAATCATCGTGATTCTTCCTACCGTCATGGGTCACTGAGTTAATAAGGCGACAATCTATAGCAAATGCCTAAAAGAACTATTGAATAAACACTAATTCCGCTTCTCCAAGTAAAAGACACGACACTCTCATGAAACTGAATCACTCAGGTAAATACCTTTAGCTTCTTTAATTCAAGTTGGTGACGCTGTAAAGCATGTTCGCATTCATTCTTATTTTCTTTAAGGGCTGTATTTTCTTGCTCCAGCTCTCTCTGCAAATTGAGAAAAGCACATATTGAAAGAAAAGCTCTTTACCACATTTCCCCTTGGCACGGTCCTATCTCTTTGGCATGGAACCTTTAGAAATGCCCTCTTCCCCCTTTTTTTGTTCACTGAAGGCAAGAAAGATGAGAATGGGGTGGGAGGAGAACCACCTCACAAATGCCTCATAAGGAATAGGCACTTGATTCTGAAGACTATGGAACAGGGACAGGGACCAGGGAAACAGAGAAGCTATTAGTGAAGAACAATATAAATTCTAGAAAGAAGCCGGGAAGAAGCTGATGGCACTGCTCATGAAGTGTCAGGAAGTCCTATGCCACCCAAGGAACAAGAAAACTCATCGGTTTGTGGTTTTTCTAAGAAGCAGCCTTTTTACATCTAGTCTCTTGAGCAGGCATCTTGTTGGAAAGACAAAAACTCTAAAAAGTGGTTCCCCAGTCCGGAGCGAGGTGGTCCTCCTGTCACACTACCTGGCGGACCAGCCACGCATGAACCTGCCGCTGACCAGCCCGGCCCGCTCCCTTCCTCGCTTACCGCCTCACGCTCCGCAGCCGCGCGGTCGGCTGCCCGCGCTTGCTCCAGGGCAGCGAGCTGGGCCTCCAGCACGCGGATGTGCTCCGTGCACTGCTGCTGCAGGGCGAGGGCCTGCTGCTGTGCATGGCTGCTCTCCTTGTTCGCAGCAGCCTGCAGGGGTACCAGATGACAGTTATCCAGGGTGACAACAGGGGCCTCACTCCGTCTCTCATTGATTCAAAGATGGGTGGACCTTTGTAACATTCTGCAGCCTGGGTGTTGCTGAGGTCCCCACCTGCAGGCTCTGCCTATGGCCCCCGGCCACGGCCTACTCGGAAACTGGGGTGTGGGGTTGGTCTCAGCTCTGGGGGCACAGCTCTGGGCGACTGTCAGTCCTGAGACACAGCCTTCTCTCACCCTCCTCCCTACTGCCCTGTACTGAGAGGCAGTATAACAAAGCAATGAAGAAAAGGCCTTGGACTCAAGGATGAGGGTTCTGACATTTATTAGCTGGGAGACCATGGCCTAGTGTTTCTGAACCTGCTTCCTATAGAGAATGAGGACAATTATACATACCTCCTGGGTCTGCTACAAGGACTAAATGTAACACACACACAGTACCTAGCACAGTTTCTGGGACACGGTACAAATACAGTGAACGCCATTTTTGTTTCTCTAGTTTCTAACTCAGCAGCTCTTCTGAGGCTGTGATGACAGGCCAAACCCTTGCCATCTTCTTCCCAGAGCCTGGACCTGTTCTCCACAGCCCTGGCTGCCCGCTGAAGTCTGAGTGCCAGCGAAGCTACCACCGCCAGCTCTCCCAGAACTAGGCTGGGCCCCACAGCCGGCTGTCAGGTGGGAATTAGCCAGTCATTCTCTCTCTGGGTGACTCAGACCTTCCAGCAGATCTTGACTCCCTCTACCTGCAGCTGCCCACCTGCTCACATCCAGCACAACTGTATCTAAAGTCAGGTCCAGAAACCATTCCAGAAGTTGGGAGTGACTTTGGGGCATCTGCAAAGGCAGAAAGGGAAAGAATCAGGGGCCCAGAACATGGCAGCCACAATCACCACTTACAAGCTCCTGAATCTGAGCCTCCTGAGCTGCCACAATGCCAGCGCTCTGCTTCAGCTTCTCTTCAGAGGCCTGCAGGCTCTGCTCTAGATCTTTCACCTGAGAGGGAAATAGAAGCATCCTTTCATTCAAAAGAAGCTGAGGAATAAATTAAATGGCTTTAAAAATCAAATCCATTTAAATCAGAAATTAGGTACACTACAGAAAATTTTAAATCAGAAAAAGATACCCATAAGTCTACTATTATAAAACACTATCATTCTAAGGTATTTTCTCCAGTCTATTTTTATGACTTTTAAAAAATAACTTTGTATACAATTCTAGTAACGTTTTATATTGTTCTTCCTCACTCAAGTTTCCTTCTATGTTTCCATGTAGTCTACAGACCTTAGATCATTTTCTCAAGGGATATTTCAGAATTTACTGCACCACTGCCTACTGTACTGGCACTTAGGTTGTTTTCCCATCAAAAATAATTCAGCCATTAACATTTTCATGCAAAATATTTTGACCTGATTTAAATGACCTCCTTAGGATAGATTCCCAGAAGTAGGATTACTATTACGATACAAACTTTGGTTTCACTCGTTCCACAAATATGGATCAAGTCTCACTACGTACTTGGCCCCACACTAGGACACGAAGCTGCCCTGTGGACAAGATGCTGACACACTGTAGCACTTAGCTTGACTTTACTCTCTAGCGGGGTATTTTTATCTGACTCAAGCTCTCTTTGCCAATTTCTCTGATAAAGTCCTCATGTTTATGAACGAAGGTCTGCCCTTGGGGAGCTTTATTATTAAAACATAAGCACAAAGGCTGCAGCTTTTTCAAGGAGAGGTGGGCGCCCAGTGAGAGGAGGGTGTTTTTGGGTATCGTGGTGCCTCAGACACATTCACATCACATGATGTAACTGAAACAACTCCATGAGAAGAACATGATTACTTCCATAGGCGAGATCAGTTAACGTTACTTGTCTGTGATCATAAATTTTATTACTGGTAGAATCAGGACTGAAACCAAGTTTTTTAAACTCCTGGCTTCAGAAAATATCTACTACCCAAGTCTCAGAGGCAGAACTCTGGGAAGATTTCAGATCCTCAAAAGGTTAACTATAGAGTTACCGTATGACCTGGCAATTTCACTTCTAGTATATACCTAAGAGAAATAAAAGTATAAACCCATACAAAAGCCTGTTCACTATGCTCCACTACTGTTCAAGCAGCATCATATCCACAACAACCAAAAGGTGGAAACAACCTAAATGTCCACTGGCAAATGGATAAACACAACGTGGTATATACATACGATGGAATGAAAGCCTTACGATGCCTTACTCGGCATTAAAAAGGAATGAAAGTCTGGCACATGCTACAGCATGGATAAACCTGAGGACATTATGCTAAGGGAAATAAGCCAGACACAAAAGGACAAATACTGTATGAGTCCACTAATATGAGGTACTTAGATTTGTCAAAGTCATAGATACAGAGAGTAGAGTCATGGTTGTCAGGGGGTGGGAAGGAGAAAATAGGGAGTTATTGTTTCAATGGGTATAGAATTTCTGTCTGAGAAAATGAAAGAGTTTTGGAGACGATGGTGGTGATGGCTGCATGACGACGTGAATGTATATAATGCCACTGAAATGTGCACCTAGAAACAGTTGAAATGGTAATTTTACCACAATAAAAAAGTAGACATTGAGAAAGAGAATGGAATTATAATAAAACAAAGCTATATTAAGAGAAAAATATACCTTAAAATATATGTATCAGAAACTAAGAAAGATATAAAAATTGAGCTAAATTTGCTATGGTCTGAAAGCCTGTGTCCCCGCAAAGTTCACATACCGAAATCCTAATGCCTGATGCTATGCTGTTAGAACGTGGGGTCCTTGGGAGGCGCTTAGGTCATAAGGGGAGAGCCGTAGAGAACGGGAGCAGTGCCCCTATTAAAGGGGCCCCACAGAGACCCTCTGCCCCTTCCACCACTTCACACTCATTAAACTGGGAAATGCCAACGCTGGAAAAGGCTGAGGTGCAGATACAGGAACCCTCGAGCTGGCCAGGGGAGCAGAGCCAGGTGCAGCCCTACTGCAACATCCCTGTCCTGTCAGGCACGTTAGGTCATCTGCATTCTCTCTTGTCAAGGTGACAGGAACAAGGATGCTTACTGAAGTGTGGTCTGTGGTGACAGGAAGAAGGCAATCTGGATGTCTATCATCTAGTAGACAACTACAACTACAACGTAGAGCAGCTAAGTACGATGAAGTGAAGAGAGAAGATGGAGCAGCTGAAAGTAACAAAGATGACACATGCACAGCTGTGTCATTTACATAAACACACATGCACACAAACAATGCCATCCATTTCAGGGTAACCCAACAACAGAAGGATCTCTATTAACCATGTCGGAATGGTTTCCTATGGAAGGAAAAAGAATGAGGATGAAAGGAAATAAATAAGGACAATTTTGTGTGGAACAATGATGGTAATGTGGCAAGAATAAAGAAAATGGCTAACTCAACCTTACATACGTAAGATTCCAGAAATACTCCTTTCAAAAGAAAACCTCTGACACAAGGGAATCCTCAGCCACAATCGTGCCATCCACCAAATTACCACCCAGACATCACAATCATTGGGAGTGAGGTCAGTACCCGAGTCTCCAGGACGTCAATGGCCTTGGCCTGGCTGCTTCTGGCTGCCAAGAGTTGCTGTCTGGTATCCTCCAAATTCTGCTCGGCAACTGCTTTCTGTAAGTTGAAAGAGTAAAATAAAACAGTCTTTCCTCCATTGAATAAATATTTATTGATATCTATACCATACTATGATTTTTGTAAGGCGCAAGGGACACAAATACATTTAAACCTCCCTCAATTAATTAAGATATAATTTACATATCATAAAGTATACACAAGTAAATTTGACACAGTCCTTTGACCTTCAGGCTGGGGCCAAAGACTAAAAAAAACGTTATATAACAGAATGCACAGAACCCACAAAGAGGGAGCACAGAGCAGGGCTTCAGGCAGTGAAAGCCTTCATAATTCACAGGTGGCCTGGGGTGGAGGGAGCATCCAGGCAGAGGGATGACCAGTGAAGATGTGAAGCAGCCTGGGATATCAGGGGAGCTACAGCTGCTAAAAGCAAAAGTGATGGTGGGCTCAGTTCAAGAAATGAGACTAGGAAGTTAGGCAATGGGCCAGATTATTAGACACCTTTTATGCTATAGAAAGGAGCTTGAATTGAATTCTGTAGGCAATATATTCCAAACAGGGGTTGTCCAAACACTGGCATTCAAACTTACCTAGAGGGGAGGTTGTTAAACCTGAGGCTTTACTCCAGGCCTACTGAAATCAGGATTTCTGAGGGTAGGGCCAGAAATAGATACCTTAACTAAACTCTTAGTCACTCCCATGTAGACTAAACTTTATAATAATGACGATGGCACAATAATAATCATTGTACTACGAATAGTTCAAATATATTGAAACCCTACTATGTTCTAAGCCTCATTCTAAGCACTTCACATATTGTAACTCATTTAATATAATAATAATTATATTTATTTGGTACAATCATTAAATCGATTTTATAAGGGAAAATATAAGCACAAAGAGATTACATTATTTGCTCTAAGTCACAAACTAGTAAACAGTAGAGGCAAGATACAAACCTAAGCAGTCTAGCTCTAGAAATCAGTTTACACCCTAGAACCCACATTATACTCACTGCAGACTGCAGGGGAGTTGTGGAAGGTATTTAAGTTTAGGATGATCGGTTTGGTAGTGAGCATGGAAGACTGTCAGAGGGTGAAGGAGGAGAGACTGATGCTGGGTAGGCCAGTCTGGAGACGTCTAATATGGGCTAGGCTTGAGCTGCTGGAAGCCCTAAAGCACTGGAGATGGAGCTACTTAGTTGAAACTAAATGAAGACAGAAAGTGAGGGTCTAATCTAGGCCCATGGCCTTGGCTTTGTCACCTTTGTCATGGTGAGGCCAATCGTTGGTCTACTAAGAGGAGCAGCAGAACGTGGGCAGATAATGATCTCATACTTGGCTAGAAAGCAAGTTCACCTACCTCACTGGGCAAAAAAGGTCAGTGCACTCAACAGCCTCCCTCAGCTAAGGAGAGTCTGCTTGCTGCCCAAGGCAATTCCTGCTGAAGCCAAAGGCAGATGGTAACTATTTTCCTTGGCCAATGGAAAGTGCAAAAGGGAGGAGGCGAGCAGAGCAGTAAGACAAGACAGGGCAAGTGGAGTAAATCATTAGGCAGGATTTACTGGTGTTCAGGATGCTTTTCGTTCTTGTGTATCTCTGAACAAAGCTCTCTCTGTCCCTAAGGAATACACATCACACAAGTGACATGATGCTTTTTTGTTGAAAGCAAGACAATCAAAAGTGGGAGGGAGTGCTCCTCTCACCAAGCTGTTTGCAGACTCTCCGACTCTGAAACTCTAGGACTTTATGAAATCCCCTCCTCCCCCCAAACACTGACTGGCCCAAAGGGAGCTAGTCACCTCTTTCAGAAGTTCCTGCACATGTTCTTCTCCTGATAAGTTCTGCTCCAGTCTCCTCTCTAAGGATGTGACTTTCTCCTGTAAATGGGTGATGAGGTTTTCTTTCTCTTGAGTTTCAGCAGTGACCTGCAGGTGAAAGCAGAGATTACAATACACTATGTACCCTCTCTCCTCCCCTTTCTGTCTCCGCTTGGACCATCACGTTCCCATGAAACTCTGTTTTCAACTGCATCCTCAAAGAACATATAGCTAGGAAATCTTTCCAGAAAACAAGATCTAGAAGATACAAAATCATAAAAGGAAATAAAAGGAAAGCATAAAAACTGTCTTTGTTTGCAGATAACATGTAGAAAATCCAAATGAAATGACAAAAAAAAATCTTCAGGACCTAATAAGCAGTTACAGAAAGGTTGTAGGTTACAAGGTTAATATACAAAAGTCAACTGCCTTCCTATACACCAACACTGAACAAGTGTGACTTGAAATTAAGACCCAACCCACCACTACCAACAATTTACATTTAGACCCTCAATGATAAATTTAACAAAATATGTTCAATATCCATGAGGAAAACTATAATACCTTAATAAATGAAATTTTTTAAATGAGATAAATGGATAGGAAGACAATACTGTCAAGATGTCAGTTCTCAGAATCATTGATCTTTAGATTCAATGTAATACTAATTGAAATTCGAGCAAGTTATTTATGGATATTGATAAACTGACTCTAAAGCTGATATGAAGAGGCACCCAGAATAACCAACACAATACTACAGGAGGAGAACAACGTTGGAGGACTGATACTATTCACCTTCAAGACTTATTATAACATTCCAGTAATCAAGACAACGTGGCACTAGAGGAAGAAAAGGCAAATAGATCAATTAACTGCATAGAGAGACCAAAACAGACCCATTGAACACTGTCAACTAATCTCTGACAAAGGAGCAAAGGCAACATGATGGAGCAAAGACAGTCTCTTCAACAAGTGGTGCTGAAACAACTAGACAGACATCCACATGTAAAAACAATTAATCTTGACAGAGACCTTACATACCTCACAAAAATTAATTCAAAATGGACCATAGACCTAAATGTAAAACTCAAAATTATGAAATTTGGGACGTGGTCCCATAGTGCAGCAGTTAGTGTCTGCTTTACACACAGAAGGTCCTGGGTTCGTGCCCCAGTAGAGCCACAGTCCATGGTCTGTGGCCATGCCACCTTGAACAAGCCCGATGTCTGATCTTGGAAGCTAAGCAGGGTTGGGTCTGGTTAGTACTTGGATGGGAGGCCAGGTAGGAAGACCAGGTGCTGTAGGCATAAATAATTTTAAAAAAGAAAACTATGAGATTCTGTGAAGATAATATAGGAGAAAGATGACCTAGAGTATTAATGACTCATTAAACACAACACCATAAGTATGATCTGTGAAGGAAATAATTGAAAACCTGGACTTCATGAAAATTAGCAATGTCTGCTCTGCATAAGACAACGTTAAGAGAATGAGAAGACAAATTATAGACCACATTTGCAAAAGACACATTTGATAAAGGACTGCTATATAAGATATAAAGAAAACTCTTAAAACTTCAACAATAAGAAAACAAAAAAACCCTCAACAATAAGAAAACAATCCAACAGGATAAGGCAAAGATAGAATGGTATTATTGGGGGGGGGGGGCGGAACCCCAAACTGTCATCATTCACAAATATGATTACTATTAAAGAAACTCAGACTTCATAGATTATTAAGCTTAATAAGAGTTTATCAATTATAAAAAAAAAATACAAAAATAATACTATTTCTATGTGTCAGCAACGAATACAAAAGTGATTTTTTAAATGACAAATTAAGAATTGGTAAAGCACCTAGGAATAAATTTAACAATAGATAACAAACTTTTATGAAGAAAATTACAGACCCTTATTGAGAGTCATTTAAAAAAACAGCAATGCTGAGTACCTGGAGAGACAGAGACCATGTTTTTGGATAAGACTCACATCATAAAGAAATCAGTGCTCCCCAAACACACCTACAGATTCAAGACTATTCAAGAAACTCCTAAAAAAGAACTAGGTGGGGAGACTCATCTTATCAGACAGGACTTATCCGCACACCACAGCTAGTAAGGCGATAAGTACCGTGCAAATGCCGCTCTGGCACACTTCCCAAAGCCCAGCAGTATATAGAGAAAACTGAACTGTGACAAAGCTGGCATTGCAGGTCAATGAGAAAAGATTTTAAATAAATGGTACCAAAACAATTTTAAAAATAAGGTACAGATCCTTTTTCCATACCAAAATCACATTTTAGGCATATTAAAGACTTGACTATAAAAGGCAAAACTATTAAACTTTCAGATAACAATAAAGGAGAATAGTGTTACGATCCTGTAAGGAAAAATCTCCTTAAAAAGACAAAGGCATTAACTTAAAATGATAAATTCAACTGCACGAAAATTATGAGCATATGTTTGTCCGAAGAGACCATAAATAGTGTGAAGACAAGCCCAAAACTGGGAGAAGACATTTGCAACCCATATAACTGACAAAGAAGCATAACAGCCAGGATATACAGAAAGAATTCCTACAATTAATGAGAAAAAGACAGAACATGTTACTGAAAATGGGCAAAAGATCTGAACCAGCATATTTCAGAGAAAAGCATAAATGACTGATAAACATATGAAAAGATGCTTGACTTCATTACCAATCTGAGAAAAGTAAACTAAATTCATGGTGAGATAATAGTTCATATTTATCAGGTTGATAAAAATTAAAAGTTTGGTTATTTGGCAAGGAAGCAGAACAACCCAATCTCTCTTATACACTGCTGTTCAGATTGTGTAAATTACTACAAATACTATGGGAAAAAACTGGACATTATCTAGTAAAGTTGAAAAAGTACAAATCTTTTGACCCAACTTTTTCACATCTAAATATACCCTAGAGCAATGCTTGCACAGGCAGATAAAAATTCACAGCAGCCTTGATTGTAATACTAAAAGACCAGAAACACCCTAATGTCCACTGTCAATAGAATGATAAATAAATTCTGGTTTCTTCATTCCATATAGTTGAGAAAAGATTAAATCATAGCTGATGTGTACATATGAATATTTTTCAGGAATACAATCTTGAGCACAAAAGGTTAGTTTTAGAAAAATACCTACAAGCATGATTTCATTTATATAATGTTAACAAGCTTGAGAAATGAAGATAGATACTATTTAAGGATAAAATATGATACAATTATAAAGCAAGGGAAGGAAATGGAACAATTTCTGGATAGTGCTTACGAAGGAAAAAGATGGGGTGGACTAGCAAAGGGCATGCTGGGAGCTTCAATGATAAACATATTCTCCCTTTTCTTAGCCCAGGGAAGCTACATGGAGGATCACTGCTTTGTTATACTCTCTATCTTAATTTCATAAATATTAGTTTATATCTACTCAATATTAATAATGATAACAGAAAAACTGACTCCAACTGATTTTTTTTTTGAAAAAAAACAAAACAAAACTACCTTTCCTTGAATATTCCCTTATTGTTGACCATCAACAATATCAGCCACACAGCTGATTAAACCAGAAACCCAGAAATCACTCCCAATTCCTCCCTCTTGCTCCCCTCCTATATCCATCGCATTAGCAAATGGGTCAGGCTCCTCACTATTTCTTAAATTTGCCTGTTCCCCCGTTCTCTTCACCACCACTCATCAAAGCCCCGTCTTACACCCAGACAACCTCAAGGGCTTCCTAAATGGGAACCCTTTTGATGCTTCCTCCTCAGTGTCAGAGACTCACTCCTCCCTCTTATTCTGTGCGGTACCCCTCCAGTTCCAGTTCCTGTGCTAATGCTTTTACTGACCTCAGGGTTTCTGGGTCTTCCCTGCTTGAAATTCTCTCCCATCATCCCTTTCCCTCCAGCCTCGGCAGTTTATCTCAGCTCAGGTGTTACTGACTCAAGAGAGAAGTCTGTCTTTCCAAGGTTAGTTCGGATCTGACGCCCTCTCAGGATCTCACAGCCTCCTGCTGTTTCCTTCACAGAACGCTTAACGGTTTGTAATTACGTTTTCATATGACTATTGATTGATTAAGGACTGACTTCTCCTCTAGACTACAAGCTGCACCAACAGCGAGGGCGGTATCCGTTTTGCTCACTATGGTATTTCTAACACCCAGTACAGAGCCTGGCACATGGAAAAGCCCTAACTATATTTTTAGAATTAATGAGGGGACTTAGCATAACTAGTCTGGACAGTTAGTTTTCCCAATTACAAAATGGATCGATGGTTCTAACTGATACCAAAGGGTCTCTCGAATCCCCAAATTTTGGGTCTGTTATTCTCTACAGCCCCACCCCCCAGATGCCTTCTCTCCATCCTGGTGTCCTGACTCCTGTGCTGTAAACACATCTCTACGGCATATCTTTAGAATCTAAAAAATCTATTGCACTTATTAAGTTCCATAAAGAAATTGTAAGCCTCTGAAAGAAAGCACTGTATGTGTCTAGATTCTCAGGTCACTGAGTGCAGAGACCCTGTATCCCAGTCATTCATTTGTGTAGAATCTATCTACTGGGTACGCCTTGCTGTGAGACAAAAAGCCCAGTAGAACAAGCACAAATTTTGGAGTAAGATTGGGTTAGAATCCAACTCTGTTGCTTACTATGTAACAGTAACTGACTGTGTAACTTTGAACAAGGTATCTAACCCCTTAGTTTCCACTTAGAATCGGTAAATACGCTAATGGTAATCAGACTTCCGTTTATACAAATCTAACTGTGCTGTGATGATGCTCTAAGTCTCCCTTACACTTGACATTACTTGTTCTCAAGGGATGAGGGTAGCGTTCATGGTACCACCCACTAGGGGGTGTTTTGTCATAAGAAGGGAAGGGCTGGATTGTCAATGCCTGCAGGATACCAGCCTCATTCAGAACCTAGGGCTAGGAAAGCAAAATGCCCTGCAATGCAAGCGTCAGTCACACAATACAAACTGTTCTGCTCAAAATGGTGATAAACATACCACTGAGAAACACTGCCCTACAGTCAATAATAATAGTATTGTTCATCCTTATATTCTCAGAATTTAGTACATGCCTAGAATAGGAGAGCAATAAATGTATGTTGGTCAAATGAAAAAACAAATAATAATTACATCATTTATGTGTTTTTTTGAACAAATTGGCCAAGTATGTCAAAGATACAACTTTGGCCATGTCAACCATAACTGTTATATTTTCTTATGCTCAGGGTCTATCATGTAGTATTTTAAGATATACTTGAGTAGATCTAATGGTGTGCTTTGAGAATTCCTGTCAGGATAATAATGATCTCTCCTGCTAAGCAACTCTTATTTGGTTACCTCCATCTGAAATGCAGCCCAGCCAGACCAGGAACTAGGGCGACATGGATGGCATGAGAAACAAGTTTCATTGGCCATCTGGAGGTAGAAATTTCTGATAGAATTAGTGTTTACCCCGTCCATGAAGCCTAGGAAGCCAGGTCCACTCCTAACACTCTACTTACTTTTTGCAAATCAACGGAAAGCTGCTGCATGCATGCTTGGAGCTCTTGTTCCTTTTGTTCCAGGGCTGTGATCTTATTTTCTGCACCCGTTTTTGAAGCTGCCACGTGATCTCTTCATTGAAAGAAAGCAGACAATAAACAAATTTGGATAGCTCATCAAAGACACTCTTCCATAGGAAAAATATAAATGTATTTTAAAATATAAATGTATAAATGTATAATTCTTTATACATCAAGGCTACAAATATTAGCCATGAGAAAACACCTTCGCTTTCTCTGAAGCAAAAGTCCGAAGAGAAAAAATGCCACCCAGGTTAAAGCGAGAAATCCTGATAAATCTTTGGTTACTCAATAGCACAGAAAAGAAAACACTGAATTGCTTGGCAGGGTTGGAGGGGTTCCGAGTTCAGGCAGGTGAAGGGGAATGAGGGCTTGGAGGGTGGGGGTCCTGAGCTCCAGGCAGGTAAGAACGAGCCCTGAAGCCTTTGCGAGAACTGAAATCGGAAAGTGTTGCAGTGAATCATGGGGAAAAGTGGGCGGGCTATGGCCAGAGCTACACTAACACCACTTCCCACGGGCCCCACAGACCAAGCAAGAACCTCTGCTCTTCCAGCGTTGAGTAGTGTCTCTGCAGTTCTTCTAGCTTTTGGCTCAAGTCCGATGACAGCTGACTGGAGGTCCTTAACTCCTCTTGGGTGTGACTAAGTTCTCTGGTCCGTGCCTCCAACTCATGCTCCATTTTCCCCAGACTTTCTTCTTTTTTTAAGAGCTGATACAAAGATAAAGTTTCACTGAACCACTACTAAGAAATCTAATTAAAAAAAAAACTGGACCAATAAGCCAAACT
Source organism: Macroglossus sobrinus (assembly GCA_004027375.1). NCBI lineage: Eukaryota > Metazoa > Chordata > Mammalia > Chiroptera > Pteropodidae > Macroglossus > Macroglossus sobrinus. Next base: position 377,363 of record PVKZ01000765.1, read on the forward strand.
TTTATAACATTTTTTTGTGAGCTTATTAAGTGGCCTTATATACCCAGTAGTTATAGAAAGATTTCCACTTTAATAAGTTGAAAAACACATAAATATGATTAATATCAAAAATTACTGGAATATGATTATCAGCACTTAGAGAGTGATGACTTATAAAATCTAAGTAATTAATAATCTATTTAGCATTTAGCTCCTAAAACAGAATTGCATACCATGTGCTTTACTTTACTTAGTTCCTGCTGTTGGAACTCTTCTAATTCATCCATTTCATCTCTCCTTTGGAAGAGATTCACACTCTGGTTCTTCATTTCCTGTAACTGAGCTGTCAGAAAACTTTTGTCCTATTTGGAAGAAGAAGACATCAACTCAGGCAACTAAGGCATTAGAAATCATATTATGTAAGCAGAAATCTTAATAAAGGAAAATCTTAAGGAAATCTCGTCAGTAGGCAATAATATATTAATAATAGGAAGCTTTACAATAATATGACCAATATGGCATTATCCACAAATTCCTTAAGTTAAAAATAAATGTGTCTTAAATGATAGCTGTGAATAAAGGGAATAAGAGCAACAATTACTTAACACTTTAAAGTCTTAAATTTGATTAGCAATGCCAGATATCCATTTTACATGTCTATACTCAGTGAGACTCAACTGGAGTGAGACTGAATGCCCTTTCAAAATTCAATGCATTTAAGTAGAATTGATTTCAGTTAACGAGTTCAGTTAGCTAGTAAACAAAAATTAGACACGACTGCTATCATCAGGCTACAATTTACTAAATGATAGCTTTCCAAAATGGATTCTCTTAAGGACAAACTCTGCTGCTGTAGTTTCCAATTCTTGATTGAAAAAGAAATTAAAACAGTCTAAAAATAACATTTCCAAAAATCACAGTGGCTTCAAAGACCTACATAGGCGGCGTCTCATTACTCTTTCCCAGTCTAAAATATTTCCCAACGCCTCCTCTGGTGGTGGGGAAAGAGAACAATCTCCTTAGAGAACTGAGGTTTTATTTAGTTCAGTACTATATGGATCCCCCTTTAGCATCATTTTAAAAGATAAAAACAAAGTCCAATGAGAATTTCAACTGCTGTAACCTTAAGAATTTCTTTTAGATAAGAACACTTTAACATACCACTATATGTAAGAAGACCATCATGAGTACCATGGTTAGAGCTTTTTTTTTTCTTCCAGGCACACATTTCTTTGAGTAATAGCCTGACTTTTCTGTAATTTTTTAATATAAATGTTGCTGATTTAATAATCAGATTTCTATAGAACACATAAAGAAAACCTCTGGTTTAACTTGGTGTTGTATCTCAAGAATTGAGCATTAATAAAACTCAGCTGTTTAATAAAATTAATAGTAAATATATTTGGCAACTGAATATATCAATCTAAGAAATAATTTTTCTACCACGAAGAGCAACTTAGGGGTACTCAATAAAAACAAGGAATGAATAAGGTAGAAAAGCATATAATTTGGGTTGAGGGTGTTGACTATTGACTATTTTATTTTTTTAGGTGAGTCAACCCTTGGCTGACCTCACAGATTGCAAGGACCTTGTCAGCTTACGATCCCCTTTTTTTTTATTTTTTATGTCTACAGCACCTGGTCTTCCTAGGTGGTCTCCCATCCAAGTACTAAGTGGGCTGGACCCTGCTTAGTTTCCAAGATCAGACAGGATATCGGGCTTGTTCAGGGTAGCATGGCCATAGACTACTATTGATTATTTGAAATTAAAATGTTTTTCTAATTGTAGGCTTGAAATTTCATCTGCTGTTCATGTCTGGGAGCCAGAATACATTACGTTAGGCACCTACAATGTTAGATGAGCTATGGTGTTAGAATAATCAATTTTCCTCATCTGTCTGGCCAAGAGGTTCTCTTATCTGCTCAATGCCAAACCTGGAGAAATGCCCTCCTTCCCCAGGCCTCCTCAAAAAAGTCCTCCTAATGTTACCAGGGTGTCAGTCAGGGCCCCCACAGGAAACGAATGGCAGACTCAGATTAGGTATTTTAAGATGAGTTTAAATAAAGGGACTTTTCAGAGCTGTAGGCAGGATAAGACAACCCAAAAGAGAATATGTACTAGTAATAGTTGACCATGAAGGGGCAAAGGGATGAAGAGGTTACATGAAACTCCAAGAGAGAAACAATGTTAAGAAGATAAACCGAAGGTCCAACTGAAGCTGTGGACATCAGATATAACTAACCAGAAGGCGCCCACGTGGAGAAGGCTGAGGATGAACAGCCCCATCACTCTTCTTCCACACAGGGTTCCTTTGGTGTTCCCCACTGGTGGAACCCAATTAGAAGCCAAAGGCAATGGAGCCCTACTGTCGTGGGTCCTATCAGCCTTCAGGTATACAGAGAAAGGTAAGAGAGGGGTGGAGAGTGTATTGGGAGGGGACACCCACCAGGAAAGGGGAAGACATGAGCTTTTCGAGTCAGTGTCTAATCATCCAGTACCCTGTTTCCAAGAGGTGGTACAGCAATCAGTCCACCGGGTGGTACTGGAGAAATCACTGTCCAAGCTCTACAGAAGAGGCCAACATTCATAAAGAGACAAAAATAAAGATGAACTAACCTTTTCAAGCTGATCCACTTTTTCTGACCATTCCTAAAACAAAACAACAAAAAAGTAATTTCCAGGGAAGAGTATCAGTAATATCAAGATTTTCAGAAAACAAAACAGCCTACCCCCGAAAGCAACCCACCAACCAAAATAGCAAAACAAATAAACAAACAAAACCCATGAAGTTGGCTTAATAGTAAGAAAGCCGAGAGTCCTAAAAGAAGAAAATGAATTCTATATAAAATTCTAGAACACAAATATAAGACTATAGATTTTTACTAAGTAGAGCAACCAAATAAAGCTGTATGTGTTGTTCTGATCCAGTTTAGTTTATTCTTGAGTGTTTTCCCATGATTACTATAATAATTTATTGAGAGTGGGTAGCTGGGATCAGCTGAATTGTTAACTCTTCAATTGATGTTTAGAAAATTTACTGAAGGGTAGGGTCTTCAGCAGCCCCTAAAAATTATTTTCCTTGATTTTACCAATATGCTTTATGCCATCTGATATAAGTTAAAGGAAAAGGGATTATGTCCCTTATTCACAAATCATGGAACAGAGAAAAAATATCCACTGGTACAAAAGACCATATCCCAGTGCCTATAATTAGAATCCACCTTCTTCCTTTATATACATTCATATCATAGTTATCCACTAAGTATTGGTGAATGATGGTTTTTCTGGCCAGTAAATGTCCTAGATGACAAATACATATTTGAAAACCAACCAATCACTCCATCTACTGTTAGTAAATAATACATTTTCTTAAACGCAACTTAATAAATTGATCCTGTCTCAATAAATCAGGATTATCATTATAATACCTTGATGCTTATCTTGTAATAGCCAGTAATACCATCTTTCAATGGATGGTTCAAATGAAATTACAGGAGTTCTCTTCTGTCTAGCTAGCTGGACTTGAAATTTGTGATCAGGTTTTTTTTAAGAACTATGTACATCAAGTATGATGGCTAGTTTGACAGCACCTTCTCCTCTACAGAAGGCAAGTGTTTTGGGTCTAGGCTTAAAGACCTAGAGGAGAGAGAACTTTTTCCTTATCTTGGGGCTTGCCAGATTATAAACACACTATTTCCCTTCTCCATTTTACAAAGCTACACAATTATATAACGATACTCACGTTCTGGATGTATTTCATGGTTATAATGGTAAAGCTTCTTGATAATTTAGGTGAAATCTTAAAGAACTTACATAGCATTCCTTTTCTCTTAGGTTATAAATATTTTCTACCAGGTTTATGTCATCATTTCTGAAATCTTTCCACTTGTCTTGGGCAGTGTCACATATAAAATACCTGGTCCTTTCTGGCTAATGCCAAAACCAGTCCTTCTGCCATTTTGGCTCTGTTGGCTTGGAATGTCTCATTCTGCTCTTGAAATTTCCGCATGGAAGCTGTTAACAAAGAGGCTCTATTTGAGATATGGAAATATTTCAGAAACAGCATGACAAACAGCTCACATGATTACTTTATAACTGTCACTTAACAAAAAGGCCAAGTCACATATGTGAATTATGAGACTGGGAAAAACCTGATCCATCTCGACCTCCCCAGAATCTTTTGGGTTTAGTAAAAAACCATAGTTTTTTGTTTGTTTGTTTCCTGTTGTTTTTGTTTTTTTTTGTACTAGTCAAATATATACATTTAGGAAAATGCCAAAAGGTCACTTTTTAGATGGTACAATGGTATAATACTGAGTTAGGTAAGTTGCCAGAAAACAACAATGCTGTTGCTAAATGATGGCTACTATCTCTTTATCAGAATTAAAAACAAAAACAAAAATCATAACAAAGCAACACAAAAAACCCTTTCATTATGTTTTCCTTTAAAAACATTTTAATATATATTATATCAACAAAAAATAGCTTTCTATTTCTGTTAGCATCTTTCTTGGATTGAACCCAAAGGAAAACATGTGATTTAGGGTAGACTAAACAAAACGTATGTTCTATTGTTGGAGGAATGATGACAGTTAGAGATTTCCCCCAATTACTGAACACAGCAGCAATGGAGCTATGACTAGAGCCAAAGTCTCCTAATCTAGGTCCAAGGGCCAGGCACTAGGTTCTACTAAAATCTAAGGGCAACCAATAAACTGGTCAACTGGAGAGAGACAAGCTGATACACACAGTGACCTTCTCCTAAGAAGCAGCCCATAAGGCAACATAAAGACAATTTGTATACTATTATATACCAAATGTTACGTCAACCTGATTAAGAAATATTGTATATTGCTCACAAAATAGAAGATTTAAGCTATGATGGACAAACTTAACCATAGACTATTGTTTCATTTCAAAAAACTAAACTCTAAAAAAGATTGAAACAAAAAAAACAGCAAAAAAAAAAATACGTACAATCCTGGTGTTTTTCTAATGCAATTTCAAGCTTCTCTTTTATCTTCTGCAAGTTTCGGACCTGTTCAGCATAGTCTTGGGTGAGGAGGGTGACGCACATACCAGGAATGGACAAACATCAGGAAAGGAAGTTAATTAAACAAAAAAATGAGTGAAAATGATGACGACTTTCTCAGCCTGAAAACCATTCCTGTTAAGGAAAGCTCTAGGGCAGACAGCTCCCATTAACAACGAACAACACAGGCAAACAGGTATAGTACAAACCATCCACGGTGTAAATGGTGACTACAGACAGGCAGATTTGTTTAGCCTTGATAAAGAACAAGAATTGGGCCGGGTCTGGTTATCAGAAATGCCCTGCTATGAAAACCAGTATTATCTTATAACTTAATTTCAAATCTCGGTTTTCATTTCCCCTTCCGGTCTGGGCAGGAGAGATCAAAGGGAACTCACTAAAGAGCCCCCTTACAATCCATACCACTAATAACAGCGGTTAGGACAACTACAAACACCCTACCACAGTACACTGCCTTTATAATGCAAGTTCTTTATGCTCTAGAAAAGTCAGCTTCCTTTCTACATGGGAACTGAGCTGCCTATGCCACTTAAAAGGTGAGTCAGAATTAATTCCCCGGGTGCCAAAGAATACAGTATGGTATAATGGAAAAGTAGACAGGTTTTAGTACAAATCCCAACTCTTTGTCAGTCCTTAAGCAAATTATTGATTCTAAGTATTAGTTTCTTCATCTATTAAATGATATTAATTGTACCTACCTCAGAAGGTATATTAGATAATAAACTAAGTGTCTTATTGCCTTAAGCACCTGGCACACAATGTTCAATAAAAGGTAGCTGCTACTGTAATTGTTATTATTCACACTAAGCCTGTAGGAAAATACCCAAGATATAACTGGGTTCAATAAATGTCAGTTCTCTTCCTTGTTCCTTCCTCTCTACCTTAAGTCAAGCCTAAACTATTCTTCCTTCTGTATTAGACAAGGTATAGATTCTTTATAGTTTTCTCCACAACATTAAACAAATGTGAAGCTATATCACCTGTTACTGACAATATTCACAGTACAGGTGACAGGATGGTAACAACTGCATTTAAAGCAGATGGTAATTAAGAACGTGGACTCCAGCATCAAGCAATCCGGATTGGACTCCAGCTATACCACCTACTACCTGTGTGACCTTAACCTTGCTAGGTCTAAAAAGGCTACAGTGAGGATAAAATGAGATAACGCACTAACCAGTAGCCATGAGCTACACTAGGGCCCTTTGATAACTGCACCAATACAGATATTTCACATACCATTTGGTAAATTTTGTAGTCTACCGCTTTCACTCCAATAAAATGGGCATAAAGCCAAGGGAAAAAACACAGAAGCCACTGACCCCTTCACAGGTTTGAAGCTTTTTAAATGTACCCACTGGCAGAAACCAAAATAAGAACTCACAACTCTATCACAAATATGCCCTACTCAGGCAAAGGATATAATGAGAGTTGTGTAAATTGCAAAGTGCACACAAAAGACATAATGAGAGTTACGGCTTCTATACAGGTGTTAAAATTAGAAACACTATCGAAAAGTGGCCTAAGGATCAGAATGCCACTTATGTACATGATATGTAGCTGTAGCAAGAGGCCACATAGCACCAAAGCCTCCTAGTGTTGAAGACTTCGACATGTACTGGTTATTTTCTGTAAATAGTATTCCTTACTCTTCTACAAAGTAAGCTATGCTAAGGCTAAAAGATGGTCATATCTATTCTACATATACTTTTAATACCTTTTATATCCATGACTAGAAACCTCAAGAGCAGAAAAACAGAAGGTATTATTTTTTTAAACCTTAAACCACGGTTTTGAATTAATACTATTTAGTACACTAACAAAAGAAGAGAACAAAGGGGGTACAAATCACTCCTTTTTTGACTAAGATCAAAATATGTCAAAGTAACTACATGGTCATGCTATACAACTATTTTACAGGGACAGAGGGTCAGATAAGGCAAATTTCCTTTGTTTTTTTATGAGTTCTTAGACATACCAGAGAGTCTGGCCTCTAATTTCCGTATCTGTTCATTCCTTCTCAAAAGCTGAGAGGAAAGATCTTCTCTGGAGCTGCTTCCATCAGAAGCCTGTTCGGACAGACACAAGAGGAGGTTGTATTTATACACGGGTGTTCAATCATGTGCGACCACAATACTGACCCAGAAAGAGACAACTCTTATTTTACGTTTGGTTACACTTTAACTGTGATCACTAAAAAGCTTCTTATATTCCCTGGGCCCTAGTTTCTCTATCTGTAAAGTAGAAGCAACACTATTTCCATCTATAATGTGAAGGAGATATAAGATGCGAAACGGTGGTGAATGAATCCATTAGGATCCTATAACAACCAAGTATATAATACAAAAAAATATATCTTCAGGGATAAAACATATTTTATCACTTTATTTTTCCAAAGGCAAAGTCCTGGGATAAAGAGGGGAAGGTCTGTTAGCAAGGGATCAAAGTATAATCAATATCAATATCACTGATATTGATAGTTTCAGTATCTTCACCTAGAAAACAAAGGGGTGTCAATCTAAAGCTCTAAAATGCACCAAAAACCTTAGCAGATAATAAACATTCAATAAATCAATATATTAACGAGACATCTATTTTTCCTAGCAATTTACATTATTTTAACTTATGGGTACTTGCATTACTTTGGGTACTACTTACTATTGCTAATAAATAACTTGCTTTATCTTTTTATCTTTGATTATAAAATTTTTAGAAATACAGAAGAGTAGAGAGAATGGTTTAATGAACATTCTCTGTCTGCCTTAACAATTGCTGATGTTTTCCCATACTTGCTTCATCAACTTTTATTTTACTGAAGTACTTTAACAGATACCATGATGTTTCATCCTAAATACTTTGTTAAACATTTGTTAAACATTTCTAAAATACAAGGACATTTCCTTTTATCACAATACCATTATCACACCTTACAATATTAAAAATAACAGTATCTAATATCTAGTCATGTTTCTCTATTTTATTTTTATAATAAAATAAAGGTGGTCTTTAAAGTTGGTTGTACAACTGACATTAAATCTTCATTTATCCATCTAGCCACTTGCCCATCCAACATTTGCTGAGACTCAGTATTGTGTATAGTTAAGAGAAAAATGTGGTTTATGCTGAACACCTGTTTTCCTCCTGGGAGTCTGGGATGTTGGTAAATACTAGGCAGAGGGTGCCACATGACTAGCCTTCCAGTAAAATCCCGGGGCACTGAGTCTCTAACGAGCTTCTCTGGTAAACATTTCACCCTGTGCTGTCATAGATCACTGCTGGGGGAATCAAGTGTGCCCTACATAACTGCTCTGGGAGAGGACTCTTGGAAGCTTGTGCCTGTTTTCCTCCAGGCTTTGCCTTTTGAGCCTTTTCCATTTATTGATTATACTTTAGATCCTTTCACTGTAATAAACGATAGCAGTGAGTGAAATTACATGCTGAGTCCCATGGGTCCTCCTAGTGACAGGCATAGCTCCTATCCCTATTTTACAGATGAGGAAACTAAGGCATAGAAAAGTTAAGGAACTTGCCTAAAGTCACAAAATGATGAAGCAGGGAATCAAATGCAGGTCTGACTCCATAACCTGACGTGACTTCACAACTGCTACCCTCTGCCTCTCATAAAGTTCCCACTTTAATGGGAGGGACAAACAAGCACAATTATTACACAATGCAGTGTAATAGGTGCTCTTATAGAGGTAAGCAGATCAGGGACCAAATTCAGCCAGGAGAAACAAAGGGTATAGGGAGTGAGAGGGACAGGTCAGGTCACGGGGGCTTCCTGGAAGTAACATGTGAGCCCAGTTTTGAGGATGCACCAGAGTCTATCAGAGGAACACAGAAGTGAAAGAAGGAGACATGCGACATTCCTGTGAGAGAGGAAACAGCGTATGCAAACATCTGTAGGCAAGAAGAAATGTGGTCCATTCCAAAAAGTACAGTCAGTTTAATATGGCTGGAGCACAGGGTATAGAAAAGTGGAGTGAGATGAGGCCGGACAGGTAAGCTGTGACAAGATCACGCGAGTTTAGCACTATATTACAATAACGAGTTTGTGCTTCCTCCTGAAAATGATGGACAAACCACTGAGGAGTTGTAAGCACCGGAGAGTCATGAACGGATCTGCTTTGGGGAGTTATTGGGGGCAGGGAGCCCAGGTAGATTACCACATTTGTCCAAGAAACAAAGACAGCCTGAAATAAAATGGAAGCAAATGTAATACTAGTGAGTGGAGAACAGAGGGCAAGTTTGAGACATTTAGGAGATGGAAGCCAAATACTTGTTGACTGAATGGACAGTAAGTGAAGAAGGGAAGAGTCTAAAATGCCTCCAAGGTTTCTTGTTGGTGACTTTGGCGGATGAAGGTACATGTAGAAATGGAGTTAATGTTTTCAGTTTTGTTCATTTTAGAGTCTGAGATACCAGAGGAAAATATCTGGTTGGGGAAATACATGCAGTAGGATATAGGTGTCTGAAGATAAGGAGCGAGGATCAGAATACATATATAATTAACTTCAAATAGGTAACTTTAGAAGTCTCAAAGCAAAGTACTTCCTGAATTCGGGCCAGTCTACGTATCTGGAATGCATTCGAGAAGAAAGCCTTCATTTAGCATGTCAGCATGAAGGCAAACAGGTACTTCTGCCACAGAGCTCAGCATTAAAACTATAGCCTTCAGCCTGGTGATCAAATGTGCATTTGTATTTCCTACTAAATACAAGAACCAGTGATAGTTGAGATCTAGTAATCTTATTGTTCTGCCCCAATAACCTAATTGCTTCTGCCATGTAATCTGACTTGGATAGGTAGGATGTGAGAGGAGGAGGAAGACTCATCTGACCATGGAAACAACTCAAGTGTCTAACACCAGGAGTAGATAGAGATAAACTAAGGCTTTGCAAATGCTGGAACCTTATACAGCAGTAAAAATAAATGAACTACAGCTTTATGTAACACCTGCATTTTAGAAACATGTGGAATTAAAAAAAAAAAAAAAAAGGAAATCCAAGAAGACTTCTATTATAAAAATAGCATACTATAAATACTATAAATAATATTAAATACATTGTTTATGAATATATACATATCTGGTAGGATAATTTTAAAAGCAAGGGAATGATAAGCACAATATCTAGGAGGGGAGGGACGGGGAAGGGACCTGGGAAGGAGCATACGAGTGGCTTGAACATTAACGATGTTCTAGTTCTTTGGATAGTGACAGATTCACAAGTATTCGTTTTATTTTTATGCTTTATACTTTATATACATTATTTTACACATAAGAAGCATTATAAAACATTGTTAAAAAGTTATCTGACTTTAAGAGGATCCTGTCACATGCCAAAGACATACTTGTAATCCTAAGCCATGACATTTACCTAACACAGCAGCATCTTCATTTTCTGAAATCTTTTCAACCACAGGTACTTTACAAATAAGGGACATACTGAAGTCATCAGTGCCATCTTTTCATCAATTTTCCCAATAAATGAGTGCACTCTGGCTAACTCTACACAACTCAAGAGTCCTTGTTAAGCAATTAAAGTATATGTCTGTCTGCAGACACAACAGGTCGAAAGTATTTTGAGACATTTTATGTAAAATACACAATATATAGATGGAAAAAGAGTATAAGAGAACAACATAGAGAATATTTAGCACCTCAGAATAGGAAGAATCAGATATAAACTACAAATAATATTGCAATTTTAAAAGAAAATATTCATTGGAAGGATTCCCTAAAATACTATTTTAAAATTTTATTGAGATGGTACCAGATATTAAAACGAGAGAAGATACTTACAAAGTCATCTCCTGAGTCAGCTCCCATAGAGGCGACTGATTCCTTGCTCACCGACCTTGGGATCCTAGTACCACCTCCTGGCCTCTGGGTGACAGCAGTCTCTTCTGCAATTTTCTTCTTCAGTTTTGCAAACATCTTGCTGCGTGGCTATCCTGCACTGATGACCAGCTCTTGAACCACCACAGTGGTCCTTAGGCTAGCAACCAGGAATTCCAAGACAAAGGCCTAAAAAGTTCCAGACATCCAAGCTAGCTGCATTCCCTCTTAAATATGGGCCAAGGACCTGAGGCAACACCACAGTATCTATAAATCAGATGAAAGAGAACCATAAGTTAAACAATGGAGCGATTTCACATCTGAGTCACTATGTTAAACTTCAGGTTTCAAAATTATGTTTCATCATTTTGTAGGTATACTTAATAGAACAGAACTACTAAACATTTAAAAAAGCACTCAGGTCCTTCATATGCATACATAGATAAGGAAATCCAGTCTCAAGTTGGTGAAGTAATCCGCCAAAGATTGTGTGATGAAGTGGCAGGGACAGTATTTGAACTCAGGACTAACTCACAAGTCTTTTTTTTTTTTTCATTACACCATGTGGGCTATGGCATATAACACATTAGTAAAAATTTCCAAAGCAAACACTAACATCATATAAGACTTTTGAATTCTTCTCCCAATATTAACTATAGTTTTGTTTTTGTTTTTCTTTTTTAGATGAAGGCAAAAACATGTAACTCAATATGGGGAAAAGTATAACGTTCCAATATTCCAAGATGGTTTGCAATCAGCTGGTTCACTGGAAAAAGCTGACAACCTGGAAAAGACCAGGCAAGCCAGACAACTATATTACATAGGTATCAGATATCCTTAGAACAGTTTCTGGACAATACTGTGTGGTTCTCTTTAAGGGTGATTAAAATCACCTGGAATCGGTTTCTTTCCTTCAGAATATTTTACATGATATTCAACAAGGAGATTCAAATGTCTTTTCCTCCCTGTGCTGTATGAAACTCTAAGATTCTGGTTCCAACCTTAACTTTTCAGATTTTGTGAAGAATATCCAAGCTCTATTACCTAAAATCTATAAATGATTTCTTACCATTTCAGATCATCCATTTAAGTCTGTACAATTCTTCAAAAAACTTTACCTTCAATGTCTGTAAACCACCTACTCACCTGGATTATCTATTAGATTTAAACCAGATCGGAGGTCAAAGCGTTCTGTTCTGCATAAAGACAAAAGATAAAATGCACTGGACATTTCCTTTCAAGTGTAAGGCCAAATGTTGAGGGCGGGGAGTGAAAGAGGAGAGAGGAGGTTTAAGGGGGAGAAAGAAAACATGTCACTGCCACAATCCTCAATGGGCTACACTCCTTCACCCTGGTCTCTCCTGCATTTGTGATTTGCCTAAGAGTTTCACTTACAGGCACAAAGACTACAATCTCTCATTGCAGTAGATGCCTAAACTCACTTCGCACTGGGAGCCCCTAGACAAAATAACTTGAATGAGATTAAGGTTTCCCAGGTCCAGTATTTCTTTCTTTTGATTCTGACAGTTTACCTAGTCAGATCCTGGAACCTTGACTTGCACTAAGAAAGTCGCTGAGAAAAATGATTGCTAAGTTGGGTAAAAGACAGCTGCCAAAGAAGGCAACCAGGTGTCTGCTACGGCAGTCTGGATCCCACTCAGGCTCCTTCCAGACCCTTCCGTGCGTGGACTGTCAAAGAAAGGAGGGACCCCACATCTCTCCCATTTGACAGCAGGGAAACTGAGACCCAGAGAGGAGTGACTTGTCAAAGGTAGCACGGGGGGAATCCCGGAGCCCTAGGCTCCAGACTCCAGTGCTGGGCAGCCCACCTCTGCTCCTACCCTCGCCCTTTCAGCACTCCGGTACCGCCCCCCGCCTTGGGGCAACCCCGTCCGGGCCGCTTTGGGGGCAGACCGAGGCCACTGGAAGAAGGGGCCTCCTCGCGTCCCGGCCCCACCCGCGCACCTGTCGCTCTGTGGGCAGCCGGGGGAGCCCCGCCTCCGGGGCCTCTCGTGAACGCCGTTCCGCGTCACCAGCCCCCACTGCCCGTCGCGGAGCGGAGGAGCGATCCGGAACCGCACTTCCTCCAGCGCGCCGGAAGTGGCTGCGCGGAGGCCCGACGCGCGCATGCGCGTGAGAGCGGCCCCCCCTCTCCCCGCCTCGCGGCCGCGGGCGCAAGCTTAGAGCGGCGGTTGGGCGGGACCGGTTAGGACGCGGCGCGAGGCCGGGCGGTCCACCGGGTCGGACCGCCACGTCAGCGAGTGGCCCGACCAGCGAATGGTGACTGGGTGGCCGAATCCTTTTTTTTTTTAATAGTTGGCGCAGAGCCGGGGAAGTGGGAGGAGCCTCGTGGCAAAAGGAAAATCCAATTGGTGCCGTGGGGTCAGCGTGCGCCGTGCGGGATAACCTGGAGCTTCCATTCCGTTCCCCCGCCTCCCAGTCCCACGCACTCTGCACAGTCACTTTGTCACTGAGCGGTAGGTAATCACTCCAGGTGCGTGCTTCCCTTCTCATACAGACGCTTGTGACCTCGCGCCTTGGGTCTATGACGTACTGTATGTAGGTTATGCGTTTTGTATTGCAACCCGGGGCACAAATATTATGTACCATTGAAGTTTCCCTGATAATAGTGCATTCGATATATTATTGCATTTCGTTAAGAAACATGCTGGTGGCAGCTCAATATATTCATTTCACTATCCACTAATGAGCTCTCAATTTTTCTCAGAATAAGTCCAGGGAGGTAAAACTGCCTTGTACAAAGTTAGGATGCAAATTAAGAGCCTAGTCGGGTCTCCGAACTCTTCAGTGTCAACCAAACCAGACATTCCACATCGGAGCTGCTGTTTTTGCACCCGACCCAACGCCACCGGATTCCCCTGAGACAGTCCATTCCTCTCCGTATCCCAGTTCTATTAGTAGGAGGAAAGGGAAAAAACCAAGACTAGGAATCAGAAGAAATACACAAACTAGAATAAGCATTGAATCAACAACTGTAAGAGTTTAAAATGTCTCAGGCATTATCTGAAAGAAGCAAACTCTTTAACAGTTTAGCATTTCCGTTGTCAACAATTCTTAAGTACCAAAAACTTTAAGCAAATAATGTTTATTTTTATATTGATGATACACTTAATATATACGTGAATTCAAGATACAAAATTCATTTACAAGAGTTAACACCTGATGAATGTAGTCACATTCCTAGAGAACATTTGTCAATGCAAAAATGCTTTCAATACACTGACAACAAAAATCAAATATTCTGTAATCTGGTTATTTAATAAACATCAAAACGACAATGTTTAACTTTCCATCCTCTAGTATTTAAGCGCCCTCAAGGTGGTAGGCACCAAATAACAGAAGAAAACATTGGAAGGACAGGGGCCTACTGAATCTGCTCTGTAGAATCACAGTGTTTACTCAAAATCATTTAGTGAAGTAGCTCGTGAAAGGCTTGCTATCCTTTATGACAAATCACATATACAAGAGTCAAAAGTGATGAACTCAAGAATATAAAATGTTTCAATAACTTCTCAATTTCTAAAATCTATGAAGTATTAACCATAACAGACAAAACAAAGAGGTTGCTGAAAAAGAACATAACAGAAAAACCTTAAGAGTATGTATGGCTAAAGCAATTTAGAAATACAACAGACAAGACTTTTACAATACCACAAACATTCAAGTCAAAAGAGATTGACAATATAATTTTCCCCCTTAGTCATTGGTAGTGAATACCCCTTCAAAATTTTTCCTACTGATAATACACATAAAACTAATTAATTCAAACGGTTTGCTGTCTCACAGAGTTGAGTTGATAGATTTTGTTCTAAAGTATTAATCCACAATACCCAAAATTTAATACAAATGAGCAACAAGACTAAGTTTCAATGATTACAGTGATTTGTGAATAGCTAGATAGGCAACCAAATAGCTTCATTATTTGCACGACAGATTAGCAGCACTTGGATAAGAACTGTTACATAAAAATTATTGTGCTTCAATCTCTTGAGGAGAGCTAATAAATATAACTCTATAATCCCTATAGTGTTACAATTCTATAACATTTCAGTTACAGACAAGCACAATTTTAAAAATATTTCACACCACTAGAAAATCAAGAAAATCAAGTAATTATATTCTCCAAATGTAACTTCTGCTATGATTGAAACAAGGGCATTTCTGCCTAATACCCATAATATAGACAATAGGGTTTATTATTATTTTCAGGTGAAAGATAAAACATAATTTATTATGACTCCTATTTGATTATCCTTTAGTGATGATTTTAAGAAAACGGATATTCAATCTTACAATGGAAACTGCTCAGAGAAAATAATTGTGGCCTGAAATGATAATAATCTTTAGAGCCAAATAAGAGATGATTTACAACTGCTTCATCAGATTCGATGACTAATGAAACCAATATTTGTACTGATGCTACACAATGAAGATAATCTATTTGGATAAATTCCTTTACTTGTAAGCTCTACTATTAAAATGTTAGAATATTATACCTGCCTTTCCTAATATCTAAGACCTTTCTACCTCAACTAGAAGAAGCCTCCAAAATATAACTCTGATTGTTGAACAGCAAGGTTTATTAAAAACAAAACAAAAAAACCCCTGGAGAACTAGCCATATGGTCTATATGACAAAAAGAATGTATCCAGATAACTATAAAAGTCATGAACACAAAGTCTTAAAATATTTTACTGAACCATTAAAAGTTCTTGTTAATAAAAAATAAACGTTTTAAAAAAACCTTATTCTTCAAGAAATTGTAATAAAAATTCTTATTGCCCTAAAACATTTAAAGCAATTTTCTTGTAGGTTTTTAATAACACAACATATATTTATAATTTAGGAAAAACTTAGTAACATGCAGAGGGTAGGAATAAGATTTTTAAAAACACAGTAGTTATTTCTCCATGGTTTGGAAAGAATCCAATTTAAGAATTATATGATCATAAATGACTAAATATGATCATTTCTCATTTTACAATGGTTGATCATACTGATTTGATGTCTGAGAAAACATGGGTCATAACATTACTAATCTTAATTTTCAATTGTTGACAAGTAGACACAAGGGCTTCGAAAAATACTAGTAATATAACATAAAATATTAAATATTGTTTACGGCAGACCTATAGGAAGCCTAACTAGAATTCCCTATATCTCATTCTGAAAGTGATACAATCACTCAGTTTATTAACTTCCATTCCATAAGCCTATCAGAAACTAATAATCTGAACCCTGAAATTACCAATGTCTCAATAAACAAAATTATACCTAAAAAGATGATTGTCTTAAATATAGACTGGAATTGTCCACCAAAATAGGAAAATATTCCCAATTTACAGTCTGTTCTAGGATCAAATTCAGGCTGTATGATTAAGTGACTCTGGAGTGCAGAATATATATCTTTCAAACTACTAAAAAACTCTGATCTACTGTTCAAATACTGCTTAGTTTGATAACTAATTTTAAAAATAACTTTATAAATATTTTCAAATTAAGAAATGGTGTTTCAGTGATTAAGTAAAAGTATTATGTAGAAATGGAATTCTTAAAAGTATTACACCAAACTAATAAGTGGAAAACACCAATTTTAGCTTAAGAAAACATTTCATATCTACAGAGTTCTGAATGAGATATTTCTATGGCATCAAATTAGTTATATTAATACATTTATCTTTACCCAATTAAGGGCATGCCCCCTAATCATCTTTCTGACACCCTTCTCTTCAATAGGTGACTGATTTCACTCACCCATCAATTATTTTTCCTTAAACACAAGGCATGCTTGAGAAGTCTGTGTTCAAAAACTCAGTGAAGCTGGGACATAGTATAATAATATGTCTTGAAATTCTAGATTAAAGAAGATGAATTGCCTTTGGAAAAAAATTTTTTTAAGTGGTCAAAGTATCCAGGAAAGAATGGGAGGTATAGCATGAGTAGGTGCAAATGTCCAATAAGAGTACAGAAGAATAGAGGGAAAGTGCTTGGTTTTCTAATTCTTACCTTATTTAACTGCAAAGTAACCGGCTTTACAACTGTTAGAGTCAGAGGTCATAACCACAGTGTGAATGTCATCTACTGCACTTATTGCTGCTGCTCTCCTCAAATCAATGTCCACACTGAGCCTGAGTCAGTTCCATGAATTTTAAATAGCATAACATCTGCTCTGCTACTCTCCAATTGTGATAAATGATTTGGTTACTAAAACAGAACATCAAACACAAATGAATGTTTTCACTGATTTTTCAGAAATGGTACATTACCAAATTTTTATATTTAAAACTTCATTTTACATGTAACACTGTAATTGAGAAGTATTATGAATAGTTGGCTATTTTATTAAAAACACAATGATGAGGTACATGTAATATTTTGGGGGTGGTAAAATTGACTTCCCACTCTAACTTCTCTAAGATAATTGAATGTTCGATCAGCTAGATTTAATCTTCTGAAGAATAATGGGTAAACAGTTGCTTTGCAGTCAAATTTTATCATGCCAAAATAATCTCTACTTCATTTCTGTGGTGAATGTATTTAAGTGTATATTAAACACCTTCTACACGTTTCCATGCAAATAAACATGCCCAGTGAAGACAGGAGGAACTGAACACTGATACTCTGTGATATTTCATCTGTCTACAAATTTGCACTGCACGTAATTACTGTCCTCTTACCCTCCCCCACCTGTCATCTTTGGTAGAGGTTTGAAGGCCCAGATTTTATAGCACACCATACACCTAAAATGTTAAGAGTCCTACCTCATGTGTAAATATATCATCAATTTGCAGAACATAAGTGGTCTCATAGAGACAAAGAAATACAACTGAAGGCATTTTATTCACTGGAAGCATTTTCTCAGATGAACATACTCATCTTTGATATGCAACTCCAATAAGAAAAATCTATAGTCAGAAATGCCAAGACAAGACTAAATTGATCAGAGCTGCTGCAAATATACAGATTAACAACCTCCTGTTCCTCAGGAAATGCCACCCCGCCTAGGTAAAGCCTTCTCCTAGCTAATGCCCCTTTTTCCTGCCTCACAGAGACAGATATAAAATGAGACACATTGGTGAAAAAAAAAAATTTGTTCCAAAATTAAAATTCCATATTAGGTATTGAAATGGCAACTAAGAACATAGTCTCTATTTAAAGGACATTTTCCTATAGGTTTTGAAATGTGATCGAAGTAATTTTTTTCTACAGCCCCTTGATTCTCAATATAAATACTACTCAGTAATAATATTCAACTATGGATCAAGAAAATAAAGGACTAATACTTCTTAAAAACCTGCTGGTGTCTCAGTTTCACATACTTAGGTTTTTTTCAGGTTTATATCACTAATTTATTATCAATTTAAATGCAAATTGGCAGATGATTTTAAAGCTAAGAATATCCAGCTTTCTGTTAAGATCTTTGTGTCCCTAATTTCAACTCCGAATTAGTCCATTTTACCCAAACACGAGCCCCTCAAAATAGAGGCTCATGAATGATATACAGCCACAACCTAATTACAGCAGCACGAACAATGCCACTATGATGTCCTCACAGAACTTAAATAAATTCAGCCCACAATGGGTATGGGTATATAATATACACATACTGTACCACTGCATACCAACATATTTACAAATATGTACATATGTACAAAAAGTATACACAGAGATTGCATTTAGCATCATAAAAATATACACATGCCATTAAAAATAAAATAAGAATTTCAAATAAATAAAGTCAACAAAAGAGCCCTCAATGTAAATACAATTTATGCTCTTCCAACGCACACACAGGATCAAATATACACCCAAAATATTACCAGGAGATTCATACCATTCATATATCAAATCTTTTTACTCACTCAGTGTGGGGAGATGGTTCTAAATCACAGGCTGTAGCCAAGTTTGCAGACCCTGGTACCTTACTATATTTCCAGTCTAGAATGTTCTCTGTGTATCAGGCTGATTACAAGCCTCCATGGATAACTAAGTACAAGATTTTCAACTGAGTCCAAACCCCTTCTAAGAGACAGAGAGTTACTAAGTCGCATAGGTCAGAGACTAAATTTGAAGAATAGAACGCTCCATAAATAATAAAGAAAAAAACAATCTGTTGCTTTTCCTCTTACCCTCAATGAAGTTCAGTTCAATCCCCACCTAATCTGTTTCAGGGAATTCTACTGCAAGAAGAAAATAAAGGGAAGTGGCCACAAGTGTGGGAAAATAAAACCCAGAACCTAGATCAGGAAAATTTGTCATGACTAGATTGCACTTTGCTTTTATTATCTCAAAACATTTCAACTATGTAAAAATATAAAGGGTACAATAAATTGTATGTGCTTTGAGAGGTTTCGAGCACCACTTCCTTGGAGAAAAACACACACACACACACGCACACACACACACAGAGAATATATCTTGGCTAAAACCAAAGATAAAATGTCTAACTTGTGGATTTTTTATAACTAATAAATAAAAATTTCCTAGGAATGAGTGATTTACTGGTTTCAATATTTGATATATTAAAAATACCATAACCTTTTTGCCAAAATATAAATCTCTAATTATTTCTGTCTTGTTCATTATAGAAGGCAACCTGAGCAACCAGAAAGACTGGACTGAGATCAGGAGAGCTAAGTTTGAGTTCTAGCTCTATCACTACAAATAAACTGACAGTTTTAGGGGGTGTCTCAGATTTCTCTTCTATAAAATAGAGAAACAGTTGCTTTCCCAACTTCAGAAATACACGGATAAAGAAAGAAAAAATAATTCCATTGTGCTTAATTGTTTTGTGTATAACTGACTTCTTGCAATCTTAGACTTTCTATTTCGTGTATAGTGATTCTTAAGGGAGGTGAGAGACTGTATCAGAATCTCCAGGGGAAGTTTGTGCAATTTGAAAAGAAAGAAATGCCCTTTCTCATTGCTTTGCTTTGTTCTTAATTCCAATATTTAAGTTTCTGTCGATTCTAAAAATAAAGCGCCTAGCAGTTTTATTATTTATAAAGGGGAACAATATGCATAAAGAAAATGAGTCTTTGCTACTGCCATCTTAAGCCCATACAGTGATTGTCCTTTTATATTTCCTCTTCTTTGATTAAAGTAATGCCTGAAAATGTAGAAGCTGGGTAGTGGGTTGGTTCATTAAACTCTGTGTATATTTAAAACTTTCAAAAAAAAAAAGTAAAAAAAAAACTAAAGATAAAGAAATATGAAGTATTTGCACAAATGGAACCTCAGAGAGGTCTACCCTGATCACTCATTTAAACATTGCTCTTTGCCCCAAAATAAACAAAAAATTTCCCTTACTATGTATGCTCTAACTTTTTCTTCATACTACTTATAACTTTCTAACATAAATTTACTTATTTATTACGGTTATTGCCTGACTCCTTTTACTACAATGGAAGTTTCATAAAGACAAGAATTTTTAATCTACTTTGTTTGCTTCCTCAATGCCTAGAACAAAATCTGGAGTATAGCTGTTTTCTCAATACCCATATTTTTTGAAGGCATGAATAAAACGATACTTTAGAATTATCTAACAGTTTTCCTCTCTGGATCACTTCAATTCACTTTAGATTTTTAACTATCAGGAAAGACTTACACTATTAGCTTAAGGAGCAATGCCATCATCTGTGCCCCAGTTGTGAATTCTAAGACGCCTTTTTTTAGATAAATTCGTTTCTCATCACAAAAGCTCTAATAGTTCAGGAGATTCTCTCTCTGCACTAGTTTCTCCAACAGCTATTTTCTTGAATAAAAACAATGTAAATTACGATGTAGAAAAGAAAATGGTATGTACACTAAAATCAGGAAAACTAGTCCAGATGGCAGGGTTGGGGAAATCAATGTCTTTTGGAACCATGAATTCAAATTACAGAACCATAAAGTTGCAAAGGCCCTTGGGTCAATACCTTCATTTTACAGATGGGAATGCTAAAAAGTAGAGAGATGAAGACACCTGTCAAGGGCATAAAGCTATGTACTAGGAAAGTCAGGATTAGAACTCAGGCCTCCTCGTTCTCAGACCAGTGTTCTTTATGCTAATCAGGCAAAGATAAAGCTCAGGATATAAAATATTATTTTAAGCATCAGAGAACAGGAAAATATGTTTTTAGAAACATTCCTGGCACGGAACTTTAGAAGAACTGAAATAAAAGGTCAGACAACTAAGACCAATCTCTTGCTGTAGTCTAGGTGAACAGTGAGATGAAAGGAAAGCTCTGACGGATATTAAGGGACTGAAAATAAAGGAGAGCAGCTTTTATCTGACAGTAAAAAACAACCTGCTAGCAAAGGAAACCTCTCTCCAGAATAACTTTTCCACGGCTTTCTGAAATAATGTTTAAAAGGACAAACAAACAAAAACAATAAAACAGCATAAAGTTCCCCCAAACCCAGAACAATAACTTCAAGACCTCAGATGAAAAATAAACAAATTGGAACAGTTATATGAATAACTTAAGACCCAAATAATTCTTTATGCCAGAAATGAAAACCAAGTCAAAAATATTACAGTAAAATTTCCCTAGGGACATAGGAAAGAGGCACCACAAGCAATCACCTCATTTCCCCTGGAACTGTCAGAGGTAAAATGTGAGCCTGTACAGAAAATTAGGTAGAAGGGCCTTTGATTCATAACTTTCTTGAACGCTGTGGAGTCAAAAGAAGGGGGGAAAAATCACAACTAATGCCTGTGAAATTATAAGAGGGATGACAGGGAAGAAAAACACAGAAATATTTATATTATACACTGAGTCCTATTAAAATAAAAACTTGTGCATGGATATAAAATATTAAATACAAGAAGTTTTAAAAAATCTTATTGCCAAAGTGTCACTGCAAAAGGAATTTCCATTTTAGGTTAAATAACAATTCAGTGACACCTCCCCCAACTAAAATTAGTAACATCTCTGACTCTGAAGTCTCATAAATTTGAACTAGGCAAAAAGATGCCAAACTCTGTACTGTGTGCCATGGACTTCAACCTAGACAGTCTTTAAAGCTGATCTCACGAGTTAAGAGTTTAAAGAGAATTCCTACTGGAAACCGACAATCTGATTTTTTAAGTGAAATATTTAAAAGTTGTTCTTTTTAATTTCCAGCACTCAAAGGCTACAAAGAAAACAAAATATGCGAGCATATGTCATAATAACACAGGACTCACACATTCCAAATGATATTTATCATCTCAAGACCCCAATTAAAGATTTAGTTTTCCGATGCAAAATCAATCCTGAAACTCAGTTTCTGAAACTGTTACAGTATTTAAACGAATTAAATGATTTCAAGAACTGTCTTGATTATACTTCAAAGAATCACACGTTTTCTACCTCCTAACTTGGAATGAAAAGAAAAACCATGGCAGGACTGTTCTTGACGTGTGGTAGTCCATGCTGGCTAGTTTCATCTCTGTGAACAATTACATTTTCCAAATCCACACATGTAAAGTCCAAGTTTAAGAGTATGATTTTCCTCATTATATAAAAATAAATAATTTACTCTTCTCAGGGCGAGAGTAGTGACTATTTGAGTATAAGTTTAGATGTTGGAGGTAAGTATCCATACCTCGAAACCAAAAAAATAAAAATTCCAAGAGTAATTCAGTTTTTTAAAAGACCTGAAAGACTGTATTTTAAAACAGTTACCCTAAAAGCGTGAACAATTTTTTTCAGTTTGTATTTTTTAAAACGGTGGTCCTAAATTAGAAAATAAAAACTAAGTAACACCACTATGTGTCTGTCACCACATTAGAAAACTGCACCATTTAAAATGTGTGGCAAATGAAAAACTGTTTTGACAAGAGGGTTTTTCTTTTAATAGTCATCTATGGTATTCTCAAAGAACACGTTTCGAACATCCAGAATGGATGCCAATTCCAAAATGTGCTTCTGGAGATGAGGGTTCTCCACCGTTTCATCCCTTGGCAGTTGTGGATATGATTCTGGATAATTTCGTGTTTCCTGACAGGTAAAGAAGAGAAAAGTCAAGTTTTACAGTTTAATGGGGAAAAAAAATGATAAGCATTAAATTACTGTTCATGTAAATACATTAAGGAATGACTTAATACATATTTTTCTCTTTCACATGGTATAATTATTATTGGTAATATATTTGTTGAACATATGAAATTGCTGACATTTGCCCATTTTGACCTTAGAAATGACAATTTCATATGATCCAACCTAATATATTAATTTTGTGAGTTAATTCACAAATATTTACTGGAGCCTATTATTTCTGGGAACAACACTATATTAAAGAAACAATATAATTCCTACTTGTTAAGAGGGGGAAATCCTAACATATACAGAATTTCAACAAGTATTTGTTAAATGAATAAACAGATGTTGCAGGGGAAATTAAAACAAGAAAAAGACGTGAGAAGCACCGAAAAGGTCAAATTAATGGGCCTGGGAAATTAATTATAGAAGGATATGTCAAAAATAACTGAGATTTCTGTGAAGGATGACTTGGGAGAAGGATTGAGAGCAACTGCGAACAAGAGAAGTAAAAGAGGAAATAATTTGGATATAGTATAAGCTTCAGGTTTTAGGAATATTTTATGTGAGGTAACAAGGTAATACAAATAGAACTGCTCCTCAACTAGTATTTGAAAATTTAGGGCTGTATCTCAGCAGACAGGTTTAAGCAGTACATGTAAACACTGATATCATCTGTATGAATATTAAAGCCATGAAGATGGATGAGATTTCTAAGAATACCAGCAAGGACTAAAAAAAAAAAACTTCCTAAAAAGGGAGATGAAAGTTCAAAACAAGACAAAGAAATATAAAAAAGATAATAGAAAAAACAAATTTTATTATACATGGAAGCAAAAGAAAGAGACAATTTCAAGAATGAGGTAATTCTCATTTGGAAATTCTTCATTTGGTAATTTCTGCAGACTATAATTTGTCATACATTTAAAATGCCTTGAAGAAATAAGTTACTACTTTTCTACTTTTCTTTCTACATTTAACAAAACAGCTCAGATATTCAAATTTCATTTCTATCTTACTCCTGTAGTCCTCACTCATTGCACATTACAAAGAGCAAATTTTTGTTTTACCACACTAAATATTGTGACAAAAATGAAACATTCAAAAACCCTCAAAAAAGAGAAAAAAAACAAGAACTACCAAGGACTACTGTAAGCTGAACAATTCTCTTAGATTATACTGTGCTGGGGTATGTTTGAGTGGAGAATATCTGTTGAAACAGGCGACAAATGAAAGAGACCCTAGAAGAATCATGCTTCTTAGTATTAGGCTGAAAGAAGCTTACATCTTTATGCTACTAACTCTAGTCTAAATCTGCACCCCCCCCCCAAAAAAAAAAAAACTTAAAAACAAGCCATAGAAAGGTCAAAAAGTTCTACAAGTAATTTCACTCCTGCCAGAGCAAAGTCTAATACTCTTTAAAGAAAGGCAATAAAATCCAGAATTCAACATCATAAAATTTACAACATCTGCAGGATAACAGAAAATTACTAGAAGTACAAAGAATTAGTAACCTAAGGTTCATAATCAGTAGGAAAAACAATAAAAACCTATAAATGACAGAGAATATAGTATTGGCAAATAAGAACTTTAGCTATTATATATACATTCAAGGCACAACAAAAACATAAATACAACGAGAGAAATGCAAAATATTAAAAGAACCAAACAGAATTTCTAGAAGAGAAAACGTAACCCCTGAAATAAACAACTAAATGGTAAGAGTAACAGCGATTAGACATTGCAGAAGAAAAAAAAATCAGTGAACTTGAAGACACAGAAATAGAAAATGAAATACAGAGAGAGAAGCCTTAAAAATGAAGAGCACATTAGTGACCTTTAGGACAATATTAGCTTGTCTAACATATATGTAAATGATGTCCCAGAAAAAAAGAAAAGGAGGAGAAAAGAAAAAAATATTTGA
Source organism: Macroglossus sobrinus (assembly GCA_004027375.1). Lineage (NCBI taxonomy): Eukaryota > Metazoa > Chordata > Mammalia > Chiroptera > Pteropodidae > Macroglossus > Macroglossus sobrinus. The sequence continues at coordinate 402,185 of PVKZ01000765.1, forward strand.
AGAAATAATGGCAGAAAATATTCTTTAAAACTATAAATCACAGATCCAAGATTCTCAATGAATCCCGAGCAGGAAACATACAATAAAGAAAACTATATCAAGGTACATCATAATCAAATTAGAAGAAACTAATATAAATAAATATAATCATTCATAAAACCAGATGCAAAAATCCGTAATGAAATATTAGCAAATTGAATCTAGCAATGCAAAAGGATGATACATGACCACAAAATGCTTTTAACCTGAGTATACAAGGTTGACTTATAATCAGAAGATCAATTGATGCTATTCACCATGTTAGAATTAATATATATATCAATTAATGCATAAAAAATATTTTATAATCTTCCATACTCATTCCTGATATAAACTCTCAGATTAGCAATAGAAGAGAGCTCAGTCAACCCAGAAAAGGGCATTTATGACAAACCAACTATTAACAATTTATGGTAAAAGATCAAATATGTTCCCCCTAAAACCAGGAATAAGGCAAGGATATCCATTCTCACTACTTCTATTCAACATTTTACTGGAAGACTTAGCCCTGAAATTAAGCACATACAAAAAAAATAAAATAAAATGCATACAGTTCAGAAAGAAAGAGATAGAATTGTTTTTGTTTGAAGATGCCATGATCCTGTGCATAAAAAAACGTAGGGAATGTATAAAAAAAAGCTAACAGAATACTTCATTTTAGCAATACTGAAGGATACGAGGTCAATTTAAAAGCAGCAGTATTTCTATTTATCAGTAAAAGATAATAGGAAAAAGAAATTAACAAAATACATCCCCAAACTTGAAATACTTTGGAATTTAATGACACATGTACCACCTGTATGATGAGAACCGTACAATATTGCTGAAAGAAACTAAAAAAGACCTAAACAAATAGGGGGATCTACCATATTGATTGATTAGAAGACAATATTATTAAAATACAGCTCTCTACAGAGTGATTACATAGATTAAATGCAATCCTATTCAATGTGAAGTTGATGCTAAAATAGATATGCAAAAGACCCAGAATAATCAAAACACTTAAAAATTTTATGGGTGAGGATGCATACTATAAGATGACAAGACTTAATTTAAAGCTACAATAATCAAGACTGGAAATCAAGATTTCCAATATCATTATTCTCCAGTGAAATGCAAATTAAAACTACATGAGAAAACATTATAAATCCACCAGAAGAAAGGTTATAATGTAAAGATTGACAAAACCATGTGTTAACAAGTATGTAGAGAAACTCTCACCATGCTGTTGCTGGTACAACTACTTTGAATAAAGAGTCTGGCGGTTTCTTATCAAACTAAACACATGCCTCTCCAATGACCAAGAAACTTCAAAACATAAGTCTGTGCAAATACTTGTGCAAGAATGTTGGTAGCTGCTTTATTTAAAACAATCAAAAATTTTAAATTGCCAAGGTGTTCATCAAAAGGAAAAGACCTAAATAAACTGGTGTATTCAGACAATGGACTACTACTCATTAATAAAAAGGAATGAGCTACTTATACATGAAACAACATGGGATGAATCTCAAGAACAAGATCTTGATCAAAAAGGGTTTACACTGTATAACTCAAGTTCATGAATAGGTGAAACTAATCTGTAGTGAAAAATAATAAAAAGAGAGCTAGGGTAATGGGTAGTAGACTGACTGAAAAATGGTGTAGAGAGCATTTTCCGTAATGATGCTATGCTGTATCACATGATTGGGGTTTGAGTTACACAGGTGTATGTATTTATCAAGTCATCTAATGGTACACTTTAGTTTTGTGCATTTCACCATATGTAAATTTTACACACACGTGTGTGTGTGTGTGTGTATTCCAATTATTTATATGAATAATTAAGTGTTGAGGGGTAAAGTCTACTGAAGTCTACAATTTACTTCAAAATTTACTTCAAAAATGAAATAATCTGATGAATGGAAAGCGGATGGATAAATGGAAAATTATGTGAAAAAGCAAATATACCAAAATGTTAACTATATAAATTAGCTAGTATGCATACAGGTATTCACTGCACAATTCTTTAACATTTTAAAATTATAATAGTAAAATGGGAGAAAATAACAAATTTTAAGACTAAAAGTCGGAAGAGATTTTAAAAAAATGTTTAGGCCTATTTGAAAAAGGTCTAAATATTACTTATAAAAGTGAAAAATATAACAGCTAAAATTTTTAAAACCTAAATGAACAGTGTTATGTAACTACTTGAACACACAGAAACTACCTAGAGCAAAACAAAAGACTTGAACACACCCTTCACAAAGAACAAAGAAGAACACATATGAACCTCAACAGTAACCCCAGAAACGAAAATTAAAACCACAACAAACTACTACTTCACACCCACCTGACTTGCATGGAATATAAAGTATGACTGCAACAAATGTTGGCACGGATGAGAGCAATAGCAACTCTTACATACTGCTGGTGCCAGTGTAAGTTGATATAACCACTTTGCAAAATGTTTGAATATGCCTACATAATCTGACTTCGCATTCCACCATGAGGTGTTCCTTTGCCTTTTTCCCTCCAACAAACAGATTTCATCCAAATATGGCAAGTGCTGGGTCACAGGTAGTTCACGATAGAATTCTCTGATGAGGTCTAGAATTGCCTAATCTTTTCCCCAAAGTGTTACATACATGGACCAGGAAAATGATAGAAGACTCCACAGTGGCATTGTTTATAATACTCAAAAACTGAAAATGCCTTAAATGTCCATTATCAGTAGAAGAGATGAACAATTTGTGATATATCGTCAAACAATGGAATCCTATGTAGCAGTGAAAATGAATGAATGAAAGCTTTAGTCAGTCTTCAGCATGGCTCCATCTCAGGAATAAAATAGTGAGCGAAAAAAGGCAAGTTGTAGAAGAATACATACCATATGGATCTATCAACATGCTGGCAAACTTTAAAGAAAAGTGAATAATAATTATAAAAAATCAAGACTTTAGTTTCATTTGAGAGGAAGATAGGATGAGGGAAGACCCACAGAGGGGCTCAAAGAAAATGAAAATGTTCTATTTCTTAAATTGGGTGATAGGTACTCAGATATGCCTTATATTGTTCATCTTTATACCTTACCTATTAATTTGTGAATATTATTTTGGATCTATTATTTAATACAGGTAAAATACAATATAAGGTTCTTAAATACCCAAAATGGTAAAACTGGTCTTAACAATACTCTTTGCCTACCCGAAAAATCTTGTGCATCCTCATGGTGGCTGAACAAAAGACAAATCTTGTGAGGAGCAAGCGAAGAAATTCATCTCCAAAAAACTGGAGGAATGCCTGATCTGCAAAGAGGAGAAAGGTGATGGTAAAAAGATGCTTACATGAAAAATGCATTTCAAAGGAGAAGAAAAGTTCAGGAAAACCTTCTTGACTTTCCCGCCTTCAACAAATAGCTTTAAAAATTCAAACAATTCAAACAATTTCGACAACTTAAAACAATTTAAAACCATTATAGTACGTTCTGTTAAGTGTGCAGTTAGATTAGTAGGGTACCTATTGAACGTGAATGAGTCAGTAGCTGGGCAATATCGCGGTTGATTTTTCGAAGATATTCTTGACACTTTTCCCATAGGCCTCTACGCATGCTTGACAATCCAGAGACAAATAGGAAGGCCATTAGAGGATTGTTCAAAAAGAGAGTGAAGAGGCTACCTCGTTGAGATTGATCTGTAATAACAAACATGTTAAATATATATATAAACAACAGTTTTGCAAAAGATAAGAGATGCATCTGAGGAACATTTTAATATACTGATAATGTATAAAATTAAAGCTGTATCATTAAACCATAATTCAACAACGCAGATTCTGCGTGGGACTACAAAAATATATCCCAGGCACACTGCTTCCTGCTGAACAAACCATAGAGCCAAGTAACCTTCAGAGAGATGGAAAATGAACATATTCCTTTGCCTGTCCCTCCCCCACTCCGACTAACAAGTTTCATCTGAATACGGCCAAGGCTGGATCCCAGGCAGTTCATGAGAATTCTCCGACGAGTGCTAGAATCACCAACCTTTCTCACTCTCTTCAGTTAGTTGTTCTTTCTCTGCCCATCCCTTGAACATCAGTATTTTCTCTTTGCCCTATCCACTGCTAATGCCTACTGATTCCTGATTCTCCATCTACAGCCTAAATTGAGCCCCTTAAGTCTAGAACTTAAAATGTGACTGGTCCAAGTCCAAATTGAAACAAACTGTGAAGGTCAAAGCCTCAGTACAAAAAAAAACATACTGCTAACATTAATTTCACTGGTTTCTTTCTACTTTTTTTTTTAATGTGGCTATCAGAAAACTTAAAATTATATTTGTGACTCTCATTGTATTTCCATCGGATAGATTTGCTCTAGACTACTAAATTAAATCTAATTCTCAAAGGTAACTTTAAACACAACATGTCAAAAAATGAAACTCACTTTTCCCCCTTTTATATAAATCTACTTCTTATCCAGTATCGTTATTCCCATCAACACCACAGCCAGAAACCTGGAAGTCCATTCCTGCCTCCTTCCTCTCTGGTATTTCCTCTCCATCACCAAGTCCTGTGGGTTCTCTGGGCTTAGTATCTTTTGAAGCCAGTTAACCAGCCAGTGTTCTCAATATAGCCACCACAATCTCCCTATTTCCATCAATGTTCCTGTCCAATGCATTTCACACAAGGTTAACTGAACACTCTTTGTTACTGTACCATTTAAAATCATCTGATGGCACCCCCTCGTCCTCCATTTAAATCTCTTAACCAATCACAAAAGGTTTTTCATAATTTAGTCACCCAATCCCAACTCTACCCTTTAATTAGCAGAAACTACTCTGATTTCTCTAAACGGTCCACAAACTCTCTCTTCTCAGAGCTCATATCTCAGGGCTCACATGCTATTTCTCTGCTAGAATCCCTTTTCAACCATTCCCCATCCCTGTCTAATCTACATATCCTTCAAGTCCACTATAGACATCATTTCATCCACTTTCCTCATTCTCAAGGGCTGGTTAGGACTTCCTCTTGAGTATCAAGTGTGCTTCTCCTCTATGAGACACTAAGAGCACCTACAGTACTTGTATGTTAGGCTGTCTGTATCTTCTAGACAACTGCCTCTGTGAGAAGCATAAATGTGCTTGTCTGGTCAGAGTGTTACCTCTGATGCCTAGCACTGCACCTGATAAATAAATGTTAATGTTCAATGAAATAGGGAAAACTGCATACTTTATAGATCAGAAGTACAAGAACCTAATATGACATTCCATATACTTCGGTGTCTGCCAGTTTTGTTCCCAGAAAGGGTACACTTAAGGGATCAGAGGTCTAAGCTTTAAAGCACAAAAGACTGGATACTACTAAAAATATTAAGGGTGTATGTTATACCTAAGCATATTAGTAGTAATGATAGCTGGGATATATTGAATACTGATTACATACCCAAAGTTATTTTATGAAGTAGGTACTATTATCTCCATTTGACAGGAAAAGAACAGGCACAGAATGGTTAAGTAACTTCCCAAGGTCACACAGCCTCATAAACAGTTGAGATGGGATTCAAATTCAATTGGTTTGCCCCCAGAGTCTATGTTTTTACCCTATAACAATAAAGCCTTTCAGAGCAAATAATCTTGGTATCAGCCCATTAGATCATTCAATTTTAAATAAAACTGCCTCTTGACAGGACAAACTGATAGCACGGAGAACTGAAAAGGGTCACGTTTCTCCAGAAATGATATGCATCAGGTTGGGTTAACAAAGTCCTCACAGCAAGAGAATTTTACCGTTGTTTGAAGGTAAGTTCTATCCCTCAGTAAGTTGACTTTTGGATACATGAACTTAATATTTCTATATGTTTTTCCCTGTTAAATAGTAGAACTTACCTTAAAACAACGGTGAAAAAGTCTCCAGCTTCTCTCAGGCATTCAAATGCTGACCATCACTTCCTGTGTCAAACTATGTCAGCAGACAGACTTCTGGCTGGGAAGTAGCAGTAAAATGCCATCTCCCACAGAGAGACATCAGCACTATTCACGGTCAGGGAGATAGTGACACAGTGACAAGTACTGCTAAAACAGGGTTAAGGTTCATTTAGTATTTTACCTAGCTTGATGACTGGGAGTTAGAAACAGATTTCATGTTGCTGATTAAAGATAAATTATTAACGACAAAAGGTCTTGCATTTCTCATTCATCTGAGAAACAGCAAAAATGCTGACCTTTCTCTCTGGCTCACTGAGAAGAGGTTCTTTTATTTAAAAAATATACAACAAGGTAAAAATGTGCATAAAAGAAACCCTTTAAGTTGTGCCAGTTAGGGTGCCCTAACTCTTGGGCATAAACGGAGAGGTTTTCTAGACCAGAAATCTTAAGTCTTAAAAGATGCCTAAAATACGTAGCCAGAGATTCAGGAAATGATCATGCCAGATGGATGAGGACAAAGCTCGCCAAAACAAATGGCTGCAAAACAAATTTAAAATTCACAAATCATGAATTCCCCAAGAGCAAGGGACCAAAACCACCCTTTTCTCAGGAATGCTTTACCATTTCTTTGAGAATCATCTCAAGGCCTAAGGGTAGCATGTTAAAGAAGTCTGGTGGTTGGCAAGGCTTCTGGCTTGGTTTCAGATTGACACCTGTCCCATGAAACACTATAAATCCACATGTGATCATTATGGGTGGGGGAGACAAAGATCGGCATTATTCAAAATGCAGACAGTGTTTATTTGCAACCTATGGAGATAAGAGGCAATGACAGAACATACCTTGTAAAGCTTTTGGATATGCTGTAGGAGAAAGCAAGCAGACTAGTGGCTGTCCAAATAAGTTTGTGAAATTCTGTAATATATAAGAATTCAAAACGTTCATTAAAGGTTTGATCAAAGAGAGTAATTTTCCAAAGCACATCATCAGTGTATAGATTGGGCCCTTTGACTCACAGCAGCTGCAGAAACATCAGCAACAGCTGAGGAGAATGCCATTCATGATAACTACCATGCATAAAAGGCTGTCTTAAAATAGTGACGTTTACTAAATGACTATTGATTTTTAAAATAAAGGCATAGATATGGTCACAGTGTTCCCAGGAGAGGTCATCTGGCTGACTACCAAAAGGCCACCCATTGGGCAACATACACTAGCGAAGGTATATTCACCAGGGTGAATTTTCCAAGATCTTGACCTGGCTCTCAGTCTCAAAGGCTCTAAAGCCCGACTTACTGGTCTGGGAAGATGGGGCCCATCTCTCACTGTGAATTGTAGTAACTGCTCACGCAGAATGATATATAAAAACAGAATGTCAATGTGTTAACTTACAATGAGAATTAAACTGACACTCAAACTAGAATACTCTTTGTAGCATTAGGGATATCATTCCCCTAAGGGAAGATCTACATGGAAAGTAAAAGTATAAACTGGTAAAACTCCTAAAAATGAACTTAAAAAGAAGCAAAAAGGACACAAACAGCGAAAAACCACTCCTGAATAAAAAAATAAGCCTAGAACAAATGAAAAGACATACTAAGTTCTTAGAGGAACCCATTCTAAAGATGTCATTATACTAATTTATTAAAATTAAACACAACCAATAAAAACAGCCACAGATTTTTTTTCTGCAAAATATTAAAACATACTTTAAGCCTGGCATAAGAGTAGACAGAAGACCAATGGAAGAGATAATGAGTCCAGAATTAGACCCCAAAACAGATAAGGACTTGAGTATATATGAGAAAGATGACAGTTCAAATTGGTGGAAAAACTAGATAGACATGTAGGAAAAAAAAGGTGGCTCCATACTTCATACCACACACCAGTAAAAATTCCAAATATATCAAAGATTTAAATGTAAAAAATTAAACAATAAAAGTGCTGAAAGAAAATATCAGAAAATAAGGATTATTTTCGTAACCTAAAAGATTTTCCTAACTATTAAGATAAAAAAAATAAACATCAAAGTCTTTTGCATAGCAAAATATCGCATAAACTAAATCAAAAGCCAAATGATGAACACTGGGGGATGTATCTACAACTCCTAGTACAAAAGATTAATCACCTTAATATAGAAAGAGTTTCTCAAATCTATAAGAAAAAGACTGCTGATCCAATAGAAAAATGGGTAAAAGAGAACAGAGAATTCATAGAAAAGAGAATACAAGTGGTTCAAATACATGAAAAGATGTTCAACCTTATTGATAATTACAAATAAAATCAAAGCTACACTAAATTATCACTTTTTAATCTATTAATTTAGGAAAATTTCTAAAAATTTGAGAATATATATATTGGCAAAAACATGGGAAACACACACATGTAGATGGTAGGAATATAACAGTATAAATTTTTTAGAAGACAATTTGGCAGTATCTATTAAATTCAAATGCATATTCCATTAACACAGCAATTCCACAGCTGGGAACGTAATCTACTGATATATCCTTAAAACCTGTGAAATAAAACAAGGCCTAAGTTATTCCTTGCAGCATTGTTAGTAATAGTAAAGGACTAGAAGAAGTCAATGACAAGCAGTAAAAGACTGGTAGAATAAATTATGGCACAACCATACAATGGAATACTACACAGCTATAAAAAAGAACGAAGTTCTTTATGAACAAATATGGATAGATCTCCAACACGTCTTAGTAGTGAAAAAAGATACAGAACAGTTGTGTATAGCATGTTACTAGCATTACAAAATTCCAGTCAGGACTGAAACAACATTAATCACAATGATAATAGAAGGCATTCTCTTTTTCTTGCTCATTTTAATTAAGAATATTTTAAAATGTTTCTCATTCTAAGTACAGAGTTGGCTATTTAATATAGAAGCTCTTCATCATATGCTAATTTTTTTCTCATTAAGAATGGGTACTAAATGTTATTAGATTCTACAAAATGACCAGTGAGAAATGCATGTCATTTTTCTTATTTATCCTATTGACATAGTATACAATATTAATTTATTTTCATATACTTAGCCTTCATGCATAATTCAGAACAACTCTTTTGGTACATTAGTCTATTAACAGGTCTATTTACTAGTATTTTATTAAATGTTTTCTAACCCATAATGATAAACTAATGTGAGGTGGAGTTTTCTTTATGCTTTTTATCTTGAATTAGTGTTGTTATCATAATAATTCCTATCACTTACTGGGTGCTAACTACTTTCCAACGACTATCCCAGGCTGCTTAGATCCTACTTACCCTGTAATTTTAACAATCTGTAAAATCAGTGTTGCCAACCTATCTTACAGAGAAGGAACGAGGCTTAGAAAAGGTCAAGCACATTTTCAAGGTCATAGAAATCTTGTTGCCAAATTGCTATAGGATGGCTTGGACAGTCCTATCTTTTTCATGGCCCTGGAATTGTGTATTTGATCCTAAACGTTTAAAAACATTTTTGGTGAACTCAAAAGGACTAGAACCTTTCCTGTGGGAAAGAGGAGATTAACCATGATCACTTTCCTCTACTTCACATCCTGTCACTGGGCTTTTCAGACTTCCTCTTACAGCCATTAGATTTTTCTCTTCCAGGAATTATCTGAGACTTTAAACAATCTTACAACTTTAAAACAGTACACATGTCTTTTTTAAAGATCTCTTTTCTTCAACAAATACTCATCAAACCTATGGACTAGACACTGTTCTAGGTGCTAGGAATACAGCAGTAAACAGAATAGATTAAACACACACACACACCACCCCTGTCTTCCTGGAGCTGACATTTAGATGAGGGTGGAGTTGGCAGTCAGAGACCCACAGTAAAAAAAAATAAAGACAGTAAAAGAAGGTAACAAGTGCCACACACTGGAATACAGCACAGAGTACTGTCAGCTGCACAGGCTTTACAGATGGTGTTTAAATCCCAATTCAGTATATGTGACCTTGGGCAAATTACTTAACTTTTCTGTGCGTTGGTCTTATTAGCGAAATGGGAATAAAGGTGACACACTGGGTTGTGTGACGATTAAATGTGTTAATATTCGTAAAGTGCTTAGAGCAGCACACAGCACTGTGTAGAAGCTAACTGTGATGATTAAGAAAAACAAAGGAAGGTGGATAGAGTGCTGGGGAGACGACATATAATTTTCAAGAGGGCAATTATGGAAGACCCTATGAAGAGGCTTCAGGTGATGAAACATAAGAATAATGCAGGTGTCTGTGGTAGACAATTCAAGGCAGGGGGACCAGAACACCAAGATCCTAGCAGAAAACTGCCAGGTTCATCTGAGAAACAGCAAGGTCCGTGGGACTGAAGAGGGCTGAGTGACAGGGAGACGGCAAGAGAGAGCAGAGACACACTGAGGGGAAGGGAGAAAGAGTGTGAGGTGGGAAAACAAAGCCTTTGACTCTGAGTTCTGGGAAGAGGAGCCTTTGGAGATGCTGAGTAGAGCAGTGACACGATCGATCTGACGATCTGACGTCCATAGGGGCGTGAGTGAGGGCAGAGGGGCGGAGACTGGTCAGGACACTAGTGCGATGCCTCAGGGGACAGACAACGGAGGCAGCGCCCAGAGTGACGGAAGTGCAAGTGGTCAGATTCTGGATGTATCAGTTAGAGCCAAGAGGATTTCCTGAAAGAGTGTGGGGTGTGAGGGGAGGAGGAGTCAGGTGTGAAACCAAGGACGTGGGCCAGGGCGGCAATAAAAGCATAACGGCAGTTAACGGATGTGGGGAAAGCGGGAGGTGGAAGAGGTCTCGGAATTCCATCTTGGGCATGTTAAGTTTGCGATCGCTGTTTCAACGACCAATTAGAGATATGGGAGCAGCTAGATTATATTGGAGTCTGGAGTAACAGAGAGAGGTCTGGACTGGAGACATAGATTTGGAAACTGTCAGCACAAAAATAGGAATTAAAGTCATGAAACTACATGAGGGCATCGAGGGAGTGAGCTGTACCCAGAAAGGAAACAGAACGAGGATGGAGCCCAGGGTCACAGCAAAGGTGAGGTCAGAGAGGAAAGGAGGAAGTAGGAGCCCAGACTGGCAAAAGTTGTCTCTTTTGCCCTGAGACAACTGAGCAACCTGAACTTAGGTTTTAAAGGCCTTCCCTGGAGAAGGGGACAGAAATCAGACCTTGGGGTTTGCCTAAAATGGGCGTCGAACAGAAAGCCAGCCCTGTTAAATTAGAATCCCAAAGGGCTACACACTTAGTGTAAGGATGAACCAAAACCAAACTTCGCACCTTCCTTCCCCCCACGAGGACTGCACAGGGGACTGCAAGGAACATTTTCTTGGGGCTGAGCAGAGACAAACGAACAAACAAAACAGTTCCTGAGGGCTCTAAGCCAGTTCTCTTGCATATCTGCAGCCTATATTCATATCACCTAAGTAATACCCCAAACAGGGTCCCCAAATGGGAGTGCCTCCAGGTATCTATATGCAGACCCTCCCTGGATGAAAGAACTTTAATTCTAGGGCTCAGTGAATTTCCCACAAATAATTTTAAGGATAATAAAAAAAAAAAACTAGTCAAAGATAATCAAGTATACAAGGATACAAAAATAGCAAAGGGTGTCTTTAAGCAGCAAAAGCAGACTTCACATATAAGAATGATCAAATTATTAAATTTAAAGAAATAAAGAACATACTCAAAAACAGAAAATAGGAAACTATAAAAAGAGCGATGGATTATTTTAAAAAGAACCAACTAGAACTTCTAGAAATGAGAAGTGCCACAACCAATACAAAACTCAATAAATAGGTTTAATATGGCAAGTTCGTCACAGCTGAAGAGAGAATCTGTGAATTGAAAGACAGACGAGAAGAAATTATCTAAATCTCAACAAGAGAAACATAAGGATGAAAAATGATAAAAGAGAGGTCAAGAGATGTGGAAGACAGAATGATATATATAAAATCAGAGAACCAGAAGAGGATGAGAGAGAAGCTGGGACACAGCCAATATTTGAGGAGACAATGGCTGAGAATTTCCCGGCAATAATGAAAAACTCCAACCTACCAATTCAAGCAGTCTAACAGGTCCCAACAGGTTAACTACAGAGAAACAAAACCTAGACACATCACAGGGTAAGTGCAGAATGCCAATGTCTTTCAAAGTAGCAAGAAAGAAACAAAATGAGTGAGGCTGAGTGGCAGAACTCTTACATAATCCTGTTATGAGGGTGAATGCCTTAATAGACTACAGCAATCTGCAGCCATCAGTCAAGTAGGGTGAGGCTGTTGAGATAAATATGACTGTTCTGACAAATGTGGAAGTCATGTTCACTGGCAGGGATCCAGCTCTGTCATCATTATTTAAGCACTCAAAATTTTTTCTTCCGAAGAAAAGAAAGCAGAACTAAAATAAGTGTTCAAAGTGACTGAGGGGTTTTTTTTAACTCCCACTAATACTATGTTACTACAAATAAGGCCATTTCCACTTGCCTGCTTCCTAGTAGAAATGTGAGAGCCACAATGTGGGCCATGCTTGTCACACAGATCCTCTAAAACTGACATGCTGACATGCTGGTAAAAAGGTGACAAACGCTGGGGACAAAGAGAGATCCTGTAAGGTCCCAGAGACTAAAAAAATAATGTCCTAGAGTTAGAATGCTTTGTACTTCTTCAGAAACACCGGAAGCCAGAATGCAAGGCAACAATGCCTTGCAAATTCTGAAGGGAAATGTCTAATCTATATTAAAACCATCATTAAAGTGTGAGGGTAAATTAAAGACACTCACAGAAGTGCAAGACCTCAAATGTTTTACTTCATTTCAGGAAGCTGCACCAAAACAAGAGAGTCAAGTGTCCAAGAGGAAGACACAGGATTCAAGGAAACGGGGTCCAGTTTGGAAGAGAGATGAAGAATCTCCAGAATAAGGAAAAGAGATTCTGGGATGACAGCTGTGCAGCATATGTGAAGCGCACCAGTTCAGAGGCTGTGAGAGGCAACTGATCACGAAGATAAAATTAAGACTAATGCATCTGAACAATCTGAAAGAAGATTCAGACAATAGGTGAGGCGATTTGGGTTGAATTAGTGATAAGTTCAGGAAAAAAAAAAAACAAACAAGAAACAAAGATAGACAATTATTTGCTCCAGGAAAAGTAGAAAGTTGAATAGGAAAGAAAAAGTTGACTATGTGCCATAGCTGTTAAAAGCATTTTGTAGTCATATAATATAAACACTAAATCGTCAATGAATATAAATTATGATATAAGTCCACCGTGTGGATAAAAGGATGTAAAAGGTATAAATGTGAGCTGGAAGAATAGAGCTAATGTTTTCTTTTATAATGGAATATCGATACCTAAGGCCTAAAACTGAAAAATCGAGAAATACCAATACCAGTATGTTATTTAGAAAAATGATGGTTCAATACCAAAATAACCAGCTAAAAAAAGATGTCAATAGTGGCCTCTGGGAAGAGGCAAACAGAGGTAGAACCAGAGAACAGGAAACTGCTGTTTTTAGTAACACCTGGTGGAATTTGACAACACACTGCAATTATACTGATTCCTGACCCCACCCCACACCAGGTCAAGCAAATCAGAATCATGAGAATTGGGGCCCCCTGTACAAGTGGTTTTGAAAAGGGCTCTGAATGCTTCTGATGTATAGAAAGAGTTGAGAACTACAACTTTACTACATGTATAAGTTACTTTCGTAAAAATAAAAACGCACTTCTTAAATGAAGAAATATACATGAATGTGTTTCTATGAAAAAGTATTTAGAAAACACATAGATATTCATAAAACATTTACATGTATGAAACATATAGCAAAGTAGACACATATAAGGAAGAAATAATATATGTCGTCTAGCTCTCCTTTTTCATTAGGAACTTATAAAATGGTAGTTTAAGACTTTTTACACATGCTTTGTGGGAAAAGTAAACATCAGACGCCTTCATATATTAAGAAATCTGCACAAGATGTAGAGGCATTAAATTGTACTAATTTTTAAAAAGACCAAATTGGTCTGTGTCATTCTCTGATCTGCCTACTGCACATGGGCTCCCCCATTTCATTTCTGAAGATCAGTATATACTGGATAATTTAATTTTTTAGAGGACTGATAACTGCACGTGCCATCAAAAGCAAGCAAGCAAGCAAACAAAAAATCCCCCTTTCTATTATTCCACTGTTATCCTGGGGTTCAGAATCTTAAAATCCAGAATTAAATCATGATATGTAATCAAGTAAATACATTTCCAAGTACCCACAGTGGTGTTTTGAAAAGCAGCATCCAATGCTCGTTCTACAATCAAAAAGCACTCTGGACATAGCAGGCACATATGATGAAAGGTATTCTTGAGATTATAAAAGGTGGTATCAAATAATGTCCATTAAATTGAGAGAAATTACTAAAATACTCTAAATGCATGCTGGAGCATATTAAGCAATACACTTGATCTGGTGTATCGACATATCCTGTCACATTATGAAACTGTAGCAAATGATTCCTTTCCATTTACAAAGACATGGAAGGAATGCTTCTTTTGAATTCCGTGAAGATACAAATGCCTCGGCTCTTCTGGTGTTATTAGTTTAAATGAGATTCTCAATAAAACTTTTCCTTCAGCATCCTCCCAACCCCTCAAAAAGGTTAAAAGCAACAATAATACACACGTGATTTAAGAAGGCATATGGCTAATTTTCCTAAAAATCGAAACTGTAATGTTAAATTTGACTAAAGAGTGAAAAATATGCTGAAAAATTTAGAGTACGTTGGATGCTCTTGGAATTCAGAAACTAACATGAAAATTTGAGGGGAAACATGCTTGGGGTCAGCACTCTTGGCCACCAGATAGTCCCATTCCTCTCCTGAAATAAACCTACCAAGGCCTGCTTCTCCATCGAATTATACGAACGCTCACAACAGAAAGCTTTCATTAGCAGTTTTCATATGCAGATCCCAGCATATTTCTGAACATATTGTTCACTAATGAACTATTCCAACCACAGACTCCAAAAATTCTGTTTTTTACTTTTCTGTAAATTATTACAGTTTGAATTCTAATATCCTACTTTAAGGTGTTTTGCTGCTGGCATTCTTCATACAATCATTGAAAAACACTACTTCAAAAGCAAACTATAAAACAAAGGATTTTCAAGTTAGATCCCTATTATTTATTTCCACATTGAGGGCCATATTTTTAACTTATTGTCATAAATTAAAAAAAAAATAAGTGCATCTAAAACAATGTATGTTGATAGTCAATGACTGTAACGGTATAATATAGACCAGAAATTTCACTTAAACTACAGCACCTCAATGGGTAAAAGGGGAAAAAGTCTAAACACTAGAAAACAGAATTTGCCGACACACTTCTACCTCTAGAAGAGAAAAATTATTCTGGGTTATATAACAAAAATAAACCTTCCACCAGAGATCTTGGAAATCTTGAATTTTTTTTTCCTGCAGGAGGATTTATTATTTTCCACTGAGTGTCCATTCATGCGTTTTCTTCTTGTTTCTATTCATAGCACCAGATCCTGACTAGCATGCACAACCTCAAAAGAAAAGAAAGACTAAATACAAACTGTGTAAAATTAAATAAAATAAAAGCAAAATAAAAAGGCACATCTTAAGACCAGTTACCTCGGGGGGTGCCATATTGTAAAGAACAACAGTGCTCGCAGAACTCACCTTATAGGCAACACTGTTGGATGAATCCACAATGATGAACAGGGGCTTCCTCGTGAACGGATAGAGGTCTCCGGGATGGAGGCTGGGGAGACAACAACGATGACAATAAAGAACTGAACAAACAACTCTATCAGCTAAATCTTAGAATCTTTATTCTTCAGTTTGGTCTGCTCATGTCTCCTTTCTACTGTAGCGCTAAGAGACAGACAAAGATTAATTAAGCAAAAGACAGAGAACATCAGTATTGATCAGAATAGACAAGTTAACAAGTTTTGACTGGAAAAAAATTTAGACAAGTTATTATTCAAGAATATTCAAGCCAAAGAGAAGTCTATATATTCAAAGATGGCGGCATTTGAATACTTGTTCAGGATTTAAAAGCCTCTTAAAACATGTTTTGAAAACAACATTATTAGACAACGTTATAATAACACAACCAGATTTGTATTTCTGGTTGAGTCTTTCAAAATCTATATCCATTTTAAAGATTTTTAATATTTCAAGCTACATTCTTAATATTGCAGACAGTAATAAGGGCTCCCCTTTTACTATTCTTTAGGTTTCCTCTGGACATTTGCATCAGAATCAGCTGGGCGCTTCTTAAACACATAGACTCACTGGCCCACAGGAGACATACTGGCCCCAAAGGCTTACGTACAGTTACACGCATTGGAGAGGTATTGCTTAAGATGGTCACTGTTCGATGTGCATGTTCTATCCACAGCTTAGTGGGCAGTGTGTGTGTGTGTGTGTTCGCATAAAATTGATGTAAGTATAATTACAAATATATAAAACAATGTGTCAACAAGCAATAGCATCAAACCTCAACATATTTCAAATACAAGTTTCATTTACAACTAAAGTCATTGACAACACCAACATATGGCGTGGGGGACTGTTAGCTATTATGTATATAATTTGAAATGTCTCCCTCGTTGCCCTCCCTTCCCCATTCTTTAATATAAAGTTAACAGTGTTATGTAAACTGCTATTAGAAATGTAGTTTCAAACAAGTGTGGTTTCCTTTAAAACCAGATTGCTCTCTCTTAGCTAGAGAAGAAATTCGAGAGCCAATAGTGGCCCCACCAGTGAATGTCTTATAAGTAGAAAAAGAGAAACAACTTTCTACTTGAAATCATACAACTAAGTTCATTTTTGCTATATCAAATCAACAGGACCTTATATTAAAAAGCTTGTAACGATGTTAGGACAATGTGTCATGTCTAAACATTTACCTATGTATATATTTAGTCTCATCCAATTTAAATGTAATTTTTTTCACTGACATAGCTCCAGTAATTGAACAGTGCCTACACAAAACAGACACTCAATGAAAAAAAAATAAAATCACCCAAAAATTCTAAAATCCCTTGGATAGTCAGAGACTAAATTACTGCTGGCATCCAAATAAGTGTTAAGTAGCCTGAGAAAATATTTCTAGTACTAGAAAAAGTCCCCATTTCACTTAGTATTTTATAAGAGAGATCTCTACTTTTTATAATAGGGGGAGACAACTAGGATACATACCAGTGCATCTCCTTGTGGGACTGATTTCGTTTGTGGATGGCATCTCCGTTTATAATATCCCGGTTACTATTAGTGAGTACCCCTCCAAAATCATACGGGCCTGTGAAAACAAAGGAAAGAACCCTACACTTCAATTGGAGAGTAACAGTGATTTGATGTTCAAACACAAAGGTATTGTAGGACTCTCTCACTGATACAAGTTGAAGATAACTGTGAAACATTTAAATTATTTTAAAATTTAACATTCTCATTTAAGGCAGTCTTTAAATGATTTCAGTATGTTGCCTGTTTCAACATTAAAAAAAAATCATTTAATTATTCATAGTTCTTCAAACAATATAATGAGAAACAAAACAAGAATCTACTGTATACCATGACCCTGGGTAATAAAAGAGAGAGAGATCTAGGATCGTTACATTTCAAACAAAATTAAAGTCTCTGGTTTAACAAAAGTACTTAAGCAATTGGAGAATAAAGGTCTAATAATTTTTTTAAATTAAAATCTTTTTCAGAGTTGACATACAATATCATATTAGTTTTAGGTGTACAACGTAGTGATTAGACACTAGTAATGTCTTAAGTATAATATTAAGCGAGCCACTAATTGTAAAATTTAGGAAAAATCTGGAATGGAACTTAAAAATTCTCACTGACAAAAACTTTATTTTTAAAAAAAATAATTGCCAAATTTCAGTGTGTAAAAAAATCCATTATTATCACTAGTATATCAATTACTGTAGTTCCAGTTTTGAAGTTAGCCTTTTCCCACTGATCATATCAGTTGAATTCTGGTCTAAATGGAGCAGCAACTGTATCATGTTAGAAATAATTTCTGAAAGGACAATTCAGTTAGTACCTATTGCGGTACTACTGTACTTTGCAAAAAGTAAAACAAGAGGTCCATGTGGTATTTGTAAATAAAATTACTAACTTTACTACAAAAAAAACCTGAAGTAGCTTGATTTCACATCACTTTTAATGTTGTGTTCTATTTTATCACTTAAAAAAATCACTGCAATGAAAAGACTTCGAGATTTTTGTTTTGTTTTGTTTTCATTTTAACACTTATAGAGGATCTACAGGTCATGCAAGGAAGATGGCAGGGACATGCATTGTATAAAGGAATGCAAATTTCAACAAACAGATGAGGAGGAAAATGTTAAGAATGTTAAGAAATATTTTTGTCCAAAGATTTAATTGCCTAATTTACATCCCAGTTACTCACCGATTGGGACCAATTTCATATATATTCTGGACAGTTTTAAGTTTTTATTTTGAAACAGCATCCCAATATTCTACAGGTTGAATCCGTAAAAACCAAAGAAAGGACAGAAAATACTCATGACAAGGACTTGAACTTTCACAGTTACAGAAGTGTACTGATTTCTACAGAGACTGTCGGCCACAACAAAACCCTTACTGGATTTGCTAATGTACTACAGGCTCAGAAAAATTCAATGATGTAGAGCAGATCATTGGACTTGGTTATTCCACATATCTATACTTATATATACACGTGTGATTTTGGCAAATTTGAGATTGAGGTATGCATTTACTACGTGAATTTGCTGATGATTTGAGGGCTTCAATTTATAAATTTCAGCAAATACAATAGACCGAGGCATCTACAGGACTGCCAGTTCAACAAATAGATCCAGTTTCAAATCCGGAAGTCTCTCTAAAAAAGCCTGAGATGGTCTGTGGGCTGTGGGCCATCGTCTTGTAGAAAATAAAGAGAATTCAAGCCCTGCTTACAACAGGGAGCATTCCTTTATTGTACCTTCACTATCAGAACGACCTGTGGGGAAAACTCCAGTGGCCGACAGGTAAATCAGAAGCACGCTATTGGCAGGCAGCTCCTGAAATTGAAACAAAATCACATATGCAAAACAACAAACAGAAAAAATAGTTTTATTTAAAGCTCATGACATTTTGAAGTTGTGGGGAAAACAAGAATCTAATTTAACATATTCCTGTTTTCTCTATGGGAAGAGTCACTCTTGCTTGTTCCAACTTACAACTATCGACGCAGCAAAGACTCACTATTAATCTATGATCTACAACTATTGCCAAAAGTTCTTAAGATATTCTCTGCTTTAAAAACCGCATCGTTTACAATATGTTCTCTGAACAACTTGAAATAGAGAAATCTAAAGATCCTGGCTATAGGTCTAAAAGACAAACTCTCATCTGTGGCTTTCTCTATATAAACTTTGCAAGAAATTCATTACTTTTCAAGCTCTTTCAGTGACCAAAATAAAATGTTTCCCTGAGCTGCCTGAATATGTAACAGGCCTATGCAACCTGCTCCTTTTTTTTCTTTTGTTCTGCACTGACTCTTATTCCTACAGCAGTTTAGCAATAAAAACCTGGGGGAAGGAATTAAGCAACAGTCTCATTAACTAATGGGAAGGAAGACTCATAGCATCATAAGCAATTTCCATTCTGAAAATAGCTACGATGAGGATATTTGGAAAGCAGTGTTAATTTCGCATTTGACCTAAATTCTTGACTCAAATATTTAAAGAGAAGAGTGACTCTTAGATTCCACGTAGGGCACATTTTCCCCATAAAGTAAAAAGTATTGGATCACATATACCTTAAAAGATGCTGCTAAGAATGTGTATAATTGGCTGAAGGTGGGTTTGTAGAGCAGATACTTGTGGGGGTTTTCCCGCCTGGTCGGCTTGTCGGCTGATTCCTGTATTTACACACAGAAAACAATACACATACAAGCTGTATTTGACAGGTGAATTATCAACGCCAACTTTTACAACCCCCTCTATCAAATATCTTTTTTTTTCTCAATGTTAACTATTATCATGCTTATTTATTTCTCCTATGTCTTGTCAAGACAGTTCATTATTCGCACTCAGCATTTGTTGAATAACAGCATTGAATAATAAATAGCATTCCACGCAAAGCAGAAGCAATAAGAGTGTTACCAAAATTGCAAGTGTCGGAAGATGATACCTGCATTCCCGGCTTATTCATCTGGGAGGCTAAATTCATTGGCTCCCTTTCCAGGGCTTGTAACATCCGGAACATGTCCACGGTTAGCTCACTGAACTTAACCTGCAAGGAAAACAGACCTGACTATGAACGCAGTACGCAGACCTAGACAACTTTAATCATATTATTACTCTTGACCTTGATGTGTCCTAAACGACATTGGGTATTTTACTGTCCAGTGTTTTACTTCATTTTTATTTCTTTAGTTTTTATTTTCTAGCATTTTATTATGAGAAATTTCAAGACAGAAGACTGAAAGAATTATATAGTCATCCAGATCTTTGAACATTAATGTTTTTCTGTATTTGATTTATCACACGTCTATCTCTCCACAGTTCTATCAACCCATCGATTTCCTCAGGTGTTTTTAAAAACAAGTAAAAGTAGTCAGGTAAACACAGAGACCTGTGCCAGGTCCAATAAAACATGTTAACTTTTGGCAAAACAGTCAGGCTGATTGATATATATGGCCATGGCCCATATTTTACAACTCCTTCCTTATATTTTGGCACTATACAATGATTAAGACTGTATCCTTTTCAATTTTGAATAACACGTCTATAAAACTTCAGGCTGGCAATGTTTTATTTAAGATGTTTTAATTCAGAAATTTGCAAATTAATGTTTGTAACAGCCAAAATTGGAACAGTACTAGAAGAGTTAACAATAACAGAAATAACAGGCGTTAAGGGAACTTGTACAAATAATGTATACAGAAAAATGTATTCACTGGTGACTCTTCCAATAGCCCATAATGTCTAGTAAATTACATTTCTAGTACATTAAATCATCATCATGGGACAATTCTCTCATGAAAAAATATTTGAAATTTGCTTTTGACAAATGTACTTAAACATAATCCCTCCCCCGCCTTTTGCTTGATTATAGATGTAATATACAGATTTAGAAAGTTGTAAAAAAGAAAATTAAAGTCACCTACAATTCTGCTATTGAGAGATAAACCTTTTAGGATATTGGTGAGTTTATTCCTAGGCTTTTTCCTGTGCATATATGTATACAGACATTTTAACATATATGAAATATTTGTTTCATAGTTCCATAACAAGGTTATTTTCACTTACCATATCATGAGTATCTTCCTTTGTGATTAAAAATTCTTTCTAAACCATTTAAATGTCTGTAATATAGTCCATATATGGACACGGCAGACTTTAATGAACCATTTCCTCACAAATGGATGTTAGGCTATTTACAAGGAAATAATAATTCTATAATAATCAAAAGCACTATTTTTTCAAAGCGAATTTCAGGCATGATGCCTGCACGATTCTTTACCTGGTTGTTACAATTACCAATAATGAGTGCGTCGGCCAGGGACAACTGCCCCACAATCATGCCCTGTTCCAGTAGTGGAGCTCCCGTTTCGGCAAGGCGATTGGATGTGATGACAATGGTGTTGTCATCATTCAGTACCATGACGGGGTCCGCCTGCAGAAGACAAGCAGTTAAGTGGTTGATGGCCCAGACAAAACGTTAGTATAGTAAGTTATTCCTCCTTCTTGACATCCGTACACAGTGAAAACATCTATCGCACGGATGTTTATCTATCCATCATTATGACGACCTTCCCTGTCAGGCACTGACCTCGATGAAAGCGGCCACTTCTTGAAGCACCAGGTTCCATTCCACTTGATCTTCAGTATTAAAGCGGTGAGTATAATCTTCAATTTCATCAGACAATTCCTGATTTTAAGGTATCACAGAGAAAATGGTTATAGGGAAAAAAAAAACCATTTAAACAGATGGCTATATTGTACCACATAGTTAAGAACTTTATTATCAATATACAGTCCCGATTACAACCAGAAACGAAAATTGAAAACTACATGGAGTTTTTTCAAAATCAAAAACTCCAGAATGATACACACGAGTAAGATCTTCACAGATCCAAGGTGACCCATACCTACTCAGTGTCACATCAGCAATGAATTTATTTATTTTTTAATTAACTAATTAATTTTTTATAGTGACATTGGTTAACGAAATTTGGTAAGTTTCAACTGTACATTTTAACAGTAAGGCGCATACATATACATACACACACACATACATACATACATACGTATGAATATTTATACTGTGCGTTAACCACCCATAGTTAGATTTCTTTCTGTCATCACATACTTGACCCTTTTTATGCCATCTACCTCCCCCTCTACCAGGTAACTACAATCTATAGTCCATAGCCACGAGTCTCTGTTTGTCCTGTTTGTTTGCTGCTTTTAGGTTTATATCCCACATATAAGTGAAATTATGTGATTTTCAACTTTTTTCTGTCTGGCTTATTTCACTTAGTATGATGATCTCGAGACTCATCCATGTTGTCAAAATGGCAATATGTCATCTTTTCTGGCAATGAATTTATGAACAGAAAACTCTTGGTGGTAAAACCTCAAATGTTTAACATTAAAAAAATGAATATGGTCTAGTTAATTTTCTTTGGATTTACATCATACTTTTTTTTTGGAGGAGGGAATGGTCTTAATAGTAAGTGGGAGTGGAGGAAGACAGAAGAGGACTTCTCAAAAGTGGTATATTTAAGAACCAAATTAAGAAGTGTGCCACTGAAACCATTAACTGAGTACAGAGTGCAGCCAGAACAGAGTACGTTCTGAAATCAGTACAGTTATTAAATGGAACCCGAATGCTGTTAACTCTTAATTACCAGAGTTAATGAAGGACAGAGTGATGCTGACACACTAAATGGATGAAAAAAAACAAAACAAATTCACAATCCCTTGGTAAAACATTGTACACTTTTTCTTGACCTAACATTTCGATTATTTTCTCTTAAACTAAATATGTTAACTTTTGTTTGCATTTCCCAACCGTCCATTGATGAGTGGTGAGATGCAGAACACGCTGAAGGGACACAGGCACGGAATCAAGAGAATTATCTCTGATTAGTGTGTGCTTGCAATAAAAAGAGATGGAAAAAATTTTTTTTATCATTACCTTTGTTGGAGGTTACCATACTTTGAATGTTGTAGCGATTTAGATATACCCAAAATTATTTTAACCTTAAATCTATTGTTAAAAAACATTAGCCATATACAATTAAGAAGTTAGGATTTAAATTATTTTAAAGTACATTTACCTTCACCAGATCCTTTACAACGTCCATTTTGTTGAGAAGAAGACAGACGACTATAAATCTTGCATAGTATCGTAGCTTCTTAACCACCAACTCAGGTCTATAGTAGATAAATGAGAAAATATTCATTAGATTACAAAAGAAAAAATGCTTTTTGGTTTTTCTGACTTTCCTACACCTTTTATACTTTTTTGATCCTATTCTGTAGTTATAAACACTTCTGCATACAACCTATAATCTTTTAACACATTTTTTACTGATTCATGACACTGTTCATTCATAATTCATTCATTCAACAAATATCTATTGAAAACTTAGATGTATCAGGTATTACGTTAGATGCTAGAAGTAGAGTGATTTTAAAAAAATGATAGACATAGTCTCTTGTTCACAGACCTTACAAAGTATTTCAAATGTAGAGGAGACAGATAAATACTTGAAACACAGTAGAATAAATATATTGATAAAGAGACTAAGGATGCTATCAGACACTAGCTATTGAGTAAGAGAAGGCTTCCTGGGGAGAGTAACGTTTAAGACAGTAAGAGAGAGTAGGAGACAACAGGCAGAAAGAGACAAGGTGAAAAGAGTTCTGGGAAGAACATTCTTTGTTTTGAAATCTTACTGTTCTGATATTAATATAATTCAGACAGTTTTCTCATGCTCTGTTTATTTTTATGCCTTATCTTTTTCTATGCCTCTATTATCAAGTACCTGTGTCTTTTTAACACATCTTTTGTAGACAGCATATGGTTAGGTCTCACCTTATTTTTTTACGTCTTGCTTTTTTTTTAATCCACTTTGATCATCTCTGCCTCATACACTCAGGTCCTCAACCATTTACATTTAATCTCATAGTTGCTCTGGCTGGGTCTGCGTCTCCCACTTTGTTACTTGTTTTCCATTTTCCTATTCTGTTTGTGTTCCTCTATTGCTCTTTTTGCTTTCTTTTCAGTTAATCTAATGTATTTTAGTGTACCATTTTATAGCATCTTGGCTTCTTTTAATGTCGTGAGGAGTGGCAGTTCACATCTTCAACTTATTAAAGGCTAATCAATATTGCACCTTTTTGTACCTGACCTTTGTACTTATCCCTTATCAATTCAAACCTGACACTTCCAATTTCCACTTCTTGCTTTCCACATCCTACATTACAAACATAATAACCTTAGAGCAGCATTTTTTGTATATGTTTGACACTCTTCATGATAAATTTTTAAAAATTCTTCTTTAATCATGAGTTATTTAGAAATGTGTCAACTAATTGACAAATTTATTGATTTTGTTTCATTCTTAATTTTTAATGGAATGGCACCATAGTTAGACAATACATACTTGAAATATTGTAACCTGTTTTGTAGCAAGAATAAGTCAATTTCATATAAATTTCACAAATTTTCATATAAGCATGAAAATAATGTGCATTTGCTCATTGCTATATTGAGCTTTATGCACATTGGAACAAATTTTTAATTATGTTATTCAAATTGTCTTATAATTTTTCATCTTCTTGACACATAATTCGTTAAACATGGTATATTAAAAATTTCCATCAATTTCTCCATGAAAACATGCCACTTTTTGTTTTATTATAATGCTACATAATTGGGTATTCACAAGTTTAGAAATTTTATGTCTTCTTGAGTTGTTCCTTTTATCACTATGAAGTAAGCCTCTATCCCTAGTAATACTTTCTCCCTTAAATATAAATAATGTATACATAAACACATAACAGAATTTATTCCTCTTAGTATGTCTCATTTCTCTTTTTCTGTGTACATTTATCTCTGGAGGGTCCTCTATAAACAGTGTATTTTTCTGGATTTAAGAAAAACTGGATTTTTTTAAAAAAGGCATATTGATAATCTCTGACTTTTACCTAGAAAGTTTATATATCACTTTCATTTACTGTGATTACCAATGCACTTGGACGTGTTTCTACTTTATTATTTTGTACTAATCATGCTTTTTTTTAGCATACATTATTTTTCCACCTTTTATTGTGATAATCATACTTTTATTATTCACTTTCCCCACTTTCTTCTACCTGTGTTGAAGTTACACAGTCTCATGTTCTTTTAAAATATTTGTCTTAATATTTTAACAAGCAAACTACTTACTCTAAGCTTCTTCTGAACAATGAATGAATATTAGTAGAGTTTAGTGCTTTTTTCTTCTTTCATGCTATAGTTATTCAGGAATTGGCCCCATTTTGTCTTAATAGCCTCAATCAGCCATTATTACAATGATTATTATCTTACGAAGCCTGTGCCTTTTTTAGGAAACAAAGGGATAATTTTTTCTCATCAATCCTTGTTTATCACCCCTTCCTTCTAGTTTCCACTTTCCTCTTCCTGAAGAAATTCTTAGTAGCTCTTTGACATCACTAAAACCACCACTCCCCGAAAGGTTGTCTGTCACAGCACTGGTCATCGGGCTAACGAATTGGAAATTTTTCTTAGTTTCTTGACAGCTAACCTGTCCATTGAAAGGGACGGTTGATCTATCTTATCCAGCATTTCTAGGTATTTTAGAGATAGCACTTTAGATTAGCTATCCTACCACATCGTCAGAAGTGGAATTCAAAATAGAAAGAAAATTTGGAGGATGTCCATTCACAGCTGAAATATCAGTAAGACAATTCTTTAATTTTTCATAAACAATAAAATAGGTTCTATGAATCTATATCATAGATTATACAACTATGTAACATAAATTATGTAAATATATATTGAACCAGAGACTGGCAAACTCTCTTTACATGGCCAGACAGTAAACATTTTTAGCTTTGCAGGCCACTGAGAGTATCTGCAGTATTCTGATCTTTTCTTTTTCCACAACCCTTTAAAACTATAAAAATGGCTCTAAGCAACCATACAGTACAAAAATGGGCCGTAAGTTGCCAAACCCTGTATTAAATAAAACATACAGAAGTGGTGGATGCGTTCTGTTTTGGAAACCACTGTGCTGGAATGCAGCGAAGCACAGAAAAAGTCAGTCAGGGCTCTCTCCTCACCCACAAGACGCTGCCCCATATGGCCTGAAACCCCAAACCCATAGCCCACAGTCTAGGCCTGACTCCACATCAAACTACAGAAGAAAAGACCCTCCTGTGAGCCTCACGGGAAAGGTCCAGGTCAAATCCTCCACATGAACATCAATACTGGGAAGTACCCACATGAATCTTCGACTTGAGATGCCCGTTTCCCCCTATGACAAAACTCCAGTGCTGTGGACACCAGAGCGGGCATCATGACTCCCTGGACAAAGTTCTCCTGGCTCTGGGACTACAGCCCTGACCATCCTGCCAGGCCCACTGCTCAGAAGGCACCGACTCTACACGTTTGCCTGAGAAACTGCAGCATCTCCCCACGTCCTCAATGTGCCCAGAAACTTCACCTTCTGCCTAGCTAAATGACCAGGGTCAACCTCAGCCATTTACAACAGCTAAGGTTTGCAGGTCCTAGGACAAGTGATTATGTGGTGACAGGACGGGCCCGTGGGATGAAACATTTGGAGAGCTGTCTATGCTTAATGACAGACAGTCACCTTGGTAATGGCTGGAATGTACCATTCCTCCTGGCTTTGACACCATCCTTAGGCACTGAGACAGTGCAGAGAGAATGTGTCCCTTTGAAGAGCGATTTTTTGCCTTTTCAAGCAACTGTGAAATACTGGAACACTTTCTTACTTAGTTTTCCAAAAATTTGTTGATTTTAGGAGTCATGGCCAACTGCTACTTTGACTGGCCCTCTTGCCCTATGTGAACTAAGAAACAAACAACCTATCAACTGAACAAAGTCCTTCCAGAGAACAAGGTGAAGATTTTGCACACTGGATGGTCCTTGGATTCTAATTTAGTGTCTTTAGGGCAAAAGATTTTGTCATACTGATCCCAAATAATCCTACCACTGCCCTGGCCCTGCTCTAGGAGGCAGCATAGGAAAACAATTCGTATTTGGTATTTGCTATCAGGATAGAAAATCTCACAAATCTGATCGTTGGGTTTTAAGCCAAAGGGCCTAAGGCCAATTTTCCTTCTGGCAAATTAGAAAAGTGAATCATACAGGTATTTTATGATCGCTTAAAATAGTTCTTCGTATTATATTTATTTTTTCATACTGATAAAATGTCACATAGCCCTTTTGCACGGTTTTAGATACACAAGTTACCTCACCAAGAATTCAGACATACAGTACGACACAAATGCAAAAAAAAAAAGGTGGGGGGGAGGAAGTAGGGTTGAAGGAAACATACCTGTAGAGAATACATCTCAAGCAAACCATAAGAGCTGAATGAATAGTAATTGATGCTACTTCTAATAGAAGAATGAAGTAAGGTGATGACAAAAAGAACTGGGGGAAAATAAGTCAGCATCTACATAAACTGCATCAAGCTAACGCCCCTAGCTAGACAGGTTTGAACAAGATTTGCTAGTGCGTGAAGGGGACTGACAAGAGTGAGCCTCTCCTGTTAGCTGGAAAGCTTCTGACAGTCAACCACAAAGTGTTCTCCAGAAAAACAAGCCAAAACTATGTTTCCTTCTATCGCTAAGAGGATATAAATGTTTCACAACGTAACGACTGTGAGTTATGTTTCTGGAGCTAGAGAGAACATTCAAATCTTCTAGGCCTGAACGAACGTTCTCTTCCAAAGATTCTTGGAATGCGAGCAATGAAGATTCTCCAGCAGAGTCCTGATTTCTCCTACAATTCTCGTTATCAGCTGGAACTGATATCAACACCATCTACCTGTACCCCACATATGTCTGTGACTCCCATGAGAATAATCTGACAGGAAAAGAGCACACCCATATACTTTCTTTTCTTTTTCTTCTCTACTCCAAGCATCCCCCACACTGCCAGATATATCGTAAGTACTCAATAGGTTATATGAATACATTCTACAGGATTTTTTCCCTAACAGTGGAACTATACCACGGCACAACAGGTTTATAAAAGAAAATTCAAACGGTATTAGCACCTTTTCTTTGTTCCTACACGACAGCTGTCAACAGGATTCTGAATGTATATGAATTAAGAGTACACAAGCTAAAACGAACCAATGTCACTGGAGTTTTCTTTTCAACGAAACTTTGCGTGACCCCCATCTCTCATATAGACATCATCCACCCCTCCCTTTGTGCTCTGGCTGTACCCTGGTATTGTGCCATCTGTTACAACATCTATAACATTTATTACCGTTAGGGAACATACCTTGGTATGCTTAAGAAGGCCTGGTGCATAGCAGGCAATGCATAAAGTCCACGAAATGAATAAAAGTTATCAATAATTGTGTGCTGTTCTGCATAATTTTCACACAAGCTAAAATTTTGTAGTGTTTGATCCCCCTCTCTTTGAACACGTAGGTGCATACCTGTCCTCTTTATTGACTTGAGAATAATATGATCTCTGTCTGATTGCAGAATAGAAGGAGAAAGCCTCATTCAGATAGCTGGTCTCAGATGTGCGCAGGCTGTAAGAAAAAAATACCTTTAAATTTGACAGTCATTATTCCTCTATTCCTCCACATGAGAGGAAGAGAATGGCTATCCTCAATCTGAATCAGCAAGGCAATATTCATACCACCCTTAAAATGTGTAAAAATAATAATAATGGTAATAAAAAAAAAATTAGCTCCCCACTGCTCCCAAGCCTTTTTGGATGGCAATCCCATGTACACATTATTCTCATTCTTTAAAGGGACTCTCCAAATAGTTTTCCACCCAGTTAAATCTGTCTACATAGGACCAAATCTTTGACAATCTTCCCCAAGTGCATACACAGTCACTTCTCCTTTGGTTCGTTTCCTTAGATTTTTTATCTCACAGGACTCTGAAATGGGACGAGCCTGTATTAATCTTCAGAGGATGCTGATGAATTAGGTTGTTTGTTTAATGTTGTTAGTTTTACGAGGGACTTCTTAGGAAAATATTCCACCCAAGAGGGTGGTTTTAATGGTGGGAATTTTGGGTGGCATGCCAAATGGTCTGAGCCCTTTTACCAGTATACCTGATATTACTTCATGATAACGAGATTTAGATTTCTAAAAGTTCTCTTCTTGACTCCGGGTGGGACTATGTAGATGTTACTGCTCTAAAGATACAATCAGAAGTATCCTTATCTATTTCAAGTAACCTTTTAGACATATCCTACAAGTATGAGTTTTAAAGTATCCTTCTGAAAACCATTCCTTCCAACACATAAGTTATGATTTGTCTCTGGATAGTATCAAAATTTATGGGAAGTCATTAAGAACTAGAAATTCATTTCTCTAAAACCAAGCTCAGACTCATATAAGTTTTAAACAAGTCTGACCTAATAAACTGTTAGACGGTGCACTTTTGAAGCAAATAATGTTGCTTTCATTATGAAAGGTCATAATGCTGTCTTGATCAATATGATCTGAACCATTAGGGTTTCATTTGCAACTTCTCAGTTTTCCCACCTACCATGGAAGTATCACGTGCATACTTCTGCATGCTGTGTTTAAATCAGGACAATGCTTTATTTTTTCCATATGCAATTCACTTACTAATAATGGTAGTATAGCTGCCCAATCTTAGAAGCAATTTCCCCTATTTGCCACCGCTTCAAGCCATACCGATTATCCAAGACTTGTCTGTTTTATATAGGAAATAAGAAAATAGAAATGAGAGACTATAAATTTCAAAAATAACCAAATCAATAAATTTAATAGGATAAAATACCACCCAATTCAGCATGAAAGTTCAAATTAATGAATTTTTCATGACATTTCAATAGACTCATTCAATTAAATTCAAAAAGCATTTATTAAATGTCTACTTAAAGTAAGTTAAAGTATAAAAAGAAACTTTTGAGTTATGTTCATGAAAATTAAAAGCAACTCCCGCCCCCTTCCAAATAGCCTTGGCCAATAAACAATACCAACTTCAGAACTGAAACCACGAATCAGCCAATCTATATTAGAATTAATCAGAACCATCTCAGATATAACATTGTCTTTTAAAATCAGATAAGAACATTACATGTTAAAGCCTTAAATAAATAAAAAAAAATCAATTTGTTTTCATTGGGGTCATGAGGACAAAATTTATTAGGCCGCACCAAGACATAAAAAGTACCGACCGAGGTAATAAAGGCCAAAACTGACATAAAACGGACCGTCGCTCTCCCTTAACTAAAGAATTCCTTTACCGATGCTGCTGCTGGAACTTCCAGAGTTTGGTGTAAACATCAAAAGTTCTTCCAAAATAGGACTGCCACTGCTTCTGCCCGTACTGTGGCAAATCCCTGCAGGAACAAATACACATATATTAATTTTAAATCTCTTAAAACGCTATTTGAAAACTAAGTCTTGTGATGGTCCAAGCTGGATACATTTAAAACATCTGCATTCAGGGTTTCTTTTTTTAAAAAATTATAATTTGGGGGGGGGGGGCACACTCTCTCTCCTATGCTTCCCCCGCTACCTCTGACAGCTCATTCTTGGTCTCCTTTGTGGAGACCTCTTTTGTGGTTTCTAGCATCCTCTTCCATCTTCCCAGGTGATCTTATTCACACTCTCTTATATACTGATAACTTCTAAATGTTTGTCTTCGGCTAAGAATTCAGCACTTGCAAAACACTGCTCTAGGGAATCTGGAAGTGAACGTGCAAAAGGTATTGTTCGCAACTAGTCTGCCCCCACCCTAGCCCCCCACATAGGTGAAATGAGACATCCCTGTCCTTGAGCCTGATAACTATGATACATCCCTCTGAGACAAATACTCCTCTACCGTCTCAACACTGGGACTGGCCACAGAACCTGCCTTGGCAAATGATATACAATTGTAAATTATCTACACCAGGTCTGAGAAGATTTTTAAAAATATTACATAGATCAGCATTTTCACTTTCCCACTGACCTAAGCCCAAGACAGGGCTGCTCCTCAGCCTGGAGCACAGCGTAGGGCACATCTAATGGGACCTCAGAACTGCAGACGACTTGTATCAAACACGGGAGCTAGAAATACATCTCTATTGTAGTAAGGCACTAAAATTTTGGAGTGGTTACCGCAGCCTCATCTAGAAAAAGCCAGGATAGAAACTGGTACCAGGAGCGGGTTACTGCCATAACAAACACATCACATATGTGAGACTGGAGCACGGATTGAGCGACAATTACTGAAGACTACAAAAATGAGGAACTGCATCTGCCGGCAATAACTTGGAAAGTAGATACTATAACCAATGAACTTGTGAATTGAGACAAAGAAGCCAGGAAATAGTATGTTACTAGCCCTAGATGCTATTAGCTATACTCAACAAAATATGAGAAAGAGATGAACTCAGAAAAGAATTAGCTGCAAGCAGGGTGGGAAAAAGAGAAGAGAAAATCCACAAATTCCAGAACTTTCAGGACTGAAAGTTACAACAGTTCCTAATGTATAAGCGTAAAAAAAAAAATTGAGAAACGCAAACTATAAATACCACTTAAGACTGACTCTCATCCTCAGAACAAAATCCCTTCATGAAAGACTGAATATATCTAGGAGACGGGTCCCAAATACATTCTTTCAGTGGAACAAAACAGATCACAGAAAAGAATCTAAGAATCTGTCTGTCTTGTAAAATTCTGGTACGTTTAAGGTATCCATAAAAAAGTTTGAGAGAGAGAAAGAGGCATGTCTCAAAAATCATGGGTATGGCTATTGGTTAACCTGACAGCCAAATAGAGGCAACTAAATCTTGTGAGAGTTATAACGTCAATGTCATTTGTTTTACAAAAGGACAATAATCACTCCATGATTAATGTGGTACACTTCTTATGCCAATGTGTGACTTGTCTTTCATTTTATTTTATTAGTTCTCAAATGTATCAATCTTTATGTTTAGTGCTTTTTCTTTTTAAAGAAATTCATCTATACAATAATAATCTTTTAAAAGATTTAAAGTATTGGCTTTCAAATTTAACTCTTTAAGATAACCAAAAATGAGTTTCGCATATGTGTAACAAATTCTAACTGAACGATTAAAAAATATATATATAGATAGATAGATAGATAGATAGATAGATAGATATCTATCTCCTTCCAGATAATATAGTAAGAACTGGAATTACAGCCATCAATTTTCCCTTATGCTTGTGTCTTGGCTCTTTGTTTTATTCCACTGGTTTGTTTTTCAATTTCCTCATTAACATTCTGTTAATTGCTATAGCTTTATCAGTCTGGCATATTTCTTCTTTTTCAGGAGTGCCTTGGCTATTCTTGGTTCCTTATACTTGCATATGAATTTTAAAATAGCTTATTAAAGTTCTAAAAATAAAATCCTAATAGCAGAGTTCTAATGAGGACTGAACGAATCTGAAGATCCATTTGGTGAGTTAACATTTTACAAAATAATTCTTCATGTCAATAGTATCTCATTCCATTTATGTTGAAAGCACTGTGTCACTAAATAAATTTTATAACTTTTTCCATAAAGGTCTAATATTCCTTGTTTCACATTATTGCAAGGTCTCATATTGTTATTGCTTTTGTAAAAGATATCTTTTTATTTATTTATTTTTAAGAAATAATCAACACATTTATTAAACTCAGGAAAAGCACGATGAAATAATAATAATTCAATGCATTTAATTTTGAAAATGTGTATAAAAATAAAGATCAACACATCTATTTTTTAAGTTATGTCTTTAAAATGTTTTTTTTTTAATAGTAGAATGTTTTAAATATACAAAAGTGGAGAAGAGTACAATGAACTCCCATGTAACATCACCAGTTTCACAGATTATAAACTTAGGGTCAATCCCTTCCACATGGAGTGGGCCAGGTAAATGATAGTGTTTCGTTTTGGGGCTCCCTACTCTTTTCCATCAGTTCAATTGTCTATTTCTGTGCTAAATCAGTGCCCCTACAATTACCACGAGCACTATTTTCAATTAAGAAAAGAAATGCAGGCTGTATTTCAGAATAATCCCTATAATCCACATAGGAATCTACCGAACTACTTAAAATAGAGAAAACAAATGTTCGGTAGTAAAAGGAAAGACTTTTAAAATATAAATTCTCTCATTTCAACTAAGTCCAACTTTCAATTATAAAAGAAATCCCTTATTTACCTTACATAATAAGCTGGTTGTCTTGGTAAATGCTACCAATTTATAGAAATTTGAGGCAGTATTTTATGTTATTCGGTTTTGGGGAAAGGGATGTATATCCTTCCAGATTTTATACATGCACAGCATTTGTGTATATGGGCACGGTATTTGTCTTGTTTTAGAATGTAAATTTTTTTCACTTATTATATCATTAGTAAGATTTTCTCACGTTAATGCATACGCCACGCTGTGTATAATACACATACATGTTCGCGTTTGACAGAAAGAGACCATACACATACACATACAAATCTGCTATATAATTCTTATTTACCTAGTGAAGGAAATATAATATCATGAAAATGAGATACCTACAGAGCAGAAACAAACGCAGCTTATATTTGTGTAGCTTTTCTCTTGCCCCAGTGGGGTATCATGCTATGGATGGCACGTGCCCTGCAGGTAGGCAAGGCATATTCTGAAGACACGGGATGAAAGGAGAAAACTTGGTTACTATATATAATTCTATCAAGTGCTAAGTATTCTGGAGGCCAGAGAAAGTAGTATGAAATATGATCTGTACAATAGAGGAGCTTATTGTTTAGTTAAATAGAAAAGACTAACATATATACAGAAAAAAAAGAGAAAAAAAATAGCACGTAAGTATGAACTATAAAGTACTCAGTAAAAGTAAAAGAGGAGTATAGAAAAGAGATACACTGGGGCTTACATAGTCCAGGAAAGCTGCAAAAAGAGATTTGAATAGGCAAAAGAGAGATTATCAGAGAGAGAGAGACAGACAGACAGACAGACAGAGAAAGAGAGCGAGAGAGAGAGACAGAGAGAGAGAGAGAGAGAGAGAGAGAGAGAGAGAGAGAAATGAGATACTTAAGAGAAACAAAGGCAATTATAAGACGGAAGATTTGCAATTATAAGCTAATAAAACTATAGCACAAGTCTCAGTCAGACCTTTCTCATGCAACTGTGGGCAGCTCGTAGTGGACGGCCACCCTCAAACGTCCTGCAGTGCCTGTTTGGTGATGGCTGGAGTGCTGGGTCAGTGTTTCCATCATCCAACAGGCTAGCTTGGGTCTGTTTACATGAGGGTGGTTGCAAGGATCCCAAGAGCAGCAAAAGATTGGGCAGCTCAACTGTGCGTTTTTCTTTCCAAGTTTTTGCACTAAGTTTGTACCGTCCCATTGGCCAAAGCAAATCGCATGGCTAAGCCTGGAGTCACTGAAAGAGGGGACTGCTAGAGGGGGCATGGATACAGGGAAGGGAATTATGTTTATAAAGAAACGGAGACCTTATGTTTCTCTTTTTCTTTCTGAATTTTGAAAAGAGTATGTCCCTTGGGACAAAAATACTAAATAGGGTATAAAACAAGAAGTAAAAAATACCCTATTGCTTGTACCCTCAATTCTAGTCCCCAGAATAACCACCATTAACAATGTATTTTATATGCACATTTAAGTATATTTGTGTTTCTATTATTTTTAATAAGTGGGATCAAACTATATACAATGTTCTATAACATGCCTTTTCAAATTACTAATATATCAGGTTTCTTTAATGCATACAGGATTATATCGATTATCTACCAAACATAATATTTAGTATATAATGAACTAATTTATTTAACTAATCCCTCCTGACAGACCTTTATATTGCTTCCAGTTTTCTCTTGTTAGAGATGCTACAATAATAGCTATGATATGAGTAAAAGGTAAATTTCTATAAGCGGAATTGATGAGTGATGGAAGATCTGCATTTCTGTGCCAGATGTTAAGAAAATGAGCAAAAAAAGCAAAAGGCTTTCTGACTGGAAATTTTCAGGCACACATAAGACGAACGAACAAGTAATTGCATTTTTAATCTATTTCCATTATCTTTATGATAAGTAGAAAGTAGAAACTCATTTCAGATTACAGAAATAAGTTAACCATAGGTAATAGTTTCCACGTTTATTGCAAGTTCTCATTTTTTAAGTCTCCACAGATCTCTAGTGAAAGTTGCAGCAGAAGCAGCTAATCAGATATTTAAAAACCGAAGCTGCTGCTAGAATTTTTAAGACTTATTCAAGTCGCTGCTGCTAGGGAGACTGTATTACATAAAAGCATTAGGCAGCCACATCACCTTCGTGAGAGCTAACAACTCTCGGATGCTTCTTTAAAGACAGTGTAAAGTCTTCAGGCAAAATTTCAAGTAAGCATCTATCTGCAAGTTCCTTTAAGTTTCTAAAACTGACAAATTTAATAATCCTCAGTAATACATCTAAACCAGAACTAGAACTCAGTGTTTTATTTCATGACTATATAATTTCATGTGGTCAGTAGAAAGGGCATTTAGGGAAAGGGAATTTTGTATGAGGACTAAAAGCACATAAAAAGTGATCTAAAGGGCTCCTGTCAATAAGTTATAATGTACAAATATTTTTTGACTTAACAGCTATTTTCCTGAAAAGAATTTATAACATCTACCACTCCAGTCTAAAGACTCACTCACTATAAAGATAGCAATTACTTTTTAAAAATAGGATTTAAAAAAAAATGTTTTTAACATCCTAAAAGATAAGTCCAAGGATCACCCTTTTTCTAATGATATATACCATAAAGCTAATAGAAAAACCACAATAATATGACTGGAGTCTAAAATGAACTAGGGTACTTTATAAAGAGTTCTAGATAAGTTCCTCTACTATTCACAGCTTGACTCTGGTTTTAAACTCTGAGTATATCATCTGGTCATTTCTACTGTCAGCAGAGATGGGAAATTAATGATCCATAGAATTAAATTAAATGGGGCTCTGTGAATTATCCCGTTAGCTAAACGACCTTATATTTCATATTTTGCAAAGGCACCTGCTTTATAAATAGGCTGCTCATATTCTTTTTCCAAGGCTTTAGAGGAAATCAAAAGTATGACATTGATCTCTCTCTCTCTGTCTCTTCTTTTTAAATCCTCAACTCTATCGACAAAAGCTAGGAAACAGTGGAGGGAGGGGTGTGGTGCAACATCACCTTCCCAAGTAAACCTGATTCTCAGCTGCAAATGTAATGCTGAGATGCTGAAACTTAGAAAATTTCTTCCAAGTTTCTGCAGTTCAGCTCTCTTTACTAGACTGAATGAGCTAAGATGACTGATGCCTACCAACGCCAAAAATCCAAATCCAACAGTCGCTTCCCAGTCTTCTCTGGGGCAGGATACTGTTCACCACTTCCTCACCATCTTGAGTCTCTCATTTTGGCTTCTCTTCCCTTAGTCCGACCCTCAAAAGCTTGGCTTCTCCACGGTATGGAAGTGTATATGTAAACACGCACACGCACACGCACATACACATATGCACATTAAAATGAGGATCAGAGAGCTAAGTGAATTGCCTGGGAACTCATGACCAGTAAGTTGCTGGGCAAATTCGCACCTTCTAACCCCTATCCAATGCTCTCTCCTGTCTACCCTATGGGAAAAACAGCTTAGATTTGGATTCTGCATAGCAGAGTTCTTCTCTGGGAGCTCATTCTGCTCCCCAGGTCTTGGGATGCTGGTGACCTCCAACAAAAGCTGTGGTTGAAGACTAAGGAATAACGCGACTTGTCTGATCATGGTTTTTGGTCCCGGAGCACACCGACCCACACACAGTTCTGTTGACAGAGAGAGGGCTGTGTTACAGGAACACCTCTGTTCCACTCCATGCCTCTCTGTTCATCTGTATACCAGACAAAACTGTGTTCAAGACTTGTAAAAGCCCAATTAAGCATTCCCTTGTTTTAACACCAGCATTAAAAAAAAAAAATCCATAGATATATCTGTTTTTCAAATTGAGGTTTATGAGTGGATCTGGGTGGGAGTTTGAAAGTGCTGGGGGTATCAAGAGGCCCTGACTGTTAAGACTGAATTCTTCTTTTAGGGCAGCTTAAAAATATCATGATGCCACTGCATCGGCCGTTTTGTTTACTGTAGAGGAAGCAGAGATTGAGAGAAAAATTGAAAGAGAAAAAATGCACAGGAATGACTGATTGGCTTGACATCCTATTTATTTTTAAATCTTGCCCCTAGCCCTAGCCCAGGGCCCAAAATGGAGCTGGCACACAGACTGTTCCATCCCTAATGGCGGTTTGTGGATTTGAATAGCTTTGAATAATTATCCCTTGTTTGAATTTACACTTGCCAAGCCAAATAAAGCTATGGAATGGCATTTCCTACCCCCTGTGAACCAGCTCCAGGGGAAGTATAAACATTCTTAACATTTAGAAACAGAGGTATTAAATAAATTTAGTTTTTAATGGTACCTTGTCCATAAAAAAAGAAGTCGCCAAATTTTAAATGCCCTGCCAAGTGTCCACGACTATCTTGTAGGTGTGAAGATACCAAAAGGACCTCCACAGATGTGGATGCCTCTGAGAATCAAGCAGATGAGCACAGGAAGCCAGGGAGTCACCTGCCACCATTCCGAGAGGCGAGCGTGCACCTGTGCTACCCCCAGAGAGGAGGCTATGGGAGTTCCCGTGAGAGTTTGGGGATCCCCGCTCCTATATTGAGGAGAAACTTCTTTGAAGTAGCACTTCCCAAATTAGAATCCGTCATATTAACACAGGCTATTACTTTATCTGCCAACGCTCTGCTTTTTTTTTTTAATCTGTGAAAACCGAGAAAATAATGAGGTTGTTTGGAGGATTGAATGAAATCCAGGGAACTTAAAACATCTTTATTTTATCTCTTTATATTCCTCCTGCACAATCTTAAATGGTAACCACAAATACCCTCCCCCTAATCAATCGCCGATCTAGCTTCCAGACTCAAGAAGTGAAGGTTCCTACCTTTGCCTTTGTTTCTAGCCAGGCCTGACAATTAGGAGAGCTAACTTAAAAGACTAGGTTATACTGAGCGTGGACGGTTAAAAAGAACTAATGAGAAATGTGCTGATCTCTTTTGTTGTTTAATATTTGGGTATAGCATTAGAAGAGCTGGTTTTTCCCAGATTCTGGAGAAATGGTGGCAGCACAGTTTTGAACCTACTCAGATACTGACAGAAACGAAAACAGACTGTATTTAAATAACAAAACCAAAAACCCAGACAACATTTTCAGCAAACGCAAGTGTCAGGGGCTAAACTGTGTCACCCCATGATTCATATGTTCAGGGCCTCACCCTCAGTGCCTCAGAATGTGACTGCAGTTGGAGATTGGGCCTGGAATTAGGTAATTAAGTTAAAATGAGGCCTTTGGGGTAGGCCGTAATACAATTCGATTCAAGTCCTTATAAGGAGGAAATTAAGACACACAGAGGGATGCTGGGAGTGCTCTAGCAAAGAGGGACAGCCACATGAGGATACAACAAGAACATGGCCATCTGCAAGCCAAGGAGCGAGGCCTCAGAAGGAACCAACCCTGCTGACACCTAGATCTTAAACTTCTGGCCTCCACAACTGTGAGACAACAAATTTCTGTTGCTTAAGCCACCGCAGTCTGTGGTACTTTGTTATGACACTTGGAGCAAACTAATACAGTGAGTAATAAGGTTACCCCCTCAAACCTCAAAGTACAGGTGGGTGAGGACATATCACCAACAGCCAAGACCTGCTGGCTATTGGCATCTGTATAGGAAGAGACAGAAGAAATAAATGGGAACATCTGATCAATTTGTGGAGAAGAGAACCCCAAAACAGCCAGTATGCATTCCCCTGGACAGCACAGTGGACCATTTTGAGAAAAAAAGTTAAAAGTGGGAGGAACTTTGCCTGAGCCAATAGCCATCTGTGGCTACCGAGGACTTTTGAACTGCAATGTGTATAAGTGTAAAATATTCAGTGTACTTCAAAGACTTGTGAAAAAAAAAATGTAAAAGATGTCGATAACCTTTTATATTAATTACATGTTGAAATAAAATGTTTTGGATATAATGGGTCAAATAAAATATGTTAAAATTATATCAACTTTTTCTTTCTACATTTTAAAAATCTGGCTGCTAGAACATTTTAAATCACATTTGTGGGTCACGAAACATTTTTAGTTAGTTGATGCTTCTCTAAATCACGTGATCAAGGGATCTACTGAACTCCGGTGGCAGTCTACTTCAAGAACAAGTGTGATTCTTTTGAGCGGAAAACCATATAAAAGGAAAGCATAATATAGCACACACTTGTACAGATAATTTAGGGTATTATTTTTAAATAACATACACCTTACTATTACCCATTTGCAGTACCTGCCTCTAGGAAAGTATTAAGTATTTTTTAAAAAAGGAGGAGAAGGAAAAGGGAAGGGAAGAAAAAGAGAGGAAGAGGGCAAGAGAGAGAAGGAAGGAGACAACGGAAGAAACTGTTAATTTTTCGGTTTTTCTTTCCTAGTTAGAAACTATTTAGGGCTCCCTGAAAAGAGGCTTTGGAAGGAAGCATTGTGGGTGATTTCTTCTCTGAGTTATCGGGCACGTATTTAATAGAAACAATTTCTGCACTGATTTTTGTCTAAGACCATTATAACTTCACTTGGGTGCACTCCTCTGTAAATACACACATTCGTGGGCTCCGACGCTCATTTTAGCTTCGTGTATTTGCTCCTCTGGAGTCAAATAATTAGGGACCTGGAGGCCTTCGCTGTTTCAAAGCACCAAAAGTCACGGAGAGCACTGGTTAGACGCAGCTGTGTATCTCAAATACATGTCTCGAGATGCTGCCTTATATAATCCCACCAAATATTCCATGCTGCTTCGTCACCATGGTAACCAGAACCCTGCAAGCGCTCGGGCTTTGATCATTTTCTGACAGCATTCAACACTATTTCTAACACTTCATTACTACTGTAACTGCATGCAAGCGCTACTATACGCACACCACCATTCATTTTTACCCATTCCTCACTCTGTGGACTATGTTTTCTTACACAACGCGTAGAAAGAAGAACTTATTATGCACATGTTATCAGAAGGTTAATTTTCAGTCAAGGAAAATGCTCCATTAAGATATTCACGGCTGGGCGATTGAAGAGGCTCTGACAACTTAGATGGACGGCTTCATGTAAGGCAGGAAAACACACCTTCGAGAGTAAAAAGAGAATTTATTATATACAAATGAGGCGTTATTATATAGAAAGTCTAAAGTTTTTCGTCCACTGAAATGCACTTTTTCACTCTGTTCACAGAGCGAAAGGGCCAGGTGAGAAGGGACTACGGGGGGTCGCTGAGGTGCTGATGTCCTATGGCTTTATCCAAGCACAAGGCACGTAGGTGTGTTCAGTCTGTAAACAGACACACCTATGCGGCGAGCATCTGAGATCTTGCTGCCTGGCGTATATCGTCAGTTTTGGCTTGAATGAACTCACAAAAATTCTCAAGACAAATACACTTATGTGTACTTTTCTGCAAGTATATTACACTGCAGTAAGTTTAATAACCAGTTTGTGAACTCGACAATGAAAAACACAAAGGAAAGCGAGCCGAAAAAATAAGCTTGAACAGTAAAAGTAATGCTGGAAAAGAAAGGCCAGTGTTAAAAGCTGATGCTATTCCAGCTGAATGCCCACTTCGATCTCTTTCCCAAGTCCAAAGCTGGTCCAGAACCACTACTCATGTATTTTTTTTTTTTGTCCCCTACAAGCACTGTGCTCCTGTTTTCTTTTCAGACCAACACAAATATAAGGGGAAGGTGAGGGGACAACCAAAAAAACCCCTTCTTTCAATTATTCTCAAAGAAATCTCTAAAGAAATGTGCAAAAACGAATCAACACTTGAAAGGAGAAAGGTATTTAAATTTATAAAACTCAGAGTAGTCATGGAGGATTCATTCTAGATATTTTCTGAAAATGCTGAGAAAGAGCGATGTGAAAATCAAAAGAGAGTAGATGGTTACAGAAGACTTAGACTGGATATTCATCTAAGCATTACAAGTATAAATTAGGAAGGAGGAACAAGAAAGAAAAAATAAAATATATAATAGTAAACTAAAAAAATATTTTTTTCTGATTAAAAAATACCTAAGGTCTCACATCATGCACAAAAATGGTTCAAAGAAGTAAATTTATGAGCTAAAACTATAAAACTCTTAGAATAAAACGTAGGAGACCTCAGTTAGGCAATGATTTCTTAGATGTGACACCAAAGTACAAATGATGAAAGAGAAAAATGACAAGTTGGACTTTTTAAAAACAAAAAGCTTTTGTTTGCTTCAAAGGATACCATTGAGAAATGAACAGACAACCCAAACGATAGGAAAATATATATTTGCAAATCAATATATCTTACGAGGTACCTGTATCCAGAATACACAGAGAACCACTACGACTTAAAAACTAAAAAGCTAAATCACACGATTTGAAAAATGGTCAAAGGATTAGCATAGTCATTTCTCCAGAGAAGACATAAAAGTGGCCAAAAAGCACATGAAAAGATAGATGCTCAACGTCATCAGTAAATTGGGGAATGCAAGTTGAACCCACAATGAGCTACCACTTCACACCCACTAGGATGGTTATCATCAGAGACAGATAATAACAAGTTTTGGTGAGGACATGGAGAAAATGAAACCTTCATACATTGCTGGCGGTATAGCCTTTTGGAAAAACAGCCTTGAAGTCCTTCATAAGGTTAATTATAGAGTACCATATGATGCAGCAATTTCATTCCTAGGTATACACTCAAGGGAACGGAAAACATGTCTACAGAGAATCTTGTACACAAATGTTCATAGCAGCATTATTCATAACAGTTAAAAAAATGCAAAACAACTCAAATGTCCATCAACTGGAGACTGGATAAACAAAATATGGTAAATCTGTACAACGGAACATTAATCTGTAATAAAAGGAAGTACTGATACATGTTGCTACATAGATGAACCTCAAAAATATTATGTTTAGTGAAAGAAGCCAGTCACAAAAGACCATACATTGTATGATTCCACTTATTTAAAACGTCCATAATGGGTAAATCCACAGAGACAAGATTAGGGATTGGGGAAAGTGGAGAGTCACTGTTAATGGGTATGGGGTTTCTCTGGGGGGCAGTGATTAAATGTTCCAAAATTAGATTCTGGTGCTAATTGTGTAACTCTAAAAATATACTAAAATCATGTCATTGTAAATTTGAATGGGTGAATTTTAACTAGTTCCATAAATGGGAGAAGGAGGAAGAGAAGAAGGGGTCAGAGTTACGTAACTACGATATTTTAAGAGGTGGGAATAAAAAAGTTTGAGGGTCACGTGCCAGAAGTTACAGTAGAATTTTTCATGCAAACCTTTAAACCATTTCTTTCTTTAAATCTACCAGCCCTTAAACTTTTTTTATTTGTCTTAATTTCAACAGGCACAAGGAGATATATGAGAGATGCTGAATCTGAAGCTAGCAGTGAGTAGGTGGCCATGGGTCTGTATTTTCACAACTTCCTCACAAAGTATTTGAGAGCAGGGATTGTTAGTTTTATCTTTCGATTATCTGTACCCAGTACAGAATGTGGCACATACTGGAGGTCAAGTAAATACTGAATAAATAAGATATTCCTGAATATTGATGGGGAAAAGGAAAAAAAAAAAGTCTAAGTATACAATTTAAACGATTTATAACAATCTAAGGGGGAAAAAAAAGACTTAAAACCTGGGCCTACTGAAGTCATTTTTGGAATTATAATAGTAAAAGAAAATACTTTTAAAAAAAAAATGCAATTAATCTATAAAGCAAAAGAAAAAGCTGATCTCAAAGATCTCTTCTGCAGCACGAAACAGGAAGTGGCAGAGGGAGGCGTTAATGCTGTCTCTGGAATGGTCCATTTAACAAGCGTTCTTGAAGCACCTGCAATGAGCAAGGCCCTGGCTTAGGTACCAGAGAAACGGTGACGACAGGGCCCTGCTCTTGGAGATGTTTCATTTTAATGAAGGAAGACATCATAAGCAAATAAATAAGATCCCTTGAGACAGTAATGAGTTTTATGCAGAAAATTAAACGACACTAGGAACAAGAGAGTGATTTAAAACGCAGTTTCAGACAGAGTGGTCACGGAGGATTTTGTGACCTTGTGTTATCTTTATCATTGTAAACGGTTTTTAAAAGATATATGAACTTTAAAAATAAACTCTGCCAGTACAGTTCTAAATATAGGGATGTAGAACACAAGTATAAAAGATGGGAGGAAAAGGTTGCATTTTCCCCCAGGAATAAGCTGTAAATTAAAATAACCCACAATCATTCACTCCTATGTGGAATTTCAAAAACAAAACCTATTTTACCTATAAGCATTAATTTATTTATGACCGGAACTAAGCTAATTAATGAAGCTTTAGGTCGGAAGTAAGTCAATATGCTAAGGATCTCAGTAACTAAAATGTGGGCTAACTCATCTAAACAGAACAAAACCGTAAAAATTATTCACCCACCACACATAAGCATATATAAAGAATACATTATGACAAAAGCACATATAGCTTCTGCTACCAGTCTGTTCAGGGCAAGCATAACTTAAAGTAAAAATAACGCTGTCTAGAACACTCCATCATTCTTTTAGCCAACAGATATTTCAAGAAAAAGAAAGGATAAAAGAAACAAGCAAATAAATGTACAAAAATGTAACAGGAGAGTGGCCCCACCTTTACCTGCATTATGCACTCACAGGAGCCTCAGTCCCCAACAACCCACTGTGTAAAATCAGATGTAAATCAAGTATGATGTGGAATAATGTATCTAAAGCTATCTAACAAAGTAGCTCTCTTCAACTTGACTAAAACAGCTACCCTCTTTTCCTATTGTTCTTTCATCTGAGAATGAAGAAATAAAAAACAATGATCACTTCTAGTACAGATATTTATGGAACATTCTACCCACAATTTCAGAAAGTAACCACACATCAACCATGGGGGAAAAAAGAGACAGAATGAGGGACAAGTTTAAGGCATCAAGGAAGAGTC
This sequence comes from Macroglossus sobrinus, assembly GCA_004027375.1. Lineage (NCBI taxonomy): Eukaryota > Metazoa > Chordata > Mammalia > Chiroptera > Pteropodidae > Macroglossus > Macroglossus sobrinus. The sequence continues at coordinate 446,397 of PVKZ01000765.1, forward strand.
CACTCACCTTAACCCATTGAACAGCTGCTTAGATTTATCCAGAAGGTAACAAAAATCGGTGACCGTTTTCCTCTCTCCTTGCGGAATGTCATCTTCAGCACCTCCAGACGACATGATTTCTTTAAGAGCAAATTCAGTCCTGTAAGAAAACATGTGTCCATTTACCAAGTAGGTGAAACTAAAAAGAGAAACAGACCCTATATAGTTACATCATCTGATAGCATCTTTTTTTTCAAGACAGAGAATTCTTTCTGATTACAATCAAATCATGGGGAGAATTTAAGTGTGAGATGGTGTGAGAGAATAGATGATCTCATATTGTCAGTAGGACTGAAAAGTGGTCCATCCAATTTTCCAGAAAGTTGGAAAGCAACTTTTAGAATATTCTTTCATCCAGTAAATATTATTTGAACGCCTATTGCGTTCCAGGCACTCCTTTGCATGGTCACGAAGAAAAAAATGCGGATGTTTTTGATGTATTCATCTCTTTGATCCAGTCTATAAATCCATCCTGTAAAATGATTCTACAAAAGGAAAACACTTGATCTATAAAGATATTTATTTCGGTATCATATTATTTAAAGGCGGATAACCTAAAAGCAGCAAAGAGAGAAATGGTTCAGTACTTCAAAGGCACTCTGATGACTGCACATTACCCTGTCACTAACTTACCATAATATTTAAGAGAGAAGGTAATAAATACTATGAGGATGCCTCAGTACAAAAAAGGGATAAAAAAAAAATCACATCCACACACAGAGGTATATTTTAAATAAAGGTACATGTTTTTGTGTTGCAATAAGACTTTATTAACACAAGCACTGTTAATAAAGTGGAGGGCTGGATTTGGTCCCTGGGCCGTGATTTGGGGATGCCTGGTTTAAGGGGCACAGAATATAATAAGCAACATAGTAGGAACCCAGGCAAGTACAGAGTCATTTGGAATTTACACGTCTCTAAAATGTTATGGAAATGAATGCAGGAAGTTGAATTTGACTGACATACAACTTCTCACCTACGCATCTACTAAATAAACCAAGTTTATCTGTATTGGCAAACTAACAATAAAACTGTGCCAGAATAATTACATCATGAACACAGAAAAGAATTTTTTTTCTTTGACTCTTTATTAGTAGTTCCAGTGGGAAAATGAAAACCAGTTCAAATCCAGCCTCTCCGAGTAAATCCCTATTTTTTTTAATCCAAACTATCTTCATCTGTAATCGATTATGTTAAACAGCCATTTTAAAAACAGCAACTCGCTTTACAGAATATATAGTATATATAGAGTATGAACCGACACTAATCATGGAAACAAAAAATTCATTTGTGTTTACACACGGACAGAAATCCCTGGGACAACACAGGGAAATTTGATTCTAGTGTAGGCAGAGGAGACAAGGGCCAGACACCAGAGATGAGATGGCAGTCGGGGTGTGGTGCAGTTGTTTTGGTGAATATTTTTCTCTCCGGTGTGGTCTGAAACAGGCAGCTGCGGTTGCCAGGCGGGGAGCTGTCAGCAAGCCTGTCAGCAAACAGGTGGCGCTGAGGCCAGCTAGTGGGGAAGCCGTTTGCAACAGGTATGGATGCACTGGGTGGGCTCTGCGTGTCCACACGCTCCCTCTTCCCACCACCTCTCTCCACACTCCGTGAACTAGGGTTTTTAAAAGAAGGAAAACGGATCTGGAAAAATACTGAGCCTGGGAAGGGGTTTCACAGTGTAAAGACGCTCCTCCTCCCTCCCAACCCAATCTTCATTCTCTGAACCCAGAAGGGGAGGCACACAGTAGGTGCAAACCAGACGAGCTTTCTCTGCTCTACTCTGCATACTTCATGAGCCAAGGTGGTTAATATCTCCAGGACGTGGCAGCTAACAGGAGAACATCAAATACAAGTTTAAAACGAACAGATTCGATAAGGAAGGACGTTAGAAATAAAGCAAGAAAAAAATGTCATAATGAAGCAAGTAAAAATACTGGATAAGAAAAACATAATCACTGAAATAAACCTAATAGACAAATGGCTCAAAGAGGAGAAAGAATATAGTTGAAGAAATTAATAAGCTAAAATATCATCAGGTTTAAGGTACTGTGCCAAAGGACATCTGGAAGAAATAAAGTACATAAAAGAAAAACCAAGAGATATGGAACAGAGAAATGAAGGACAACAACATCCACTTAATATAGAGAGAGGAGAGAAAAAATACATGGGGGTGATGAAATATTTGTAGACATAAATTTCCCAGAATTAGAAAAAATATAAGATCTCAAACTAAAGGGGCCCAAAGCAAGTGAAAAAACATGGGATCATTTCACAGGTAGAAATATTAAAATACAACTTAAGAATCCCAGAGACGATCTCTTCCTTTCCTCAACAATCCAGCCCTATAACCATTAGGCAGCACAGAGTGTAGCCCACATTGGTGTCAGAGGCCACATCCACACACAGGGACAGCGTGCACGGGATGCGGGAGCCGGCGTGAGGTGAGGAGGGTATCCGCCAGGGCGGAGAACTGGCAGGGAGTGAGAGCCTGCCAGTGGGGTAAGAAGGTCATCTCCACCGGGCAGGGTTCTGAGGCAGCAAGAGATCTGTCTTATGTAGGAAGATTCACCAAGTAAGAAAATCTATTAGGGACAATTGGACCCAGAGCTCCCTCCGTAAGAGAAGGAAGATACCAACATGGAAAGGAAAAAGGTTAGAATGAACGCTGCGAATTGAAACTGGAGGTCCAGGTGAGCCAGTGAGTTTCTATAACTATAGACACAGATGTGCAGGGTGTGTATGTGTATGTATGTGCACATAAGCACACATGTACATACACCTTAGCTCCCTCAATCTGTCTACTGAGAGGGCCTCAGAGCAGTGACAACCTCCACTCCCTAACGGTGCACCTCGCACATCCCTAGCACCCAATCTTGGCTTCTAATACCATTCTCCAACAAAGGGAGCCAGAGCTCCTTGGAAAATTGGAACTGGCTCATTACAGCACTGGGGCAGGAAAAAACCAAGATGAATCTGGAATAGCCCATGCCAGAGAGCAAGAAAGTACTCAGAGGATGAGGGATGTGTCAAAAGGACCTAGGTGTCCACCAACAATAAATGATAAAGAAAATGTTGCATATATACACAATGGAATATTATTCAGCCACAAAGAAGGGGGAAATCCTGCCATATGCGATGACATAGATGGATCATGAGGCCATTATGCTAAGTGAAATCAGTCAGACAGAGAAAGACAAACACCATATGATCTCTCTTGTAGGTGGAATCTAAAAAATGGAACTCAGAGAAACAGGGGATCGACTGGTGGTTGGTAGGGGTGGGGGTGGGGAAACAGGTGAAGGTGAACCAAGGTACAAACTTCTAGTTATAAGACAGTAAGTTCCGGGGACATGATGCACAGCACGGTGACTACAGTTAACAATACCGTATTGTACATTTGAAATTTGCTAAGGAGGCAGATCTTAGAAGTTCTCCTTATAGGAAAAAAAAACTGTAATTATATGAGGTGATGGATGTTAACTAAATATAATGTGGTAATCATTTTGTAATATGAAAAGTCAATATGTTGTATACCTCAAACTAATACGATGCTATATGTCAAGGACATCTCAGTAAAACTGAAAAGCAAGCAAGCAAGCAAGCAATCATGGAAAAACAAAGAAAGGACACAGGATCCAGCTTGAAGGAGATCCCACTGACCAAACTGGGGATAATTTCAGCATCAAAACAAATGATAGTAATGGATGACAAGCTGCTGAATAAAATAAAAAATTATGAAGCAATACTAAGAGAAATAAATAATGAATACATGGAAAGTTTGAGAGCGAATGGGATAGTTTCAGAGTACTTCACCACTAAATTACGGATTCATTCCAAAAAGAAAAAGTAATTTCACCGCAGTGACACCTGGCAGACACTGCCTTGATCAAGGGATCAAAGAGAACATCATCGGCCATCAGACACAGCGAAGTCCTGTACCACGTGACAGGATGCGATGAGCAGTGTTGTTCCTGACGAAGACCTGAACTTGCATCTAATCATGGGGAAACAGACAAAACCACAGTGGGAGACATTCTACAGAAATACCCAACCTGTAATCTTTAACATTGTCAAGGTCAAAGAAAAGGGAAGAGCGAAGTGCACGGCCTGATTCTGCATCTTCCTGCCGTAAAGCATGCTACTGGGACCACTGGTAAAGCTGGAACGGGATCTGAGAACTTGATAGTAGTAACCAATGCTAGTAAGAACAACAGGTTAAACCTTGCCAGTCATCAACCAAATACGCACCTGATACAGCAGAGTCAGCACATCAAAAATATACTAATTACAGGACTTGAGTATGCACTGAAACCAGCATATTTGCTAGGGGCAGTGTAATCGTTCAGACCCGGGAGATTCCCCTGAATGTATTGGGGAATATATTCACGCTATTAGACCCAGCAATCACACTTCTGGAATTTAGCGTAAGGAGCACGTGAACTATCATTACTGATAAATTACTCATAACCAGAGAACTGGTGCAGACCTGCCAGCCAGTGTCACATCTCACTCTTACACAATCCCCTGGTCTCCGACCACAGTGAAAAATATCTGCGAGTCTCTGAACAAATTCTACTCTTATATAATATTACAATTTTGCATGTTGTTCTCTTGGCCTATTTTGTTCACCTGGCAGATTTACAGACCTAGTTCAAGACATTATTCAAATGGTGCCTTTTCAGTAAAAACTTCCTAGAAAATCTAATCTTTCCCTGGCACTTACATAAGATCAAGTCAGTAGAGGCTTCTTCAGCGACTCCATGAAAAGTTCTCATGTAAGAATTACTGGGTTATAGCATACGGTTTTACTTATGTGTGGAATCTAAAAAAGAAAAGAAAAAAACAAAAAACAGAACCAGACTCAGAAATACAGAGAAAAAACTGATGATAGTCAGATGGGAGGTGGCTGGGAAGCTAGGAAAAGGTGAAGGGATTAAGAAGTACAAATTGACAGTTACAAAACAGTCACGGCATAAGGGATATAATCAATAATACTGTAATAACTATGTATGGTGCCAGTTGGGTACTAGACTTATTGGGTAGGTATACTAGACTTATCACTTCATATGTTATAGAAATGTCTAACCACTAAGCTGTACACCTGAAACTAATATAATATTGAATGTCAACTGTAACTGAAAAAACTAAAATGTCATTAAAAAATTATTTATTTTAAAAAAGTTTGGGTCACCCTCTAATCCCATACCTACCACATCTAAAACTGTAGTTATTAGCCACATGTGGCTACTTAGCACTTGAAACATGGCTACTCTCAATTGAGATGTGTTGTAAAGGTAAAATACACTAAATTTAAAAGACTTAATATGAAAAAAGGCTGTAAAAATCTAATTAATTTTTCTATTGTTACATGCTAAAATAATATTTTGGTCATTTAGAGAAAATATATTATTAAAATTAATTTTATCTAATTTGATTATATTTCTACGAACAGATATAAAGCTATCATTACAGAGGATATGAATCTTTTCATAGAAATTTCGAAAAAACCTAGGGAGAAAATATCAGAATTAAACAGTGAGGTTAGCCAAGTTGATGCATATAAGGTGAATATAAAAAGGCCAACAGATCCGCACGAATAGGTAACTAGAAAGTGAAATCTTAAAAGATTATATTACAATAGCCCCAAATAATATCAAGTAAGCAGGAATAAATACAATGCAGATGTACAAGATCTCATCACAGAAAACTGTAAAAAATGAGAGATAAATTAAAGACGACTTATAGAAAATTAAGAATATACCATGTATTTTACTAGAGGCCTTAAAATTATGAAGACATCAGTTATCACTAAATTGGTCTGTGGACTCAATGCGATACCTATCAAAATCTCAGTAGCTTTGTGGAAATGGACAAGTTGATTCTACAATTTATATGGAAATGCAAAGAGCCAAGAGCAGCTAAAATCATCTTGAAAAAGAATGACATGGGAGGACTTATTCTATTGGATGTCAAGACTTCTATAAAGCTCCAGGATTGACGACTGTGGATTTGGTGCAAGAAGAGACAAACAGACCAATACAACAGAACAGAGAATTGAAAAACAAGCCACACGCATATGGGCACATGATTTATGACAAAGGTGGCACAGTGAAGCAATAAAGAAAAAATTATTTTATCAAAAAAACAAATAAAAAGAGCCACTGCTGGGTCCACTGAATCTGGACATCTAAATTAAAAGAAAAAACATGAATCTTCATTCCTACCTACACTATACACAAAAATTGACTAACATAGGTAGACTGTGCAAGTAAAAGTAAGAAGTAAAATAACATAGTTCTTAGATGATAATATAGGAGACAATCTTCATGACCCTGGGTTAAAAAAAAGATTTCTTAAATAGGTCACCCAAAGCACTCATCATGAAAAAAAAAATTGGACTGTTTTAAAAGTCAAATACTGTGTTCATTAAAGACACAATTTAAAAAGGGAAAAGACAAGCCATAGATATTTGCAATATATATGTTTGAAAAAGGACTTCTAACCAAAATAAATGAAGCACCCCTACAAGGCAGTTAAGAAAAAAAAAGATCCAATAAAAAAGGAGAGGGGGTAAGGCCAAAAGGAGAGAGCCAAACGAAAGGCTGGCGACATTCATTAGTCATCAGAGAAATGCGAATTAAAAACAAAATGAGTTACTGCTACATATCTATACGTCTCAAATATTAAAAACCCTGACAATTCCAGTGTGTGAAAACTATGCAGCAATAGAAAACACTAGAAAACTATTGAGTAGCATCTGCTAAAACAGACCCTCTGAGTCAGCACTAGGTACACACCAACAGAGATGCAACATGTGTGCACCAAAAGACAGAGAATGTTCACAGAGGTAAAATCTGTCATTGACAAAAGCTGGAAGCAATCAACTATCAATAATGAAACCAATAGTGGAGCACTATAGTGTGATGAAAACGAACACACTACAGCCACCTGTCACAACATGAATGAACCTATCATGATGCTGAGTAAGAGGAAGACGACACGAAAAGAATACATACGCTATGATTCCGAAGTCCAAAACAAATAAAGCTGGTATGGCACTGGACAGAGTGAGCAAGATAGTGGTTTCTTTTAAGGAGAAGGCAGGAAATAAGAGGGTTGCTAGCAATATTGTACTTCTTGACCTAGGGTTAACACTGTAAAAATTCATTGAGCTATACATTTATTATGTATACACTGTTCTGTGTTATTTTTCAAATTTATTTTAAAAGTATAGTCAGCATACAATATTATATTAGTTTCAGGTGTACAATATAGTGATTAGACATTTATATACCTGACGAAGTAACCACCATGATAAGTCTAGTAAATATGGGACCATATATATAATTACAACAATATAATTATATATCTCAGTGACTAATTTTTTTTTAACTGGCAATTTGTACTTCCTGTGCTGTCTATCTCAGTGACTAATGTTTTTTAACTGGCAGTTTGTACTTCCTAGTCCCCACACCCCTTCCATCTGACGATCATCAATTTGTTCCCTGTATCTATGAGTCTGCTTCTATTTTTTTTTAATATTCCATATGTAAGTGAAATCATACAGCAATTATCTTTGACTTATTTCACTTTGCATAATACTCTCTAGGTCCATCCATATTGTTGCAAATGGCAAAACTGCATTTTTTATGGCTGAGTAATATTCCATTGTGCAGATGTATCATATCTTCTTTATTCATTCATCTATCGATGGAACACTTAAGGTGCTTCCATATCTTGGTTACTGTAAACAATGCCACCATGAACATAGGAGTGCATATATCTTTTCAAACTAGTGTTTTTGATTTCTTTGGATAAATACCAAGAAGTGGGGTTGTTGGCTCTTATGGTAGTTCTATTTTTTAATTTTTTAAGGAATCTCCATACTATTTTCCATAGTTACTGTACTGGTTTACAATCCCACCAACAGTGCATGAGGGTTCCTTTTTTCCCACATCTTCACAAACACTTATTCTTTTTGTTGTCTTTTAGATAACTGCCATTATGTGACTGTGTTATTCTTGAATTATATAACAGGGAAAGAAAGAGGAGGGGAGAGAGAGAGGAGGGAGAAAGAACACCAGACCCAAATGGTTTTACAACTAAGTTTTAAATCAAAGTTTAAAAACATACTAACATTGAAATACACTCAACATTCATTTTAATAAAGCTAACAATTCCTGACACCAAAACCATAAAAGGGCAAATACAAAAAAAAAGCAAAATTACAAGTCAAAGTCCATATTATATAAACAGTTGTTGTGGCCTCAAATGTTTGTAAAATACTGGTTTATTAAAATACAAATCATAAATAAAGACATAAATGAAATATATATATATGTATTGCTATCAATTATGTGGGGAAAATACACAAGGAAATCTACAGACAAGGTCAGTGCTACAGACAGTTATAGAAAGTATATTCATAAACATATTGCATGGGTAGAAATAAACATGGAGACGAAGAAAAGGCCTTATATTGTTGTGGGTTGACTTGTGTCCCCCCAAAAGGTACGTCGAAGTCCTAACCCCTTGTACCTGTGAGTGTGACTTTCTTTGGGGGGACTTGTGTCCCCCCAAAAGGTACATCGAAGTCCTAACTTCTTGTACCTGTGAGTGTGACTTTCTTTGGAAATACAGTGCTCACAGATGGAATTAAGATGTCAGTTAACATGAGCTCATACTGGAATGCAGTGAGTCCTTAATCCAACATGACCGGTGTCCTTAGAAGCAGAGACAGCCACCCACGGAGAGGAGAATGCCATGTGGAGACAGAGACTGGGTCTACGCAGCTGCAAGTCGAGGGACGCCAAGGACTGCTGGCAAGCACCAGGGGCTAGGGGAGGGACACGGAACAGATTCTCTCTGGGAGCTTCTAAAAAGGATCCGAGTCTTCCAAGGGAACAGCTTGATTTTGGACTTCCGGCCTCCTGAAGTGTGAGAGCACAAAGTTCTGTTGTTTCAAGCCACCCAGTTGGTGGTAATTGGTTACAGCAGCCCTAAGAGCAATCCATACGGGATCCTGACACAGATGACAAAATGGGCACACGAGTAAAAGGCCAACGAGTGGGGACAAGTGCTCAAAGACTTCTGCTAAATACAGAGTATCCGGCAAATTACTGACCTGCCCTGTGGACAGTTTCTATAGAAAGTCTTTTGACAAAGCAACAAAACTGCTCCTCGATTTCATTCTGCATAAGTGGTTGGCAATGTGAACGTATGAAAGGGACCAGGAGAGAAACGAGATAAGCATATCAGGGAGCACACTGCAGAGTCAACAGCAGCGGCAAGGGCCCTGCACTAGGACAGAAACCTGAGCAGTCAGTCCTGCTCCTGACACTTCCTAGTTCCATGACTGTAAACAAATAAAAAACTTTTGTTAACACTTTGTATTGCAGGCTTTTTTAAACTGTAAAAACAAGCAATTTACACTTGCCCTGTCTACCTCAGATAACTGCTGTGAAGACAGAAGGAGACGATCTAGGTGTGAAAGTCTGAAAAGCAGCTTATAACGTATAACATCGCCACCGTGATAACTCTGCAGTTTAAGAGATGTTTCAAAAAGACAGGGAACAGCCCTGGGTTTAGACCAACGGGAAACAGGCCGAGGAAGGGAAGTATGGGAAATAAAACCAAAATACAATAAAAAATTAATTCTGACAGAGAAGAGAAAGTATTTCTAGAAATCACACAGTAGAAAGGAGAACATTTTCTTATGAACTCAGATTTTCTTCTACACTCGGATTTTTTAAAAGACATATAAAGAGATTGAATGACTGCATAATTCAGTATCAACAAAGAGAATACCACATACGCTTTCCTAGCTATAAAAATGGAATATTAATAATAGATACCTCCTAAGGCTGTTGGACAATAAAAGGAAGTAATGAATATGAAATTGCCCTGCCGATTATAATGTACTCTAAAATTGTTAGTTGTAATATTGTTACACATGCACTCAAAAACAGAGCCTAAATTGAAAAATACCAAGTATGAAAAATACTGAATGTGTGTATATGTGGGTTGATGATGATGTTTTGCCATGTTCTGGGTGAAAGGAACAAGAAGCTACCAATTGGTGCAGATGGCACTCCTATACTGAACAAGTGGCAGTGCTCAAAAAGCTGGTCCTTACTCCAGTATAAAGCATCTTCATGTATCAAAGGTCGCATAAAGCTATCGTAAGTTATATACAAATTATTTTCCAAAAACATTTTTTCTGACTTATTCCAACATGGGACTGAAATTAAATGACATGCTATAATAACGACCGCACGAGAAATGCATAGGTACCAAACTTCTCATTGTTCAATATATAAAGATAAAGAAAATGAATGAACTGAGAGCAAAGAAAGTTTAAGAAAAATCAGCCAAAGAAGCTAGGGCATGCAGCAGCAGTGACACACATACAGCCAGAGGGCCAACTGTAAGATATTGTTCAGGAGACTGTAAAGATGTCATTTTGCCTACCAAATGTGGAGAAAGAGATGTGTTTTCCTGACATGCAGAAATATGCAAATGATTTCAACCAGACATAGCAGCAGTGAAAGGAAAGGCAGTTAGTCATCTAAAAAGAATGACTACCAACAAGACACATGCAATGACTATTTGTGAAGCTAATGGGGCAGGAAACACAAAAATATACAAAATGAAAGGAATCTTCAAAAATAGGATCTCGGTTTCCATGGAGAAATATGACCTGAAGCAGCCTATAGCTAACAATTCATAAAAACTGTCTCCGGTGGAGAACTCACGAAGCGGCAGTCAAACACAACGTAGTTCAAATTAAATAGCCACTTTTTCATTACACAAAAGCTCGAGAGAGAACAAGAAGTTCAGGCAAGAGCCTCGATCACTCACCAACAAGACATTGCTGCTATCTGGTATGTCAAAAAGTACGAGCCACACAGATTTTCCTTCTTAATGACATCCGAGGATGACAGCAAGAGCAGGCAGAAACCATGCCAGGCATTTTACACACATATTTCATCTTCACGCCCCTATGCAGTAGGCATTATTACCAGAATTTACAGGTGAAAAAACAGGCTCAGGTAAGTTATTTATCCAGAGCTACCCAGCTGGAAAAGGACTCCAATGTCATACTCTTCTTCCCAGGGCACTTTTACATAAGAATGCGAACATTATAATCAACAGGACAGGTAATAATAAATGTTGGAGGGGATGCGGAGAAAAAGGAACCCTCGTACACTGCTGGTGGGACTGCAAATTGGTACAGTCACTATAGAGAGCGGTATGGAGGCTCCTCAAAAAACTAAAAATTGATCTACCATATGATCCAGCAATCCCTCTACTGGGTATTTACCCCAAAGACTTGAAAACCCATATACAAAAAGGTATTTGCACACTGATGTTCATAGCAGCATTATTCACAGTGGCCAGGACATGGAAGCAACCAAAGTGTCCTATGATAGATGATTGGCTTAAGAAGCTGTAGTACATATATACAATGGAATATTACTCAGCCATAAGAAGAGATGAAATACTGCCATTTGCGACAACATGGATGGACCTCGAGATAATCATGCTAAGTGAAATAAGCTAGACAGAAAAAGTTGAAAATCACATGATATCACATATGTGAGATATAAACCTAAAAGCGATAAATGAACAGGACAAACAATCAGAGACTCATGGGCATGGACTATAGACTAGTGGTGACCAGAGGGCAGGGGGTGTGGCAAGAGGGAGAGGTAGACAGGGTAAAGGGGGTCTAATATAGGGGGTTAGGGGGAGAGTGAAGTGGGTAAAGGGGATCAAATATATGGTAACTGAAGGAAAAAGGACTTTGGGTGATAAACACACAATAGAATATACAGATGTCAAATGATAATGTACACCTGAAAATTATATACTTGTATTACCAATGTTATCCCCAATAAACTTAATTAAAATAAAAAAAAATAATGCAAAGATTACAAAATAGGATTGTCTAACCTCATTACCAATGCTTCAAATCCCACAGGCCCTGACTCTCCTTTCCCTGAAAACAAAGCTAATATATTTAAGGTCTCCTGCCCCGCCCACCCCCCCATAACTAGAAATCAGTCTTTAAAAAAAATTGCAAGACCCAAAAGAATCACTAAACCAAATTTTTTTTAAATGGACTTTGGTTATCAGATCTACCTGCCAAGGAATGATTTTAATTACTAGCTATTTGACTTTGGGCATGTTATTACTTTTCTAAGCTTTGGGATTTCTTCAATTCCAAAATGAGCTATTAAGAAGATTCGACGAGACAATATTCATAACATCGTAGTACAGAAAGTCATATAGTTATTAATAAAAGGCAGCAAATATGAAAACTGGTCATTCTAGCTGCTGGAAAACAGCAGTGGATGAAACTGGCAAAATCTCTGCTTTCTAAGTATACTTTCTAATGGAGAGACAAAAATAAAATAAAATGAATACAATATTAAAATGGTAAGAAGTGGAATGAGGAAAGAGAGAGTGTGACTGGGGTAATATTGTAGTTAGGGTAGGTGAGGTGACATCTGAGGAAGTAACATCTGTGTGAGCGGAGACCAGGGTGAAGGGAAGGAGTGAGACAGGTAAAGATCAGGTGAGTTTAGGTTCTAGGCAGAGGGAACAAGTACAAGGCGCTGAGGCAGGTATATACTTGATATACTGAGGGACGAGAAGAGGTTTTCCTTATACAAACAGGACTTAAAAAAGCCCAGCTCCTCATAAATAAGTTTATATAAACCAGATTCACGGCTCTTCTGAGCACCACCTAGAAGAGGCAGAGTAGATTAAAATCCAGACGCTCATTTTCTAAGCCCAGCATCCTGGCCCTAGTGGGTGTGGCCTTTTCCTGAATGCCCTGTCCACCTGGAGGGCTGCTTTTTCTGGTTTCCATGTAGGCACCATACAGGGCACCTGTGGCCCCTACAGGCCTTCCCCTCCAGTAGGATTTATTGGCTCTGTGATCATCAAAGTGGCATTAATAAGCCTGTCGACTCAGAAATGGAAATGAACTAATTATGTTGAACTAGATTCTATAATGACATTCATTAAAAATGACTTATAATGTGAGATGATCACCATGTTCATTGTTCTTTATCTTGAAACTGATTAAAAATGTTTTTTTAATTTAATAAGTTAAAATAAGGCCACATGATAGACATTGGATCTGGATTCTGAAAACCCAGGTATAAGTTCTAATTGTGCCATTTTCCCCAAAGTCACATAGCTTATGGTTTAACTTGAGTTTCCTCATTTGTAAAATTAAGATAATGACTACTGTCCCATCTCACCAGGCTACTGTGATAAATTCTATTCGAATGCAACCCTATGTTTTTCTTATTAAGATAGCAAGTAGAAAAGTAAAAAGGCAAATGCAGAACAATAAAAGTAGACCATGTTTTTATTAAGGAAAAAAGACCTTGTGTGTATCAACAGACTTCAAACTAAAAAGGTTAAAAAATAATCAAATAAATAACACCAGGTTTGCACATTAAAAAAAATTAAAGTCTTTGCTACTGAGGGGTTCCATCTGTTCCTGCTGCTCACAGCCCACCTAGAGGTCAAAACGTGCCATGATGATGATGACTGAGGATTGTCCAAAAGAGGACACAGCGTCAAGTTGTCAGAGTCCTCCTCTTGTCTGCGTTGATCAATTATTCTCCCATCGGGCCTCCACGCTTGGCAAACTGAAGGCCCGTCCTTAGCATAAGGGGGAGGGGGGTAATTATTATTTAGCCGACTGAAAGGTCATCCAACTGACTTAAGCATCTCCACATTCACGACACTTTTCTGGATCGGCCCTGTCGGAAATGATTTGTTTTTCTCTGAACTCTAAATTACTCACACAGCTCAAGCTGCCTCATAGCATCGTTATTCGTGCACATTCATCATCCCCCTACTGAATTGGAAGCTAATCGAAAGCAGTAGCTGTCTGAAAAAAAAAAAATCTGTCCTCAGAGCACCTTTGTGCAAGGTCTTTGAATACTGTCCCCAGACAACTCCAAAATATAAACTGATCAAGGTAGTGAAAAAGTCTTGTGTGTGCCTGCCACACCACGGGCATCGTTCCTGGTGCTGGAGATACCGCGTGTGTCTGAATTACCACAGACAGCCAGGGGTGAGGAGCGGCGATTGTGGCCGGGACTTGAGAATCTGCGAAAGCTGGTACCGTACACCCCTGAGAGTCAAGGGGGGCGTGCCAAGCAGTTGCCATTCGGCGAATGAAGACAGGTGCGTGTGCGGCCTCCTGAAGAAGCCGTCTATAATCGGGTTGGTGTGGCAGTCGCGAGGAAACCGACAAGCATCGTGTGAAGGCAAGGAAATCCCTCCAACTCCCAAAGCCTCAGCCAGACTGCTGACCTGAAAATACGCAGGTTAATTATCGGGGATCCCTGCTGGATTGGCATGTGTTCTACAGAGACATATATTTGGGACCTGCAGAGAAGTCACACAGCGAAGCATTTAAGAGCACTTGGCCCCAAACTGCCTGCACTCAAACCCGGCTCTGCCACTCACCATTCAAGCACAGTTGTGTGATCTTAGTGAAGTTATTCAACTTCTTTGGGCCCCAACCTACCCATATGTAAAATGGGGTGAGCAGTAGGATCTGCTTCTTAGGGTTGTAATGAAAATTAAATGAGAATGTACGTAAAGTGTTCAGAAGAGAGCCCGGCACACATTAAATGTCATGTAAGTGGGACTATCCTTTAATTTACCATCTAACCTGGGACAACGCTGTGAATGAAAAGGGACCCTATTGATAATTACATCAAGGCTGTGCAAAACTGAGACTGTATCAGGCAAACTGGGACATATGGTCGCCTTATAAATTAGAAGAAACAAGAGGACGTGACCAGAGGAACGAGAATGCCCTGTCCCCCTCTTTACAGAGGCTGCCCACAGATACACGTACTCAGCGCTAACAGCTGAATTCTATTCCCCAGCATGCACACTGTCGAGCTAAACGAGCACACTTAGCTTTCTGCTATAAATGGTTTCGATGAACACATCAATCAATATTGGCACGATCCCCTCAAGATTAACAACAGGCATCCAACAAATATTGAGGACATGGTAATGGTCACAGGTGAAGGATGGTAAGACGAGCTCCTTGCCCTCAAGAAGCTAATAACCACCATTACATGCTTCCTGCAGGTACTTTCCTGCTAAATGTCCCCAGAAGTCATGGCTAGAGCAAACGCACCAAAGCAGGAAGCTATTTCAGAGAAATATTGAAAAAGGTGAGAAAGGCAGTTTAAAAATGAACATAATAAAAAAGAGAAATAAAGTAGTATTTCATTATTTTCCACAGCACTGCCAAATAGTTTAAGACATTTTAGAAAGAAAAAACATTTGTTTTTCTTTTGACCTATGCAGCATCCATTTCTCTTTCCTTGTGGAATTAATGTTTTCATTATGCGCAATATCTCATTAGAAACAAACAAACAAAAAACACTTCAGTTTAGAGAGGGAGAGAGAGGAGAAGGAGAAGAGAAGAAGGAGGGAAGAGAGAGAGGAGGAGAGGGAAGCAGAGAATGAATGAATCAGGGAAAATTGTTAATTGTGTGTGACAATGGCTCAAAAAAGGAGTCCTCATGTTGTAAAGACAGGTACCAAAATATTGACAGATGAAATGATGTGATGTCTGGGATTGCTTCAAAATACTCAAGAGTCAGGTAAGTAGGTATGGAGATAGATGAAATAAGATTGGTCATGAATTCGTGACCTTGAAGCTGAGTGATGATGAGTACATGAAGGTTAATTATTCTAGTGTATTTTTCTCTAAGCTTAAAATTTTCATAAGGGTTTTTTTTTTTTTTTTTTAGTTAATCTACAGTATGGTCCCAATTTCATAAAAACATTTCTCTCTTTTCTTCTAACATGGAAAGATAAATGAGATAATGTTCACCTCGTGTTAATGATGTTTATTTCTGGGTAGTGAGACTTGGGATAGTTCCATTACTGTTTGAATTCAAAATAGCAATTGCGTACTATTTTGCCAAAAATAATGGAGTAATATTTCTTGAACCCAAAGCCTAAAATCAAAGATGATAAAATGTTAAAATTCATTCAATTTGATTGGTAGAATATAAATTTATTCTCTATTTGTCTTTTCTGTATTCTTTTTAATTTAAAAATTAATCAAATACTCATGAAACTCTCTAACATAAGGTTGCCCAACCTTGGCCAAACAATTCTTTGCTGTGGGGGGCTGTCTCAGTGTTTAGCAGCATCCCTGGCCTCCATCCACTAGATGCCAGTAGCACCATCACCATCCTACCTGTAGTGACAACTAAAAATGTCTCCAGGTATTACCAAATGTACCCTGAGAGGTAAAATCACTCGCAGATAAGAACCACTGGTCTAACCTCATCATGCATCTTATCCAAAGCATACTCGATTCTGCAAAAACACAAATTCCCCAATCCTTAGGTATATCTGCATATCTAATAATAATTCTCAACATTAGATCACTTTCTTATTCTTAATTCAGTTACTAAATACTCTACTTGTAGTTCAGACTACCTCAAGTAGATAAACCAATTTTCCTGCTGCTGTGGATTTAATGAACCAATAAAAATTATACTGCTTAAGACATTTCTTATATTTAGTTCCAAAGCCTGGAACTAAAAACCTTAGGCTATATATGGTACGATAACCTTCAAGAATATGGGGGAAAGCGTCAGAAGGTTATATAATCCAATCTTAAAATGTACCACTCGACCTTTGCTTAAACTAAATAGTCCTAAAACATTCCCCAAAGCAGAGTAACTCACACAAATATGAATGTTCGGTGACCATCTGGCCTCTTACTACTCAAAATGAAATCTGCAGAGCAGCAGTCAGCATCACCCCAGAGCTCATTAGAAATGCAGAAACTCATATATGGCTATGCCTTCCTGAACAAGCCTGATCCTGTCTGATCTCGGAAGCTAAGCAGGGTCGGGCCTGGTTAGTACTTGGATGAGAGACTACCTAGGAAGACCAGGTGCTGTAGGCGTAAAAAATTAAAAACAAGGAATTGTAAGCTGACAAGATCCTTGCAATCTGTGAGGTCAACCAAGGGTTGCCTCCCCTTAAAAAAAAAAAAAGAAAAAAAGAAAAGAAAGAAAGAAAGAAAGAAAATACAGAAACACAGACCCCACCCCAGACCTATTAAATCAGAATGGACATTAAGTTTGAGAGGCTGTGATCTAGTTGTTTTTATACAAACTTGCTTGAAGCTGAAGTTTAAAGAGCTGTATTCTTATATACAGAACAAGTTTCTTATACTTAAGGAGATGAAATAAAACCTGTATCATTACAAAGAGCCACAGACTTAAAGAAATCCAACTCTACCACCCGCTCCCGCCCCCTGCCAAAATAATCTCTAATCTTAGGAATCCAATCTCAAAGATGAGATAAAAGCCATATTTTAAAATCAAGCTAAGAAATCCAAATAGTCTTTTATAATGGATTCCTCCCATTAAAAAAGAATTAGCTTCCAGTAAAGAATAAACTAGTCTAAATAGCAAAATGCTACAGTTCCTAAACCAAGCTGATTACTCTGGATTTTTTTTTTTTAAATAAAGATTTCTGGAACCTACTTCTAGATATTGTGATTCAGGAGGGCTGGAATTCTATTTTAGCCATTTCTGATGATTAGTTCCATTTGAAAATCAGTCTTAAGAGGATAAAAAAAAGACATAGTTTTCTTTCTCATTATTTCTTTTAATAATGGATATGCATTTGGCCTATTTCAAATAACTGATATGTAAAAAGACTTAAAATAAGGGACTGTGCAGTCCTGGGGTGGAGGGGAGGGAGTTTCGATGAGAGAGATCACATGATCTCAATTATCCACATCTAGAAAAATGGTGGTTAGCCTCTTCAGCAATCATGTAGTTCCCTACAATAAGGGAATCATTTCTGAGTGTCTAGACTTAAACTCAATTCTAGAATGCCTACAACTGGCAGCCGCTTTCAGCATCATAGTGTACATAGTAGGAGCTTAAAAATATTTTTTAACACACACATGAGGAATACTGTGGAATTTTATGAAATATTCTGCTCTGTGCAAAAATAAAGACTCCAGGCCTCTAGAAAGGTCTAGATTTCGAGAAAGAAAAAGGAGGAAGAGAATAAGAGCGGGACGAAGAGGAAGCAGAGGAAGAAGAAAAATAATTTTTCCCAAGAATTTAGCAGCAGCCCAATGGGCTGTTTCATGAATCTGTCCATTCCTTTTCATCCCCACCATCACTACCCTAATCTAAGTCAGCAGTATCATCACGGAACCTTGTCCCTGGTTCTTCCCACTTCTGTTGAACCCCTTACTTCGTTCTTGATGTCACAGCCAGAGCAATCTTTCTAAAGGTCTTTGAGATAGAGCCAGTAACTAAAATAAGAAATGGTAAGTTCAGAAGCTACTTCCTCCAACAGACACGATACCGGGAATCAGAAATGGCAGCCACAGCATCTGTCTTAGTCTGTTGGAGCCGCTATAACAAAATACCATAGCCTGGGATGGCTTATAAACAACAGCAATTTATTTCTCACAATTCTGGAGGCTGGAAGTCTGAGATGAGGGTGGGTGCCAGCATGGTTGGGTGAAGTTTCTCTTCCAATCCTATGCTTCTCATTGTATCCTCACACAGTGGACAGGGGCTTCGGGGTGTCTCTGCAGCTTTTTCTTAGGGCACTAGTCCAACAAGGTCTGACCCTCATGACTTAAGCCTCATAAAGGCCTCGCCTATTACCTTTGGGGTTAGGATGTCAACACATCAATTTGGGGGAACACAAATATTCAGATGACAGCAATGTACTTTTAACCCAAACATCCTTAACCAACGTCTTCCAGTGCTGTGACCTTGGCAGTAATTCCGGATCTTTTAATTCCCTTGGTTCCTGCCTGTTTTCTGAACCAGATTCTCCAGTCTTTCCATCACTGCTGTGAGGTACTTGACAACCTTCCAACAAATTCCTTTTCTGATTAAGTTGCTGGAATTAGAGCCTGTAATTCTTAAGCAAGAACCTCTCCTGAAACAATGCCATGCCTTTTTAATTTTTTTCAAATGATCTGTCACTCACTAAGTGTAGCATTCTAAAAATGGGTATAATTAAAAAGCTGAAGTTCTGAATTCCATTCACATCACTGACTTCCTGAAAACGGCTTGCAAAGTGAACAATGCGATTTATTACTTGACGAAACCCTCTACCTACTCTGGGCTTGCATCTCCACAGCTAAATATGGCTGAAGGATCACACACAACCATGCTGACTGGTCTCATTTTCCATTCGTGATCTCAGAACGAGCACTCCCACCGCACTGCCCTCGTCCATTCACTCTTTACCCTCCTAGATCGCTATTTCACACCCTCCCTTCTCTCCTCAAACATCCGGCATCTCATCAACCATCCTCACTTTTCAGCTGATGGCAACTGTTCTATATTCCTCTGAAATGACATGGGCAAGCAGCAAAGATCCACACACACTCAGCCACGCGTGTACAAACCACTTGCATCTGTAACCACATACGTTACTCTCTTTTCCTGTTACCTTGATTGAACTGACTGGGTTCCTATCTAAAGCCAACGCCTCTATTTAAGCATTAGCTCTCATAGCCCCTGTCATTATCCAGAGACATCTGTCCAGCGGCTGTTCACGGTCTACAGCATCACCAGTTATCTCTTCTACACTCTATGACAACTGTCAGCGTCCAAAGAGGCTGTATTATCTCCCACCTCAAAAATCTCTCACCCTCTCCTCCAGCTTTCATACTATTGCTCTACCTCCTTCTTCTCCACAGCATAACTCTTTAAAACACATGTATGTCTATGTGGCTGTCTCCAATTCGTCTCCCATTCTCTCTTGAACACACACCAATCCCCTTTGTTGCCGTCATTCCACTGGTCACTCTCGTCTGAATGCCCCTTATTGTCTTCTAGGAGATCGTTTTCTCCTCTGCTCTGCTCCTTCTCGAGTCTCCATGGGTGGTTCACCTCATCACCCAACCTCCAAACGTAGGGGTGCCCCAGAGATGTTCTCTTCTCTGCTCATTTTGCAGGTGACAGCTGCACTCTCACGGCTTTAAGCACCTGTACCCACTGATGGCTCCCAAGTGTTTTAATCTACAGGCTGGACTTCTTCACTCCTGAATTCCAGTCTCCATCCGCCAACTTCCTGTTTGACATCGCTATCAGATGTCTCACTTGTATTTCAAACTTAACACATCTGAAACTGAATTCCGGCTCTCTCCCCAAGAACCTTCTCCACACACAGTCCTCTCCTTCTCGGTAAAAGGCACTTCCATTCCTCCCGTTGCTCAGGTACGTTCATTCCAAACACGGCAGATAAAGCGATCCTTTAAAATGTCGATTGGATTCTATGACTTTTCAGCTTGACACCAGTACACAGCTTCCCAACTCATTCTGAGAAGGTCTCAAGAGTCTTTGCAATGGCATGCAAGGTCTCACATGATCTGACCACTACAATTATGCCCCAAACTATCTCCTACTATCCTCTCTCTGGTCTGGCCACACTGGCCTCCTGAATGTAGCTCAAACTTGCCAACACACAACATGCTCCCGCCACCAAGGTCTCTTGGCATTTTCTGTAATCTCAGCTTGTAATGCTCTTCCCCAAAATATCTGCATAGCTAGTTCCATCATTTCATTCTTGGCTCTGGTCCAATCACCTTATCAGAGAAGCCTCTCCTGACTGCTCCACATAAAGCAGAGATACCTCTCCCTATACTGCATTATTTTGCTTCAAAGTAATTATCACCACCTGACGTTATGAATTTACCATATAAACTCCATGAGGGGAGGGGCTTTGTTTTGTCATTTCCCTATCTCTAGTGCCCAGAATAGAGCCCAGCACAAAGCAGCTACTCAAGAAGTTCTTATGGAAGGAATGATGAAATAAACTTTAGCTTTTTTAAATTATAAAATGGATACATAAACATGTACTAATTACTTTCACACACATACACGCAGTTGTGATAGACAAAGAGATATGCCACCAAGCTCCCTTTAAAGGACTTGGTGTCCAGTGGCTAGGAGGGCTCCTTCAGGGATCGCCACTGCCGAGCCGCCTTGCCCAAGGACAAGTTCCTCCCAAGGTAGCCCGCATCCAGTGACTGATGGAGGCAAGGGTATGATGACCTAGCCACTTCTGCCAAATGAAGGACAATGCTAAAAAGGCCGCCCGACCATGGACAATGGACTAGTGGTTACCAGAGGGAAGGGGCGAGGGAAAGGGGGAAAAAATAAAAATGCTAAATAAATAAGTAAGTATGTAAAAGGCTGCACAAGCTCCAGAGCTCCCTATGGAGTCAGCCAAGACTGCTGTTCAGGACTGGGCCACAGCTCAACATCCCCACCTGTCAAATCCAGACGCCCTCCCAGCCCTTCCATGGGTGTTAAACACAAGGCCACTCCTAATCACTAAACTCTGCCGCAGATTCTGCTTCCTGGAGACTCCAACGTGACAATTTAAAGGGGAAAAAAATGCATGCTTGTTAAAACTAAAAAACAAAACACCCAGAAACCACATCCCTAGGAAGTAGAAAACATAATGGAAGATTCTATAATATGCATTCACTCCTTTTACAGACATGGTTACGTGATAGTGGAGTCCCCTGTTTTTAACTGCGTGTAAGGCCAACCCTTAAAAACTGTCCTCCCTTGCATCCAGGTGCGGCTATGTAACTAAGTTACGCCCGATGGGATGTGAGCTGAAGTGATGTGTTTAACTTCCAGAACTTATCCTTGGAAGAATCGATGTGCCCTCTTCCCTCTGACCTTTCCCCTTTCTTCAACTGGGAATATAGACATTATTGAGCATCTTGAGCCCTGCAGAGGTGGGCACCAACCTAGTGATGACAGAGCAACAAAACAAAAGGAGCCTGGTACCCTGTGAAGCCACCATACTAGTTCCCGACTGCTTAAACTGGATTACTAAATGAGGGGGAAAAAAATAAACCTCTATCTTGTTTAAACCTCTGTAACCGGAGTGACGGCTGCATTTGCTTTCTCTGCTCTGCCCACATCTCCCCGCAACCCTGTGCCTTCATTGCCAACAGCCAGGACCTCCAGGTCTCGTAGGAAGGCGACTCTCAAGCCGCCCGTACTTCCTGGATGGGATTTATATTATACTTACCCGATTCTTCCCATCAGGCTCATTCCTTCAGCCATGACTGATGGAGGTGGGAGTATGAAGCTCTATCTTTCTTTCTTTGTCCCTGATAGTGACAGCTGTTAGGTATGAGCTCAGCTCCACTTCAGGAGCCAAAAACGGTCCTCCCTGGGGCTGCACTTGAACCCTGCTGCAGCCATGCTTGGCCTCCCGCCTCCTTCTTCCTTCCCAGTCCCACTTCCTCATTCCTCACCAGGTTTTCCTGAAACTCTTCTCAGGGAAGTTACTTACTTTCCCGTGAAACCTCAGCCCAAGTTCCACTTCTGAGGAATCCAACCCGAGGCAATATTCACTGAAAACATGTAACTCTCGTTCCCTAGGGTTCATCTCAGTTAATAACTGTACACCCTTCCAAACATTTTTCTTTGCATAATTGAATACATGGTGATTCTCTTCAATGAAAATGGGATTATACGGTTTAAACCACGTACCTTGCCTTTTTCACTTAAAATATTTCACGGGCCATATTCCACGACAATAAAATATACACATATCTCCTTATTTTCAGTATGGTTGGCTGCCTATAATTTAAAAGTCTATATAAATACCAAAAACATTTTTGGAGGGGAGACGGAAAGAAAAAAATTTTTTAAAGGGGGGAAACTTCATGGGTTCATCCCTGTACTTCTGTTCATCAATGAGCAAAGGTTACATATACACCGACTTCTAGGGACAGTAAAAAGAATCCATGTAGAATTTATGAAAAATTGATCAATTATATCTTCATTCTATTTCTTTAAGCTCCTGAAGAAGTTTAAAGACTTGAAAGGATTGATATATTTTACATGTACAGGTACATAATCGTCAATGTTAACATTAAAATACAGAGATACTTGTAGAGACGCATAAAATTTCATATAAAAAAATCAGGATGTTCTTCCCTAGCGTCCTGTGACTTAAGGAGGCAGCGAGAAGCGAGACTTGTACAGATTGTATGTGTATTGTTATTCTAACTTCTCACTGATGGTTAGTGTTTCTTTTGCTATTGAAAGAAATATACATCTGGATATTTCAGAAGGGTATACTACTTGAAATAAACCTACATTTCACAGAAAAAGAGTTTATAGATGTTTTATGGACCTCCAAAAATTAAAATAACAGTCGACAAGCAACAGAAATTTCGATACCAACATTATTTAAGAATATTCAATATTTAGAACATTAAGGAATAATATAACCATGAAAATATCTTTTGGATGCTAAATCTAGATTGCACGTGTAAAAGTGACTTAAAAGGCAACATAACATTTATTTTCTACAAAACGGCTCTACGGGTGCCTAAAATCAAACAGAAGCCTTTAAAAGACAAACTCTTACGAATGACAAGACTGTTTCCAACTCATCTGGAATTGCTCACTGTCACACATTAAAAAATTTGGTAGGCCAATCATCTATAACATTACAGTCTGAGAATGCGAAGATGATGCATGGCAGTGAGAGGCAGTTTGCATCGCTGGTAAATTAAGAAATGGAGGGGGTCGGACGTGAGCGAGAACTCCTATGGTGGTGTTTTTCCTATTTGTGCACCGCAAAGGGAACTCTCCAATCTAGTTATTAAACTTTCAGTCTGTCTGAGGTAATAGCTATTATGCCAAAAGCAATTACACAGGCTAGAACTGGAGATTTGAGGGGTTTGTTGTTTTCGTTTTAGCAGAAGCAGGATAATTCCTGTGTGTTCGTATCCCTTAATCAGCATGTACATCTACTATATCAAAACTCTCACTTCTGTTTCCATGTCTTCTCGACTGACAAACTCACATAGTAAAAGAAAAAAACACATTACCCTAGACTGTTATTTTAATTCTTGGAGGTCCATAAAACAATGCCTTCGATACAAACATTTTCAGACAACTTTTTAAAATGAGTTTACTTGTAGGGGTTTTCTTGAGATGCAGAAAAGTGACTGCAGTGCCTTGAAGATATTTCTGACACTGCTAGCTACATTCTTGATGTTCTTTAAGAATAGATATGCAAATCTGGGAGAAAACAGAATATACGCAGATACTCGCCCAAATTAAACTATGACATAATTCCTACAGAATTATAAAAGGAAACACTTTCATTCTCTGAACAAACAATACATAACTTTTACTGGGGTTGGGGTAGGGGACAGAAGAATGATCACTGTTACCCTGGCTTAAGCTCTGGCTGAATTTGAATGTTCCAAAGTTTTGGAGTAAATAAGGAACATGGGACCTGGCAACCACCACTCTACTTTCTATCTCGAATTTACCCATTCTAGGTACCTCACATATAAGTGGAATCTTTTTGTGTCTGGCAGTGGGATTGCAGTTGCATCGTGGTAAATTAAAGGTGGGTGGGGAGGTCAGATGTGAGAGGTAACTCCTATGGTGGTGTGTTTCCTAAGGGTGCACTGCAAAGGGAACTCTCCACTCTAGTTACTAAACTAGGCAATTACACAGCCTAGACCCAGAGATCTGTCCTTTTGCATTGGGCTTATTTCACCCATCTTCAAGGTCCAGCCATGTCCCACTGCCTTCAAGGTTCATCCATGTCGCAACATGTGTCAGAAGTTCATTCTTTTTACAGCTGAGTAATATTCCATTGTATGTATGTGACGCATTTCGTTTATCCATTGGTCCGTGGATGGACATGTGGGTTGTGTCCACGTTGGGCTATTGTGAATGCTGCTGCTATGAACGCTGGTGCACACATATGTTTGAGTCTCTGCTTTCAACTGTGCTGGGTGTCTACCAGAAGTGGAGTTGCTGGAACATGTCGTAATTCTATGTTTAAGTCTTTGGGGAACCATCACACTTTAGATTTTAAAGCATAAATATCAGTGTATTCTACAGATCTATGAGAAGCAACTCTGGTGTCTCAAGTTGACTGCTCATGCTGACTACAAGTAAATTAAAACTGCAACTTGTAACACATATGTCACGAGTGGCCCAGGAGTTCACATTTGGAAGGGAAAAAATGTAGTAACAGCAGCGATCATTTACTGACTGTTTACTAAGTGCCAGATTCTGAGCTAGGAGCTTTCATACAAGGATGAATACGCAATACCAGCCAGCCCAGAAATGAGTCTTTTCCTAAATGTATTTCTCAGAGTGTTACCAGTTGTTATAAAGAACAGGATTGGGGGTTGAGGGGTTGGTCAGATGGTTAAACAGTTTAGATTTTCTCTCCAAGATTTTTTAGACTTCAATAAACTACTACGTACTGTGACTTTCTAAGAGGTAATATATTAAAATGGCCTTTGTTGACGGTCACATTGCAGGATGCTCTGAGCTAAGCAAGGCTCTCAGCCAGAGCACTATGGGCGTGTGGACCCCGCTGATTCCTTGCTGTGGAAAGCTGTCCTGGACATTGTAGGATGTGTAGCAGCATCCCTGTCCTCAACACACAGTATGCCAATAGTACATTCCCCAACTTAGGACAACCCAGAATGTCTCCAGACATTGCCAACTGTACCCTGGGAGGCAAAACTACCTTCGGTTGAGGACCACTGGTCTGTTATCATCTCAGTAAGTTCACTCTCCATTTCTCCACGTAAACAGAGGCTGTTAGAAATGGATTTCTTCATTTTCTCCTCCTGCCTCGAACTCCTCTTCCTCCTTCCCCGCTCTTCTACCAAAGAACAGCTGCCCCCTCCTTTCGGCTTCCACCTGCCTCACACCAGGAGCAACCCGCCCATTAGCCTCTGGCCAGGAAGTTTAATTTCTCCCTCAGGTTCCAAACATGCTCAGTTTTTTCTTTCCTAAACAAACAAACTCAAACCCTTTCTCCTCTCCCCTCAGTTTTCTTTCTCTTTCTCTGAACAACTAAATTTTCACAACAGCCTATCTTATACCTGTTTTTCTCCTCACATTTCCTCTCCTCGCATTTCCTTCTCGGCCCAATAAATACTGGGTCTACAGCCATTTCTCTATTCTCTCAAAGCTCAAGACCTCCTACCTGCCCAGTTCAATGGTTTCCTCGAGATCCTTCTACTACCTGACATCACCTAGTGTTTAAAACATTTTTGAATGAACTTCTGAAGAACATACCTGACCTGGTGAGCGACCTATCTCTTGATTCCATGGTCTCTTAGTTCTCTTCTCAGCTCACTGATGATGGCTTTCTCCATCTGTTTGTTTCTTCTGCATCCCCTAATACGTGTAGTCTTTTGCGGATGATTTTCAGCTCTCTTCTAAATGATTTCCATGCCTCCAAACACCACTAGGGATTCTGTTTATCTCTGACCCCATATTATATCCTGAGCTCCAAAATAAAATTTGTTAACAGCAAGGTGGTAAGGTGGCAAAATTTTAAATAAAAGGAACCAGAATAGAAACATAAACCATAACAATAACTACCACCAAAAAATGCCTCCTACACGTCAAGCAATGAAGAATGTACTTTATAAATACCTCATTTATACTTTAAATACCTCCTCAACAACCCTATGAGGTAGGCTCTACTCTTCCAACCATACAAATGAGGATACAATCTCAAAGAAGTTAAGTAACCTCACATAGCTAATAAATTATAAATCTAGAACTGGAACTAGATTTTACTTCATACCCAATTATTTTAATCAAGTGATATTGTTTCATCTTATCTTTCACCTTTCTCCTCAAAATTCAATTCTCTTAGGTTCTCCTCATTTTCACAAACGTACAGGATAATTTAAGGTCAACATTGTAAACTATACACTCTTGGCATCTGTATTTAAAGAAAACATTATTTTTCTAAGAATCCTAGGGCTAAATGAAAGTCAGCGTTACACAGTTCATCTCCAAGCCTGCAGGCAGAACTGTATCTAAACCATTCCAGACAGATGGGTGTCTTCTATTTTTAATGACATCTAGGAAAGGAGTTTCTTGCCCACTAAATTTAGATGGTGAGCCAAAGGAAGGAAGCTTGTCTAATTTTATGCTCCATATAGCTATACCTTCACATACACTTGGCAAGAAGCATCCGAAGAACAGGATTATTACAAGTAGAAATTGATCGTTAAAAACTACATTAAAAAAATAAAGCCCGTCACTAGAAAAGGAATCAACTAGACTCTTTGAGTTGGCAAGAGAATAAGACCATTCCAGTCCAAAGTACAAAAGAACTGACATCGTATTCTTCCTATTATATCATGACCCATGTGGCAGAAGTAACCGGAAAAATGACACAGGAATTTCTAGTATGAGGTATGCAATGTTACATGGCTGTAACTAGTTTTGAAAAGTCAACTCCAAATCTTACTGGAGAAGAGTCAAGAACACATGTGAAGTCAGTAACATTTTGAGGTTCTACCTTTGCTATCATTTCCTCTAGGCTCTAGGTTTTAGAATCAAAACATTTCACGATCCCCTCACCCCCAAAGATGTCAGTCTGATTCTGCCAATCAGATTATCTCCGCAGTTCTCAACACCTTATAGGCAAAACAAAACAAAAATTGAACAAATGCTACAAAATGAAGAGATTTCTGACGGTGTGCTTTACTTTAAAAAATTATTTGTACTGTTTAGTACAGCAGAAAGATAAAATCGCTTTAAGATAATTATCTCAAAGAAGCTACTGGCTAGAGATGACACAAAAGTTTGTGGTATTTGGCTTTAAGTCACATACTTTCCCAAATTAACCATTTGAACATACATCTTCACAGAGTACGGAAGGCTGTGGCATTACTTCCAATAATAGAATCCCTAGGGCGAATCGTATTGTAAAATTAAGTTCATCTTTTTTTTTAATGATTAAAGGAAACTGCAGAGTGGATAATCTCACGAGTATAACTTTTGACCTCCGAAATCACATTGAAATCTAGCATAGACTAGTAATAAATGAAAATTGATAAAGCTAGGGAAATGTTTACATAAAATTACAATAGTACTGTTGGTACAATCCCCAAAACCCAGGTCACAGTTAGACCATTTTTTAAAATAAATATTCATCAAAAATAGCAAAGGTCAAGGATAAGATGAAAATTCTGATCTGACCCAATCAGGTAAAACCATCAAGTATCTTTCTGAAAGTAATTCATGCTGTTTCCCAAAAGAGAGCATCTATTTCTATCCAAGCAAGAATGAAATAGGACATTTGTTGCCAAAATAGTTCTTTCTCCTATTTGACAATGAACTGGAATTAAAGGGATGAGGTTTTATTCTGTCACATTCTAATTTTATAATCATTGTTTTAACCCACCTAAGTAAAAAACTATTACAAACACAAAATACATATTTCAAACACAACCATCTTGTTTAAATCAAAATGGCCTATCCCCCCTAAATCTAGACCAAACAACAAAAATGTTACCTTACATTTGGCCATACATAATGCCAAGTTTTATTTGGTGTGTGCTAGAAGCTCCTATATTTTTTTCTCATCTACTTCTCTGTCATCACCTGATCAGGAGATGGTTCACTGCTTTATGTATAATTCTACGTATTTTATCGCAAAACAATCTTTTGTTAGTCATTAAAATCAGCTCTTCGTAACACTTAGGGTTTTCATTTTTTTAACAGCTTAATTGGTATATAATTCACATACCATCAAGCTCACCTCTTTAAAGAATAAAACTCAGTAGTTTTTAGTATATTCACGAAGTTCTACTTCAACCACCAGTAAGTCCAGATTTAATCACCCCAAAAAGAAGTCTCATATCCATCAGCGGATACGCCCCACTTTCCCCCACTCATAACCCTGGCAACCATGAATCTATTTTCTCCTTCTGTGGATTTGCTTATACAAAATACTTCCTATAAATGGAATTGAACAATGTGTGAACTTTTGTGGTTTCTTTCACTTAACATACTATTCTAAAGATTTACAAATCCTGCAGCATGTATCAGTACTTCGTTGCTTTTATGATGAAATAATATTTCGTTCTATTACTATATCACATCTTATTTATCCATTCATTGGTTGAACATTTGGGTTATTTCGCAACACTCTGAGGCTAAGAATAGCACTGCCTTTAAAATCTGTGTATAAATTTTTATTTAAAAAAATTATTTTTTGTGTGTATAGGTTTCTGTGTGAACATACATTTTTATTTTTCTTCAGCATATACCTCACCAGCACTTGTAATTGTTTTCTTTTTTATTATAGCCATCTTGGTGGGTATGAAATAGTATCTCATTGTGATTTTGATTTGCATTTCCTGAATGACTAATGATGCTGGGCATCTTTTCATGTGCTTATTGGCCATTTGTGTATCTTCTTTGGAGAAATATCTATTCAAATCCTTTGTTCATTTACAAATTTGGTTATTTGCCTTTTTTTGTTGTTGATGAGTTGTAAAAATTTTTTTTTAATTCTGGATGCATGGCTCTTATCAGATATATGACTGGCAAATTCTCCAATTCTGTAGGTCATCTAAAAAGTTTTTTGAGGGCGTCTTTTGAAGCAAAAAAAGCTTTTCATTTAGATAAAGTTCAATTTATCTATTTTCTCTTTTGCCATATATGCTTTCAGTGTCATATCCAAGAAACCACTGCCAAATTCAAGGTCACAAAGATTGACTCCTATGTTTTCTTCTAAGGGTTTTATAATTTTAGCTCTTACATTTAGGTTTGTGAAACATTTTGAGTTAATTTTCATATATGGTGTGAGGTAAAGTGTCCAATTTCATTCATTTGTATTTGGATATCAGGTTGTTCCAGCACCATTTGTTGAAAAGAAGGTTATTTCACCACTGACTTGTCTTGGCTCCCTTATTGAAAATCAATTAACCAGAGATGCAAGGGTTTTATTTCTGGCCTTTCAATTCTATTCCATTGATTTATATGTCTTTCTTTATGCCAGGACCACATTGCCTTGATTACCGTAGCTTTGCAGTAAGGTTTGAACACTTTAGGCTTTTAAGAAATAAATCAAGAGTATTTTTAGACTAAGCAACTCCAATTCTGGGAAGACTCCAACATTTTAAAGGCTGTTATTCTAAAGCTTCATTTTCGTCAACTGTTCAAAAACCTAGAATTTTTTTTCCCTGCTCGTTATACATGCCTCATACTTTTATTTACATTATTTTCCACAATCTCCATTTTAAGTTTTTAAAAACATCCCATCACACATGTATCCATTTTATTCCAAATATTCTATCATATAAAATAATCCATTCCCTGTTCCACATTTCCCCCCCCCTGGACACCATTTTCCCAAAGCATTCCATTTCTTGCCATGCTGGATTTCACTGTTCTCAGGTCTGCTACGCAAGGTGACACTTTGCAACGTCCCTTTCACTGTGTTCCTATGATGGAGCTGCTATTTCTTGAAGCCTATTATCATCATCTTTCATAAAATATACTCTTATTTTGCTAAAGAGTACCCTCCAGTAGTTTTCTGAGAAGGGACACATTAAAGACAAATTTTCTAAATCCTCACTATCAAAAAAATGACACTTTCTGATACTGCTAATACTTGATTGATAATTTGGCCAGGTATCAAATTCAGGTTGAAAGACAAGGGAGTAATGCTTGAAAAATTCTGATGAAAAATTTCTAGAAATGCAACTGAGAAATCTATTGATTCTATTCTAATTCTATTCTATTCTATTCTATTCTATTCTATTCTATTCTATTCTATTCTATTCTATTCTATTCTATTCTATTCTTTTTTTCCCCTATTGCTTCCAACTGATGTGGTGTGTATGTGTCTGCAAGTGTTCGAGACCTTTGTTTTCTTTTGTAAAGGATGTTTTGCTGTTTCATGAGGACAGTTCTTACTATGGATCTTTTTCCATTCACTATTCTAGCCACTCAGAGGCTCTTCATTCTAGAAACATCAGCTGTGGACCATTTTCATGTTTTACGATTGTTTTATTTTGTATATTGTTTTTTTTCTCTCCTTATGCAGCTGCTATTAATCTGTCATTGGACACTATCAATTGATTTGCAAGTCTCTTATCTTTTTTTCTCCTATTTTCTATCACTGTATTTTCCTTCTAGTTTTGGGGAGATTTCTTCAACTTCATCTTCCAACTATTAAAACTTTTTTTTTTTAATTTGAGCTATCACAGTTACATATATCCACTAGCTCTTTCTTATTCCCAAACTGTTCCTCTTCACAGAATCCAGTTCTTAATTTATAAATTCTTATTGCTATGAGACTATGAACTAGAGAATTTTTGTTTGTTGAGATTTGTTTTTGGTTTTCTTGTGATTTATTTTTCTTTTTCCGTGTCTCATGATCCTTAGTTGTCTGTTTCTATTTAAGAATGAGACACTAAAGATTTCCTTGGCAGCCCTCGTGTGTACAGATAGGGTTTTCAATCAAACAGCTTCCCTATAGGAAACAGCTCTGTCATTAGAGACCCTCAAACGTCAGTATGAGAAAACCTTTTCTTTGAAGCTTCTGTACTTGCTCTCCTGAATGAGCCACAGAAGTCTGGGGACCGGCGCTCAGGAGCCAGAGTTATTTGACAGATGAGGTGGCAGGTTTTAAGTCCACCGTTCAGTACACAGATGATCCCCATTTTCTGTCCTATGACTCACTCCATCACAAAATGTCTCCAATTTGTGGAGAACCCCACCCCTGGCCACATTCGAGTTCTCTTGAATAATTGAGGGGTGTAGGGAAAGTGGCTGTCTGGCTGCGCAGGAGGAGACCTGGGGATCCCACTTTTCAGTATACAGACTTTGAATCAATGCCAAATTTTCAGCTTAATGCCTCCTCCGACCTCTGAACTACCTGGTGCCTGTAGGAAATGTGTGGGTTCCATCAGTTTGATGCTTATAGGCACTGCCTCTTCAGGTCCTAAAGGTTAATTCTTATAAGGTAACAATACCATTTTGTTCTGATTTGTCAGTTACTTTCCCTTCTATCAGGTTTCTGTCATCAAAATTTTATTAAATTTTCCATCAGGTGCTCTGTCCTAAACTATTCTCATTTTTAGAGTCTTAGCCTTTTCTGCTTATTTAATACCAGAGAAGGTATGTGCATATGGAAAGTACATCATTTTAAACCAAAAGCAAATCTAAACTTAAAATAACACTGGGAAGTTATTACCAAGTGCATTTTATTTTTTTCCAAGTGCACTTTAGAAATAAAAAAACATAAACCTCAAAATTATTAAGTAACTGCTGAAAATCAAAAAAACCTAGCAAGTGACAGAAAAAGAATTTAATTTCATGTCGTTGAAAGGAAGAGTGAAATATCAGATTTGAGACCAGTACAAAAATTACATAAAATATAAAAATAAATAAGCTAAGAAATATAATATTCAACAGAGATGAAGAACATATATTCCGTGTATTTTTCTTCTCATTTTGGAGTAAATCAAGAAAATTAAGAAAGGAATGAACTTGTGGACTCTAAAAAACAAAATAAATGAACCAACAAAGCAGAAACAAACTCACAGATACACTGAACAAATGACGGTTGCCAGACAGGATTGGGGTTTGGGGGATGGGTGAAAAGGTGAAGAGAGTAAGAAGCACAAATTGGTAGTTACAAAATAGTCATGGAGATGTAAAGCACAGTTTAGGAAAAACAGTCAGTAGTATCATAATGACTATACATGATATCAGGTGGGTACAAGCCTTATCAGATCACTTTGTAAGTTATATGTGTCTAACCTCTATGCTGTCCACTTGAAACTAATGTAATATTGAGTGTCAACTATAATATAAAAATTTTTTTTTAATTTTTTAAAAGAATGCACTCCATAAACCAAGAATTCAAAAGTAAAAGACAAAAAGGTAAGCCTAAAAAAAAAAAAATCATTGATCTCAGAAAAGAAAATGAGTAGGAAAAAAAAATCACCTCAGAACTTAAAATAGTGCCAGAAATAATAAATGCAGAAGAAAAAGAAGGCATGAAAGGTGGAGGGAAAAAAAGGCAAGGATAAAGGAAGGAGATGGGAAAGAGGAGGAAGAAGAGCAGATGGGATATTTACTGCAGAAATTCTCTCCCTGTGGCACCACTGAGGGCTGGGAGGGGTGGGAGCTCAGAGAGAACCGCATCAAGAAGTGATGGAGAGCCTATCACAAGGTCCCGGCTGGAAAGCCTGGTGCTATGATTAGATAGGACTTTTGTGTCAATTTTTCTGGGGAGAGGGAGAAATATAAAGGATTTTATAAGCATAAGGAAAGAAAATATTTATGACAAAAAAGAGTGAATAGTATAGAATTCTGAATTACTGGCTTCACGCTTCGGGAAATGCTAGTTTAAACCATCAAATTTACATCAAGAACCTAAAGTCTATATAGTATACCAACAAAGCCTAATAACAACAATAACAGGTAATGTTTATTGAATACTTACTAAACCAGATTCTGTTCTAAGAGCTTCACATGTTATAATAATAATAACAGCAGCTAACATTTACTAATTGCCTACCATATATGTTAAGCACTAATTTTAGTATTTTGTAAGTATTAATTTAATCCTCAAAGCAAGCCTATTAGGTTATTGTTCCCATTTTACAGATGAAGGAACTGAGACACACAGAAGTGAAGTAACTTGCCCAGGAGCACAGAGCTATAATGCAGCAACAATCTGAGCTCAGAATACAACATATTCCTAAAAGTAATTTTTCTCAAATTAAGTGGCTTTTCTTTTTTGCTTCTTCAAAAAGTTCTTTAATGCTATTATGAATTGTATGCATTTTTTAAATAATTAATATCAACATCCTATGACCACAAGTAAACCAGGCTGATTTTAAGATGCAAAGAATTACAAGATTTCACAAGGACTGCCTATAGCTGGAATAACAGGACCCTTGCGAGTCCTTTTAGAGTTTTAAAACCTTAGTCTAAAACATAACTGTGAACTTCAAGGGACACTCGTAAGGGAAGAGAGGAGAGTGTCATCAAATGTGGAAGCAACCCATTTAACTTAAATGAAATAATGTCACCATAACCGTTTCTCAATTATGAGAGCCTAAAGCTATTCTTAAATTTATTTAAAATGTCAACATTGTTTTTGTTTCCTGAATATTAATGGTCTTCAAAGAGGCCTGACAGTTTTTACTTTCACTGGCTGTGAACTAAAAGCTGACACACCAACTTTTAGAAGCCACTTGAGGGTGAGAAAACCAAGGCCACCTTTAAAATTGCAAATAACTCACTAATAAAACAGCAATTAAGGAAAGGTTCTATTTCCCCAAGTGTTAAAAATGCTCCTATTCCCTTTATGACACTGGGAAAATTACTTGTACCTCAACTGGAATTGCCTCATTTCCCCATAAATAAAGGAATCCAAATACATATTCTTTAGGATTTCAGGCTCAAAATTCCTACAATTATGTACAGTATTATCTGAATGTATAAGGCAGAAATGAAAAATGTTACATTTTACAAATAACGAGAACAACAGATAAATACCTGAACACAATTATTTACATTATCTATATCTCCATTTTTGGCACAGAAAAGGAAATTGCTTAAGTTATTCTATTTTATTTCTAAGGACTTAAAAGCTCCTTTCCTAATTCATAATCCAAATCTTAACATCAAAGGACATTTTGTAGGACAAAGATATAAATAAGTTTATATTTATTCAATATGTTAGAAAATTCATTAAATTTGGGTTTAAATTTTTTAAAGTTTAAATGACAGAAGTATAAGTAACTCTATCTATTCAACGTAAAAGTGTGATAAATATATATAGAAGCACTAGAAGGTTCATTTCCAATGGCCCAGCCATCCAGTAAAATGTTTCAGCATCATAAGCTTTATTTCCTGCCTCACATCCTCAGGGATCTAGTTTGACAGCTCTCCTGTACAATTTCTACTATAAGACTTCTCTGGTCTCTCTTGGCGCAAGTAAACTGCTGCTAAGTAATATTTCTCTTGGCAACAGACTACATACTTTATAGAAACAGACCTTTAATTGAACCCTTTCCACTCAAATTCCTATCTTTCCCTAACATGTGAATCTTAAACTAAGTCTGCTCTAATAAGATGGACACATTTTATGGATTGAAATGTTACATATTCACTAAATTTTCCCTGATAACAGCACTTGATTCAAGTTATAATCTCTCCTGAATAGAAATAAAAAATGGTTTCAGTAAATCATGTTCTAAACTAGAGTTATTTTTCTTTCGAGTGCCCTAGAATTATAGATAGATATCCATTCTACAAGGTTTTAGGAAATAAAAATAAAATTGAGTGAAATCTAAAAAAATAAATAAAATATGAATGGTACTTCCAACGTCTAAGAACGATGCTTTCAGCTAGTTACTCCCATCTTTTTACTCAATACATACTCTGTCCAACACTAACCCACTGCCAAAGAGGTAAAATGTACATCTTAGAGACCGAGCCCAAATGAAGTACTAAAACAACTACTTGAATCAACGTCTCTTCTTCTAAAATCTCAATACAAACCCCAAGCATGCTTAAATTAACTCAAATATCTATCTGGTCCTAAGTCTCAGGTGATAACTAAGTTTTTTTTATCAGAGACAGAACCTGTCGGCTAGTTAATAATCTACTGGGAAGGATAAAAGAGTATACAAATTTAAAAACATGTATTATGCTGGTATGACAGAGTTTGAAAAAGCACACGACTGGAAAGTTTATTCGTTATTAGACGTATGACTTTGAACAGATCATTTGTCTTCTTAGAAAAACAGCTGACCAAGACTGAAACAAAAACATATGAAAAATCGGAATAGTCCTAGAACTATTAAAGAAATAGATCTGTAATTAAACAGTTTCCCAGATGAAATCACCACTTGGCTTCACCAGAAAATTTGTCTAACCATGTATGGAAGCAAAAGCACCAATATTATACAAACCTTTATAGGGGAAAAAAGAGACCATTTCCCAACTCACTTTATAAATCAGGATAGTCTTCATCATGCCAAGATGAAGGACGCTATATGAACATAAAGATAGATGCAAAAATCCTTTCAAAATATACTAGTGAATTGAATCCAGCAACATATAATAAAGGATAATGCATTATGACTAGGGTTTATTTAAGAAATGCAAGGTTGATTTAACATTAGGGAAAAAAAATCAATGTAATTTAACACACATTAACAGAAAAAAAGGAGAAAAAAGGAGGAAAAAAATCATCTCAACAGACAAAGAAAAAGCAGTTGATAAAATTAAACTCCCATTCAGGATTTAAAAAAAAGATCTAAAGGACTTCCATTTCTGGTCAAGATGCAGTAACAAAAACCAGATTTACCCTCCTATGTGAAACAACCAAAAAAAAAAAAAGCAGAAAAAACAGATAAACAATGGTTTTGAAGACACTATCTCAGGCAACAAAAAAACAGTGATATCTGAAGACAAATGAGGTGAGTCCTACACACCTGCCCCAGCTCACGGCCTTGAAAGCACTTCCAGTGTACAAGGCAGGAAGGGAAACCCAGACATAGTCCAGGGAGATGCTAAGGATGGAGCTAAAAGTCCAGGGAGTTAGAGGCAGCTAGAGTTCACAGGGCAGGATATTGTAGGAAAAAACACTGCACAGAGGAAATGCTGGAGATCTGTAGGGAGTTTCTCTCAAACATTCCACCAAATATACATCGGTCCATGTGTGAAAGAAAAATACTGAAGACAGAGGAAAGAATCATTCAAGAGGATTAGAGAGAACAGTGCTTGGAGCTTACATGGGCAACAATAATGCCTGTTCCCACCAGCCAGACTTAGAAAACCCTGTAATTCCCTGGGAGTGTGTTCAAAGGGTCTTGCCATAGCAGTAGAGAATGATAAACCCTGGTAATGGTAGCCCTCAAGCTGTTCTGGTCCCACCCAATAAAGCGTAAAACCAAGATTCAAATGGATCAAAATATTTCCAAGTAATTTAACTGGATCGTAGGGGAAAAAATCTCCATAAATTATAAGAAGGGGGAAAAAATCAGAACAAAACTAAACTCCCGTCCCTTCTCAACGTCTGGTATCCAATCAAAGATTACCAGGCAATCCAAAAAAGCAGAAAAATATGACCAACGATGATGAGAAAAAAATAACCAATCAAAACCAACCTAGAACTGCTGTGAAAACAGCTATCACAACTATTAAGTGCAAGCAAACTTTTTTCTAAAAAGGTCCAGAGAGTCAATATTTTAGGCTTTGTGAGCCACACAGTCTGTCACAACTACTCAAATATACTGTTGGACAAAAGTCTTGAACAGTCTTGTCACATGACAAATGAGAGATACAAATAACTGATACACATATATAAAGGTGGCTGACTTCATTGATCATCAGAAGAACGCCAGTTAATACCACATGGTACCCCAATAGCAACAAGCACATCTGGCACCCAGATCTTGATTTTTTAATGCCATTCTCTAACAAAAGGAAACAGGGTCTCTTGGAGAAATGTCTGATTCTGTGACTGAGACAAAAATATAGATGAGCCTGGAGCATCCTGTAGTGTCATAAAGTAAGAAAGTGCCCAAAAAAATTTTTTTCAAAACCTACAATGATAGGAGTATGTCAA
The DNA here is from genome assembly GCA_004027375.1 of Macroglossus sobrinus. Lineage (NCBI taxonomy): Eukaryota > Metazoa > Chordata > Mammalia > Chiroptera > Pteropodidae > Macroglossus > Macroglossus sobrinus. The sequence goes on from PVKZ01000765.1 coordinate 483,945, forward strand.
AGGGACACGGAACCCAACTGAAAGCTCCCAATGGCCAAGCTGGAACAATTTCAACACCAGCAACAAAAAATAAAGTAATATTAGATTATAAACAAAGTATTAAAAAATGTATGAGTCCAATTATATAAATAAATGATTGGATAAACAAGTAAATAACCAGGTGGAGAACAGATGAATCTCCTCTGAAGAAAAAATTAAAATGATTTATGTACTTTGCTTTCAAAGAAGTGGAGCATAACTCTCATTCTTTTTTTGTAATTTACTAACTTATGTTTTTATGATGACATTGGTTAACAAAATCCAATAAGTTTCGGCTATACACTTTAACAGTGAGGCATATATATATTTACACCGTGTGTTTACCTCCCATGATTAGATTTCTTTCTATCACCACATATTTGACCCCCCTTTACCCCATCTACTTCTCCCTTCCCCCTTCCCCCCCATTCTCTGGTAACCACTAGTATACGACTCTCATTCTTGAAGTATGGACTGCACATAGTGACCTCATATCAAAGAATACAGTATGAAAACTGCACAGTTAAGAAATCTGACAAACACCATCTCGGCTAAGTGATCAAGGTCAATGTTAACAGTGATAAGTCATGTGGATGGCATGTACCTTTGACATGTGATGAGAGTGGTACTTCGCCTCTGTGGTCTTCCCCAATTAAATGACATTCTAAAAGCGACTTGACCAATACTCTTCAAAACTGTCAAGGTCATCAAAAATAAGAAAGGTCTGAAAAACTGTCACTGTCAACAGGCCTCTGAGAAAATATGAAGACTAAAAAAAAAAATGTAATGTGGTATCCTGTGTGACACAGAAAAAGGACAGCAGGTAAAAACTAAAGAAAGCAGCATAAAGTATGGACTTTAGTCATTTATTTCAAAAATGGTATGTATGTAAAATCTTTTCCCTGATCTCTCTTAAATGTTACTTGCTCATTAGAAACAAATGTGGAAAACCCAGAAAGTACGAAAAATAAATAAAATTTCTACTCCCTGGAGGTAACCACGATTACGATGCCAAGGCTATGGTTCCCAAACTGTGTGCTCAGGCACCCCAGGGCATCACAGCGCATTCGCAAGGACAATGCCGGGTACTTCAAACTTTCAAGGGAAACACAGTGACATCTGTTGGATACTACACCAACTACAAGCTCTAAGTAGCTTCGTTTTAACATTAAATCACTTCACATTTCTTTATGTAAAGAAATGTAAAGTGATTCAGAAGTAAATACCAAGTGAAAATCATTTGGTATGGGAAATGAGGGGAGAGTAGGATTCGAGGTTTGAGAGACTGTGAAGGGCCCAGGAAATTGTGATTATTCAAGAATGAAATAAAAAATGTTTTCCTTTAAAAAAAAACAACACTCACAGTAATACTATTATACCCTTACTACAATGGCTAAAATTTAAATACACTGTGTTGACAAGGAAGTAGAGAAACTGGAACTCCCACAGAAGTAGCTCATGGGAGTGTAAATTGATACAAACACTTCAGAAAATGACTGTCAACATTTAGGCGATGATGCTCATTTTGTATGACTCAGAAAGTCTTCAGATCTATAGCCTAAAGAAACTCTTACAGCAAGACATACCTTAAACAATGCTTCTGGTTCCATTTTATAACTTAGAAACAAGTATTCACAGACAGGAGAAGGGATAAATTGTGATATAATCATGTAGCTGAATACTATGTAACAGTACCTCCAGGGAGTATTAATGAAACATCTATGTGCATTACCATGAATGAATCTCAAACTCCCAATTTGAAGTCATAAAGCAAACTGAAAATAACATGCAGTATGATTTCACAGATACAAAGTTCAACAATTCTAAAACTAAATAATATACTTACAATTACATCCATATGTTGTAAAATTATGAAAAAGATGCAAGAAAATAAAAAAAAATTTCAAAGTAGTGCTTTCCTCTGATACAGCAGAGAAGGAAGTGAATGCCATAGATGACATAGGCATATGAGGAATTTTCAAGATATTGATAATGTATTACTTTTAAAGTTGGCCAGTGGAACAAATGTTTATTCTTAAACTATATACATGTGTTATTTATGTTTTTTTGTATATTTATTAGGTTTCATTTAAAATAATTAAAGTAAACATTATTCAACAAAATACGTCTTGGACAAATACTATGTTCCAAATATTTTCTGGGTTTTATGAACAAAGAAACATCTTGACCTCACAGAGCTTATATTGTAGCAGAGGAAGACAACAAAAAGCAAAACCCAGAATGAATAAATGAAAAAAAACATATATAAACATATATATGTGTATGTATAAATAAAGGAGAGCAAATTAAGAAGTAGGAGTATAGGGCAGATTATAATATACAACATTCACTGAATTTAACTTGAGATGTTTAAAATTTTATTATAAAAACTTAGATTTTTCCCAGTTTATAGAAAACTAGGAAAAATCTAAGAGATGAAATCATCAACAATATATTAAGAGAAAGCTATTTTCTGCTTTCATCATTCCTGAGAATGTTAGCAGACTATCCATTAAAAGTCCTCAGAATAAAAACATGTAGCATATCTAGATATCTGTTGAACAAATGAGTGTTTGCACACAAAATCTGTTTTAATTACCCCATTTTTTGAGCTAGCATTTTCCATAAAATACATAGGTTTTAAAAAAGAATGTATGAAAACGAATGGCTGAACTCTCTCATTTACCCTTTCACCTATTACATATAATTCTTTATCTGGTGTCGATTTTTCGAACAGAACAAAAAATAGAACATGCTACAAAGGATAAGAGAATCCAAAATGTGAGAGAATAAAGAATCTGAAACCTTCAGGAATACTATCCTGATTGAATCAAAAGACTACATTCCTGTATTCTGAATGTGGTGAAATGAGTGAATCTGAGCAAAGATGGTTTTCACTCAGTAACATTGCAAATTACTTCTCCATCATTTCAAAGTACTCGTCCATCATCCAGTCTCAAGCATGAGGTTTGTCTGTTATCCAGTAAAACTAGGTAACATCACTCACATTTCTGCCTTTAAATCTTGTGTCTATGAGACCTGCAAAAGCATGAACTGTCTAGAAACAGGATTCTTTTCACTCTGAATGGTCTTTACTTGCTTGATACTTCAAAGTAAAAATGCAACAGGTTACCCAAAACAATCGCTTTTACCTAATTATCCAAAACACTGGAGAGGATTATCTGGTAAAAGTACACTATCTCAATTATAGAAATTGGTAAAATAGAAAATAATGGCTTTAGAAGCTTGAGGAAGTTTGAAAATTTTAAAGCCAGAAGACATCTACATCAAGAACTGTTTTCATTTTATTTACGGGATAATTTCCTCATAGGAAATTATCTCCACCAAAGTTGCTATAAAAAATCCAGTGTTCCTATTTTAGTCTGTAATAGCAAAAAAATGTTATTGAGCCTGACAAAAAACTGTGTTTTGTCTTGACTGTGCCACTTTTTAGCTGTGTTATTTTGGGTAAGTGACTTGACTCTCCAGAGCCTCAGTGTCTCTATGTGTAAATGCGAATAATACCATTTGTCTTCGAATGAAATAACAAATATATACTTGATCTGAAAACAAGCACTGGCACCCTGGGAATCAAGTCATCCTCCCTTGTTCCTCTCCTTCTATTCAGTTCATTTACTCCACTCTATAATCAACCTAAACACTAAACAATTAAGGACTCATCAAAACACACAGTGTCCTGAACACTTAAGAGCTATACATTTCATTGCATGTAAGGAATTCATCAATAAATTTAAAGACATATTTTTAAAAAACTAGTGACAATAAAATCTAAAGACATGTTAAAAAAAATAATAAACCAGTCATTATCAAGAAGTCCAAAAACCAGCAGCAGCCCACCCCTGGTTTTGAACTTTCTCCATCATCTTCTATCTTCTCCCTTATCCTTTTCCCCAAAGAGGTCCTTCTGGCTTTCACCTCTTAAGAGACCCTTTAAGCCCTGAAATATCTAAAACTCATTTATTAATTCCTTAGTCCCTTCAGACCTCTCCAAATCCCTCTGTCCCTCACTTCTGGGGAGTATTTACTCCATCATTTCAGACTGAAACCTTTCTGCCGGTTATCCTTCCCCTCCCTAGTCTAAAAATAATAATGCCAATAATAGAGTAGTGATTAGCAGTAGAACAAGCAGCGATCATTTTGTGACAGGCACTATCTAAACACTTTATAGGTACATATAATCGGAATCTCACAACAACCCTATGAAGTCGATTCCATGAAGACACTGAGCTACAAAGAGGCCGTTCCTTTCCAAGGTCGCAGCTGGCCCGCATCACTCCAAAGTCACTGCTCATCAACGTGCACACAACCTTCGCAATAAGAAGGACATGAGAATGGAGTTCTCTGGGAAGCGTTATTATTGTCTCGTTTTTGATGTTTTGATTTAAAAATATAATTTAATCAATATGTAAAAACAAGAGTCAATGACATAAAAACCTACGAGGGAAGAGGATACAGAATATTTTTCTTACGATACTAGCCATGCTCCTGGAGGCAGAACTACATCTTGTTCTTAAAGTGGAGGCAGTTTAATGTATAATGTGCTCTGTGCTCCGGACTCTGGCAAATGGAATAGCAATTCAGTTACCTTCTGCTGTTTAACTTAGTGGCTTAAAACAGCCACCTGCATCGTGCTTGTGCATCTGCAGTGTGGGTAGGGCTAGGCAGGGGCACCTCTTCTCTGCTGTACGTGGGCACCCACCTACGGGGGCAGCATCATGGGGATCGGGAGGATTAAGATCCGCTTTTAGGATGGCTCACTTGCATGGCTGGTAGGCTGGTGCTGGATGTCAGCTGGGAGCTCAGCTGGGGCTGAGGGCCAGGAGCTTCGGTTTCTCTCTCCTACAGGCCTCTCTTTGGGGCTCCTCGTAACCCAGCCTGGTATCTAGGTCCCAAAGGCAAGTAAGCCGAGAGAGGAAGGTGGGAGTCCATGGCATTTCCATGGCCTGGCCCCAGGTCAAGGCCTGCCCTGATGATGAGATGGGAACGGCAGACCTTACCACTGGATGGAAGGAGTGTCAAGGTCACATTGTAAGTACAACACATGAAAAGAAAGATACTGCTGCGGACAGCGTTGGGAAATACAACCTATCACACTAATGGAACGGTTACGTGTCAAAATACATCAAAGTTGAAAACAATGACCTAGGACTCTTCCTAGCCTGTGATGAAATGAAGTCAGTGGCCTACCAGCACTTATCTTCAGAACCAAATGACAGAGAAAAAGAGAATAAGGGAGAGTTAGGTACTTCCCAGAATAAAAGACTGATAAAAGCTACTGAGTAATCACTCACTATACAGTAAACATATTTATATAAGTAGGAAGAAACTTTTGGCATCACTGAGTCTACTGTCTTTATTCTAGAAACTACTCTAAAACTGAGCTTTTCTGTTTCAATGAAGGTTAGGGAAATGCCTTACTATTAATAAAACTCTAACTTCTAGGATGCATAAATTTTTATTCATTCAATTCCCCAAACTGGCAGTAAAAACCCTTAAAAATGAAAAAGCATCAAATACATTTGGAGTTAACAAGGTAAGGGACGAGCTGCATCCTGTTTCAAAGGGCTTATGAGCTGAGAGAAAAACAGGTCATATCATGGATGCTGGAATGAAGACGCATCAAACCCCCAGGGCACGGAGGGATAAAAAGAAAAAAAGAGACCAGAAACCAGCCAAAGCTCGGGGGACTGCAGCAGCACGCCTCAATCCACATGCTCTTTAAACACATTCTTCTTATACAGAGGCTTCCTCCTTAAGCCGGTTCCTTTTCCCACTTTTAGAGCTAGAAATGGCTCCAGACAGCTCTAATCCAGTGTTTTCAAGTAGAAAAACCACTTTCTAAGAGTAAAAATCCTTTGACATCCATACAACTATTGGGACTTTGTTATCTGGTTATTGAGGAAAATCAATAATAGATGAAGTACCATGATGAGTTCACTGACACCTCTACTAAAGGCTGTTGGTATTTTGTCACAAGGGCGTTTACACACAACAGCTTGTACATGAGACATTCGATTTAGATAAAGTTTTTAGGAAACATTGAATACATGTCTGTTATTGGTAAACATGTGAGTAAACCATATTTGAAAAGGCTGAGACTAAGGAATTTTGAAGGACTTCCTTTTCAGGTATGTTACAGCAGCAATCCCAAACTTTTTTCGCACAAGGGACCGGTGCTCCTATGAGAACCTGATGCCTGGCCCTCTGAGGTGGAGCTGACGCCGTGATGCTGGCTCTGGGGAGCGGCTGCAGATACAGATGAAGCTTCACTCACCCACCTGCTGTTCACCTCCTGCTGTGCGGCCAGGTTCTCAACAGGTACCAGTCCTCAGCCCAGGGGCTGGGGACCCTTGTGTTACAGGACTTCTGTGCTTATAGTTGAGCTCAATGACTAATCTCTTCCAACAAAGATTCTATAATTTTCTTATAAATTATTAAAAGCAGCTCCTTTCTTTTTAACTTATATCAAAATGATTTCAAATTGGTTTGGGACAATATAGATGTATATGCTTATTTTATAAAAAAGTAAGATTCCTTACTTTTTTTGATTACGAGTTTATTATCACCAGCCAGGCGTCACCTCAATAGATAAATAAATGGCTTGCTTATCTATCGTTAGAAGGGCAGGTTAATGGCAACTACTCTAAATCTAAAATCTTTGTTTTGGGCAGTGGTTCTCTAAAAATCAGTATGTGATCACCCTACAGTTTGGAAATTACCACGATAACTGAAAAGTTCTGACTGTCACTTTGCAGTCAGACCATGTGTGAGCACCTTCGACATGGGCCCCACCATGAGAAGCTCTGCCAGGATACAGGCAAACGGGCACATAAGCTTTCATGGCCCGTGGAGCACATGGAGAGAGCTCCCAAGAAAGATGCCCGGCTGCAGAACGAGAGCATAAAGAACAGTGCCTAGCCCCAGACAGCGGTGCTTCCAAAACAGCTGCCAAGTTTATGAAAACACAAACACCTCTCCTTTTGCTTAGCTGTGGTGAGGGCGGTCATTTCACGGCAGTCCGCATCCACGAAGAGAACCCACAGCTCGTGAGGCAGAAGCTCTGACAGGTTGAGGAGTGCTTTGGAAAACCAGAGATGAAACAAAGTTAAGCCATAAAGAAGACTAGGCTTATGTATTAGTCAAGAGTTCTCCTGAGAATTAGGGTGTGTGTGGGGTGTGTGTGTGTGTGCGCGCGTGCGCGCGCACAGATAGATAAATATTAAGCAACTGGCTCATACAGTTATGGAGGCTGGGAAGTCCCAAGATCCACAAGCTGGAGACTCAGGAGAGCCAACAGTATGGTTCCAATCTGGGAGCGAGTGGGCTCGAGACCCAGGAAGGGCAAAGTTTCAGCCCGAATCCAAAGGCAGGAAAAGACTAATGTGCCAACCCAAGCAGGCAGGCCGGCGAAGTTCCCTCTAACCCAGCCTTTTTGTTCTTCTCAGGTCTTCAACTGACGGGATGAGGCCCAAACACACCAGGGAGGGCAAAGTGCTTTACTCAGTCTACTGATTCAGATGTTAATCGCATCCCAAACGCCCTCACAGACATGCTCAGAACAATGTTTTGACCAAATGCCTGGGCACCCCATGACCCAGTAAAGTTGATACATCATAAAATGAACCATCACCGCTTACCCAGACAGCCAAGAAGGGGTTGAAATGTGTTCAGGTACCAGGCAGATACCAGCCAGGGAAAAATAGACTCTTTATTAGGCAACTACCTTTTGGATCGTCCCTTAATTAAGTCAACATGAGCAGGGGACTATACCTTCCAATCTGTGGGACACAAGACCAAGGAGAGAACAAAGACTCTGAAGATGGAAGGAAGAGCAAATGGACAGAGATTCAGTTACAAGGACAGGATGCGTCACTGCCTGAAAGTAAACTGTTCTTCAGTGGCTTTAATTGAACGATAGCTGCTTCCCAAACACACACACACACACACACACACACACACACACACACACAGCCCATTTTCTACCCAGGTGGAAAAGCTTAGCTAGACATCGAGGCCTCTGGGTACAATGGAGCCAGTGCTGGAAAAAAAAAAAAAAGAAAATCACAGGCTCATATAACTCAGCGCTTGTGAAGCCAGAATTATAAGTCAAGCCTTTGGCCAGGGCTGTAGTCACCCCAAGGCTCAACTAATGTGGGGCCCCCTTCCAAGCTCACTCATTTGGTTGCTAACAGGCCTCACTTCCTTCCCACACGGCCCTGCCCATAGTCTGCCTGAGCGTCTTCACATCAGGCAACTGGCAATCCTCTATCCAGGATGGCGGCTAGCCTTCCCTGGGAGCGAGTGGTCCAGGAGAGAGAGAATAAAAGAGCACACCCAAGGCAGGAGCGAATTCTCCTTATAACCTGATCTGGGAAGTAATGTCTCATCACTTCTGTTTTCTCTTCACTAGAAGTGAGTCACTCAGGCCAACCCACACTCAAGGAGGAGAATTAAGCCCCATCTTTTAAAGAGAAGAGAATCAAAGTAACCAAAACAGTTACTGAAGACAAAGAAAGTACCTGGAGAAGTGATTAAGACATCACTGGATGTTTTATTCTCACTGTCTTCCCCAACCCCGCCCCCAGGAGATAGTCCTTGCCTCAGGGGAGGTTTCTGTTTGTTTTCTGAAAATGTGAACTCCTGGAGGAGCTTATGCTGAGCCAACAGTGGAAAGACAGTGCCTTGAGGGCGCAAAGGTAGAAACAAGAAAACAAGGGGTGATTTATCTGGGAAGGGGAAGGAGTTCTTTGGGACCCACAAAGAGAGGGGGCAGGTCCTCAGTGGAAAATGGGTGGGTGTTGTACCTAAGAAAGCTGAAACCTCTGTACCAGAATCCCAAACCGGCAAAGATTCTTGTGCCTAAAGTTGACCATAACTATCAGAGACACCGAACATCAAGGAACCATATCCTCTCAGATAACACGCTTCTCCGTCACAGCCACACTGGACTGAAAACTAGCCTTCCACCCTTCTCCCGATTTCTCATATGCATCTCAGAAAACTGTACAATCCTAAGGAAGGGTAGAAGCCTCTTCTTAATTACTGAGATTGAATTCTTCATCAGTTTGGTGGGGGGGCCTAAGATTGGATTTAATTTCATTTGAAGGAAATAAAATACTGTACCATTTTCTTGGTTATCTGATTTTATGAAACAAGAGTCATACTAGATGTTCAAATTATTTACTAACTTATGGATATCTTTTTACAACTCATCAAAGGTGGTTTCAAAGAAAGTTCTAAACAAGATGCTCCATCAAAACATTAAGATTTTAGTAATACGTTACCTTAAAATTTGTCCAGGCTATACTCTCCTAATATATAGAGTATTAAGCAATTAGTTATATATCCACATGTATCTGCCTGGATTTCTTTCCCACGCCACCCCCATTCCCAGTCCCCCCAAATCCTGGCCTTGTGGGGAAGCCATCCATTTAGGGAAGGGATCTACAATGTCCATTTTTTAAAAAAAATCAAATCTACCTCTTTAGTCACTTCTCAGCAGATATAGCCACAAACATCATTACATATTACCTATATTTTTAGGATCTTAACTTAAAATATAGCTCCCAACTGTGTGCTACTCAACTTATATCAAAAGAAAAACGAATACGAAAAATTACCTTCATGGAGGATTATTGAAGAACCTAGTATATCATCCACTCTTCTAGATTTTTTTGCTTTCAAACCTTTTATTAGTAGAGTGATGCCAAAAGACACAGGTATCTTTGGAGAATGGTCGATTCTCAGTCTGAGCAGAAAACATACAAGATGGGCCTGGAATACCCTTCCCACACGGAAGTTATCAAAGTCCACTGAGGTCACATCAAAAGGACCCGGGAGCCAACCCAAAGAGGCCTCCACTGGGCAAAGCGTGGACGATGAACAATTCACGTCCATAGTAGAATTCTAAGTTTATCTATATTTTAAAATATAGACAGACAGAAAGTAGGAGTAGGGCCTCAGAGTCGTCTGCTTGACCTTGTTCTGGCTGCTCCTAGCATCCCAGCCTCCAGGGAGCCCCTGAATTAGTCCCAAGGACCCTTTGGGCTCTTCTTGAACACCCTGGAAAAATCACTGCTCGAGCTAGTCTAGATTTTATTACTGAATAAAACATCACCATGAAAATGCTGAGTGCTCTGACCAAGCTAACCTGGGCCCCTGCAGAATCTGCCTCCACAGAACTGCGTTTTGGCATCGTGCCCACGGTTTTCACTGACACGTGCTCTACCGAACCCGCAGCATCTCTGAAGGGATACGGCCGAAGAGAGGACATGACCAGAGAGAAACGCTGCAAACAGAGGCTGTTCCTGGGTTTCAGTGTCAACTGGAAAACCTTCACTGAGTTTTCCGTATAACTAACCTCCAGAATCTCAGTTTCTCACCGAAGACGACAGAGAAGCACCTCCCAGAGGTAAGCACCCCTTGTTTGATCACCACCCACAGAAAGAATGCAATGGACAGACAGCACTGCAAAGAGGTACATCCAAAAGGCAGATCGTGGTGTAGTCTACCCAACACCACTTTACTGTGACACCTTACTGCCTTCTTCACATGTCACTCAGCATGGTCTCTCTCAGTTATTTCGTTTGTTTTCATGACATGGACCACTAAGTGTTTCCTGATGACTTCTTCATCTGTGCCTCAAGCCCTCATCTCTCTTCTAAGCTCCAGACTCATGTTCTCACCCACCTGGTGAGACAGGACACACTGAAGCACTTTACACGCCACATGGCCCCCCAAAACTCATCATCTTATCCTTCCAAACTTGCTCCTGTATCTGCTGCCTCAATTAAAAGTGTTCCCATCCAACCTATTATCCAAGCTAAAAGCTCCTCAAGAAATTGTGAAGAAAAAGGAAAGGCAAGCCACAGACTGGGGTACAATATATGCAAAGTATATACCTGATAAAGAATAAACATATAAAGAATTCTTAGAATTATATAAAAGACAGTTGATTTAAAAATTGGGCAAAGATTTTAACAGAAAATTCACAAAAGAAGTTATATGAATGGCTAATAAGTACATGAAAAGGTATATAACATCATTAGTCATTCGGAAAAGGCAAATTAAAAACATAAATGATCACTGTACACCCCTAGAACAGCAAATAACGATGATGATTTCAAGGGTATACATGTGTCAAAATTTATCAAATCGTACATTTGAAATGTGCAGCTTGTTGTCTGACAGCTGTACCTTGATTAAACTTTAGAGGAAAAAGAATGACAACATCAAGTATGGGTGAGGATATGGAGCAATGGAATCCCATACATTGCTGGTGAGAATGCAAAATAGCCACTTTGGAAAACAGTTTGGCAATTTCTTCAAAAGCTAAACATGTGCCGTAAGCCCTAGCAAGTCCACTCCTAGGCATTCACTCAAGAGAAATGAAAACATACGTCTACACAAAGACTTCCCTCAAATGCTCATAAAAGTTGTATTCGAACGAACCAAAAACTAGAAACAAGCCAAACGTCCATCGGCTGCTGAGTAGATGAACAGACTGCGGTAAAATCACACAGCGGACTGCTCTTCGGCGATAAGAAATAACCACAGCTACAAACAATAACGTGGATGAATCTCAGAGGCATTAAGACAAGTAGAAGAAGCCAGACGCAAAAAAACGATACAATGAATGATTTGCATATACGAAATTCCAGAAAAGACAAAACTAAGAAAAAAAGATCAGTGGTTGTCAGAATTATGACTTCAAGGGAACATGAGCAAATGGGGAGTTGGGGGAGGGGAGGGCAGCCATGGCGATATCCTGTATCAATTGCACTGGATGGTTGATTACTCAACTGTATACATGTGTCAGAAGTCCTCAAATTGTGTATTTAAAACTGGTGAATTTTATTATACGTAAATAATACCTCAATAAAGCTGATTTTTAAAAAGACTTGAAGACTCAATAATTGATAATCACATCTATCAATTATTGAGTTCTTAATGTATGTCAGATAACTGTATCAGGTACTTAACATTCATTATTTCATTGAATCCTCTAAATAAGCCATCCGTTGAATCATCCAACATGAAGATACTGAGAACCCATTATGTGTGAGGCACTGTTCTAGGTGGTAGGGATAGAATGGTAAAGAAAACAGACAAAAATCTTTGCACTTACACAGTTTATAGACTATTAGTAAGGAATAACCTCTGATATGATTTCAGACCACCAAAGCCCCATCCCACATGAACTCCTCCTTGCCATCAATTCATTATTAGTTCCCTATAGTTGTATTAAGCACCTCCACAGACATAGAGATACAAAGATGAACTAAGACAAGGAAACAGTTTTAGCAGGGGAAAAAAGATACAAAGAAATAACAGTAGAGTATGAGATGTTCACTCATCTCAAATGATCTCGGTTTTTCTTTATTACAGTTTGGTCTGCACTAGGTTCTCTCAGCTCTAACTAAAGTCTGTCAAAAAAAGAATGACTTAGTAACTACCCTAAAATAAAAAAATCAGACTTTTGGCAAGTATAATAATCAACCACCACACACGACAGGCCAACTCACAGGGACATTTAAGGTTATATTCAGCAAGTAACTCATCTGAAGTGTTCACCAGGAAGTTACATCATTTGATAGTGAAAATTTTTACGGCCACAGTTTGCAATTGATAATAAGAGCTATACAAATTGTCTGGCTACAGCTATTACATTCTTTCTCCATAATCCATCTTTAGGGTCTTAACTGGCCATTGTTTTCTATTTTTAGAGCAAATATTTAGAGGGAAATCTTGGTCTCGCCCACAGGACTTCTGTGGAGACGTGTGCTGGCTGTCCACTCAGGTCAAAACCCTGACTTGGCCAGGATTTGACCTTGAGCAGACATGCAGAATCCATGCCCTCATGATCCTGGACTGCCTGGTGGTTACCAATACTTGGTTATAAAAAATAAGGTTTATGGAGAATTACCGAAGGACTCATTCGCTCAATAATTCGGTCAATGGTTTTCTAAATGCCAGGTACTATTTTAGGTGCTGGGAATAAGCAAGAGTCCCTGTGGCTTATTCATTCTTCTCAAGCTCTGAACCAAGTCTAACCATCGGTGGGCTGTATACCTAAACCACATTGCTTTGGCCCTTTGGAGGATGTTCACTGGAATCCTCTGAACCTGGATTGAAAAGCATAAGAAAACTCATTACTATATTTACCACTGAGATTTTTTTCCCCCATGAAAAGAAACCACAGTGTCCCCACTATGAAGATCAATGCGAGACATTTCTCAGATCTAACAGTCAAAAAAAGCTGTGCTTCTCTTGAACAACATGTGTTTGGTTTTACAGACACCATGACTCTGCGAGGGGAGCTTTATTTTCTTCTTTGCTTTGCTCTAAACTCAGAGCCAAATATGGAACTCGCGTTGACGACTGTGCAGTACTTTCTAGTCTATAGTCTTCGTCACTAGTTTAATTTTATTCTTCTTTTCTCTTTTCTTCTTTGCCCTGTCTTTATTTTTAATCCTGTACACATTTTGAAAAAAGGTGAGAAAGAAAAAGTTATTTGATGGTACCTAAAATGTACTGTGCACTTTTTATATGCCAGGCACTATGCTAAGTACTTTACAATCCTGTAAAGTTTGAACTATTATTTTTTCCATTACACAGATGAGGAAACTGGGGCTCAGAGAGATTTACTAACTTGTATATGATCTCATAACTTGAATTTGACAGAGCTAGAATGCAAATTCAGCCCAAACCATTATACCTCGGTGTATGTATAGACTGTCATGGGAACAGACAAGGTAAAACAGAGGAAGGAGGAGAGGTGAGTGGGGAAAGTCGCACAAAGGATGAGACGTTTGCGCTAAGTCTTAAAGGAGGATGCCTGCCAAGGAGCAAAGAGAAAGTATTCCAATGAAAAAGAGAAGATGTGAAAAAAAACCCAAAGCAAAGAGAGAACATAAGTTCTGGGAATGGCAAAGAGAACCCAGAGTTAAGGTCAGCAATTAATTCAATGTGAAAGACTCATTTAGAAAGTTAAGTCACTTAATACTTGACACTTAATAGATCTATTCTTGGATATTTCCACGGCCACAGCACTCAACTGTGGCTGGAAAGATGGGCAGAAGTGAAATAAAGGCAGTCTCTTTCTTATGATGAGGCTAAAAGTCTGAATTATGTTCAATAAGCAATAAGGAACCACAGAAAAATCTTAAACGTGAGAATTACACGATCGACTTGCACGGATGGTGAATGAATTGCAGATTCTAGGCAGGGAACCTAGTCAGGCTACCATGAGGTCTGGCAGTGGGGGAATGAAGTTAAACGAGGGTTGTCAAAAACAAATATAATGGAAGTCATACATGTAATTTTTAATTTTCCAGCAGGTATTTAGAAAAAGTGAAAATAATTTTAGTAACACTTTTACTTAATCCAATTATATCTAAAATATTATTTCGCCATGTAATCAATGTAAAAATTAGTGATGACCCATTTTACATTCATTATTTGTACTAACCTGAAATCTGGTATTTTATACTTAGAGCATACCTCATTTGGGACATTAAGTTTTCACTGGCAATATTTGAGCTGTATTTAGATTTCATAAAATTTACAGATGAAAAAGTACATTCACATACGCAAGTTGTTCCAAACGTATGGAAACATTTTCCAACAAGTGAGTCAAGTATCAGTTTTTCAAATTTACATTAATTATAATAATGTTAAAAATTCAATTTCTCAGTCATGCTAGTCACATTTCGAGTGCTCAGCAGCCATAAGTGGCTATTATATTGAACAGTATAGAACTAACACGTGACAAAGGCACCATGGCTTTTGGCATGTCCACAATCACCACTTCATATCTGTCCACCGTTCAGGTTTTCTGCGTACTAACACCGATCACTCACCACGTATTAATGAACTATGACAGCAGTCCTACTTGTCACATCCTCACTGCTCTCGCTTACTTTCACCAGGCCAGTGACTACATGTGTGAAAAAGCAATCTTCTGATGACGACACAGAACTGCTACCTAGCACGTGACCAGTTGAAAGCATTCAAAAATGTCTGTGGAATGGATATACGCCCTTCTTTGTTCCTCAAGGAACAAGTGACTTGTTTACAAACTACTTAAGCCTTTTTTTTTCTATTTTCCTATGGTTCACCTGTTTATTAAGCTCTATGTACAATGAAAAAAGAAAAAGCAATGAGAAAACCTATTGTCAATTATACATTTATTAGAGGCATTATAGTATAATGGTTAAGAGCTTAGGACCTGGAGTGAGACCACCTAGATTCAAATCCTGGTTCTATAATTTATTAGCTGTGTGATCTTGAGTAAACACGGGGGCCTCTCGGTGCCTCAGTTCCCTCTTCTGCAAAATAGTGATAATGGTACATATTTCCTTGGGGTGCTTCGAGGACTACAGAAAATAATACATATAAAGTGCTTCCACATAAATTCTGACACACCAGAGGTTCAGTAAACATTACCTTTTAAACAGAGCTGATAATAAGTTGAAATTATGATCAAAGTAAAAAAATCATAATTTCTCTATTATCCAGGTCTCTTTCCTATAGACTCAATTCTCTCCCCAAAGAAGTCTTGCAGATGGTTATATTCATTAAAAAAAAGAGCTAAATAAAAAACTTCATCCACTGACAGGGTATAATTATGCAGTAAGGCACAGGTGTGTAGCCAAGCAAATGAAAAAACACGAAGCAAAATAGGAAGGCATTTGCCTTACCTGCTTTTCCGTTTTCGAGGTGGTTTCTCCACTGTGCCAGTCAGTCTGCAGAGCAACAGATAAGATGGTAACTAAAAGTAATACTTTTATTTAATCCAATATATCTGAAATATACAAGAACAAGTGTCCAGGCCTTACTGTGCCAGTCAAAAACTCAACGGACCACCCGCTAGGACTATAGGCTCGCTAAACCCATACCTGACCTTACAAAACGCCTACGCTCTCTTTCCCCTATTTACCAAGACCAGGCAATCCTGGGACTCACTGTTCCCCTAATGTTTGCTTAGCCCAGACCCTGCTCTGCCTCCGGGTCTCTCACTCCATCCTCAGCTCCTATTCGTCACAGCCCAGCTCCCCAAAAGCACCCAACACCACCTACTCATTGTCTGTCTCGTCACCCCCGCAAGCCCCTCCGGCCTCCCCTTTCCCATGCCCACCCCCTCCCGAGCGTGCACTGGCCCTCGGAGCCCCGCCCCTCCAGGCCCCGCGTCCCCCGCATTCCACGGCCCTTCCACGGGGCGCGCGCGCCCTGCCCCTCCCGGCCCAGCGCCCCCCAGCCTCGCCCCTCCGCGCCCATTCCCTCTCATGCCCCTCCGGCCTCGAGGATGCGATCGCCGCCAAGCCCGCTCCCCGACCCCTAGGCAAGCCCCGGAATCCCTCCAACCTGAACTGCTTGCCCCTCCAGTCTCTGCGCCCCCAATGCTTCACGGCCCCAAGCCGCTGCCCCCGGTGGGCCCGCTCGCGCGCCCCATCCCCAACCCAACCCCGACCTCCACCCTGCCCCCGCACTACCTAGGGGCAAGGCGACTCCGCGGCTGCTGGGGCTGCCGGGCTCCTCTGACCATCCGGCTCCTGCTCCGCCGCGGGAGCTGCTCCGGCGGCCGCAGGGCTCGCTCGGGAAGCTGAGGCGGCGGAGGCTGGAGTAGGCGGAGAGGCGGGAGAAGGGCCTCGCGCCTCTGCCAGGCTTGCCGCCGGGCCCGCCCCCTCCGCGCCTTTCCTCCGCTCCCATTGGCCAGAGTCGTAGAGAGGCCGAGAGTCTGGTGATCGATTGGACGCTCGAGCTGTCACATTCCGTCACCTAGAGTTTGGTTGAGACTGCAGGTGGCGGCAGAGGTGCCTTAGAGACTGCTAGCGAGGCAGGGGAAACCTAAGCGCCCCCGTGTGCTCCAAAGTGGAAACTGCAACTTCGGCGCCAGACACCTGCCGGCAGGTTCTGCTAGCTCTGCGTCCCGCATCCCACACACCTGCTGGCGCCCTCAACACTGCACCACGTCAGGACCAAAAGCCAAGCACTGCAATTTCCCAAACTCCTCAGGCAGGTGAGACAGCAACTCTCCAAAATGAGCTTCCTTTGGAACCACCTCGTACCCAGTCGCTATCTACATAACGCTCAATGAAATGTTCACACAGCTCACAGATACCCTTCATAGAGCAACCAGCTTGGCGCAGACTTCCAAGAAAGCTAGAGGTATGTTTAATTGCCACGAAGGAAAAACCAACACTGAAAACAACTGATGCCATAACTAAAAGCAGTGTGTTTCACTTTGAAGGGCCTAAATAGAACTGATGCCCGAGTGTATGCTAATCGCCCTGGAATATTGCAGATGATTGTTAAGTTCTACACCAATTAATTAAAATAAATTTCACTGCATATTGGTTGTTGTTGACAGACTACCAGCACAGAAGCAGTTACCTTTCCACTTCTGCTTTAACGAGGCTGTCCTTGAAAATGACATAGCTCATTAACATATTACAAAATTATTCCTTCAGCCTCTCTAGATTTCTTGTGTACACTTTTTGTCTGTTGATACTTGGTATCTATTTGAAGCTGGGAAGAGGTATAAAACTTTCTCTTAAGCTACTTCCTTTTTATTAGAATATATTTAACATATATTAATAATGTGACACCAACAGGTTGGAGATGAATTTCTCACTAATCTTCACAAATGGCAAAAATGAGGATACTAGTGTTTCACAAAACCAATTTTATGGCTGCCTTTATGCAAAGATGGCTTTTTCTACATCTTTGATGTTAAAAATGACCTTCCTTGTACGAAATGATGGTAAATTATGAAGGGATTTTTTAAATGGCTATGACAAAAAATGTCAAAAATCTGTTGCTTCCCTAAATTAATTTTATGTAATCCCAAAATCACAGACCCACAAACCACATCAACCCCAACCAACAGTATCCACCTGTATTATCACCAAGCCAGAAAGGATAAAGAACCCCAGAATAATGTCAGACAAGATCAGAGAAAGTGGTGTAGCAGTACTTCTGGATCATCAACTCACTAGGAGTCTAATATTGAAATAGCACTCATTATGTTTCTTAAAATATGGATTGAAATTTTCTGTCTGGTTTCAAGGTCTTTCAATGCCTCTCTGATACATGGTAGATATTAGCAGAGCTGAGGCTAGTCATTTCTTATGCTTGCCTTTTCAAGAAGTACCCTCAAGTCATATCTGAGTCATGTCCAAGTTCTAGTAACCTCTGTGGCTGTGCTTTTACTATATAAGAAATGTACATCCCATCAACCCAGTTCACATTTAATTCATACTTTCAGTTAAGCCTTCCCCAATTACTTCATTCTACATCAAACATTGTCTTCTCCAAATTTGTCTTACATAAGCTATGTCAGCAATTACATATTGTCTTGGGTTATTCTTCCCAACTACACTGAATTTGGGCAAATGGTATATCATAGTAAGTACTCAATAAATAGTAACTTTGTGTCAGGGACTGGGTGCTTCATGAGTGCTATTTTTAATCCTGTCATCAACCCTGTATGGTATTATTTTAAACATAACATTTCCAGATTCAGAGAATCCAACTTGCTCAGGGTCACACACCTACAATAACCAGTACTGCTCAAAATTGCTCAAGGGGGCTTAAGACTTACTCTGGTTTGCCCTACAGGGGTTCAAATTGGAGCCCTCCTGTGCAACCTTGGGCAAATTACTACCCTCTTTAAGTATGTTTTCTTGACTGAAGTAAAAAAAAAGGGTAATGGAGTCAGAGACATAGTAAGGGTATCACAAGATAGGGCACGGACAGCATTTACTTAAGTATGCTCAATACAGGTTCAAAGCTATTACTGCTTGGCACAGCTGGGGTTTTTACCTAGATCTGATCCCAAAGCCTGCATTGTTTCCACTATTCCATAATGCCCCCATACAGTCCTTTCTATTCCACTCCCATTTACATACAAAAGCAGAGTGCTGAAAACAGTGGGTGCCCAGGGGTTAAGTTGAACATACTTATATAATAAGTATTTTTTGCTGACACATGCAAAAAAATCTTCATAAATTTCATGCATTTTTGAATTAAAACATCTGAATGATCCAAGCCAGCATAAGCATACCCTCATGAGGGGAAAAAAGGCACATATTCATCAACTGATTGACAAGGAAGTAGAAAACTAATGAGAGGAACGAGGAACCAGCCTTCCCCAAGCATCTACTGTGTTTGGCCTCGTGGTAGGAGACTTTCCAAATGCTTTTTGGTATTTTACTACTGTATATTTTCTCAGCATGACTGCACACTGTAAATACACAATTGAAAGAGTTGTGACAATCTCATGAAGCATGGTTCTGGGCACCGGATCCAAGATGTAACAGTGGATATTTCCTTTAAAGAACTGGAACACTTAGTTCAGTCAAATGCAGAAGAAAAAGTTTCACTTCTGTTTACTAGTCAAGCAACCACGTGAAGGAATAAGCATTTTTTTAATTTAAAATGTGTTATATAAAATGCTAACTTCTTGTCGGGACATACTACAGACTATGTATTACATAAAATTTTCTGACAAACTTCCTATAATATTTTTATTAATTTACACTGAGAGAATATAGCACCGTTCATCCAAAGAACTGAAGGTGCTTTACAAACATTAGCATTTAAAAAACAATTACATTTAAAAATCTGGATTCTTGCTGTTAAATCTCTTCGACTCCAGATACACAATTTTTGGAGGCTGAAGGAAAGCAATTCTATTTCTCACAATGAAAGAGGCTCAGAAAGTTTAGATTGACTTTCATAATACAGGCATCTTCCAAAACCTGGTGCTGGGCTTACAAAGCAAAAATACACAAATCTTAATGCTGTCAACAATATTTCAAAGCTTATTTCAAAAGCAAAATCCAGGGTTTAGGATGTCAAAATCTTCCAACAGTTCTAGATATCCAGATGGAGTAGGAGCTGATGCAGGTCACATATTAGATGTGCTCTTGATCCAGGCTTTTTAGGATCACACCCAAACGAACACATTTAAAGTGGTGAGATTTTTTCAGGAAAAAGCATGAACTATAAAAAGCTAGCCAAGAGCATATTAGGCAAAAAACGGAAAGGGAATGATTGGCAATTAAAAATAGACAGTTCTCACTAGAGCCTAGGACACTTTATTAGAAACCAAGTATATCATACGCAAATAAAAAGTTATTACCCCCATTAATACAACATAAGGGATTTTACATTCAGCCTAGACACAGGGAGTAACAGAGCCTCCTGCCTACAAACCTATAACTTGCAAGTATCCTCCACCACATGATTACTCTGTATAGTACATAGCCCTTATTAAGTAGAGGAATCCAAATATTCCTTTTAGGCTTACAAAGTCCAATACATTCACTCTCTCTTCCCTTTACATGTCTAATAGTAAAAACTATCTTTTTTTTCATGCAAAAAGCCATTATTCAGTTTCAGAGGGAAAAAAAAAAACAGGCAGAACAGAGATGGGAGTTAAGGAATGGACAGAATATTATTGGCACATGCCCAACTAGTGACAAACAAATGCAATACACCATGACTTAAAAATAAAAGTCACATTACAGGGATAACTAAAATAACTACATCAATCTAAGCTAGGGAGTGTCAAATGGAGAGAACTGGGGGTTATCAGTTTTATTGGTACAACTTAAGAGCAAGCACTTAAATACAATTTATGGTAACAAAAAAAATACTGCAGAGAGCTGTTCAAAGACCACACCAAGTTGTCTGCATCATTAATTTCCAGTGTTTCACAATTAGTAAAATACATAGCTACATATCCCTGCAAGATTAATACCTTTCCCCCTGAATTACACTGGGGTCAGGGCAGTGACACAAAGCTACTGACCCAACAGTTCAAGTGTGTGCAGCAAATGTCTTAGCCACTTCTTTCATATAGCTATACAATTAAAAACGATACGAGTAGCTGGGTGGTTAGCAAAAAGAAATCAAAACAGTATTGTGCTCATTTAATAAAAGAAAACCCTGATGAAAAATTATGTGCCAAGAAGTGTAGACTATAAAGATTTTTATTGCATTTTTAGGTTACCTGGAAGTTCTTATCCTGAAGGGGAGAAGTTGGTTTTCAAAACTACCTGAACAGATGCTAAAGTGCTTTATTAATCAGCTGGCTTCACAAAGATTCCTAAAAAGACAAAACTTAATTGTGGTGGTAAAGGGATACCAACTATTTCACAAAATGGTAAGTTCCAACATCATTTGTGACCACAGTCATAAGAGATACTGGAACACCTGTCCTTATTAAGTGGACATTGCATATCAAGAATTGATCATCACAACCCTTTGGATATTTAAATTACTTACACAAAGCCAAAACATGGTATCACAGACCTTTACAAAAAAGGACAATTTGTTTTTCTACATTTTTTTAAACCTGCTTCAGATTACAGTTCACAAATACAAGAGTCCTGACTTTTCAACCTTTCCAGTTGCAGTTAAAAAATGAACACTTTCTTAAAAGTTAAGGTCAAGTGTTACAGCAAGAGAATGATTCCTATTGAAAAGTACATAGATTTTACTTAATGATATTCATGATAGATTGTAAACTGGATCGATCACATTCTACTCAACTGGTGTCAAATGAACACATCAGCATTACAAGTATTAAATGTTTTTCTATTACTATAGAGGATATAAACCAAAACATTAATATGGCAGTTATGTTCTTTAGGCACAGTTTAGTGATTTTTTTTAAAAATAAATAGTACTGAATTTCAGTTGAAGTTTTAAACTCAATAACCAAAGGGTCAAGAACTCTAAGGAAAAAGAAAAGAATAACTTTAAGCTAACAATGTAAGCTGTTTAAAATTTCTAACACTTTAACCTGTCTGGGTTTTATTTAAGATTACTTTATTAAAAAATACAAGGAATCTGAAAAAAGATCAATACAATTATCTTAATGTACAAAGTCATAAGTTGTAGCAGTTTTTAACTAAAATTTAAAAACACAACAAGGAGGGCAGCCCTTTAGACCAATTTATTTTATATCCATTTAAAATATCATCCAACAAAGGACAATGAAGTTTACAGCTGGGACAAGTATACATAACTCGAGGCATTTGCAGTCCATCATGCCCACTGAATAACAACTTTGCTGCTGAAATTTCTTAAAACTTACCAAACTAAAACAAAAGGCTGAATGATACAAAAGGAGTATTTCAGTGTAGTCTGTTCTGTCAATTGGCTTTTTTAAAAAAGGAAACACATCTTGTTTCCCCCAGACCAGTAAATAAGCAAGAGCTACATGCAGCAGTATGAATATTAAGACATTTCTCAAGTCTTCTCAGATGAGTCCAAGGTGGGGAAGGGATGGGGGAGAAAACTGATAGAAAAACATTGCTATAGACACCATAACAAACAATAAATTTAGATAATTTAAAATAAAAAAAAAAAAGGCAAGAGGCAGCATTTCAGCAGCAAAGTGCTCAATAAAAAGTATATTGTATGGGGTAATACACGAAAGTTGGGGTAAGAAGAGGGCAGAAAAATGGGTCAGCAGGATGGGCGAAGGCCTCAAAGGAAATACGGCGTCGTTGTTCTGGGAGGAATAACACGTTCTGAATCTGGAACTGCCCGGAATAACTTTGGTTCTCTTGTATTTACGTCTTTGAAGACCATGATTGAAGCAATATTTCCACAACGATAGCAGTAATTAGGCGCAGACCACACTGTTACCAGCTTCTCATCAAACATAAACTTATAGCCTTCGTGCACTAGTTGGTGTGCTCTGCAGATGAGTTTTAAGTTGTTGATATGAACAAACTGTAATTTAGAAAGGTTTTGTTAAGAATCCAGCATGTTTTTAAAAAAAAAATCGACCTCCATATATAAGAAAATAAACATTTAAATACAAATCCTGTTACTAAATACAGTTCTCGTGATTCTAAACCCATTCTACAGTTACCCCAAATAATTTCACCAAGTTATAGGCAAATAGAGCCACTTAGGCCTGAGTCTATAGAAATCTATATAAAAGAGTTATATAGCCACAAAATTAGAAGTTTCTGGAAGAAAAGCATTTTACAAGTACTATCAGATATGAAAACAAGTTTTTAAAGGTTTAATAATAAACATTTTGCTAGCGATATCTATCATTTACTGAGGGTTTAGTATGAATCTTTCAAAATTTCTGAGAGAGATTTATTATCCTTCTTTTGAAATTTAAGGAAACAGAGATTCAGTCAGGATAAATAAGTTACCTAAGTTATACTGAATCGAACTCTCTGACTCCGTGCTAGATTACTTCTCAATATAAGTTCATCCGTGCATGTGTATGTGTGTGTGTATGTGTATGTGTGTGTGTGTGTATGTAACTAAAAATAGCTAAACCTCAAAAAGTTGCATATTCACAATATATACATGTAATTCATTATGTTGTACATCTAAAACTAATACAATGTCACATGTCAACTGTATTGCAATTAAAAATACATATTAAAACTATTTTTATTTTTTAAAAGTTGCCTATCTTGCTTTGCTATCTCATTACTTAACTGCAATATTTGAAAGACAAGGAACATTTTACACATATTACCAAGGAGATGCTGAAGGAAGTGTTTTCATTATGTCATCTCATCAAACGATTGAGTAATAAAAGATGATAAACTAGATGAGAAATTTGATATCCACAGCCACCACAGTTTGAGTAAAACTAGACTAGAATTTTGTTATCTACAGCCACCACAGTTCTTTATGTAGTCCATTAGCAACCACAAACCACTTTTCTGAAAATGTTGGCTTTACCTCATTTGTGACCTTTGCGCCAAAAAGCCAGCCTGCTCCTCGGGGACTGATAGCCCAAGTATCCACATCTTCAGGATCTGACCAAACGAGATCACAAAATGCTCCTTTATGAGGAATTTCCTGATTCCGTTCAATGGTTCGAATTTGATCCAGTGTTTTGATATCGGGAGATAAACCACCATGAACACACAAAATCTGCTCATCTATTAACTAGCAAAAAAAAAAATAACAAAGAGTTGAACAGACACATAATAATAAACCCAGCCACATCTAAATTCATCAATGAATGCTAATGATATCAATATAATTGAGATAGCAATCAGATAAAAATTTGCAGAGTGTTATTGGCAAGAAAATATTTGAAGTTTAAAAAGGATTTATATCCACTTACAGCTGCTACTGTGAGCATGTCGAAAACTTTGGTACAGTATCTCCAGGCATTAGCATTACCATATTTGGTTTGGCACTCATCTAGAAAAGAAATGAAAGAGCTCATTCATGAAGTTCTGAATCTGCCCATAAAAATAAAGATTACATCCAATACTGGTACAACAGAAATTCAGCTTAAACTAGTTAGAGAGTAAGAGAGTTCAGCTTATCTTTATAATGACAAAAGATAATGCAAAATATAAAATCTAAAACTAAAGGGTTATGAAATTAATATTTTCAAATTTCTCAATATCTGCCTTAATTTTGCTCAAGGAAAATTCATATTAATAATCTCAGCAGGAGGGGGGAGGAGAAAGTAAAGGGGGGAAATATTTTAAATCATTTCTTCAGTTAAAATACTTAAATAATTAATTTTTAAAAATCTCAATAGTTCTGCTGGCTACCAACTTCAAAGAACTTCTTAACCTCATTTTTTAAAACTTTCAACCATATAAAAGTTTTATAGAAGCAGATATTTTGCTTTGAAAGCTGAGTTTTGTTTCTAATCCCTGAGATCCTCGAATTCTCTGGAATAAGCACACAGATTTTATATATGTGTGTGTATGTGTGTGTGTGTGTGTGTGTGTAAATATATATATAAAAGGATATCCATATATCCTCGGTATCTCATATATATGAATATATATGTAAAAGGATATTCATTCAGCTATGTATATAGCTATGTGTATTCAGCAACTTAGAAATAACTCCAACATCCAATGTTAAAGGGACTGGTTGAATCAATTAGCAGGGGTCTCCAAGCCCCAGGCCGAGAGCTGGTACCAGTCTGTGGCCTATTAGAAACAAGGTCCCACAACAGGAGTTGAGTGGTAGGTGAGCAAGTGAAGCTTCATCTGTGTTAGCCGCCACTCCCCTGTGCTGGCATCACCACCTCAGCTCCACCTCAGATAACTGGGCATTAGATTCTCATAGGAGCGCTGGTCTCTGGTGCTAAAAAAAGGTGGGGACTGCTGAATTATAGGATACCCATACAGTATAATACAATGCAGCTATAAAAATAACATCGATGAATTAAAAAGGCAGGTCATAATACTAAACAAAAAAAGCAGGTATGATCTCATATTAGTATGGTGTGTGCATGCACACATATATGTATATAACATATGAACAAATATATACATACATACAGAACAGATTATTAAACTTGAGTGTGCAGCACATTCGCCTTCACTAGATTCAAGGGTCCCACCCAAAAAATCTGCAGGGGGGGGTCCAGAAATCTTCATTTTTAATAAGAACCCCAATAATTCCAAAGAGGTAAACTGAGAACTATACTTTGAGGCCCTGATCTAGAAAGCTGTACACCAAAAAGTTAAGAATGGTTCTCTCCCCATGGTAGTAAGATGTGAGGAAGAGGGGGAATTAAAAGGTAAGAAAGTAGAAAAAGATTATCTGTATTTTCTAATTTTATTAAAAAGCAGATGAATGACTTGTATAGCTTTTCTTCCCAAAGAAGAAAGTAAAACAATGTTCAGAATCAGAGAAATAGAAGATCTTACCATAAAATCCATACACCTGTGTTATCTGTCTACTCTCATGATTTCCTCGCAAAAGTGTAATACGATCAGGCCATTTAGCCTTTAGTGCAAGAAGGTAAGTGAAGGTCTCCAAACTATAGTAACCTCTGTCTACAAAATCACCCTGTAAAGTAAAAGTTTATAGTTACAAACAATACGATAGCAACAATATTTTTAAAAACTTTTATCGAAGTGCACAAACTCAGAGACACAGCCCAAAATAACAAAAATGAAGAGTTACACATACTGAATTATTCAGAAATTGTGTTCTAATAAAAAATTCAAGTTGGAGTAATTAAGCTGTTTTTACTACGTGTCTGTGCTCGTCTGTGACTCAGGAGGCCTACCGGACACTGCAGTACAATTCTCTCAATGATATTGCCTACGAAACCACCATTTTTTCAATTCTCTAGATAACCTACACTAACAGACATTTCAAAAAGGTCAATGTGTGAATAAAAAAAAATTTAATGAATTTCAAAAAACATTTTAACTGTATCAGAAAAGCTGCTACATTGAAGAAAATAGTTTTTTTTGTAAAAGCAAATACTATAATTACAACTGTCTCAAGCTCAACTTTGTATTTAACAATGCCATATGATGACATGATATTTACACTTCCCATTAATGTTTTACTTGGACTAATATTAGACAAATTGGAAAAGTATAATACGAAAGTAACTCAACATTTTCAGAAAGAACATGACAAAGGATTCAGAAAAAGTTCAACAGTAACATTATATTCCAAAAGAAGAGCAAATATGCACCTTAATAGCAAATGTGTATGTGTGTACATTCATCAATACACAGATTAATAACTGATAAAGATGAATACTCAAAAAAGTCTCATAAAATAATAATAAAATAACAATTTATGCCTTAACCTGTGGTTCTGCCCAACTATAACTGAAGGCTTCAACCCAGTCTTATGTATACAGCAGTTTACTAAAGCAATTATTCTCAACTAGAGGACATAGCAACACATAGAAAAGTACAGAATCACCTTTTAAAATATTTAAATAGTGATTATCACATGAGAATGAAATTATTATGTAATTTACATGTAATAAGACAGGTCCTTCCCATTTTAAATAAGTACCAGTGTCGCTGGTGTTTACGTACCATAAATATGTAGTTTGTGTCAGGAACCTGACCTCCGGTTCTGAACAGCTCACAAAGATCGTAAAACTATAAAAGAAATTCAATATATGTTGATTATAAATTCCTATGGAGGAGTAGACTTAAAGAAGACTTAAAGTATCTACATTAATACAAAGAAATGAAGTATAAGCAAAACTGCCAAGTGCATACCACCCAATCCTGAAAAAAGCATTATAAGAAAGCTCACAGCTACAACTGATGGTGTTCTTAAATCATTAACGTTATAGGTAGCCCCTCTCAAATTACTTTCACTTGAGAATTTAAAATCATTTATTAGTTACCTAACTCGTCAGTAAGCTTGTCAATAAGCTAACCTAACAACCCCACCCCATATTCAGCATCTAAAATGAGGTAAAAGATAAAAAACACAAGTGGATAAGAGTTTTTTCGAAGAATATATTTATATGACACTTTATAATGTCATGAAGAACCTTCCTACCCGCTACTGCTGGAGCTGTGTACCCTTAGGCTCCACAGCTGTGAAGTGTCTTCTCAAAAAAATCAATAAAGAATTGTATATTTCACCATAATCTATTTAACTGGAAATTGGTAACTGACAAGTTATACACTTGGTAACTTCAGTCGACTAGATTAATCTCATTTAATTCATAAAGAACACAGTTTTTCTGAAAAAGAATTTTGGATTTAAGGAACTGACTGTAGAATACTGTACAAATTACAACAATTTCCCATTCATTTATCTTTTACACTTGAAAATAAAATTACTACTAAATTTCTAATACTTAAAACAGTACAGGAATCTTAGTCACAGTGAACAAAACTGGAATTTAATTGTTAACTTCTTAAATAAAGCACTACCCTTTATAACAATGTTTCTTAAATTTAGAATTATTACTTGCTTAGGTTAAACAAATTTAGAAAATTTAAAATTTTCCTATATTCTTCAAATTAGCAAATAAGTGAAACAAATGTTCAGTCTCACTGAAGTGGTAAACTATTATTTTTTCTAAATATTTGCTGTCCATTTCTACTATGTAGTCTCTCCCTTTAAAAGGAGGATAATTCCAATTTCCCACATCACAGATGTATACATGATGTTTTCATGTGTATCATGTCACTTATACTTTTTATATATTTACATAAACACACGTACACACAGTACGAACAGTAATAAAGAAATACCAATCTAATACATACACATGTATATATGCATGCACACACATATATATGTGTGTTATTCTAGTCTAGTAATTCTACTTCTTTGACTATATCCTTAGGTCAAAAAAAAAAAAACAAATGCCATGTAAATATATACAAAATGTGTTACATCATTTATAATAAGAAAAGAAAAAACTTTCATACTAACATTAGAAAATATTTTAATAAAGTATGGTCAACTCAAGGACTTGGACCTTATGCAGTTCTGAATAATGATTATAATGGAAACTGTAGCAAAATGGAAAAATGATTAGGAAAAGAATGGAACACAAAACTATACCTAGAACTACATAATTTTACTATGTAAAAAACTGAGAATATATACAAAGTCAGGAAGGAAACACTAAAAAGTTTTATGAAACAGTTGCTTTTATAAAACTGTGGCAGAAGAGTGAGTGAACTTAAACTTTTCTACTGATGTTTATAGAAATATGTTCTTGAATAAAAATTATAAGTTTCAGAGACCACCTAGGAAGACCAGGTGCTGTATGCTTAAAAAATAAAAAATAAGGGATTATAAAATGACAAGGTCCTTGCAATCTGTGAGGTCAACCAAGGTTTGCCTCACCTTAAAAAAAATAGTAAGTTTCCATTTGCCCTATGTACATTTAACATACAAACAAAAATTCTGCTTTGGGGACACATAGTTCCTACTCCATATTGGAAGTTTTTCCAAAATTATTTAATATAATAAACATTTACTGAGAACATGTGCAGATAATTAACCCTGTCTTACATTACTGGAAGCCCACCTCATCATTTCACAAATAATATCTACCATGTACTGTATGTTTTTCATATCACAGACACTCTGTAAATATTCTCATTTTAAAACAAAGCCAATCCTGAGAAGTGGATTTTATTTCCTCATTAGAGGTAAGGAAATAGTTGGCTTACTCAGTTGTTTTAAATTTTTTGGTTTCAAAACCCAGTCACTCTTAAAAATTAGAAGTCTCCAAAAAGTTTTTGTTTATGTAGGTTTTATCCATCAGTATTTACCACATTAAACATTAAAATGGATCATTTTTAAAAATTCATTTTAAAAATAAATAACTCATTAAATAGTAATATATACATATCTTTAATGAAAAATAAACTGTTTCCCAAAACAAATTCAAAGAGAAGAGTGGCACTGTTTTACAGTTTCATAAATCTCTTTAATGTCTGGCTAAATACATCACAGCTGGACTCTCATAACCTGCCTCTGCATTCCAGCTGTTGGGATAGAATGATTAAAGCATAGGAGGAAAATCCAGCTTTCACACAGGTATGTGTTACAAAAGGAAGGAGTATTTTAACTACCTTTAGAGATAATGGTGCACATTCTTCTTTTAATATATCAAAACTCGACAGTGTGGTCTAACACACTGAGTGGATACCATACTGGTCATTTGGAAAATGGAAATGGCATTTCATTGTATGTTATCAAAAACTCATATTCATAAATACATTAATATTACCATTCATCTCATTAGAAAACTCTTTAAATATCAGAAGCTGTTAGCCTCATGGTGGTGAACTCAAAATTTTCCAAAATTCCAATTTTTCATTTGAAAACTCAAACTTTGGCATTGGTAACAAATACTGTCGATCGTGTTCTTTGAAGTAACTGGCTCCCTTTCCTTCACTTTTGCAAAAATGGTTGCCAAACACTCATAGTTAGTCATTCATTCTCAAGTAAAAATAGCGTTCCATAAAAAAAAAGAGGCTACTCAGCTCATGATGCAAAGAACTGTACAAGCACTTTTCCTTGAGCAGACCTTCTTTCTTCGGTACGCAGCAGATGTGCTTTATGCATACTTCCCAGTTTATCACATTCAAAAGTATCTACTCAGGGTTGAGAGTTACAATTAATAATGCTGCTTCATCAGGCATCTTCTTAAGTGATACTGGCATTTTATTTTACTGTGCATGCATGCTGCTGAAGACAATGACAACCAGCACAGTTTGGTGCTGGTTGTCACTGTCTTGATTTTACCCCTCACTTGATTTTGTACCACTTGAAGGACACTCAAGAATCCACAGGCCACACTTAAAGAACTAGTGAGCTAGCTGAAGTGGCTTCTTAAACAAGGTGGTATGTAGCCAAGCCAGGACTTGAACCAAACTCTGCCTGACACTGAAGTCTACCACTTCCTCACTAGGTTACACTGTTTCAATGCTTCTCAGTACTACAGTTGGCCCTCCTTATCTGCGGATTGCACATCCTTGAATGTACTGAAAATGTTCTATTGGGCGGAGGTAGGGGTGGGGGAGCAATGTTACATTCTTGCTGATGTGTACCATGTAGTTAGGCCTACGATGACTGCATCTCTACTGAACAAGCACAGACCTTTGTCTTCTAGTCATTATTCCCTAAACAATACACTATAACAACTATCTATACAGTATTTACACTGTATTAGGTATTACAAGTAATCTAGAGTTAAAGTATATGGGAAGATGTGCATAGGCTAAATGCAATACTATGCCATTTCATATACGAGAGTTGAGCATCCCAGGATTTTGGTATCTGCGGGAGGTCCTGAAACCAATCCCCTGAGGATACCAAGGGACAGTTGTATATGCTTACGAACATGTTTATTTATACTCATAACCCAATCTGCAATTCCAGAACCACTCCAAGGAAAGACAACTGTACAAGTCCCAAAGGACACATCTTACATTTGATTTAATCAGTAAGCAGACCTTTAGAAGCTCCTCAAGTCCCATGCTTTTGAGGAGCAATTGTTTAAAGAGTCAGCTACAAGAGAAACAATGTTCACAGTTTAGTGGTAGTCTTAAAACATGGGATACTGGCACCCAAATGAATTTCAAATCTCTGTTCTGTCCCTTAATAGCTGTGAGAGTTGGGGCTAATTCTTCAATTTTTCAGTCTGTTTCTTTCTCTACAAAATGATTCAATCTTGTAGGACTCCTGAAAAAAATTTTACTTGCAACATGTGCAAAAGCACTTTGTTAACCTCAAAACACAAGATAAACTACCAGCAAGGCTGAAGGTATATATAATATAGAAATACAATTTTATGATTTTAATTAACTTTAGTAATTTTAAGTTGTCTTTAACTTCCTGATCTTTGACCATAGTTATAATTCATATAATAAGAAGTTCTTGATAATATGAGTAACCCCTCAATTTTAATATTATAATTAGAGGAAAATATTACTTGGTTTATTCCAGCTTTTAGGAATGTGTTAAGAAACTGCTTATATTCATATCTTTTATGTTGGTAAAATACAAATGTTTATTATACTTTTGTAGAGAACTTAACATGGAAATTTTAAGAAATTCATTTCTAAAATCGACTCTAGATAACTAAAATTTCAACAAATCACAGATGACATAATGAGGACTTCTACTTAGATGCTGATAACATGCAGATGTCAGATATATTATAATTCCAACCATTCAGAGAACAGATTGAAAAAACAAAAAGAGCCCTCTAAATAGTCAAAACAGGACTTTACTCATTGAGCTGCCCCAATCACAACTAATTTACCCATATTCCTGCTCCTTTAGGCAGTCATATTGAAGGCAGAGGACTTGCACAGAAGTCAGTAAGTCCTGTTAGCATTCAAAAATACTATATTGTTCACACTGTATTACATCTTATAGCCCCAACTCCACTGTCTGCATACAGCAAGCTATGAATGTTCTGGTCACCTTTTATTTCCCTGTTAAAAATAAATAATTTTAAAAAAATACACAGAAGTTTTCCAGCTAGGCTAAACTCTGACAGAGGTATGCTATTCCTGTCACTGCCTTGAAAGCCTTAAAAATAAACAAACAAAAACCCACAGATGAAAAAATGAACTAAATGTAAAAAAAAAAAAAACCTAAATCTCTCTTACCCATTTCTAGCAGTGACTTGCTGTGAAATCATGCACCGACAATTTTATGCCTGAACCTTTGCTATTCTCATTCCCACTGAGGAAATGGTAAGTTTTCGATAAAATATGACATAACTGAATAGAATGAATAGAAAATTAGTGCCTAAAACCAAAGCATCTCCTATTAATTTAATCATAATAACTACGAGCAGTCTACATTTGTTTTATATCTCCCCCTTTCCACAGAGCATAGCGCTGGGTTCCATTTCCTTTGCAGGTACAATTTCAACATACTCTGTGAATAACTGGACCACTGCTTTTATTCACTGTAACAGTAACCAGAAATCATTAGTGTCATATGGACTGAGGTAACCTAGCTAACCTCCAGCTTTCCTGTTTGCAGAAATGAAAATATATATGGACTATGGACAGTATAAAGATAAAAATCTGCTCATGAAATTTTACCTGTCCGTGTATGTCTCCACACACTGTTACTGGTGTCGATACTGGCTGGACATTTGACTCTTCCAAGAGGAGGTCACAAACATAGTCACATAGCCGCTGTAAGAAGAAAAGATAAACGCAGTGTTTTACTACAATATTATAACTAAGGATCAGATGCCAAAAAGACAAGAACTAATATTTATATTGTTTAATAGGAAACGAAACTACCCTTGGATGATTCTGGGATTAGATTTCTGTTGGCTTCACTTTCATCTCAGGATGATACAATTTCAAAATGCGAACTCTTTGGCTACACATACAACACATTCTAGAAGACAGATAGCTTGCCAAGAACTATAAAATGATGCTTTTCATCAAAAAGTATGAGTAAATAATTTTAACAAGAAAAGGTTCTTCTCTGCTTATTTTTTTTAAGTAAGTGGCAAATCATGCTCTTACCACATGACCCAGCAATTGTACTCTTGGCAGTGAAAATTTATGATCATAAAAATCTGTACACAAATGTCCATAGAAGTTTAATTTATAATGGCCAAAAACTGGAAATAAATCAGGGGCCTTTCAACAAATGAAGAGCTGAACAAACTGTGGTCCATCCACAGTATAGTTAACTATTCAGCAATAAAAAGAAAGAAACTATTAACATACAAGGACATGGATGAATCTCAAGGGATTTATGCTGAGTGAAACAAAAACCTATCTCAAAAGGTTACATACTGTATGATTCCATTTTGTAACATTCTTGAAATGGCAAATTTGTAGAAATGGAAACCAGATTAGTCGTTGCCAAGGGTCCACGAGTTAGAGGCGGAAGGGAAATAGGTGTGGTCATAAAAGGACAACATGAGGAATCATTCTGGTGATGGAACTGTGTCTTTAATGTGCTATGGATATATGAGACTGTAGAAGTAATAAAATTACATATGGCTAAACACACACATATGTGAATAGAAATAAAACTGGAAAAATCTGAACAAGAGTGTGGATTGTATCCATGTCAGTATCTTGTTGTGGTATTTGTACTAGAGCTCAGCACAATGTTACTACTGGGGAAAACCTGGGTAAAGAGTCACGTGGGATCTCTCATTATTTCTTCTGACTACATGTAAATCCTCAAGTATCTCAAAAATAAAAAGTTAACTAAAATCAATTACAAAATGCAAATCTAAAGTTCAGGAGTCACTCTACTTTTAAAAAATGACTATACATTTTCATTTTTAAAATATTTGTCCTCTGAAAGTACTCAAAAGGTTTCAGAGAAGGAAAATGATTCTCACAACAGTGTTCTAGGGATGGAAGTGTACTGTCCTGTTATACACAGAAAACTAGAGGGGAACCTTCCTCCCATCTGAGACCAGCTTACACCAGGGCCCGGGGCCTTGGTGGATTTTATGATAGGTCTGCCAAGAAAGGAGAAATTAAACTACACAAGTATAATGAAATGATTTTAAACATTAAGTAAGGAATCTAAATGCTACAATTTATTGAGATAAATGAGACATACACTTTTAACAGTTAGACAGCTACAACACTTTACTTGGAGTTCAGGAAATGAGCCTTAACTATTTCCCTTAGAAATTAGGGAAAAAATGAGGAACTAGCAAAAGAGACTGCTTGGTGAGGCACAAAGGAAACCATGGGAGACGGTGGTACTTCAGAAGACCAGTGGAAAAAAAAATGTTTCCAAATAAAAATGATCGACTGAGTTCGATGTTGCTGGAAGGTCAAATTTTGGAGAAATCCAGTATAGGACAGAGAGGGAATACCCCTTTATTCCTAAATCGACAAGTACCAATAGCAAAATACCATATACTGTAAGACAGAAAAGTGGAATATCAAGTAATATCACAGCATATTTCAGAAGTCAGGAGCATAGCCTTTGAAGTCAAAAAGATCAGAGAACAGATACTGGCTTTATCTCTTAACTATCTAAGTATATTGTCTGTTACTTAGCTGTGTAAGCCTGAGCAAGTTACTTGATCTCTCTGTGACTCAGTTTCCTCATCCACAAAATAGAGATACTTACCTGGAGATATTCTGAAGATTAAATAGATAGTGCATGCAAGTTCTCTGCAAAGTTTTACACACACACACACACACACACACACACACACACACACACTCAATCCATTATATATAAGCATACTCTGAATTATAAAATATGACCTAGAAGGATATACATCAAACCTTAAGGGCAATTGCTCAAGATGGCAAACAAAAGGAATTCCACTATTATCTTTATTTCTTTTAATTTTTAAAAAAGCATAAAAAAATTATTTTTGGAGAAAGATGACATAGATGTGTTAGTAAGTTATTCTACATATTTTTCTGTAGTTACTGCATTTCTTTTTAAAAATGTTATTTTGAAACTAGCAAACAGCCTTAATTGAAAAATACGAGATGCAGAATAGTGTATGTGTTACCTCTTGTATTAAACACACACACACACACACACACACACACACACACACTTACTTGTATTTACTTGTACATACTTAAACTGTTGTTTCTAGAAGGATCCATAAGATACATAACACTAGCTACCAATATGAGAAAGGAAACTGAGTTAAGAAAGACTTAACATTTGTAGCCTTTTATACTTTTTAAGTTTGAAACCATATGAATGTGATACCTATACAAAAAAACCTATTTAAAATATATTACCAGAAAGAGTCCTTCCAACAGATGGTACTGGGACATCTGGATTTCACATGTAAAAGGATGAAACTGGACCCCTACCTCGTAGCATATAC
Source organism: Macroglossus sobrinus (assembly GCA_004027375.1). Lineage (NCBI taxonomy): Eukaryota > Metazoa > Chordata > Mammalia > Chiroptera > Pteropodidae > Macroglossus > Macroglossus sobrinus. The sequence continues at coordinate 519,070 of PVKZ01000765.1, forward strand.
AAAAATCATCTCAAAATGGATCAATGGCCTAAAAGTAAAAGCTGCCAACTATACAACTTTTAGGAGAAAACATAAGGTAACCCCTTATGACCTTGGATTTGGCAATGCAATCGTAGATGTACCAAAAGCATAAGCAATAAAAGAAAAAAATAAATATTCTGGACTTCATCAAAATTAATAACTTGAGTTCATCAATAAAGTGAAGCGATGACCTACAGAATGGGAGAAAATATTTGGAAATCATCTCTCTGATAGGGGCTTAATATCCAGAATATATAAAGAACTACAACCCAACCACAAAAAAGACAAATAACTCAATTAAACAATAGGCAAAAGCTTTCAATAGACATAACTCCGAAGAAGATATAAAAATGGCGACAAGCAAAGAAAAGATATTGAATATCATTAGTCATTAGAAAAATAAATGTAAATCAAAACCACCATGGGATATCACTTTACACATACTAAGATGGCTATATTTTTTTAAAAATGGAAAATAAGTGTTGCCAACAAGGTGGAGAAACTGAAATTCTCATATCTTGCTTGTAGAAATATAAATGATATGGTCACTTTAAAAAACAGGTTAGCAGTTCCTCAAACGCTGAACACAGAATTACTACATGACCCAGCAATTCCACTTTTGGGTATATATCCCAAATAACTGAAAGCAGTGAAAGTAAAGAACAGATACTTGTACACCAATCTTCTCTGCAGCATTATTAACAATAGCCAAAAATTGGAAACAACCCAAGTATCTATTAACAGGTGAATGGATAAACAAAACGTAGTACATCCACACAAGGAAGTATGATTCCATCATAAAAGGAATGAAGGACTGATACATGTTACAATGTACATGAACTGTAAAAACATTATGCCGAGTAAAATAAGCCAGTCGCAAAAGGCCACATAATACGCAAGTCAATTTATATGAAATGTCCTAAATGGGCAAATCCATAGAGAGAGAAAGGAGATTAGTGGTTGCCTAGGGATATGCTTATGGGGAGGGAGAGATGAGGAGTTACTGCTAAGTTCTCTTTGGAGTAATGAAAATATTCTTACATTATGGTGATGGTTACACAACTTTGAATACATTAAAAACTTACTGAATTGCACACTTTAGAAGTGAATTTTATTATATGTGAATTATATTCCAATAAAGCTGTTGCTTTTAAAAAATAAATAATATAGATAACCTATTAAAAATAATAATCACCACCTTGACCACAATCACTCAAATCTACTCCTTGTGGATAAACTGCTCTTCCAGTCAATTTCAAAAGATCAGTGTTGTGCAGCATCCTATTATAAGCCATTATATCTGTCATATGTAATTTCATAATTATTTTTAGAGTAATTAGCTCCCCAAGTTTACAACCTACTATTTGAATTTTTTTAAACCCTCACTCACTTCCACGAAGCTAGGGTTAGTTCCAAAGAACAAAAATGGCATGTTTGGCCTTATTTTTCTAGCTTTTCATTACCACATTCCTTCTCCTCATCTTGCCAGAATAAAGAGCACTACTCTTTTTAGGTTAGCTTTATTAGGTAGCAATTAATAGTTTGAATTTTTTTTCTGACACTGTACAATTTTTAAAATATAACAATATAGCAATGCTTCAAAGTACCTATCTCAGGACCTTACTTACCTTTCTTAGGTATAATACCTTGCTCAAATAATATTTGGAATATATTTTCAGGTATACTCCCAAAGATATCTGGAGACGTGCTTTGCTGTAATTTGTACAGGAGTGGGCAGAGTTTTCTGTTTGTCGCCATGAGACCTGTATGTTGTCAGGCACTTGTTCCATCCACACTCCCTTTCAGATTTCACATCTTTTAAGAGGAGGTCTAACTTCCATCAGGGAAGGTCAGAGCCCATACCATGAATACAATTTGAATGTTTCTCCCAAGACGTCCTCTGACACAAGCTGCTAAAGAAGCTTGTCTCCAATTCTTCTTTCCATAATGCATCTCTGGGATAGAAAACTTCTCACTTCCCAATGTTGATCCTTCTACTTGCTCATACTCAGGAAACTGTTGGTTACTTGTAAATCAGGAGCCTCCATTGTTTATACCCCTCTAAAGATCAATTATTAAAATGTTACCTAAACAAATCTCCTATAAACTCACTCTGAACTGTACTGCCCTCCTTTACAAATTGCTTTTTTCCCAAATTGCACTTGGATATCATGCTATCAATCTGTAGTAAGGGACGTTACAAGAAAGTCCTCTACACAGCTTGTCATTGTGTAGACTACAAACAAGGTGCATAGGATGCTGTGATTAAACAGTTGCTTTTAAAGAGGACCCAGTGGAGAAATAGATGTGATTTCCCTGAGAAGTTTGTTCTTATCATCTTACAGACTGTGATTTTTTTAATTGATCAGTTTCCATCTTTCAGTAGGCTCCTAGAAAGCTTAAGGCCTAATCTCAAAGAAGTAATCTGGTCATCACAGCTTTTATTTCACATACTATTCTTACTTTTACTGTTGGCCCAATCTTAGTTTCCTACCTTTATTTTCTCTTTGTCTCATTTTTCTTACTTATTCTGAATATAATTTATCTTACTATATTGAATGCATCTCTGTAAACCACTCTCTATACCCTTTTAGAACAAAGTGAGTTATCATTGACTTAAAATTTGAAACTAATCACAGCAGATTCCTAAAGGACTCCAGGGTTCCCATATTTGAATGTGCCAGAATTTGTACCCACATATGACTGGCTCTCCTAACCCATAATACCTCCTGAACTGTAAGTCACCCCTGGTGATTGGCCTATGCCACCAGTACTGATCTGAAAGTAACAAATTATAAATTAAAGAGCATCACTGTGCAACCCCACCAATCTCAAAGGCTAGTGAGTGTCTAAACTACTCAGGCAGCATCTTTAACCTGAGGCCACTAACCTGAGTAAAGTAACAGCTGACTCCTGTAACTGCCACTTCTGCAGTCCCAACTAAGGATTAAGAGCTAAGTCTCTAAGACAAAGCCACTGCCTCCCATCTTTCCAGTTCAGCAGTATCTTACAAGTTCATATCAAACAAACACAAAAATAAGAAGTCTATGAAATGTCAGCACAATTCTAGTAGGCCAGCCAATTATACACACGCAGTGGCCTCACAGAGATGGGAGAGGATCCTCGAAAGCCCTTCACAGCTTTGTTCTGCTGCTTGGTTTGTAGGAAGTGTGGTTTCTCTTACTGCTCCAAAACAGGCCCTAAGGCAAGATTCTCAATCTTATCCCAAATTGAGAGCAGACTACACCCATCTCTCCCCACAGTGCCAAACTCATTCCTAATCCTTGAATAAGTAGGGGTTCATGGCCCCCACTCTTAAGAGACCCTATTTCCCTTCTTTACCTTTTCTTTAACATATTTGCTCATGGTTCCTTTCTAGTCTGTTCCTATCCTCCTATTCCCTCTTTATCCCTAAAATACACTGGGTTTTAAAGTTTTGTAATACTTTGTTTAGCTGACCTTGCTATCTAAAACATACTATTTCCTTTGTTTACTTTTACACTGGTATTTATAAAATACTCTTATCTTAAAAAGTAAAAATGTTTCCGAAATTACATTTTATATAACCATTGTATAGAGTCTCTACTATAATACAAATCACTGAGAATAAAGAGTGGAAATCCAAGATGACAATAATATTTACACCCTTACAGTACAGAAGGAAATATTTATATATTCAGTCTAAACTAGTTTCTCAACCGCAGCACTACTGCTGATAATTCTTTGTTGTGGGGGTTTCTGTCCTGTGCATTATAGGATGTTTAGCAACATCTCTGGCCTCTGCATCCACCAGATACCCAGAGCAACCCTACAGCTGTGACAATCAGAAATGTCTCCAGGCACTACCAAATATCCTCTTTAGGGCACTATCGCCCCCAGTTGAGAACCATTGGTTCAGACCTTTCTCCTGAGTTTAATACTATTAGAACAGTGTCTGGAGCACAATTAACAATAAATGTTTAACTAACTGGTCTGTGGATCCAAGCCTTCTGACCATCTCTACGTCAGTGTCTTGACTTGACAGCACCTCAAACTCGGTATAACCCAAACCAAATTCTTTTGCATTCCTTAATCTAGTTATAATATTTACTAAGTAATTCACATCAGAAACTAAGAGGTTGTACTGGACTCTCTCCTCTTCCTCGTTATCTAGACTACTCTGTCAACAGGTCCTATTATATCTTCTTCATTTCCTTTTAAACACCAGAATTACTTGTTATTCAAGCTCTCATGTCTCTTGGACTACTGCTTCTATGACATTTTTGTCCCATTCCAATCCATGGGCCACAATGGCGCCATAATATTATTTTTAAAACCAGTCACTGTCCTCCATAAAAATCTCTCAAGGACACTCCTCTGTCTATGGCAATATTTCTCGAACTCCATTCAGATACCATCATCCCTCATGAGTTTGTCATGTTCCTATCACATACAACAGTGTATCCCTATAATAGTTTTCTTTGGATCTATTTATTTTTAGCCACACTTTCAACAAAGTCAGGATGTTTTTCTCTAAAATATAAAAACATTCCAAAGTGGTTATCCATGTACCACCTAAAAGATAAGTCAAGTTTATCAGTCTAGCCTTCCATGATCTGTCCTCTGCCTATCTTCCCACCACCACCTCCAGCCATACCAAACTGTCTCAGGTTCCCTAAATTAGCCACGTTCATTCAGATTAAGCTATACCATTACACATGGTATTTATTCTGCTTGCATGTTCTTTCCTTCCTATTTTGTCTACCTAAACAAACTGCTCATCCTCTCATTGTTTCTCCTTGGGAAACCAACTCTGGCTGTAGAATTAGATGCTGCTTCTTCTGTTTCCTAGTATCTATCTAGCCGTCTATTTTAGCACCTATCACACCATGCAATGATCATTTGTTTACCTCTATCTCCCTTACTATACTGAGAGTTTCTCAAAGGCAGAGAGAAGTATAGGATTCTACCTATAGACCCACAGGGAACAGTATTTGACATAGGAAACATTTAAAGAAATGTTTGTTGTAAAGCAGTATTCAGTATGATGTAACAACCTTCACTGACTGTCCATCACCTACAAGGCAGTGTTCTAAGACGGCAGAGAATACAAAAATAAATATGATCCTTAACCTCAAGAAGCTTGAAGACAGACATATTTGCTATCGTACAAGACAGAACACTGTAAGTAGTAAAATGGAGCAAAAAGTGCTATGGGGCAAAGGTCAGTATAGAAAAGAATAAAATTTTTTTTTCTCAATTAAATCTATGGCATTTTATTTATTTTTTAAATTAAAAATGTTTTTTCAACTACAGGTGACATTCAATATTATATTAGTTTCAGGTAGACAACATTGTGGTTGAGACATTTATATAATTGTCATAAGTGTAGTGTCAACCTGGCACCAACCATAGTTATTGACTATATTCCTTATGCTGTACTTTACATCCCCTTGACTACTTTGTAACTGCCAATTTGTATTTCTTAACCCCTTCAGCTTTTTCACCCAGTCCTTTAACCTCCCTTCCATCTGACAACCATCTGTTTGTTCTCTGAGTTTGTTTATTTTGTTTTTTAGATTCCACATATAAGTGAAATCATATGGTATTTATCTTTCTCTGTCTGATTTATTTCACTTAGCCTAATATCCTCTAGGTCCATCCATGTTGTTGCAAATAACAAAATTTCTTTCTTTTTTATGGCTGAGTAATATTCCACTGTATATATGTACCACTTCTTCTATATCTGATCATCTATCGATGGACACTTACGTTGCTTCCAAATCTTGGCTACTGTATATGAAATGTCCTGCTTTGTCTTGTATTACAGCCTTTGTTTTAAAGTCTATTTTGTCTGCTGTAAGTATTGCTACCCCAGCTTTTTTTTTTCATTTCCATTAGCATGATATATTTTTTTCCATCCCTTAACTTTCAGTCTGTGTGTGTCTTTTGATCTGAAGGAGTTCTCATGTAGACAGCATATGTATGGGTCTTGTTTTCTTCTCCTTTCACCTACCCTATGTCTTTTGATTGGAACAGTTAATCCATTTACATTTAAAGTAATTATTATAGGTATATAGTTATTGTCATTTATTATTCATACTTTTTATCTTTTTTCTACTTCTTCTTAAGGAAATCCCTTTAACATTTTTTATAATACTGGTTTGGTGATGATGAACTCCTTTAGCTTTTTTTGTCTGCGAAGAATGGGAAATTTCAATAGCAAATAAATTCAGGCATGTACTCTGTTGAGTCACTGTGGCAAAAATCATTTCAACTTTATCAAGTCCTGGCTTTGATATGTATTCTGCCTATCACAAGAACTGGGTAAATGACAGAATAGATATGAAGGTGCTCTGAAAACCATAAAGAGCTATGTAGATTCTAGCCATTGCTAGTAATCCTGACTATGGAATCCATGGAGAAAATGGCATCTGAACTAGATAGAGATGAAAAGGGGCTTGTATATAGGAAGCATAAGTGGTGAACCCTGGAACCAGACTGCCTAGGTTTGAATCCCAGCTCCTCCATCAACTTATTAGCTATATGACTTTGGAAAGTTACTTAATCTGTCTGTTCTTCAGTTACCTGTCTGTAAAATGGGGCAAATATTAGTACCCAACTCACAGAGTATTAAGTAATTTAATATTTGTGCTATGTACATATTAAATAAATAGGTGCAGAAAAAGACTGAGCAGAAGCAAAGAAGCAGGGAGTACAGGGCATGTTATAAAGAAGACTGCAGTCCGATGTGCTTAGAATGGAAGGTATAAAGAAAGATGAGACATATCTAAAAATGCATGCTACTCAAATGCAAATTGGCCTGTGTACTCAAAAATAAATCAATGAATTTTGATGGTAAAAAATAAAATAAAATAAAATAAAAAATAAAAATGCATGCTATTTGCCACCCTATAAAGGCTATTAACTGTATCCAAGAGAGCTCTGACCAAGGTTTTCCAACCTAATTCATGGATTAGCTGGACATCCTCAGGCAAATCATAAACAATACAAGGCTCAGTTTCCCTCTCAGAAAAGTAAGAAGGGTGCAGAAATAGATGAACCCTGACTCTCTCTTGGCTCTGAAATTCCAGGAAATGGGCTAGGGAGTCATTAGAGGTATGCATTGTCCCATCTGATACCTTCAGCCACATGTAGCTACTAAGCTCCTAAAATGTGACTGGACTGAATTGCGAAGTGTCATAAATATAAAATATACACTATATTTCATAGATTTATTAAGAAAAAGGGCAAAAATGTTACACTAGTAATTGTATACTGATTACATGTTAAAATTAGGTTAAATAAAATATTACTAAAGTTATTTACCTGCTTCTTCTTACTTTTTTAAAATGTAACAATCTGAGGCTCACATTTCTGAGTATTTTATTCCTACTGGGTAGAGCTATTAAAGACTATTTCCAAAAGATATAGGATAATGTGATTCTGTGGCCAAAGAGGCAAACAAATACAAGGCGTTATCAGAAAGACTTGCAAAAACGCAAAAACACTCTTCTGGCCCTATACGAAGCCCTGATGTATCCCTAAGTCCTGTACTGTGTTCAGTTTTCCTTGTAGTACCTGAAGAAAGATACAGTGCAAAACCAAACAACTCGAGTAAACACTATGATGATCAATAAGACAGGCAATAGGTGAGTAACAAGACTAATGGGGATATATGGAAAGGTACAAGTATGGAAGGATAAAGACTACAATATATGATAAGAATCTATAAAATCAGATAGAAGCTAAATGAGAAGGTATAAAAAACTGTTAAACAAATGTCAGAATAAAAGAAGGAAGAATTCTTTGAAGTTTTATGGAGGCATTTCAGACAGATGTACGACTTTGCAGAGCCGGTAGCCTTATGTGAAAAACTCAAGGATGGCTAGAATAAACATGAAGGTGTATTCCAAAAAGATCACATTAACCATTTATCCATAAAAGTGGAATTACACAATTCCTTGTATTGTACCTCTGAGACAGACATTAGTATTCTCCCAACTATTATCACAGTAATTATCTTCAGTTCCTCAGTTTTAAAAAAATGAACATCAACTCTGTATGCAATTTTTTTGCTCTCATGTCACCTTTAAAGATTATCTAAGAGATTGGACAATCTCCAAGATATAGAAACCATCTCCCTGCCAAAGTACTTAAGTATTCAGTAAACCTGACTTTTAACATTCATTCTTCCACTTGGCCAGATACGGAATATGTAACTTCTATGATCAGCTTTGAAAGCTTTATTGTTGATGAGAATCACATGAGCTCTTTTTAAAGCAAGGTTATGCTTTGGTCCACTCACTTTTATATTTCATCCTTATTTCTTCAAAACTGGTACATAGATTCCATCTAGTACTAGTGATTTGACCATTTCCAATTTAGGTATAAAGAAATCATGATTAGATCTAGAACATCTTTTGCATTTATTATTTTATTTAGTACCTCCAACTTCTAGTCAACTTTAAACACCATGAATTTCTGTCTTTTCTACCAGAACTAATCTTTTCCATAATGACCACTAAGTGGCCTCAATGATTTTTCTTCCTCTGGAGAATCTTTTATTTTAGCTTTAACGCCTCAGCAAAGATGCTCCCAGAATATTTTCTTGGACTGCCTAATCTTAGTTTGCACTTCATGTCAAAAAGTAGAAAGAAAATTAAATTTCTGAAGTACACCCGAGATGAGCATGAATCACAAGCAAATTAATCTGATAAAAATGTTTCCAAGACAAAGAAAAAAGCCTCTACCTATAAAAAAACTTTCCCCAGAAATTGCCTAGATTTGTTTTTAAAGTACATTAAGAAATAGGTACACTCTGAGTACAGTCCTTGTGCTGCAAGGGGGAAATGAAATGGTTTAATAATTATATTTCCTTATGGTAGGAAGGAAATCTAATGTTTTTCGAACTAAGAGGTCTAAAGAAAAACCAAATGATTATCATCCAAATAATTTCAATTATCAACTTCAAGTTAATATGAAGATATTTTCATAATAAGCAACTTTATTAATTATAAATACAAAGCTTAAAACAGCTTTACATATGCTAAAGAATAAAAAATTTCACATCAGTTCACTGACATGTAAAAAAACTGCTTCACCCATGGGATTAATAACTCTACCAAAAGATGTCTGGTTAGATTTCCATGAACTGGACACCACTGTCGGTTATATCCTTGTTTTCTAAAAAAGCATAGAGCAAGAAGAAGCCACGAAGAACTAGGATGAGCATGAAAGCTGAATTTTTACTAACACTGACTTTGCCCTCATTTTAATTAAATTAATCCTATTAAGTGGGAAATGCACAAAAATGACTCCCTTATCACACAGCACATAAAATTTACCTATAAGTGCAAATAAGTTACATTCACAACAGCTCCTTTGGCCTCCCACATTTTGCATACTTGTTGACTGACATTAAATATCAACTTCCTGCACCAAAAGAGACGGCAAAAGAAAAAACTAGTAACATCTACCTTAAGAGAAAAAAACTCATGAACAAAGACAAACTGCTTTAAATCCACAACTTAAAGAATAAAAAGAACTCAAATCTATTGACAGTTTACCCACTTACCACACAGCGAATCAAAGATAATTGAACAAATAAAACAGACAGTAGCATTAACCGCTAGACCCTGCTTAGACACCTAAGCACTGGTTTTAAAAACACGGGAATGGAAAGACTTGTCAAAGACTTACATTCACTCCTTTACCTGCACATACATTTACTGTTACTTGGACTCGGCAACAACAAAAACAAACAAATAAACCTCTTCTAGTAAACCAAGAAAATAAAACCTTGAGTTAAGAAGTGACTATGGGGAAACAACTTAAAAGGCCAGAAAAGTATTTGTATTTATGGCGGGCCTACTAAATTATCCACTTAAATGAGCTTTATCCACTTAAATGAGCTCAACAACATTCTGGGAGACCGGATTCACATCCGAATTAGCAGAAGCAAACCAACACTCCCAAAAAGCAACCGGGAGGAGCAGTAGGCACAGAGGGACGACTTGACGTTCTCTCACATCCCGTCCAAACCGCTCTGGCCCACCGTGTCCCCAGTCCTCAAGAACCTAAACACACTGGGGCCCCGCTGTTCCAGGGACCGGCGGCATCTGCTGTCAGACGCTGTCCACCCCGCGCTCCTGTCACCACCGCTGGGAGGAACACCGATCCCGAGGGCGCTGCACACTGGGGCTCGGTTCGGACTCCAGGAAACCGGAGATCGGATCCGGGGAGAGGAAGCATCTAAGCACAGGTGTTAGGGGTCAGAATCCCGGGGCACCCGAAAGCCCAGAGGGGCAACCCTGGAGCAGAGGCCGCGACATCCCCCGGGATGCCGGCTACGGAACTGGGACAGCATTCTGGGGACTCCAGCTCCCCCGCCCCGCTCTCCGCGAGACGCCAAGTCGAACTGGGTCGCTTGGCACCGCGCCAGGCCCTCCACTGTGACAGGACGGGATGCTGGCTGGGGTCCCGCGGAGAGAAGGGCGGGCCGGCGGGCAACCCACTGACGGAAGGGGCGAGCCTCGCCAGCAGCGCTCCCGCCCCGGCCCGGCTCACCTTCAGGTCGTTCTCCGGTAGGTATTTGCACAGCCGCGCTATCTCCACATACTTGTCCAAGTCTAGGGGCGCCATTTTAGAAACAAGAAGCCCCGACGGCGGCGGCGGCGGCGGCGGCAGCAGCGGCGGCGGCGGCAGCTGGAGTAGCGGCGGCAGCGGCAGAGGCCGAAGCCGGAACTCTCCCTACGTCACGTCCGGCCCGTGAGAGGCGTCTGCGCAGCGGCGTCAAGCTTGACCCGATTCTCCCCGCTGTCTCCGCACACCCCACGCCGTCTCCCGCCGAACCCCGGCTGCAGGCCCCAAGTGGCCCCTCTTGGTCCCGCAGTGAAACCTGCTGGGACCCGTAGTTGTCTGCCGCGGTTGGGCTGGGATTTGTAGTTTTCAGTAGTAGTAACCAGATTCTCTCTCTTCCTCCCCCCGCTTTTTTTTTTTTTTAATTTTCCCTCTCCTTTTCTTTCTCAAGACTTTAACCTCTGGGTGCCCAGCGAGGCTTTTCTAATGCAAAATGGCGAAGTAGGTGACCCTAGTCATTCCCTGATTTCTCACTGCGACCCATTTAAGCATTCTCTCCCGAGAACATCTTCAGTGAAAAATTAGGTAAGCCTGGACGTGGTAACCAGTTGGCACCTTTCCAAAGCCTTGTGAAAACCTTTCCAAAGCCCAAATCTCTGGCAGAGATGTCAGGCTACCCATCTTTCAGCCTGAAAGGAAGGGAAACAAATATTAAGGCGTTTCTTATGCTAAATGATATATAAATGCTATTTTTCTGTTTAGTCCTCATAACGATTGATAGGAAAGCAAGCCTTAGAGAGGTTAAGTAATTTTCCCCAAATCTCAAAGAGAACAGGCAGGGGAGCCAAGATTGGTTTAAGTATACTTCAGTGGGAGTTCCACGAAAGCAGGGAGATTTTGTCGTACACTCAGTGCCAAGAACAGGACCTGGCATGTAGTATACCTTCAACATTCATTCATTCAGCAGCTTTTTTGAACATCAACTATGGGCCAGGTACAGTGTAGTCACTTGGGATATTCAGCAAAGAAAATAAAGATCCCCATCCTCAATCCATAGCTACATAGTAGTAGAGGAGACAAGAACATAACCAATAAATATAATAAATAACTATAGCATATTGGAAAGATATGGGGTGGGGGGGACTCCAGCAGAATAAGGGAGATGGGGTGATCCATTTTTAAGAACCAACAAAGATGGAGGAGATACCTATGCAGATACTAGAGAGGAGTTAAAGCTGATCTGAGGCCCTACAATGGAAGCATTTCTAGAACCTTGGAATTGGCAAGAAGGTTAGTGTAGTTTGAGCAAGATGAGAGAAGATGAGAGAAAAGAATGTTTTCTTTTTTTACTGATTTTTACTTTTAATGTAATAGGGAGTTATTGCAGAGTTTTGTGCAAAAGAGTACCATGATCTAATTCATATCTGATGCTGTATGAGACTAGGAGGCAATGCTTACAGCTGAAAGACAAATTAGGAGACTGTTATGTAATACAATAGTAGCAGATTATCAATAAATATTTGTTGTTCACATGGCCCTAGACTGGATCCTCTTGCTCTAAAGGGTATTTTGAGGACATTTGGCTAAAATTTATTGAAGTCTTTGGGTGAAATGCTTTGTATTATTCTTGTAACTATTCTGTAAGTCTCATATTGTTTTAAAGTAAAATTCACTTTTAAGTTTGTTGCAGAATGAATGATGCCCACAAACATACATTTCTTCATGTATTCAACAATAGTTATATTAAATGAGCAATTAATTAAATGCAAAGTATAATTGGTGCTAAAAAGGGAGTGAAGGGGTACTGGGAGTTAAAAATGGAGTAGAAGAGGACCACTTTAGGTAGACAATATAGTGAAGGTAAAGTGTGCAGATTCCAGCACCAGGTAGCCAGAGTTCAAGTGTATTACTAACCATGTGACTTTGGTGAAGTTATCTATCCTTTCTGTGCTCCAGTTTTTTCAGTTACGATATGGAGATAGTAAAAAAAAATGCCTACTTCATATGGAGATGATAAGAATAATACCTTATAGGCTTGTACTGAGGTTTAATAGACTTCATATATGGAAAGGGCTTAAAATAATGTCATGTACAGAATGAGCGCAATGTAAATGTTAGCTCTGAGTATGGATTGGGTGTGAAAGACCTTTCTGAAGAGGTAACATTTAAGATTTTAGGGAAGAAAAGTATAGGAAGAATATGCCCAGAGTTTCTTGGAGAAAAAATTTCAAGGAAAAAAAATGCTACTGTTGTTTGACTTTTTTTTTAATAGTCCTTTTTGGAAATCTGGCAATTCACCTTTTATCTCTGAACCTCAGTAACTGGGAATGAATTCTACTCAAGACACCGTTTCAGAATTGGGAAGGAGGACAAATAAAGCGCTTACACGGTAGGTGTCACTTATCTTTGCTGATAAGTCAGTGAACAGGTAGGTAATGACAGCAGATGGTATCCTCTTCCAGTGAAAATAGGTGGCAGGCCTCACATTACCAAACTGTTTGGCAGTGAGAAGCTCCATCCTTCAGACCCACCTCATTGGGTGAACCTCACTGTTGACATCCAGAGCAGAGGGAAAGGAGGGAAGCATCCCCAAGTGCTCAGCGAGTTTTTAGAAGAGGCGATGGACACGTTTGGTGGTTTGTTACAGAGACAGTGTGCAGAACTTGCCGACTGGAATATGTTATTAGTCTTTCTTGCACAAAGCAGAAAAATCTAGGCTCCTGGTCCTGCCATTTATGTGACTTAGTCATTTTAACTTCTCTGGGCCTTGATTTCCATTTTAAAAATAGGTCTCAAAAGTTCCTTCTAGCACTTTCTGAAATGCGATTTCTATCTAAAAGCATAGGTCCCACAATGAAAACTGGTTGTTATGTTGCTCACAAACCTCTTGCAATTTTTTTTGTATATGCACAACTCCTGCATGGCACCTTGAAATGGATCTAGCCAAAAGACACGGGACATCAGAGCATTCTGCAGCTCCAAACAGAAATCTAGATGCACATGGACATATGGCAGAGCCAACCTGGTCTTTGTCTTCTCTCCAGAAGGAGAGCAGAATGGCTGATTCCTACACTTCTCTTTGGCAGTTGGTGGAGATTTTTCCATTAATATGGGAACTCACACAAACTCCATGTGTTTGAAATAGGATGTTTGAGCAGTGAGGAAAGCTGCAGACCTCAAATTCCATCTTGTTAATAAATTTTCATTATGGGTTCAAGTAGCTAAAAGATTTACCAAGTTGGCCTTTCACCTGTACTATCCAGTCCTCTCCACTCCTCCCTCTATGGAGTAAGTATCATTATTCCTATCCTAGAGATGAGGAAAGTAGGGCTCGGAGATAAACTTGCCAAATGTCAGGGTTAGATGGTTAATGCTGGAGCCTGGATTTGAACCTAAGTGTGTCTTTCTGCTTCCCACTCTACTATCATAGGTCTGTACTCCAGGAGCATCTGTGTTTCCTTCTGTAGCTGTTTCCTGTATTTCCTAGGCTACAACACCTGGCCTCAGCCCTCCTGAGTGATGGTGGGGTTCTCCAAAACATAAGCGTAAGTGAGCCACCTCTCCATTTTGAGAAAAGCCGCAGGGAACATACAGTTATGGAGACCAGAGGTAATGCAGGTGAACACTTCTAACTCAAGACTTGTGTCTAGGGTTGGATTTTAGCTAGGAATAGCATCACACTTTACAGAGGACCAGCTCTGGGCCAGCAGCTGGGCACTGAGCACTTTATATTCCTGAGCTTATATATCCCCCCCCCCCCACCATAACCTTGTGACAAATCTTAGCTCCATCTTACAGGCGACACTGCGGCCCAAAGAAAAGTAACTTCCCCAAGAATATATTCTCAATGATGAACTTTTGACAAATGTACCTAGTTATATGTTTTTCTGCTTACTCTCTCTCTCTCTCTCTAGTTCGATTGTAGACTCTGGGAAGCCAGGGACCTTCTGTTTGGTTCAGCATAGAGCCTGCCATAGTTACACAAGCTAACGCTGGAATGAGTCAGCCGTTTAAGGCGGCAAAGCTTGAATCGGCATAAAGACACCCAGGAAAGCACCCTTAACTCTCCCTTTCAAAAACCATTTCTAAAAGCCGCTGGAACTGAAAATATCATAGCCCCTTAGGATAACAGCCCAGCTGCCGAAAGAACTGGGTTATCCAAGTGGATGCACAACCCCCAGCTTTTCGCTTGTAAATCTTTCTCAGAGAGCCCTACTTTTATTGACTCCGCCAGCAGGTGAGGTCCAGGGAGTGGCCCGGCGCGTTTGATTCCCGAAACGCACAGCCTGGCCTACATCCCTTTAAGCGATTGCGGTGGCAGGCGGGGCGGGCCCTGGGGCGGGGAGGAGCGGAGCGGTTGGCCGCCTCGCTCTTCCGGGGTCTGGGATGGGGCGAAGGCCCAAGCATCCTCCCTCATTGGGGCGGAGCCACAGTCCGGGACTGGCCTAAGCCGCCGCAGGTAATGCGGTCCGGGCCTGGGGGGGTCGCAGGACTCAGGGTCTGACGCGGTCCTCAGCGGGGTAGCAGCATCCATTAGGAGAGTGGGCTCCAGAGCGGGTGGAAAGCGCCGGAGAGGGCCCCCTCAGGCTCTGGCCCGGCCACATTGACAGGAGCCAGCCTGTTCTCTCTGGACCTTCTTTCCTATCTCCCTTCGCTGCCACTCGGGGATGGGACTGGGGAATGGGACTGCCAGGCAAGGCAAGTCCCCGCCTATGCAAAGTTTATCCCAGGGCTTTGGGAACAGCAGTCCGTGGCTTTGGCCAACGGTTGGATTCATCCATCCATCTCCCCGAAATCTCATTCATTTCTTCATCCACTCATCCCTCACTTGTACTCTGTGCGGGGCCCATTGGTGGGTTCTCTGAATGAACCCGAGGGGCCCAATTCTCTCCGAATTCAGTCTAGAATCTAGTCTAGAGACTTTTAAGTAATTACATTCAGGTGATCCCAGCAGTGATGGTGGTTCAGAGGAAGAAGGAAGTAACTTGACGATCTAAGTGGAAAACAACAAATCAGTGAAGGTTTTACTGAGAAGGGGTCATTTGAAGTGGGCTTTGGGGGTTGACTAGGAGTTTCCTAGATGACAAGAAAAGAAGGAACATTTAAGGTAAGGGAAGCAGCACAGGATACAGGTTACTAAAGGGCTTGTCATGTTAGAGGAACAACAAACGTAGCAAGGACAACTCATTATAGCAAGAAGTTGTGGAATTGAGTTCCTGGAAAGAAGGTTGAGACCAGAAGACTCTGAATGTGATGCTGAGGCCAGGATTTATCCTAGAGTTCAGTATTTCTCAGCCTTTTAAAATGTTTTATCTTTTGATAAACATAAACATGACCTCTGAAAATTTATTTTTTTATATATTCTTCCCCACAATAATAACAGACACACAGAAAACTTTAGCCAAAGTTGTGTTAAATTTGCTCCCAAATATAAGTTTATATCAAGGTTGGTAATGCTTATTCAAATTAATCAGGTCCTAGAAATCAATACATTAATAGGAAAGATTTTAAAGAGGGCAATGACCTGATTTGTTCTGTGTTTTAGAAGATAACCATAAATGTCTAAAAAATACCTTTCTTTCTTGTGCATAGGACACTATGAAGCAGCTGCCAGTCTTGGAGCCTGGAGACAAGCCCAGGAAAGCAACATGGTCTGTAAGAAATGATTCAGACAGAGAAAAACAAAAGTTTTTGTTTCATTTATAAGTAGTTTACTAACATATTTAAACATCTATGAAAAAGGGTAAAGATGAAACTGACTGCAGTTTCTGGTAATTAGACTCAGACTGTTTGAGGTCTTCAGAGGAATGATAGTTGGGCAATAATTATCATAGAGCAGATGTTGATTTTATTAAAATCCATTTACCATAAGAGTAAGGCGCTGATCATCTGGCATCCTCAGCTCCAACACTGTCTTCCCCTCTCCAAGCTGTGACTCATTTTTAAGATTTTCAGGGAATTGGATTTGGATTAAACTGGCTTCACTGTTTCTTGGCTGCTTTCGCAAACAGCCTTTCATTCAGTAACCGACACTGGCCCGACAAGGGCAGTTGCTGTGTAGGTGCTGAAGGTACAAAAGTGAATAGTCTCAGTGTAGAGGGGGTTACAGACTAAGCAGATGATGGCGATGAAATGTGATCAGTGCTGAAGAAGCAGGACCCACACAAGGCTGTAGAGAGGAGGCACTACTTCTGCAGGACCTTGAAGGAGAGTCTCCGATCTGGCTTTCCCTAGTTTAAAACCCCTTTTTTCCTATCCTGTTGGTCTAAGGATCAAAACCAGAGTCCTTAAAATGGCCCACTAGGCTCTGCATGGCCTGTCCCTGCCTGTCTTTCTAACCTCAAAGCCCCTTACTCCTCCATTGTTCTTTCTCTTCCTTAACATGCCTTGCATTATCCTCAGAAACTATGTGTATTGGTCTCTCTGCCTGGATCACTCTTTCCCTCCATCTTTTGTCCTTCACTTTGCCCAACTAACTTCTACTCATACATCAGACTTCAGTTCAACCGGTGCTTCTTCAGGAAGCCTCTGCCCACTCCCCTCCCCCACCTCTCTACAGGGTGAGATGCCACTCTGATATGGCTCATGCTAGATACCCTGTACTCCTTTATAATGCAGTTGAAATGCAACAGATATTTGTGAAATCATCTGTTAATGTTTCTCTTCTCAACTAATCAGTAAGGGCTGTGAAGGCAAGGACTTTTTTTTTTGTCTTATTCACCATGTATCTGGATGGCCGTGTGCTTTTGGGTAAGTTATTTAACCTTTCTAGGCCTTGAGTCCTCAGTCACAAAACTCAGATGATAATAGTACTTTCTTCAAAGAGGTTTTGTGCAGATCAAGTGAAACCAGGGTTGTGACAAAGTTAGGAACATGTATGGTACATTGTTTATGTGGTAATAGGATCTGTGAGTCTAGACATTAGAAGAGAGGCTGGAAAAGAAACAGAGATTTGGAAATCACTGATGGACAGTGATATAGATGGATGGTAATTATAGCCATCAGTACAGATTAAAAAAGACCAGATAAGCAGATGTAGGCTGAGAAGAGACTATAGGGATGCTGAGGGTTAGGAGAAGACTGGTGGGAAAGGAGTCAGAGAAGGAAACAGAAAAGCCAGCCAGAAAGTGGATGGAGAACCAAAAGGGAGCAGTGTGGGGCAGCCAGGTAAGGAGAAAGGTACAAGCCGGAAGGAGAAGTCAGGAGTACCAGATGCCAGAGAGGTCAGATATAACAGGGCCTGAAAAATAGCTATAGAATTTTGTTTTCCAATAGGAAGCTTGAAGTATGTTTTCTCCTGCAGCATTCAGAATAACTTTAGAGAGTGGGATGACTAGATCCTGTATTCAACTTTGCAAAGTCCTAGCTTTGGCTTCCGTCAGGTCCAGCTTTATGAATAATCTGGAAGAGTTCTTTGAATTAATAAATTCTGGAGAATGTACTTAAAGGGAAGCATCACTTGCTAATGGCAAGAGCTTTGGGGCTGTAGGCTCCTGTGTGATTGCAGATAAAGCTCTAGCCACCATGTATTGAGTCCTTTCCTGCACTGTTATAAGGTTTCATCTTACTCTTCAAGAATTATTGCTATCCTCATTTTACAGTTTTACAAACAGAGAAACAAAGGTTTAGGAAGGTTACGTAATTTTCTAAAGGTCACACATCTAGAAAGCACCTGAACTTGGACTTGAACTAGTTCTATCTGAATTCACAAATGGTGGCAGGACACAGCGCTGAACATTTCTGGGTGTCAGTTTCCCTGTCTATCAGATGGGGACAATTACTACTCCAGTGCATCCCCATTAGGTTAATGTGAGATGAAAGTAATGACAAAATTGGAAAGTCAGTGATTATGTGCAAATGGAAGGTACTGTTGTTAGGGAAATGTTGCTTTGCTGGATACGATTTAAAGTGTCTGTACATATAAGCCCCTTCATTCTGGTGAATATTTCATGAGGAATAGAAAGAACACATTTCTGCATTTATTCTCTGCTCAGGCCTCCTAAATACATCCTTCCTTTGGCAGGTACACCTTGACCCCCGCTGGTGACAGCCCCTGCGCCCGGGTCGGCCACAGCTGCACATATTTACCCCCGGTTGGTGATGCCAAGAGAGGGAAGGTCTTCATTGTTGGGGGAGCAGATCCAAACAGGAACTTCTCAGATGTGCACACCATGGATCTGGGTAAGACCAGCACGAGCCCCGGGGCCAGAGAGCAGGGCTTCATGTGACAGTGACCACAGTATTCCTCTAAAAAAATGAACATTGTCTACGACCATGCCACCCTGAACATGCCCAATTTTGTGCTCGATTCTCAGAAGCTAAGCAAGCCAGGCCTGATTAGTACTTGAATGGGAGACCACCTACGAATACCAAGTGCTGTTGGCGTTTAAAAAAAAAAGAAAAGAAAGAAAACGAACATCCCCGAGAGGTCCCTAAGGTCTCAGCAGAGCCCTGAACACATCCACACACCCAGTACCTTTTTTTTCGGATGGAAAAAGTCCACATGGAGCCCTGACATCCAGCCATTCACTCATCACATATTCCTCTGGGAGACACTGATGACTACACCTCCTTTTCCATCCACACACCCCGTTACTCACCAGGTCTTAAATATTTCTCTTTTTATCCATGTCTGTCAATTTCTGCTATTACTACTATAGTCTAAGAATTGCTCTCTTTCAACTGGATATTACAACAACCTCCTGTCTGGTCTCCCTGCTTCCAGGTTTACCCCCTGTACAGTGCATTTTTCATACCTAGCCAGAGAGTATTGTCTGATACACAAATCTGGCAGTATCACTCCTCATTTCAAGCATTTCCCAGCTTCATTTCCTGGCTCTCCTGAACTCACATTTGCTGCACTGAGCATCCTTCAGTTCCTTGATCACATCTTGAACTCTGGTCTCCAAACCTTTGTACATATTTCCTCTGCTTGAAGACTCTTCACTTTCCTTCTCTGTCTACTCTCCATCTTTCAGGTTTGTGGTATTGCGATTTATAAGAAATGTATATTTGTTCTTTGTCCACAGTTCTCCACGGTTCTTGGCTCACAGCTCCCAAAACCCTTGGACTTTGCTAAGTATGGAGAGTGATAAAGGTGTCCTTTGTTATATTAATGAGCTGACTTTTGGAAAGCACTTAAGGTTGGGAGTTGGTCACTAGGAGACCCAACCAGGTGATAAGAGGGTTGGAACTTTCAGTCCTACACACACCCCCACCTCTGGAGAGGAAAGAAGGGCTGGAGGTCAAATCAATTGCCAGTAGGCAGTGATTTAATCAATCGTGACTATGTAATGAAGCCTTCATAAAAACCCAAAAGGACACGGTTCTGAGTTCTTCAGGGTCGGTGAACACATGGAGATGTGGAGAGAGATGTAGCTCTGCACCGTTCCCACATACCTTGCCCGAGGCATCTCTTCCATCTGGCTATTGATTAGTCATATTCTTTTACAATAACTGATGATCAAGTAAATAATATTTCTCTGAATTTTGTGACCTGGTCTAGCAAATTAATCAAACCCAAGGTGAGGGGGTAATAGAAACCTCTGATTTATAGCCAGCCGGTCAGAAGTACAGGTGAAAAACCAGATGGGGCAGGGGCTGGCCTGAAAGTTCCAACCCTCTCACCATAGGGTTGGTTCCCTGGGCAACCAGCCTCATCCTTAAGAGACTTTCTAAAAGTTATCTCATTAACATAAACTCAGTAGTGGTTGACAGGACGTATTGCAAAAGACACCTTTATCAGTCTTATCACTTAGGAAATTCCAAGGGTTTTAGGCTCTGTTCCTGGAGTTGATGAAGATCAAATATATATTTCTGTATATAAATCACAACGTCACAATCACCCTCCAAATTTTCATAGTATTTTATGCTTTCCCATCCTTATCCTCCTTCACAGCCCTTATCTCATATTATTATTTCTTATCTGTTGTCCCCAAAAGCGTATAAGTGCCTTAGAAACAGGGAACGTGGTTATATTACTCATCGTTGGATCCCCAGCCACTACCATAGCACTGGGCACAGAGTAGGTGCTTTATAAGTATTTGGATGGGTGGATGATTAGATGGATGGATGGATGGACGGATGGACGGATGGATGGACAGACGGACGGACAGATGGACGGACAAATGAACAAATAGTTACTACGATGTTACTATGCACAATGGCAGAAGAAAACTGGTGACTCACATATATGTTTTGTTAGGTCATGTACTATTGCTGTTGTTTTAATCTAAGTTACCAACCAAATGTGAAGGAGTATATGTATAAAAATAAAGATGGTTCAGCTTCTCAATAATTTTGGAAGATCTGACATTAGTAGGCCTGTGTGTCTATATGGCAGCAATTATTTGAAGCTGAGCTGCCATCTATCAGTGGGGCTCTAAATTTGCCACATTCCCTCCACTCCTATATAGGCATTTGAATTTCTACACCCTGTACTAGGAAATCAAAGGTAAATTAAGTCTCTTCTAACCCTCAAGAAACCTATTAACTAGATCAGTTATATCTGTGTCATCACCTCTTGCTAGCTTTGTGACTCTGGCTGACCTGTCTAAGCCATCTGGGCTTCAGTGTCCTGTAAAATGGGCATAATAACTTGCTTCACTTGGTAGTTGTATTGCTCTAACGAGATAATGCTTGCGAAGGTCTTATGTAAGTGGTTTACTAACTAAAATAACTAATAGATTAGGTATTATTATTATTCAACATATTTTAGCCAGAAATCATTTAGTTGCAGGAAACAGAAACTTTTAAATGAGAAAAAAAAAATAATAAGGATCCAAGGGTAGGAAATACAACCTTGCCTTAGGAGAGAGGGGAAGCAGGAAGTGTTAAGCTATCAAATCCATCTGCTTTCTCCCTCACTTTCTCTGGGGAGATCTGATCATTTATGTAGATGTTTCATTCTTTTCTTCTCTGTCCTTTGGCTTCCTCTGCTTCTCCACACATGGTAGAAGATGGCCACCCAAATCCAAGAATCTGTTTGAATTTCAGATCCTTGGGAGAGAGGATCTGATTGGCCCATTTAGAGTCAACTGGCTACTTTTGACTCAATCAGCTAGAGTGAGAAAGTCAAAGTCAAGTCAAAGTACAAACAGGTCTTCCCGTGGTTGGAAGAGTGAGGATAGTTTCCACAGAAGACGTTTTGTGGACTCAGCAGACAGTCCCCAGAGTGTCTAGTATAGAACTTTTTGGAGTTTGACCACATTCCACTTAAGTAACACGATGGTGGTTCGCTTATGCTTTGGACCCTCTTCTCACTACCCTCTCCCGAGTTTGCCAGGTGGTCTAAGCAGTTGGCAGCCCCAATCTAGGAACTGAGTGTAATGTTTTCTAGGAGCCCACCGATGGGATTTAGCCACCTCGGAGGGCCTCTTGCCCCGGTACGAGCACGCCAGCTTCATTCCCTCTTGCACACCTCACAGCATCTGGGTGTTTGGTGGTGCCGACCAGTCAGGAAACCGAAATTGCCTGCAGGTTCTGAATCTTGGTAAGTAGCCAAAAGTTATTTTATTTACATACATACACTCAACATAAATCCAATTCCAGTTTCATTACCTGTACCAAGAACACATTTGGACCATACCAAATTATCCATTTAACTTTGCCGACCTCATAGAAAATAGGAATTTTAACTTCTAGCAGAATCTTAAGATAACAGAATTACATTTTGTTTTTCTGATAACACATATAATCATCAGCTTCTTAAAAGCCAAAGCTGGAAGAGAATTGGAGAGTAGCTATGCCAAATGGGTGACCGAGGTCCAGGAGAAGTGACTTTCCTAAAGTCGCCAGGGAGTCAGTGACTGACCTGGGCTAGAACCCAAGTCACCTAGCCCAGATAGTGATGATTATGCCTCCCAGGGGACATTTGGCCAAGTCCAGAAACATTTTTGGTTTTCACTAATCAGTGCAGTGAGGGAGAAGTTTGCCACTGGCATTTAGTGGATAGAGGCCAGAGATGCTGCTCTGCATCACATAATCCACAGGAAAGTGCCCACAGAAACAAATTATCTAGTCTACAATGTCAGTAGTGCTAAAGGTAAGAAACCCTGACCTAGATCCTCCTAGTATATTTCTTTTAGCCAAAAAGTTCAAAGTCCTTGACTAGTCTCATAGGCAGTTTTATCACACAGGAGGCAGTTTAGGGGCATCACTGCTGAGAGGATGTTGCTAAATCACCTATGGGAGGTGGACTTGTCTTTTCTCTATAATTATAATTTATATTCATTGTAAAATATTTGAGGAGTCTTAAGTGGACAAAAGCCATTCACAATCCTACGACATTAAGGCTATTTACATTTCTGTGTATTTCCTATCTGTCTTTTCTCTGCGTTTTTATAAGCCTGAGATCATACTATTTCACTGCTATGCCATTGTACCTTTTTCATTTTAATTTCACAGTTACCGCATAAATGATGGCCTGGTGACAACAGTGCTTTGTTAACATCATTTTTAATGCCTGCATAATATTCCATTTATGACAATACCACAAATCACTTGTTTTTTAACATTTAGGTTGTTTTTAAATTCTTCTCAGTATAAATAACAAAGCAGTGAACCTCTTTGTTTAGAAGTCATTGACTGTATTTCAAATTATTGTCTTAGAATTCATGCTCAGAAATAAAAGGACTAGTTAAAACACTGTCAACTTTAAGATTTTTGATGCATGCTACTAAATTACTCTTCAGAAAGATTTTTTCAACTTATCCTCTCTCTAACTGTGTTTCATAGTACTTGTTTCACTCCTGACCAGCATGGAATTGATCATTTTTAAATAGTGCTAATTTGATAGGCAAATCTGGTAGGCATATCTAATTGTTTAAATATGCATTTTGTTGATTACTAGAACTTGGACATTTTTCACATGACATTAGCTCTTGCCCAGTTTCTTCTGGCTAGTTCCTATCAATAAAACAATAGATTTATTTGCACAACAGTTGGTCTTCTTTGTCACTTTGGGATAGTCATAGTTCCAACCTTGTTAAATTTGACAGGGATGTAAATTAACTCAATATCTAGCACATAGTTAATGCTCAGTAATGGTGGTTGTGGTTGATGTAGCTACAGTTTGGCAGAGTGAAATCCATCTGGAAGCTTGGCCTTTTGATTTTCACTAATGGCATTTATTTAAATAAAATACAGTGAAAATTTGGAAAGCCACTATCCAAGGAATTGATTTTCCACTGGATCCTTTTTCTCTCCTAGAAAGTATAATTTGACACAGTGCCCAGGAAATATGACAAATGTAAGTGAACTATTAGTTGCCTTTGTTACTAAGGCAAGTCTGTCAAATGGCTAAGTAATCCTTTGTGACTATGTGCGCTGCCATTTGACTTGGCAGCAACACAATCCCAGGATCCTGTGATCCTGGAGGCTGGCACCTTATAGCTCCCCCAAAGATCCAAAAAGCTCCCCAAGGTCTGTAGCTACAGAGACAATTTTATTTTGCTTTGGATAGAGGCTGAGACTTGTTTGGTCTCTAGGTTCATATTTCAGTTCCACACATAATACAAATGCTTCATGGGACACTTTGTATATTTAATGAAGACGTTTCCAAAAGGCACAAAATTTGCCGAGCAAGAAATAATTCTTGGTGTGTTGTGATGGAGCGAGTGTGGCAGCCTCGGCAGATCTGAGTTCAACCCCTGCTCCACTACTCACAAGCGCTGTGATCTGGGGAAAGGATTTAAATTTTCTGAGCTTCAGTTCTCTAAGCTGCAAAATGGGGATACTTTCTACCCACCCCCCAAGGTTGAGTGAGTAGTGGAAATAGCAGAGTGCTCAGGGCTATGATTCTGCACAAGGAAGGTTCCTAATGCATCCATTTCTATAAAATTCATGCTTCATTCTAAAATATATAAGCAAACAAACAAATAAATAAATAAGCTACTCTGCACCTACCCAGGTGGTGAAATTTTATTCCTAAGTCAGAAGAGTGGAAAATACATAGATTTTGGTGTTCAAAAGAATTTGAATCTCAACTCGGCCATTTATTAGCCACCCTAAACAAGTGACTCTATCTAGCTCTGTTTAATTCCCTTATCTGTAAAAGGGGAAACTATTATTTATTTGGCACTTAACTGTTTAGTAGAGACTAATTGCTACTACCGAAACTGTAATAACATTGTCTACTTTAAGAGCCATATAGCCTCGGAAATTTGACACATTTGGTTTCTTTCATCTAGTGGGAGTGACATTTAGCAAATGTTAGGCTCCTCTGACTAGCACAGGGCAGGAGTCGGCAATGTGGAAGACAGTTCAGAGAGGATGTTTGAAGCCCTCAAAAAACAAATTGACCTCATTCTTAATTGCACTTGTGGCTTTTCAGTCTCAGGAGTTTGGGTATATCTGGGCAAATTCTAAGGATCGCTCCTACCCATCCGTGACTTTGGTGGCCTAAGATCACTACCTTGACCTACACTGTCCCCCTTGGGGATTGGGGTTTAGAAGGTGATCCTGCTTGGCCTCAGAGTCAAGGTCAGATGCCCCTCAGACTGGGTGTTTTAGGTGCCTCCCTTCTGTCTGGACCAGAAACCAGGACTTGGACCACACCAGAGGTGACCACCCTACCGCCAGCCCCAAGAACATTCCACACATCGTCAGCAGCCATTGGAAACCAGCTGTATGTCTTTGGGGGTGGAGAGAGAGGCGCCCAGCCCGTCCAAGATGTGAAGCTTCACGTGTTTGACGCAAGTATGGATAGGTGGCATCTTGGGGCTGCCATTTACCTGGTCAGGGCCACCCCAGCCCGCAGCTAATGTAAGAAGCAGAGGTTAGAAAATAATACCCTGGCTGAATGTCTCTGTGTAGACTTCCTTAGAGCATCCCTTAGCTGATACCTTCTTCCCACAGCAAAGTTTGCATTTAAAAAGGTGTAAATGATCAAAACCATTTGAACAGTATAGTTTATAAAGTGAAAAAGTAAAGGTTTTTTCTTTAGCCTTCCTTTCCCACTCCCCAGATAGAATCGTTGGCGGTTCCTAATGTCTCCTTCCCAACTTGTTTATGCATTTATAAATCATGCATATGTGTATATGAACATGTATGAACTTTGAAATTGTACCAAAAAACTTAGAATACATCATGGAATCAAATTAGAAATACTGTCCTGCAGCTTTTTTTAATAGGGGTAAGGGCAAATCATAATAGTTGAAAGCATGAACCACACAATCTGCACTCAAGACCACATCTGACATATACTTTCTATATTACTTTAGACTAGTTACTTAATCTCTCTAAGCCTTAGTTTGCTGATCTGTAAAATAGACATATTAATAGTGCCTTCCACAAAGAGTTGGATTCTATGAGATAATGTAATATAGTGCATAGCACAGTACCTGGCACATAGGAAGCACCTAATGAATATTAACATTCTTATTATTGTTACTATTATTATTATTATTCTTTCATTTAATCATACATTGTGGATGTCTTCTTTGTCAGCTCCAATTTCCTTGCAAAGCCTATCCTTTTATGGATATCCTTTATTCACTCAGTCATTTTCCAATTGATTGACTTTTCTCTGACAGCATTACAGTGGCCATATATATTAATTTTTGTACATGTTAGGTACCACATTTAGATGGAATAGATGCTGAGAAGTGAAATTACTGGGTCAAAATGGTATGAACATTTAAAATTCTGAGACCGCTTGCCAAATTGTTGTCTGATGAGAACTTATTTACATTTCTTCCTTAAGTGGTGAGTATTTATGAATAACACTTTATAAACAACATGAGATAAAAGTAATTTTTATGTGTGTTTTTCAGGAAAGATGTAACCTTTTTTGAAATTCAATAAGCAAGATTTCAAACTTACAAAGTATAATTGGAAGAATTAAGACACATCACAGTATGACTTTTCTTTTTCCAGAAAGAATGGGCTTTGTGTTTCTTTTAAAGTCCTTTTTAAATTTTTAAATAATGTTGTTTACAAATATATGAAACTCTAAGGAAAGAGAAAAAATAATGTATGTGTGTGCATCCATACTGTGTGTAGTGTCTGTCTATATAAAATACTATGACTCCAAAATGATTAAAATCTCAGTACTTTTCCAGTCTTTTTATTTTAAGTAGCAGAGATAATTTTATATGAAATACTTGTATCCTGTATTTTTCACGTAAGCATTTTTCCTGTAATCACTGAGTCTTCAGCAGTCTAAGAAATGCATAATATTCTGTCATGACTGTGGCAGTAACAACCATTCCCCTGTTGGACTTAGATAATTTACAGTTTCCTCTATTACAGTGCTGTGATAGGCATATTTTTATATAAACCATTTTAGATTATTTCAAATTGTATTCCTTGGAACACTGGGGGTTGCTTGTACAACCTTCAAGCATTGGCCACAAACAGTAATTCAAAGATAAGTTGTTTGGAAGGCCTGTGCCTCAGATAGTTTTTGCAGCATTCCTTTAAGGCTTTTCTGGCATGTTGAAGTGATTCATTTTCCCGAATTTTATATGTGTACAATTTTGAAGATATAAAGGGCTGCCAACAGGCAGAACACGTCTGCACTATTAGGATAATAACTGTATTGATAATTCTCATGTATCGAGTACTTTCTCTGTGCCTGTGTTTTATGTATATTGTCTTCTTTAATCCATACTTCAACCCTGAGAGGTAGGTATTGTCAGGTATTGTCTTTCTTCCCGTTTTACAACTGTAGAAACTGAAGCTTAGACAATTAACTGGTGCAAGGCCACACAGTTATTTAGTGAAATAACCTAGTCTTAACTCCAAATCTCATGTTCTAACCATTATGCTGTAGTGCCACTTCAGCAGGCTCTGCTAATGTTAAAAGTAGTCTATCTTTTCTCTCTATGCTTCCAGCAAATAAATTAAGGATATTACTTTGAAAAAATAAGACTTTAAAGGCCTGCTATTGAAGAAGCAGAGTTTGTTTGAACTCTGAGACAGCTCTAGGTTGAAGTTTTAGGGAAGTCTTATTAAATTCAAAACAAGGAATGGTTTCCTAATGCCTAGTAGAAGGGGCAGGCATTTTAGTCAAGTCTCAAACCTTGGAAGTGTCCAAGCAGAGGCCAGATGGGCTGTAGAGAAAGGGAAGCCTGGATTGAAGCGAATGACCCCAAGGTCGCTTTTTACTTGGAGTGTCTCTCCTTTCTGGTAGGTGAGGCTTGGACATATTTTTCAGGTTTTTGTTTCATAGCTTTGTCATTTGATGTCAATGAATTTACTTTTATAGACACTCTGACCTGGTCACAGCCAGAGACACTTGGGAAACCTCCATCCCCCCGGCATGGTCATGTGATGGTGGCTGTAGGGACAAAGCTCTTCATCCACGGCGGCTTGGCAGGGGACAAATTCTATGACGATCTATATTGCATTGATATAAGTAAGTAGGGCGGAAGGCATGGGGGTTTGTCTCCTCAAAATTAAGTTAAATGTGCTTTGATAAAATATAGCCTAGTTCTTCTTAGGTGTGGGTAACTTGACCAGCTAGCATACTATTCACTAGATTCTGTCAATAATAATACAAGCCATCATTTCCTGAGCATTTTATATGTACCCAGCCATTAATTATCTTTTCTCCTTCTAACAACCCTGCTCTTTCATTAAAATTCATTATACTTTGTGTTCTCCAAGTGGGTTTCTTTCAGGCATTAGCCACTAATTCCATGCCTATGAGAGGCATGGACAATTCTAAAGTGGGTCTGAAGGTGAGCGACTGGAAATGCCATGCTAAAATAGTTAAAGACACTGGGAAGAGGAGAGAGAGGAAGAACATGAGAATTGTCTTTAAATGTCTGAAGGACAAATGTGCCCTAGAGAGCCAGGACTCATTCCGGGTCATTCTTTCAGACTATGAGCTCCCTTAGGACAGGGACTTTGTCTCTTTTGTTCCCCAGGGTATTTCCAGCACTTAGCACAGTGTCTGGCAGATCAGATGATGGGTGCATATTTGTTAACGGATGGATGGATGAATAAATGAACATGTTCTAGGTTGGTCCAGAATACAGGAATTGGAACAGTAGGCAGAAGGCATGAGAACTGCCGTGCAGTGTATCCAGCTACCCTGCCAAATAATGGGTTCTCTGGCTGAGTGACATCTGATGCCAGGTGACCCTGGCTGCGATTCCTGCTCTAGCTAAAATTTTGGCCAGATTGAGTGATTCTTCCTTCCAGCTCTGGACCCCTACCTTGAATTGACAGATGGAAAATATTGTCACAGAAGCATTTCTTATAGGCACTCAAAAGGGGTTTCAATACTTATTTTTAAAAAGAAAGTCCTTTTGTCTTGTGCTGAGGAACTACTTCCTCTTTTTCTGTTCCTATTCAGGTAGTTCTCTAAACCTAAAATCCAGTGACATTCTGCCTCATTTAAATGATTGAAAAGATACAGATATCCCTGTAGAAATGGGTTGGGGATAGATGCTGAGGCAGCGAGTTACACTATAGAAAACACAGGTTTTACGGTCAGACCTGAGTACAATTCTAGCTCTGCCACTTGCTAGCTGTGGGATCTCAGCCAAGTCTTTCCTTCTCTAATCCTGTTTCCTTATCTGTAAGAAGGCAGGAGCAAAAGCAATTCCATAGGGCTGTTAGGAGGATTCAGAAAGATATTTAAAGTGTCTAGACAGCAATCAAAGTTGTAACACACACACACTTGGAACCTCACCTACTTCTGGGATCCAAAAGAGTTAACAGTGATGGTCATTTTTCTGTGTTCTGTGGACCACCTACATCAGAATCACCTGAAATGCTTGTTAAAACTATAGATTACTCCCCATCCCTAGACAATCCAGACAGCATTTCAAGCTCTCCCAAGTAATTTTTACATACGCTAAACCTCGCTATATCATCTCAGGGCTCCTACTCATTGACATTTAGGTTTACAAACTGACAGGTAATTTTGAAACCACGTTCCAGGGTTGTTGTGCCCAAATTCTTTCTCTTGGCAGGTGACATGAAGTGGCAGAAGCTAAGTCCCAGTGGGACAGCTCCCACAGGCTGTGCTGCCCACTCGGCTGTGGCTGTGGGGGAACACCTGTATGTCTTCGGAGGTATGACTCCCACAGGAGCACTGGACACAATGTACCAATATCACATAGGTGAGCAGGTGTTCCCTATGGTGTTAAGCAAATGTGACCATTTTTTGGAAAGTACTAGTGCTTTGGTTTTTCATTTTGATCCCTCCACAACTAAAGTCAAAGGAATGAAAACCAGACTTTTAGGAAATTATGTCATCAAAGCTGTATCACTGCCATTAGTTTTTTCCCCCTTTTATTTCCTATTTGTTAGGGCTCAAGTGATGCAGCAAATCACTGAACATATCTGAAAAATTAACACAGAGCCTTTGTTTTTTCTCCTGAATACAGAAAAGCAGCATTGGACCTTACTTAAATTTGATACGTTTCTACCCGCTGGACGATTGGACCATTCCATGTGTATCATTCCATGGCCAGTGATGTGTACTTCAGAGAAAGAAGATTCAAATGCTGCCCATCTAAACTGTGATACTGAGAAAGGGGATTCCAGTGACAAAGGAGTGACCCAAGGTGGTGACTCGCATGAGGAAAGTCAGACTGACTCACTGCTCTGTTTTGTGTTTGGTGGGATGAATACAGAAGGGGAAATCTATGATGATTGTATTGTGACTGCAGTTGACTAATAAAACCACATTTTTATTACTTTTAAATGTCAGTTACTTTCAGGCAAGTTAAATGACTTCTTAGCTCTTTTATACCTCCAAAATATTTTCTGCACTACACATCCGTTTTGTTGTCACATACTTTGGTAGGTGAAGAGATGAACTGGATAGCCCAGTGCAAAAACCTCTATTATATAAAGGATTTTGCCAGCAATACAAGTTCAGTGACACTGGTTGTTACTAATCAAAAAAATGTTGAAGAATCATAATTGCTAGGCACAACATAAGCTATAGAAATTGGGGAGTGGACATTTACAGGTTGAAATGTCTCAGTACCTGCTCCACATAAATAGATGCAGACTGTTGGCATTTGGTAGTGACAACCATTAGGGACAGGGAAGATTGGCCCTTGTCTTTCCCAATTATCCCCTGAACCCCACTGCAGGTGACTGACTTTGATCCACAATTGCAATGGGGCTTAATGTAGTTTCAAGGTCACCATTCTAGATGCCATTCCAATACCACTAATGAGAAATTTCAGAGATGGGGATTCAGATATAGCTGAGTTTCAAAATAGACCTTTACATCCTAAAATTATGAATTGAATCCAAGTAAAGTTAACATTAGTGATCAACCTATCAAGCCTTAAGAGATTCCAAAGCAGCTATAAAGCATCATTAGTAATAAAAAGCCATCAAAAAAAACAATTTTAGAAAGATAAGGAGAAATAGCAAATTTCAAACATGTTCCTGAAAATTTCACTCTTGGACATTGTGCAATAGCCCACCTCCCACCCCTTTTTTTTAAAGTTAGGCAAGTTCCCTGAAAATATTGAATAAAAATGTTTCCTTACTTTAAAAGCCCAACCTCCTCATTGTAAGATTCTAAACTCAAAATGGTTGACCTAATTAGGAAGCTTATAAAAAAAATTAGACCAGTATAAATAACAAACATTTATTGATGTCACTTACGGTAGAAAATAAAGTTCCTACACCAGATGCACATGACCCAAATGTTAAATAGAACATTTTTCCATGGTGAACACATGCCGTAACCCAGCCTTTTTACCCACTTTTTAAGATAGCCAATTCTTCCTCTCCCCCCACCCCCAGACATGTGAGCAACTGCTAACGAAAAGCAGTAAACAGCCACTTGGGCTATAGCATTTTCAACTCCACTCCAAGGTGAAGATTCCAATTACATTCGAGACTTAAGTTCTCTCAATTTTCTCCTAACGAAAGTTCCTGAGTCCAGTATTTACAACATCATAGCACAAGCAGAGCAGTGTCTACAACTCATCTTTGTCTGCTGGTTCTTCATCTCCAGTTGGAGGAGGGCCTGCACTTCCATAGAGTTTGCTGATAATTGGCTGAACAATTTCTTCTAGTTCCTTCTTTTTAGCTTTGAAATCTTCAATGTCAGCGTCTTGGTGACTTTCCAGCCATTCAATCTTTTCCTCTACAGCTTTTTCCATGGTCTCCTTATCTTCAGAGGAAAGTTTGCCTCCCAGCTTTTCTTTATCTCCAATCTGATTCTTTAGAGAATAGGCATAACTTTCTAATTCATTTCTAGTATCAATGCGCTCCTTGAGCTTTTTATCTTCCTCAGCAAACTTTTCAGCATCATTAACCATCCTTTCGATCTCTTCAGGTGTCAGGCGATTTTGGTCATTGGTAATTGTGATCTTATTTTTGTTGCCTGTACCTTTGTCTTCAGCTGTCACTCGAAGAATGCCATTCACATCTATCTCAAAAGTGACTTCAATCTGTGGGACTCCACGGGGAGCAGGAGGGATTCCAGTCAGATCAAAAGTTCCCAAAAGATGATTGTCTTTTGTCAGGGGTCGTTCACCTACAAGTTACAAAAAAAAAAAAATCTTTGTTAGTTTTTAGTGACAAACATTAGTACATCTGGAACCCTACATTTCTATCTGTTAGAGCCTACAGTGGCGAGGGCACTCCACCAAGCTAGAAGTGGATCAATGGTCTGTAAGGAGCAACAAATGGGACCAACAGTGAGTTACTACCAACTCTTAAAAGTGAATTCCATCTATATCATTATGAACCCTTTTTTTGTTCTTGTATTATAGAGCCAGCTCAAAAAAAATTTTTTTTAAATTATTTCTAATGGGAAAGAATACTAGATAACTAGATTTTAGTGCTCTTACAAACTCAACACTAATCAAATTAGGGACCTCCCCATCTGAAAACAGCAGATATTTCTTTCCTTAGTCTTTTCAATAGAGTATATTAAGAAAACACTATGGTATTAATATAAGCAATCACCTTCATAAACTTTGATTGTAACAGTTGGTTGATTATCAGAAGCTGTAGAAAAGATTTGTGACTTCTTGGTGGGTACCACAGTGTTCCTGGGAATCAGTTTGGTCATGACACCTCCCACAGTTTCAATACCAAGTGTAAGTGGACATACATCAAGCAGTACCAGATCACCTGCAAAAGTAATATAGAGGTAAGTTCTAATTAAAGTCCTAGGAACACTACCAATCTCTCTATGAACAGTACTTTCCCATCTTCATCTTGCTATCTAGTCAGGTTCAATGCAAAATCATTTTAGAAGCAGTGAATTAAATATAGTTGCTAAGGATGTTGAAACTGCACTAGGTCTCTTCCTCACTGTACCCTTTATTAGCTGTGTGACTTTCTAATGTTCATATTCTACTGCTTTCTAAAGCAACACTAATTATACTTTGCCCATCATGCCTGGAACAATGACCTACCTGTATCTTGATCACCAGAGAGTACACCAGCCTGGACAGCAGCACCATATGCCACAGCCTCATCTGGGTTTATGCCACGGGATGGCTCCTTGCCATTGAAGAACTCTTTAACCAGTTGTTGGATCTTTGGGATTCGAGTAGAGCCACCAACAAGAACAATTTCATCAATATCAGACTTCTTCAAGTCAGAATCTTCCAGCACTTTCTGGACAGGCTTCATGGTAGAACGGAACAGGTCCTGGAGCAAGAGACATAATTACTGTGATGATGCCTGTTTACCCAGATGTTGTCTAAATATCTAATGCATAGTCCCAAACTCAAAAAGTCTAATTATATCTCATTAGCAAAGCAAAAAAAAACAAGGAACATACCATGTTTAGTTCTTCAAATTTGGCCCGAGTCAAAGTCTCAGAGAAGTCTTCTCCTTCAAAGAAGGACTCAATTTCAATTCTTGCTTGATGCTGAGAAGACAGGGCCCGTTTGGCCTTTTCTACCTCCCGCCGGAGTTTCTGCACAGCTCTGTTGTCTTTCCTAACATCTTTGCCAGTCTTCTTTTTGTAGAGCTTGATGAAGTGTTCCATGACACGCTGGTCAAAGTCTTCTCCACCCAAATGGGTATCTCCATTAGTAGCCACAACTTCGAAGACACCATTATCAATGGTGAGAAGAGACACATCGAAGGTTCCACCACCCAGGTCGAACACCAAAATGTTCTTCTCCCCTTCCCTCTTATCTAGGCCATAAGCAATAGCAGCTGCTGTACTGTTAAAAGAGAATAAGGGAAAAAAAAGTTTAGTTAAGTTTATATTTTCCTTATTTAGCAAATATGCCTTATCTTTGAATTTAACACTTACGGCTCATTGATGATCCTCATAACATTCAATCCAGCAATAGTTCCAGCATCTTTGGTTGCCTGGCGTTGGGCATCATTGAAATAGGCGGGTACAGTAACAACTGCATGGGTAACCTAAAAAGATAAAAGGTAATTAAGCATATTTTATTGTGTGGTTTAACCCTTATTTAAGTTACAAACCATCACTTTTGTTTCTAAGCCAATTTATTTGTAAAATGGGCATAAAATATATATTTTTTTTATACCCAGAGATTTATAAGCATCAAGTGATAACACTTGAAGAGTCTCTATTATTGTCTTTGGCCTACAGTAAAGCACACAAGTAATTATAACCGATAATGGATGTCATTCAGATTTCAAATCGTTAAACTGATGAAGGAATCTATACAACACAAATCAAGAACAGTAGTAATAACATTGTTCTAGGAATACTTACCTTCTTTCCCAAATAAGCCTCAGCAGTTTCCTTCATTTTAGTGAGAACCATGGCGGAAATTTCCTCAGGAGCAAATGTCTTTGTTTGGCCACCTCCAATATCAACTTGAATGTATGGTTTAGTTTTCTTTTCAACCACCTATTTTTAAAAATGATTATTATATGTAAGCACAGAAGCAATAACATTTCAAACTTTAAGAAGATTGTCTGAGAGTCACTTCCTCCCCCATAGTTTGGTTTACTTTGATCCCTTGGAGCTCAATGTTGACCAAAAACACTTCTCTTAATCCTAAACTGTGGATGGAGTAAGCTGCGTGTGAAGTTTCCTTGTCTACCAACTTTAAGTTTTAACATATCAAAATTATTAAATACAAATTACTACATATACCGTGTATCCTTTTCTGTTGTCTTAATACACTTTTTCTCAAGTTCTCAAGCTTAAATACAAATACTCCCACCGCTACCACCCATTTCCTATCTGGTGAAAAACCCCGGTCGAACCTTGAAAGGCAAAAACTTGATGTCCTGCTGCACAGATGGGTCGTTCCAAGTACGGCCGATAAGCCGCTTGGCGTCGAAGACCGTGTTCTCAGGGTTGGAGGTAAGCTGGTTCTTGGCTGCATCCCCGATGAGACGCTCCCCTTCGGGAGTGAAGGCCACATAAGACGGCGTGATGCGGTTGCCCTGATCGTTGGCGATGATCTCCACGCGGCCATTCTTGAACACCCCGACGCTGGCGGAAAAACCGAACGGAAGGATCAGCACCCACGATCATCACGGCAGCCCAGGAGGCCACGCCCCATTCCCCCTTTCCACAAATCCCACTTACCAGGAGTAGGTGGTCCCCAGATCGATGCCGACCACCGTGCCCACGTCCTCTTTCTTGTCCTCCTCCTCGGCCCGCGCCGCGCCGAGGAGCAGCAGCACCGCAGCCACCAGGGAGAGCTTCATGTTGCTGAAGCCGTCGGCCAGTCAGTCAGCAGGCAGGCAGGACGTCGCAAGCAATCCAACCACAGGCCGAAGCACGGGAATGCACTAAAATTACCGACCTGAAGGAGACAGGGCCAGCGGTCAGGCGGCACAGCGGACAAAACGAAGGTCAGATCTGAAAGACAGGCCGCGGCGCCTACGGCTCTCACTCACGAAATCCTCAATTCGGTAGGTCTGTGATGTCTCGTCCAGCGTCAACCGCGCTGTCCCAGACTCCGTTTATATACCCTCCCCCCAGCCCCGTCGTGGAGGCCTCCGATTGGCCAAAGCTCTGCTAGTTGGAGGCCACTGATTGGTTCAGACGACCAAGCTGGCCGCCGCCGATTCGAAGCGGCCTCCTCCGCAACTAACGTCACTGCTACGCCCCCTGGACGGGCTCATTGGCTGCTGGATGGGCCCAACAATCACCAATGGGAGGTAACAAACGCCCCGTGAGCTGGCCCCATTGGTTCAGAAGCTGTCCGTCCCCCCCGTGCGATCTCTGACCCGGAGGAAGTTTCCGCCTGTATCTCTTCCATGTTGGGCCCTCTGGGGCCGGAGCGAGCCTATCGTGCCCGGTTCCCCCGAGGCGGAGGACTTGAGTCCTTTACTTCCCCACTGCCCGCTCGCTGGCAGAGAAGTGTCTCTGTCCCTTGTCCCGAAGTGGGAAGCGGCTCTTCCTCCACTCTGTGCCGGTCTCAGCGTAGATTCTATGATCACCTCAGAACAAATTTCTCTGCCCTTCATAGCCACTACCGGTGTCCTAGCCTCAGCATCTGGCCCTCAGCCTTGGAGCCGGGACCTTGGTTTGGGCTCCGCGGAACCGCGAATCATGGCTACTTCTAGCCAGTGTGTGGCCTCTGCACCCCCTCGCCCAGCTATCTTTGTCTATACTGGGTCTCCCCACAGGGCCCTGCCCCATGGTAAGTCCCTGGCCACATAATTGTCTCCCATCCCTGAGTTCCCTCCCCACAATGGGAACTCCTGAAGAGCTTACTAATGACATCGCTCCCACCTTGGGATGTGTCATTTTTCTAATGTGCTACCTCCCTTACCTTCCCCACCCTGTCCATGGGTTCCCTTTGTGGTTCAGGTTATAATTTACAAGGACTTCCTTATCCTTTGTTCTTGATACCTTTCTACCTTAACTCTTTTTTTTTTTTTTTGGCCTGATTGTGCTTGAACGCATTTGATACACAAAGACTTGGTGATAATGTCTTACTCTTGTATAACACCTCAGTAGCAAAAAAAAATAATAGAGGCTACTATTTACTTCAGGTTTACTATGTGCCAAACATTGTTATGTTTCCTATGTCTTTACTGTTCAATATTTCGCATTTTCCATTTTCCAGATGAGAACATCAAGACAAAGATTAATTACCTTAACAGTCATAGAGCTGGTAAAGGATGGAGTTAGAATTGATATCCAGGTCAGCATGACCCCGTAGCTAGTGCTCTGACTGTGGACAGTCCAAAGACTTCATAACTGTTTTGAAATGCTTCCAGAAAATGCATGGGACAGTATCATAGGAACTGATGAAGCCAATATTTTTCCCACTAAGTGTATTTTTGAGATTCATAGGTAGGGGTGATACTATGTCCAAACAGTAGTGAAATAGCATAATTTATTAGTGTTGAATGAGTCAGTACTCAAGAATTTTCCTCTCTCCTTTAGTGCTCTTCAAAGGCTATACTGGTGACTAAGAGTTGACTCCATTCTTGCTATAGAAGTTGCATCATCCATCTCTTTCAACAGTGCTTGTAATACTGCAGTAACACTGACCCTTCTTTAGATTGCATCAGTCCATTATCAAGATAGAAATCACCATTCAGCCACATTACAGCTTCATATCAATTTAAGCAAATTTCCTGTATATATCACAATTTATTTTCATTAACAACAAAGTTCTCAATTTCAGCCTCACCCTTGATTGATGCAGTAACTGTTTCCAGTTCCTCTTTTTCTAAGATGTAGGAAAATTATATCTGGCTAACTTCTAAAGAGAATGGAGTGTATTGGTGGTTGTATCTTTTTAAAACCAAAATATTAGTTATATGTTACAGTATATCTCAAAGTGTGGTCATTTATGAATTGAATGGTAAAATGCATAGATATATCTTGTCTGCTGAATGTCACATGCTGATGATAGTATCAGTACCAAGTTATCAATATTTAAGTGCTAGACACAAAGCTTTACGTGTATTATCTCTTAATCCTTAGGAAAACATGTTTTAACCCCTATTTTAGAGCTAAGGAATCTGAAGCCCCAGGAGGTAACAAAATGCCCAGGAGATCACATAGCTAAGAAGATAATAGAGCCAGGACTTGAGCTTTGGCAGTTTGGTTTTTAATTTCTGTAGTCTAGGTTGTCATCCTCAGCTTTGGGTTTATAAGACTTCTCATTTTAGGGTATAGAGTAGTTACACAGTTTGCAAATATTTTGATAATAGGTTGTAGACAAGTGAAATTTTATTCAGTAATTGGTTGTTTCACTTGTGCTTCTAGGGGTAAGAAAATTTGTATTTCTCATCCGATTTGACAAAGGTAAGCAAAGTTAGGACTGATTAGGACTGAATGTCTTCTAGCTCCTAAATCTTTCTTTCTGAAAGAGAATTAAAGGAAGAAAGGAAAAGGAAAAAAGCCTATGTAATTGACAGGTTGACTCTTTAGACCCTGATAATTGGGAATTTTTCAAATTCCTTTGAAAAATTCGTCAGATTCAACTAAGAGATAGGGCACATAACTGAAAAAAAAACAAAAACAAAAAACTCAGAGCCTCAGTTTCTTCATCAATTGAATGTCAGATTTCTGTCCTGCCTGTCTTAGTGGCTTATTGCAAGGATAAAATGAGATATTATATGCAAAAATACTTGGAAAATTGTAGAATAGTGGTAATGTTATTAATCACATAAATACACTATGAAAAGGAATTTCAGAAGCTTTCCAAGAAAACCACCTCTAGAGAATCAATTTTCAAAATTTTTTTAAATGAGACTAAGTTTTAAAAATGAGACTAAGACATGGGTACCAAGTTGTCCCAGCATTTTTCATATTAGTATATTTGTTAGCATCTGTCATAATTACTATAGCTATCTAATAAGTCGACCTCCCATAAAGCCCTATCACATTGCAATATTGCTCCTTCTTCAGTAGTGTCTTTGGCTATTCTTGGCACTTTGTATTTCCATATAAATTTTGGAATTAGCTATCGAGTTAGCAAAATAAATCTGTTGTATATTAAGTAAAAAAGAAAACAGATTACTCAACAATATAAGACTCTATCATGTATTTTTAAATAAGCTTTAAAAATTCTTAAATTTCTATTTCTGTATTCTATAATTTTTAAAAATTTATATGAATTCAGTACTTAAAAACTATCAGAATGTACGATTTGCATTCTGAAATGACAAATTATGATATATCACTATGATAAAATAGCCATCAAAGTTGTTGATACCTATGTTTTTCAAAGAGTAAATTGTATGTTATTTTTTTCTACATTTTCTTGTTATTTTTAAAAATCTGTTTATCAGGAACTTATCAAGTTTGGAAAACTTTAAGAACTTAAAACTAAATACAAGAGAACAAAAAAGGTTGTCAGTGAAAAATATGAAAGATATAATTCCATTAAAGATATTTCATATAATTAGTCCTGGGTTAAATTCAAATATAGATAATGCACCAAAGTCTTATGTTTCTTAACTTACAGCTCCTATGAGTCTGGACATTCCTGGTACTGGTAGAAAAATAAGTTTCATAGTAGATTTCATTGGGGTGAAGTGTGAGTTACAAGATTTATGACCATATCTTACAGGAATCACTTTTCTCATTTTTAGTATTCCCAAGTTTAGGCTTTTATTTACTGTCCTCAACTTGTTTAAAATTAAAAATTAAAACATTTTTAAAAATTGAATAATTTAAAATTTCATGGCAAAATGTTACAAAATCATATGATAATGTGAATACATTGCTCTAGACTTGGAGGGGTCCCCAGGCAGATGAGGGGTCCTAAATTATAAGCTCCATTGGTTTTCACTAAATTGACCTCTGAGTACAACTATTTCTGAGCCTGCCAGTTGGGGCTAGTACAGGACAACTAAGGGGCCTGAACATGGAGTAAGACTGTAATATATGGAGTCTTGTCCTTTACTTTTCAATCGGATTATTCCAAAGTGCAAAAAGGATTTTATGAGAGAATACTTTCTGCACATGTGTGTAAGAGAGTTTCCATGCATGTCTTTCTGAATTCTTTTGTTTACAAATTCTCAGAGCTTTAGAAAAAAATTTCCCATTAAAACAGTAACAGTTAATTCACATGTATTTTGTTATTCAAAATATTGAGTTCAACCTAAAAGTCCATTGATAAAGAATGCTAAATAAACAACAATAGATTATGCTATGGAAATATTGTGCAAAGTTTCAAAACAATGAGGTAGATTTTATGTATTGATATGGAAAATGCCCAGGATTTATTATTAATTGAAAAAGGCAAGTAACAGAACACAGAACAGTATGTACAATGTGATCTTATTTGTGTCACACACGCACACACACACACACACACACTCACACACTCACAC
This sequence comes from Macroglossus sobrinus, assembly GCA_004027375.1. NCBI lineage: Eukaryota > Metazoa > Chordata > Mammalia > Chiroptera > Pteropodidae > Macroglossus > Macroglossus sobrinus. The sequence goes on from PVKZ01000765.1 coordinate 558,844, forward strand.
ACCCCAAATCCAGACAGATACTTATTGACAGGAGTGGCTCCCTGTGGGTGGAATTGGATGGGAATCAAGAGGAACTTTCGACTTGTTTACATTTTTTTAAGAACAAGAATGAATTCCGGTATTACCTGTTTGAATATAAATTTTAGGAAAGAAATGTGAATGAAAAATATCTAAGCCTTTAGCATTGAATGTTTTAAATGTTTGCCTGCTGTTTTGAGTTTGAACTATGTCATAGTGTAACAGCTTACATTTATGTTTTGCTTTATGGTAAACAAAGCTTTGCCTTGAATCCTTCAGTTTTATCCTCATAACAACTAGAAGGGATAGATAGGGTTGGTGACATCTCTCTTTTCTAGTTGAAAATACAGTCTCAGAGTTCATAGTAAAATTATGAATTCTCTGCTTTATTGGTTTCTTCTCATGGTATTGCTGTATTTACTTATCACCTAGTTTATAGTTTAATCCTTTCAGGTGAGACAGTAAGATTAATCTTTCCACCAGCTGTGGCTTTCTGCTGCCAAATGTATACTACCACTTCAAAGTAATTTATTTCCTAGCTATGTGCCAAATAAATCTATTTCATAAGTGAAGTCCTTGTTTCTTCCCTTTCATCTTGCTCTCTGTCTTCCTAATCTTTATTTCTTTCTGGATATGGCTCTCTTTTTTCTTTCTGATATGGTTTGCTCTCACTACACTGTTGTATTTCTTTCCTATGTATAGTGCATAATAACTTAAAATGTTACTTTTCCCAGGGGCATATACTTTTTAATTAGGATCTCTTGAGGAACAGCCTCCTAATTCAAACAGTTGAAGGTGTTGGACTAGATGACCATTGAGACTCAGTTCTAACATCTGTAATTCAATGTATCTATCACTAATTATGACATTGCAGGGCCATTCACAAACCGGAGGTTAAAATATTTTTGTTCAGAAATACTTGCCAAGGACCCTCACATAACTTGCCATAGCATCTACTTTTACCTCTAAGACTGCACAAATAGAAGAAAATAACTTTTTTTTAAAAATTCTGAGTTTGTCACTGCTATCTGATTTTATGTCAGAGTAGTCTAATGGAGAGTATGAGGCTGGGAGTCCGAAGAACACTTCTAATCGATATCCAGTATGAATTTTGTAACTACATAAATTCATGTCAGGTAAGGCTGAGTGATGTACTGAAAGAAAAGGGCTTTGGCCAGGGCTCACTATTTGCTCACCCCATTCATTTAAGGAAAAAATAAAATGCAAACAGTTATTACATCCTGGGCTGTGTGCCAGGTTCCAAAGAGACATTGGTGACTAAGATGGGGGTACTGAGCTCTCAGGGAGTACTGTTTACTGATTCTGAGCATCTTTTCACCTCTTGAATTCTTTTTCCAGGTATAAAAAGTGTTGAGAATAACATATATTCTGCAGGAATTACTGTTGTAATGATTCATTGTTCTAACGTGCAGGGTTGTATCCCTTGGACGTGGGGAACAATTAATTGACGATCCCAGTGCTCTTTACTCACAACATACAGTTTCTTCAGGACTTTTTGCAGTCTTTGCATTACTTTCTTTTCCCTCTTTGGCCTGTGCAAGCCAGCACATCTAGAGTATTTGGTGTTAAGTGAGAGCGAATAATGCATTTCTTTACGTGTTCATTTTGCTTAGGCTGCATTCTTCCTTAGCAATCCTCACCTGCCATTTCCCTTCTTGAAATTCAGCCATCTAGTAACTCCCAAGTGCCACCTCATTCTTAAGGTCATGGCCCCTCAACTTCTTGAAGCCTTTCTCTGGGAATCTCATAGCACTTTGTACCTTAGTTTATTATTATCCTTAATCTGTGTGAGCTATCCTGTAACCCCAGAGCGTAAATGGTATCCTTTTGCTTTTTTCATTCCCCTGGTGCTTTGGGCAATGCTTTATAACAGCCGATAAATAAAATTTTTGATCAAATAGAATTCTTGAATCAGTTTAATGGCAATATGATAGCAACAGTACCTGACCAGCTTACCACAGAATACTATTGTAGTAATAAAACGAGGCAATAAATATGAAACAAATTTTGACAGTTTTTAAAGGTAATGCATAAGGAGGATGACTAAATGGAAAGCAGTCTGGGAGTTGATTCATACTTGAAATAGTTGGAAAAGTGATTTTCACTTTTTTTTTAACCTGGAGACTCCGAGTGTTGGATGACATAATCATTGTTTTCAATTTTTTGAAAGGCTGTCAGATGGGAAACATTCCTATATTCCCCCAGATAGCATAATTACTAGCGGTGGAAGGAAGTAAAAGGGAAGCAGATTTCAGTTCGGCAGGTGGCAGAACTGTGCTAACATTTAGAGCTGTCCAAAAAATGGAGCAGGCTGCCTTACTTAAAGCAGTGAGCTCTCTGAAATTTGAACTGTATAAGCACAAGTTGGAAGACCATTCTGCTGAAATGTACAAGAGGGAATTCCTGCCCGTGCGGGAATTGGACTAATGACTTTTAAGGTGCCTTCCAGTTCTAAGGTTTCTATGACTGTTGAGCTCATTTAACTAGAGATTTGAATATCTGAATTGCTTTTGTAGAAAAGTTTTTATTAGATAAATTGTCAATCCACTTAAAACCTGTGTGGTCATGTTAACAATAAAATTTGATAAAATGAGGAGTGTTTAAAAGTGAAAGTCATGTTTAAAAGTGAAAGTCCAGAGACCACTAAAGGCAATTAGAGACACTTTTAACAGAAAGAGAAAAGGGAGTGTGTGTGTGTGTTTCGAATGATGGGTCCTGGGCAAGCGACAGTTATCAGAAACAAACGCTCTGAGTTGTTTTACTTTATGAATAATTGTTCAGGCGGGTTTTTTCATATAGAGCAGTACAGTACGCGGAAGCGAGGGCCAGTGTGTGGCAAAGCACAGTTTTCCGGGAGGTGCTTCACGATATTGCGGACGTCCAGGACTGCCCAAGCCGGTGGCTGACCTGGCCCGCCACGGCGTGTGAGGGCCCCAGGCCCGCAGGGCCGAACTACCAGTCCCAGGAGGCCCCGCGGCGCCGCGCACGCGCGGTGGCGTGGCGGCAGCGCCACCGCAGGACGCAGGGAAGCCAGCTAGCGAGTGGCGGCGGTAGCGGCGGTGGTGGCAGTTCGCAGCGAGGGCGACGGCTCCGAGGCCGAGGGGCGGTCGGGCGGAGATCTCGGTTCCTTCTTCGGCATGATCGTCGTGGTGAGTGCGCGCCCCCATTAACCCGCGCCGGGCGCACGGCTCCTCGTCTGGCGACCGCGCTGCTCCGGCCTAGGGCCGCAGCCTGCGCCTGATGGCCGGCCGGGCCGCCGGGTCCAGCTGACCCCTGGGCCCTTCCCTCCAGTGTCGGGGGAAGTGGTTGTGGAGGGAGTCACGGTTGGGCCGAGGGGAGAGGTGTGGCGGCGCGCAGGGGCCGGGGCGGCCTGGGGCGGACCAGAGGGTGGGACGCGTGGGGGATGGGATGAGGAGGGACCGCAGGACCGCCGGGTAGCTTTGGCTGTGAGCCTGAGGCGAGGCAGGTAGCGAACGGAGTAGGAGGCGAGAAGGAGATGGAAATGTCTTGAGTGCCTCTGGTGAAGATGTCGTGCTTTGGGGACTCTTGACAAGCTGGACTCACAGGTCTGGAGGTCAGCCCACCTCCCACAGACACACACTATACTTGGTATCTTTCCACTTGCTGTTGGAGGTCTGGAAGTGAGGGATTGTTGGTTGCTTCTATTTCCTTTCCTTCAATCTCCCCTTTTCTTGGCTGGCAAAATTTAAATGGGTGCTGTCCAGGCTAACCGTAGAAATAAACAGGGTCCTGTGTATAAATCTGCGTAAAAACAGAGGCATGATGATCTGTTCAGATAAGAGGTAGGTCAAGGAGGATTCAGTACTTTTATTTTGAAATTTGTGACAAAAATCAGTTTGAGCAAGGCTTTGATTAGAAAGATTTTTCAATGGGGTAGAATCGGGAGGGGGTCCTCGAACTATAGTGGGGATAAAATACATTTTTGTTTTTATTATCTGATAACTGTAATTTATTATTTCCTTAAATTATGAATGTAGGCAACACACCACAGTCGATTAGCAATGCCTGTAACTTCGTCACAAATGAAACTTACAATTATTATTGTATCATGTTTACAGTTGTTGCAAATATCTCAAAATAGCCCTTATGCCAATAATTTTTTTTCAAATTTATGGTATTGTTAGACCCACTGTTAGCTTTTGCTATTTAATGTGTTAAAGCTGCACATATATTACTATATCAGGGCTTTAAAAATTGTTTTACTAATAGTTCAGTATAATTGGTTTCCTTTGTAATCTCATGTATTGAATTATGCATTTAAAAGCAATCTGAGAAGGGGTCTATAGGCTTCACCAGACTACCAAAGAGATCCACGGCACAAAAAGATTAAGAACTCCTGAAGCAGAAATAAGTTTTTTGGAATCTGTAAGTCTGCCTCGAAGAATAGTTGAATCATTAGATGAGAAAAAAGACAAGCGGATAGGATGTAAGTGTATATGAAAGAGAGAATTTTGTAATCAGGGAAGTAAAAGAGAAGATTTGGCTGAGATCAGAGTAATAGTTTTGAAAGACAGAATAGACCACACAGATAGATATTTCATTCATGGTACTGGGGAATCACCAAAATAATCTGAGGAAGAAAGGAAAGTGAATACTTTGGCTCTAAAATTTTTATATTAAGGCACTTCCTAGATCCAAGTGATTGAAGCCCTCCCAGCTCTTGTGTAAGCCTGTGATAGGAAATTTTAGTGTGTGCTGGTTTTCTTTAAATCATGTAGGTAGTGTGGCTTTTAAATAATTTTCTATCTTTAAGTGAAAAAACACAGGATCTCTTTTCAAATATATTTTCCTATGACTATTACCATCTTTTCATATATGATAGAAAGTAAACATGCAAATTATAGAGTTGGAGAGTTGGTAAGTCATTTTCCTGAAATTTTATTAAAAATTTTTGTAGTTCAACTTCATTTTGGCATCAGACTTTTTACTGAAAAATCATTTGTAACATTTTTTTTCCCAGACTATGTGTGACTTGAAATTTGCACCTATTTGTAAAGCACTGTCAATATCTTGTGTGAGATTTTTTTTCCCATCTAAAATAATAGCAATAATGGAAAACCACTGCAGCAAACTTTTTCTGGAAAAAATGAAGGGCGCAGTATGGAAAGGTGAAGAATATTTTTTGAAACAAATGTTGGTGCTGAAATAGTTTATGTTTACTTGAACACATATTACAAATTACTGCCTTGGAGAAGTTTTGCATGGTACATCTATGTCCTTACACTGACTTTTTTGTCATTCTTTGTCCCCTGTCCCTTTTTATTTATAGCATCTACTTATCTGATATCATATTATTTGCATGTTTATTTAGTATTTTAATCTTTGTTTCCCAATTAGAATGTCAACTGTGAGAATAGGGACTTTTCATCTTATATTTTTTAAAAGACAGGAAATTATTTCCCAAACACTGTGTGGTCCCTTGTGAGAATTTGGTTTCTTATAGGACTAATCATTCTTAGTACATGCTGCCACATAGGTTTGATTATCCTTAACTTTCTATATGAATGTAAAGGAAGGGTATGTGGGTGAAGTTCTTATTTTACTAAGGCTTTTACTTTGTGGTCCTGCATTGGTATAAGTGACTCTGAATTTTTCACATGAGATTGATAAAAGATTTTAATGTCTGACTGTCAAATATTAGTGAAGATGTGTTTGAAATGGTAATGTAGAAACTGCTGGTAGTATTTAAATAGGTATCACTGTGTTGAGGGACAATATGTGCAGTATTCAGTAAAGTTGAAAATGGGCATGCCTACACCATAATTTCACAACTTCTGGAAGGCAGTAAGAATAATGGGAGGTGCTGACAAAGGGAATGATGATATCTGTCATTTTCATTTAAAGACTAGAAGCAACTATGACAGTGTTAACAGTTCTGGTAGAATACAAGTGCTGAATCATTCTTTATACCTTTCCCTATTTCATGTTGTTGTTGTTGTTGTTGTTGTTGTTTTAATGCATAACTTTTAAATATTGTTTTCCAACTCTTTGAAAAATTGCAAGCCTATGGAAGAGTTGAAAGAGTAGCATAGTAAACACTCATACACACTTCACCTAGATTCGACAATTGTTAACATTTGGCATGTTTGCTTTAAGAACAGGTGTAGACCTATATTTTGCTGTACCATATGCAAGTTAGGTATAGATACCATCATGACACCTTTCCCCCAGACACTTTAGAATGTATTTCCCAAGAACAGGGACTTCCTTCTACATATCTACAATTCAGTTGTCACCCTCAAGAAATTTGACATGAATGTAATATTACTCAATAGAACATAACCAGATGTCCCCAGTTGTGCCAGTATTGTTCTTAGTTTTTCGGTTTTTGTTTTTGACCTACGATTCAATTAAGGATCTTGTATGTAGTTGCCTACTTGAATCTAGAATCATTTATCAGTCTTTTTTTTGGGGGGGGGGTCTCATGACAGTAAACACCCAGATTAGGTTTTGTAAGTTGCCCTTCAGTTTGGATTGAACATTTCTTCACAATTAGATTTGTGTAAACATCGTTACCTGGACTACTACGTAGGCGATTTTAGGTCTCTCTCAGTGTATCACATCAAAGGCATGAGATATCAGTTTCATTATTGATGTAAATTTGATCATTTGAAGAAGATAATGTCTGCTAGATTTATATTGTAAACGCAGGCACCCTTTTTTCCTTTGTAATTAATAAGTAATCTGTGGAATAATAATTTTTTGGAACTTTCTCAAAGTCGTGAGTTGTTAATGGATGTGCCAGTATAAAGAGTCAAGAAAGTTTAGATTGGAGATACTTCTGCTAAATAAGAGAATGGGAGATAAGGAGATGGCTGGCTGTGTGGAGATGACATTTGAACTGGACCTTAAATCATAGATGCAATTGGCTATAGGGGTGTTGGAGAAGGGCTCCAGGTGAAGAGAACAATGTGAACAATGACAGTGACATTTGTAAATTAAATAATTATCTAAGTCTTTTCTTCCTCTTCTCCTCCTCCTTTCTCTCTCTTCCTTTCTCCTCTTTTCTTTCTCTGCACACACAGTGAAATTGTTCACAGGGAATCTGAAGTCAGTATACTGGAGAAGAACCAGAGAGCAAAGAAATCTAGTTTTGAATTTCTTCTTTGTCGTATAGTAGCTGAATGATTAGGCAGTAAGTTATTTGACTTTTCTAAACTTGTTTTCACATTTGTAAAATGGAGGTGATAAATACCCATCACTTAGGATTAAATCTAATAATAATACATTATAAAAAGCATCAGCAACATGGCTTTTCCTGAGTAATCTTTTAGTGTCCAGTTCTCAGTCTACTTTCTCTTTTTTCCACCTTGATACCACGTTCCTGAATTTAAAACAAGCCCTGCTCTTTGGTGTCGTCTTGGCCACTATCACAGCCCACTTCGCCCAGTTGGCTCCACTGTCAGTTTGTGAGCTGCTTTCCAGTGATGGCACACAGCACTTAGCACCTGACAAGGTGATGCTCTCTGAGAATGGCATTCTAGAAATTGCAGCAATATGTATTAACTTTTGGGGGTTCATTTCACAATATAACATTTGCTGTTCTTTAAATGTGATGTACTTTAGTTTAAATTAATTTATTTGGAAAAATTATCTGTAATATTTGTAGAAAATTGAAGAGGGAAAGTTGATATATCCCAATGGTAAGACATTTCACTTTATTTATTTATTTATTTTTAGGAGTGAGCGTATTTGGGATACACTAGGATTCTTCAAGGTAAAGTATGATTTTTTTGGTTAAAGCCCAATATAGGTGTGATCCTTCTTACTTGCTTTGGAAAGATCAGTACTTGGAAAAAATTTCTCAAATGGTTAATTCAGTTTTTTACCTTTTAACTTTTTTTTTCAGCACACATATTTTCTTCTCTTGAGTTAATTTTTTCTTAGGCAAGAATTTCAGCCATGTATTTAAAAAAAAAAAAAAACTTGAACGAGCTGCCTAAACTTATGTTTGCATAGAATTATTTGCAGCTTTAACTCTTTAATCCTAATCAAGATATTTTTATTTTTGAAGGAACTAAAATCAGTAATTCTTGTGTCGTGTATACATTTTAGAGGGAGCTTTAGGCACCGAGGTATTTGATATCTGGTTATTAAAAAATTATAGATAGTTAAAATTTCTTTCTTTATGCATATGTATATTTTCTGATTTTTCAGCATGTTTTAGTATATATTATGATTTTGTAAAAACATTTTCAGAAGGGCAGTTCTTCATTGTTCCTAAGCCGAAACCCGGTTTTGAACTTTGCAGTGCCATGGTTTAAAGAAATGGTGACTATTTCTTGATGCTGCCTGTTCTCTTATTTAATATATATAAATGAATGGTTGAGCAAATGCTTAAAAAAATCTTACAGACTTTCTAAGGGGTTTCTATATATATATTTTTATTTTATAAGTTTGGAGATGAAAATTCAACATGTACACCTTTTTTGTAAACCATTTTTTAAATATAAGGCTTTAAGCATACTGTTGTAACTGTAAAAACAGGCAAGATGTGTGCTCATTAATCTAAGATGTCTGTCCAAAAGGTGCTTGCTTGGTCTTGCTTCCATGTAATGCCAGTACACCCACGCTGCAGACTGGTGGGGAAAAAGCATGTCATCAGACGTGTTCAGTTCTTCCTTTTTTCTTACTAATTTTTCAGTTTATTTTCTGTGAGTCTTGGAAAGAATTAAACTGGGGTTTTTTCTTTTAGAAATTTTAAAAGACAAAAAAATTAGTTAAGGGATATTAGCGTGTTTTCCTTTCTTCAGGATCAGAGTCAGATTATCTTCCCAAGCAATCTTACTTTTATGGAATTGTATGTCTAAAATTTTTAGGACTTAAGCTAAATTAATATATTTTCAGCCCACTTTGAACTGTCTCCTTTCACTGTTGACATAGGACTCTGACCCATATCTTGATTTTGCTTCCATCTTTTATAAATCCTGACTACTGGACAAAAATACATTAAATCTAAAAGTCATAGCAGTTAAGGTTTCTGTACCAGAAAAGCTTGGGAAAGAATAGATGAATTAGTTTTGCAAAATTATCTTATTTTTCCACCTACTTTAGAACCCAAGAAATCTTTGATTCCTTTAAAACAAAGTGCCTTTTAACATCTAACTATTCAAGGTTGTGATGGGTTTTGGATTCTGATGGAAAGTGACTTACTTATTAAGCCTTTCTATGAGTAAGTTTCTGTTCGTTTATTTCAAAATATCATCACAGTAATAATAGTAATGATAATAGCCAACATTTATAAAGTTCTTTTTCTAGGCATTATGTGACCTATTTAAAATGATGAATTCTGTTATTCTATGGAGGCATCTTAATGGTTGATTTCTTTTTGAAAAACTATTTTAACTACTAGATAACTTTTTTTGTGTGGTTTAGGAAGTTTCTTCTAGGTTAACACAGTCAATGATAGTAATATTGTTTGAAATCTGATGATAAATACTTATAATTTTATGAAATACCATTCTCATAAATGTGATGAAACAGACGTGACAGCTTGCTGTTTATGAGCTTCTGGGTTTTGAAACAGGCTTTACCAGTATTACAGCTCAGCAAAAATGCAGCTGAAGCTCAAAGTTCTCTTTCTGCTCCCCCATTTTGTTGTTTTGTACACCCACTGCGTTTATGGAAGAAGCTAAGTTTATCCAGAGACCAGAGCTTCCTCAAAGCATGTGGGTGGCGAACTCTTCCTTTCAAAAGTTCACAGAGTGTTCTGAGGGTTTTAGGTTTTTCTTTAGTTAATTGGTTTGTCTTGACCCTCCAGATTTATGTGTCTTGGTGAGTTTTCATTAGAGATTGTTGAATAAGAGGAAATTAGACCTAGTGGTATTTAATTTCAGATGAATAAAATTAATGGAGGCTTATTTAATTGTGAAAATTCCTGATACCCATTCCTGGACTGGGCAGACATTTGTATCATTTATTGCCTCTGAGAAATATAAGGATATATTTTAATGCCATTACACTTCTGTTTATTGGTGTGTAGCTTATTATTGTAGAACTATGTCTAGAAATTACATACTGTATTCTTTTGGTTGCACTTGAAAATTTTCACACTTAGACATATTATTATTCATAGAATTCATCTTGTCCTGAGAGTTTAAAGTAATTGGAATACCAGATTTTTCAACAAGAAAGATTTTAGTGCCAAGTTTTTATGTTTTTCTTACCTTTTTTAATTACTAAAGTAATAAATATTCTTTGTTAAAAAAATAAAATGCAAAAATAGAAAGCTTCCCCATATATACATACCTGTACTATATGCTTTGCATTTCTTTTTTACCCCCAAATTATAGTTAATACTGTGCTTGCTAAGTGCTTTACATATATTAACCCATTACACCCTCACAATCCTATGAACGTACCTTAAGAAATTGGTTCTATTTACATTTATTTGCAAATGAGGAAACTGAGACATGGAGAAGTAACTAGCCAATGGTTGCCTAGCTAGTAAGTGGATAACACTGAGTTTTGGACCTAGGTAGTCCTGCTTCAGGGTTTGTGTTTTAACCTCTGTACTGGGTCTTACCATGTGTATCTTTCTACGGTTGGCTTTTTTTTCACTTAATGATACATGATGGACATCTTTCCATGGACCTCCACCTCCTCCTTAATAATCATATAGTATTCCAGGATAGGGAAATACCATAACTTGCTTAAATTAACGTCTTTCAAACTTATTCTTCTTTAATATTGCCAATCCCATTAGTAATGATTTCAAGTAGTATTTTAAAAGTCGATGCTTTTGAATTGGAATGGTAAGGATACATTAGTATTTATAAGTAATGCATATTAACTGTTCAGATGTTTTGATATTCTTTCAGCTGAGTTGTATAATAAAATCTGGCTTAACCCACAAGCCCTTTGTTATGCACAAATTCATTATTTTTGTGTTTAGTCTGTGTTCTTTCACTCTGGAAAATTAGCAGAGTATTGGTAAAATCAATATCTGTTTGGATTTTATTTACTTTTGTTAGGGTATGGAATTTTGGTGTCATAACAAGAAATCTGTGTAATGTTAATTTGAATTCTGAGTACTATCCGGCTTTATATTACGTTTTCAAAGTAGTGTACCTTTCAATTCCCTGTACTTGTGCCAGGAATAATTGGTACTAAGTCATTCTTCTACAATGTTTTACTCTTGTTTCAAATATAGCAACAAAAGATATTAAAGTATAACTTGTTTCCATTTTTGTCCTCATTGATAATGCATTTCTTAGTCCAGAGGAAATACCTTTTTGGTCTATTAATAATTGTTTCAAACATGCTCATTGGAAAGTTTGTAGATGTTTTCAACTTAAATTTAGTTACTATTCTTAATCATTTTGGAACTGAGTTAGCAGCAGCCTGGCTGATTCCTAACTGAGCATTGCTTTTAATTATTCAGTCACTTATTAATTATTTATAAGTTCAAACATTTATTCAGCACCTGCTAAATGCCAGTCCCTCTGCTAAGTAAGGAGTATACCAAGAGGACTTCATTCCTACTTCAGGGAACTTAAAAATTTGTTGCAAAATTTGTTGCAGTGTAAAAGGCTATGTATGATAGAGATGAGTCCAAATGAAGAAGAATCTGAGTCAGGAGAATGGCCAGTAAAGCCTCCTCGGATTGCTTGGGCCCCGGTACCTAAGTGGGATGTAACTGGCCAGTGAAAGAAGTGGCAAAGGATTCTAAATAGAGGATGTGTAGAAATCTGGTCTGTGGAAACCACTCGAAATTATTGTTAGAATGTCATGCTTCCTATATTGAGTGCCCTCAGGAGCAACCTTACCTGTCTTGTTCATCAACACCTAGCACATCGTAGGTGTTTAAGCATTTGTTGCAGGAAATATGTTCGATAAAGCTGACTGTGCTTGTCTGCTCATTTTTTTGGAAAGAGATGGGCTCATTATGTTTGATACCTGACAATTTTTAGATCACGTGGCTTAACAAAACATTATAAAATAAGTAAGAAACTGTTTCTATACTGAAGAAGCTTAGTCTTATAAGGGAAAACACATGCAGACAAATCCTTGTAAAGCAACATGATTATATTTACAAAAAAAACTTGCAGGAGACACTCATCTCTTGTATGGATTGGTTAGATCATTGAAAAGTGTTGGGTAATATAAATCTTCAAAATTATTTGGTTGATAAAATATAGGCGCTAACATTGTAGTAGGTCATTTAAAAATGGCAGTCATGTCCTTTTTTGCCCCATCACATTAATATGAAAATTATATAAATGCTATGAGGAAAAGTACCTGTATAATGAACAAAAAAATTACTGACAGTTCTGTCAAAGTATAGTGATCAGTATATAAAAATGTTTCCTATGCTTAATCCTTGAGTAAGATCATGATTTTTCCCAAATCTGCATACCACTTGTACTATTATTTATTTAATGTTTTTTATGGACACACTTTAAAAATACTTTTAAAGAATCTTTATGTTATTACCGTAATGAAAGACTAATATCTCTTACCTGTGTAGAAAGCAGCTAAAAAACAAAAACACAAAGAACAATGTTATAAAACCTGGATAACTACTGTTTGCAGAAGATGCTGAGTTCGATGCCTGCTATCCTTTAATTAAAAGGAGAGATTAGCCAAGTGTTAGGCAAGTGTTGAAGACAAATTGGCACCTTGCTTAGATTTTCTCCATGATGTAAACAAGACTAAAAGAGACTTGAAAATGGAGTAACTTTCCCTCTTGGTGATTTAGTGTCATAGGGGAGGAAGGGACACTGTTGGCGGGAGCAGTTCCCCAGAGCTTCACAGAGGGAAGAGAATTGGAGGCTGGGCCTGAAAGGATAAATCTGAGTTCACTTGAGAAGAGGTAGGGTGTGACCTCTTAGTCCTGTATAACAGCATCTGCAGGTGTTGAAGGCTGTGGGATGTAGTATAGCAGAAACATGTGATTTGGGGGAACTGGAGACATGTTGAGAGATGACGTAGGAGATGAGAAAAGAAGGATGTATGGGACTAATCAATCCCTAATAGCTTTTTCTAAGCTTTCATATATCCTTTCTTTCATAGGATTTAAGGGAATTTAGATTAATTGTTTAGTCCTGAACCTGATTTTGTCAGGGAGTTTGAAACTTTCAGAGAAAGAGGGAGTTGTCCAGATACCAACTTACCTATTAGTAATTCAAAGAGTGGATGATTAGAAATGACCATGACCATAAATTAAAGCTGGTGAGCCAGATTTACCTGGATAAATTCTAGTCCCAGCTTTGTCACTTATTCATTTGGGCCTGGGCAAATTAATTAATTTTCTCAGTTTCCTCTTCTTGGAAATGTGCATGAGACTACTTAGCTTTTAGGAGTGTTACACAGATTAAATGAGAATATCCATGTAAAGCACCTCGTTGGCACCTATAGTACATGACAGGCCTATAGTGTGTGGTCGTTATTGTTCTTTGTATTTCCTAAGCACCCATATATTTTACTTCCACCAGTCAATTAAAACTCAGGTTCAACCATTACTATTTATAATGGCTTTTTTAAAAAGTTTGTTATTAAGTGGAAAGTAATATAAAAACTGGCTTTTCTTAAACAGTTCAGGCTAGTGAATATGTTTGCCTTGCTTCAGTTGATCAGGAATTAGTGCAAAATGTAATGTACCCATGGAAATTTCGTGTTACTATGAAGTTTCTGTATTTCATTTCTGATGACAGTGAACTGAAAGAAAAAATATTTTTAGTCTGATCGTTTAAAAATTACAGTGTATTACCACAGGTTACATCATATGATAGATGGGAATCCTTTTACTAGATGGTAGTGGTTGGAGGTTGTGATAAGTTAGTGTTCAAATGTTTTCTCAAGTTTGCATACTTTTTTCTTATTGAATAATGTTTGCTAAACTGGATGCTTGCCTTTAGAAGTATATTATTTGTGTAGTTTAACAAATTTAAATAGACTTTTTTAGAACAGTTAAGATTAACAGAAAAATTGGGTCGATAGTACAGGGAGTTCCCATGTAGCCAGCACCACGGTGCCCTTGTAGTTAACATCTCACATTTGAATGGTGTATTTGTTAAAATGAATGAACCAGTATTTGATATAACGTTATTAACTACAGTTCACACGTTATTCAGATTTCCGTGGTTTTTACCTGAAGTCCTTTTTTTGTTCCATGTCCTAAAGGATACATTACCTTTAGTAATGTGGTAATGACATGTCATTATTTGTATTATTTTTAATTGAATCATCTTAAGTTAGACACATTAATTTATTTGCAAAGGATGCTTTATTCTCAGATTTCAAAGCCATACCTCTATATGGCATATTTTGTTACTAAAAATGATCCTAGATTGCAGATAGTTGGCCTTTATTTCACTTTGAATAAGCCTTTTACAAGTGTAGGTTCCATATGTTAGCAAGCAGTCTAACTTACCTTTTTAGTTATGACTTTGATATGTCCCATTTATTTTCGCGGTAAGGTTCATTTTGGTAAATTCATGGAGTCTGTCTCATTGTGTCCTAGTGAAATGATAAAAATTACCCTGCTTTTTAAAATTTTATTTTATTAGTTTCAAGTATACAGTACATTGGGTAGACATTTATATAGTTTATAAAACGATCCCCCTAATTGCTCTTTCTCTCCTCTAGCTCTCCACCTCTCCATCACATTAATGCTGACTGCATTCCCTATGCTGTGCTCCCCAATTACTCTGCCTTTCAACTGACAAGAATACTGAGGTCCTACACTCTGTAGTCACTTCCACTGTGCAGTCATCTCGTGTGAACTGTACACTGTAGTGAGTGAAGTAGATAAGGACATTATTCCAGTTTTGAAGATGAGGAAACAGAAACTTAGGTGAAATGACTGTGTAACAGATGACATTGCCAGTAGGCGTCAGAGCCCGGTCTTAAATGCCAGCTCTTCAGACCGCAGTTTTGGTGTCCTTACTGCTGACTTGCTTGAAGTAGTTACTCAGTATAAAATAAGAAAGTAGCAGGTGGTCTTATTGAGTTTCTTACAAAGTTATTACTGAATTTATTAGATGAATAAAGAGATGATTAATTTGTTTACTTGAAGTCTAGCTCTTACTTAGAGTTTAGAACTATTAGATACATATTAACTCCTAATGGCTTTAATTAGGAATTTTCAAGAGAGAACACATGAAACGTGATTCTCATTCCATAAAAACATTTCAAATAATTTTTTCCTACTTTAGAGTCCTCTTGAGTCACGACATTTGTTCAGGCATTGTTGTTAACATCTTTTATATGTGTATGGTCCTTGGAACTTCTGCCTTTTCTTATTCACACATTTCACCTTATCAGGCTGTGCTTCCTCTTCGTGGTCTGCGTTGGAGTAGGTATGATTGCTTATCAGGAGTTGGCAGACCTTTTCTGTAAAGGGCCAGAGAGTAAATATTTTAGGCTTTGTGGGCCATATGGACTGTGGTAACTATTCAGTTCTGCCACTGCTGCGTGAAAGCAGTCATAGATGCTATATAAACAAGTAGGCATGACCCGATTCCAGTAAAACTACACAAAAAGGCAGCTGGCTGAACTTGGCCCACGTTTGCCAGCCCCTACTCTACACCATTGAGAAGGATACAGAAACCCAGTGTGCTTCACTCCTCCGGCTAAAATCTCCCTACTGGGCTCTCAGTGATGTCTTCATAACGTGAACTGATTAGCTTAAAATCTGATTTAGCATGGGTGTAATTGATTTTCTTTTGTAGAAATGCGATAAGTGGAACTGAACTTAATACAGATTTTCAAAGTCTAATTTTTGGATGCTCCAAAAAGAAATTATCTCACTTGGAAAATGCTTGCAAGTTTCTGGAAAAGATTCTTGTTGTGATTGACATGAACAGAAAAACAAGCAGGCTAAATTAAAACCTGGTGGTCCATGATGGATTTTGATGGAGTTGGCTGTAAGGGTTGAGGAAAGGGAGGGGAGAGGATCTTCTTACCAAATACATGAATTTTCTGGGGCTTCCATTTGATTCCTGCTGTTGTTTTTAAGTAGTGACGTGTTAGATATTATTATTTGTGTGTGTTCGGTATTATTTTTCGTTCAAAATGTATCATCCAGAAGACTTTGGTGGTACCTGAATTAAGTTCTGTTAACATGTTTGAGCTTCTCCTACCTGCGATCAACTACGCCAGGATGCAGAGTCCAGTGAGTTCTTTCCCTCAGTGTTTACCATCTAATGGGAGAGACAGATATATAATATCATCATACTCGGGCATGTGCTACATGTTCTATAAAATAATATTCAGAGTATGAGTTTAATTTAGGCGAACTATGGGCAAAAATATAGGTCAGAGTTAATTCATATTTTAAATCCCTTGCATTTTACCCAGTAGTTAGCTGACACTTTCCTATATGTGGTAATAAGAGGATTATACATTTATTCCATGATATTTTTTTAAATATTGTTTTGGAGAGTAAGTCACTACCTGTTATTTATCAGCATTCTGGCCATCTTATTCTAAGAAAGAAAGTAATACAGCTTATTATTCTTGAATATGATTAAAGAAAAAAGTTCTTAGCAAGTTTGTCTAGTATTCTAAGTTTATTTAAGATTTCTTTACAAAAGTATCTTTTGAAGACATTTGTGACTGTCAAAGGGTTTAGAAGGTGAGTTCTCGTTCAGATTAGGTGGAGCATTACTTTCAAGTGTTAATTTTTTTTAAGTGAAACTACATTTACTTGAAAATTTTCTTTTCTAAATTGCATAACTTTGTTCATATTTTGCTGTGTGATTGGAAACTTTCACTGAATTCTATCTGGGACAGTATTTTGGTTGTAATTAGACTGTCAGCTCCTTGAGATTAGGGGACCTGGCTAGGCACCAGCAAAACTCAATAATCTAGTTGTTGAATTAAGTTGTATTAAAGTGGCGAGAAGGCCACAATTTGATAATTTCTAAAATACTTTTTCCTATCTTTTTATTATGAAACATTTCTAACATACAGAAACCGTTGAAGCACAGTACAACGATCACCACATAGCATCACCCACAGAGGCCAGTCGTTTACATTTCGCTGTATTTTTAAATCCCTTTCGAGTTTTTTCTGAACCATGTACAAGTAAGTTGCAGACATCCTAACACTTGCTGCATACTTGAGTGTGCACCTCTTAAAAATAAGATACTATCCTGTTCAACCACGGGATTTCTGAATCGTTCCTGTAGAGTTCAGGGTGATAATTAATAATAACAGTGCAGTGGCTCTGTTACCTTTCACCCGCGTGGCCTTGTGCAAGTTATTTGCTATCCCTGACCTTAGTTTCCTTAGCTGCAAAGTACCTATCTCAGTGGGATTTAGGAAGATCTAAGTGTGTAAGGTTCTCAGAACTGTACCAGGCACAATTTTCAGTTTATAAAGTGGTGGAGGACAGCATACCCACCCTTGTCCCCAGAGTCGGAAACTTCTACCTCACCTTTTCTATATGTAGGTGGCAAGAAATCTCTTATTTTCTACCTCTTAACATCTCTCAAATTTGCCCTGTTCTTTCCATTGCTAGTACACTTCTTGCCTATCAACAATTTCTTAATCTCTCATCTAGTTCCATCCCCACCTCCTCATCCTTTTCCTTACTGCCAGAGTTGATGTTCTCAAATACAAATTCAGTCATGTTCATTCCGTTTAAAACTCTTTTCCCATCACCTACAGTGTAAAGTCCAAGTTTCTTAACAATGACTTCTGTGTACCTTCTGTCTCTTTATCTCTCATTATACGCTTCCTCCCCTACCCCACCTCACTCTCAACACACACAAACACATGTACCCCAATCCGTAGCAAGCCATGGCTGGTTCTCTAAATATACTGTGTCACACACCTCTGTGCCTTTGCTGGTTGGTTTCTTCTCTCTGGAATTCTACCCCCACCTACCATCTTTTTTATGTGGCAAATACTTGTTTTTTTTTAAGACTAGGTACAGGTATCTAACTCATCAGTCCCTACTCTACATTGCCCCTACTCTACATTGTAGTCTTAGTGATAGTGTATCACTCATAACTCTCATGGGCTGCCATTTGCTTGCATGTCTGCCTCATTCTCCTAGATTAAAAAAACCCTTGAGGGCACATGCTAAGTTTTATTCTTTTTTGTATTCCTAGAACCTAATAGGTTGCTCGTACCAGGCACAAAATAAGTGTAGATACTGTGTCCACATTTTGTGGATGAAAAAAAAAAAACACTGAGGTTCAGAGAATATGTATTATGTACCCACGGTAACAGAACTAATTAATGAAGCTTACAGATCTTCAGGAGTCCATTTCAGTCCATTTTCATTAACTATAATACTTCTCATAATTACATCTATTTGTTCAGTAATTGTTTTCTTAGTCTATGGACTTAGAGCCCCCTAGAGGATTTTAGAGTTTCCACATAGAAGTCTACAAAATCATATATGTGTTTTCTATAGACTGAGTCAATAAGATTGTATGTGTACATATAAATGATGCCATGCATCATTTTTTTTTAATGTTCACAGATATTTTTGTGACTAATAGAAAATCATCTTGGTAAAGTAGACATACTTATATCTTTTGAGAGAAAAGTGTGAGGGCCTTAACCATGTAGGAGATTTGGAATAACAGTTTTGCCTAGTTTGCTAGGAAATTGATAAGGTACAAGAAAGTATTTTTTGAAAGCAATTAAATTCAGATTAAATGTTAACATCTGAAATTTTCCTAGTCATTAGTAGTTCATTAAAATAAAAGTTTAATATTGTCTAAATTCAAACTTAATTAAAAATTAAATCGATTTCTTTAAATAAGGTAGCTTTAAATATATTTTCAGCTGCTACCATAATGTTTCTTTTTTTGTGCGTTAGCACCAAAATTATTTATTTATATATATCTATATGAACATGTTTTTGACTCTAGTTTATCTTCCCTTTTAGAATCTGAATTCACTGAATATTGTATTTCATCAATTTCAAATAGATCCATTAAGGTAACTTATGAATCTGATTAGCTTGGACAAGTTTTTTTTTCATCTCTATTGAGATGTAATTGAAATATAGCATATATTTAAGGCATATTATGTGATGATTTGATACACATATATATTGCAAAACATTTAGTGCAGTAAGGTTAATTAACACATCCTTCACCTCACATAATTATCATTTTCTTGTTGTGTTGTTATGGTGAGAACATTAAAGTTCTATTCTTCTAGCAGCTTTCAAGTTTACAATCATAATGTTTAATTCTTAATGAGAAGTATTTTTCTAACTTAATGACTGGACACAGCAATATATTTTGTTATCTGGGCCACAGGCACTTCTGTTGTCAATATAAAATATTTGTGGTCTGGCAGGCATTCTGGGTTCAAGGGTATAGTTTAAATAATAATGCTTTAAAATATGTGTGCTATTTTAATCAGTTTGCTTAGCTACTAGATAAATAAGAATTATGTGATTCATTCATTCCTTTGGTAAATATTTATTCAGCTCCTGTTGTGAACCAGGCCCTCTCTTCAGCCCTGAAATCACAGCTATGAGTGATAAAAACAGACAAACCCCGGCCCTGGCGGCCCTTTCAGTGGGGGAGTCACAGTCTTAGTGTGATGAACATGCAAGCAGATATCTGTAATAAGATGCCAGATAGGGGCAAGTGGTTTTTAAAAAGAAAAGTCGGAAGAAGGGATAGGAAGTGATATTCTATTTTACAGTTACCTGAAAAGGCCTTCCTAAGTAGACATTTGAGCAGAGAGACCTGAATGAAGTTTAGGAGGTAGCCTTGCAAAGAAATCTGGAAGAATAGCCTTCCAGAGGGGTTGGCAAATGCAGAGGCTTTGGACAATTTCTAGTAGCGGCTGACAGTGACCTGACTGAAATTGAAAGGATATTTCATACCTTGTCGAGCAGTGGTCCCCAACTGTTTTGGCACCAGAGACCAGTGCTCCTATGAGAATCTAATGCCTGATGATCTGAGGTGGTACTGAGGCGGTGATGCTGGTGCTGGGGAGTGGCTGCAGATAAGATGAAACTTCATTCGCTCACCCACCACTCACCTCCTGCTGTGCAGCCCGTTTCCTAACAGGCCACAGACTGGTACCGGTCAGCGGCCCAGGGGTTGCTGACACCTAATGTAGAGAACAGACCCTAGTAGTGTAAGAAAGGAAGCAGGGAAGTCAGTTAGGGAGTAGTAGTTGGAGACTTTCAGGTGAGAGGTGATGATAGGTGTGGTGACAAGTAGTCAGATTTGAGGTGTATTTTTGAAGATAGAGTCGACGGAATATGCTGATTGACTGCAGTGTGAGAGAGTCAAGGAATCTCCAGTGTTACTAGACACTGGACTTAAAGGGTAAACACAAGGTGTTTTGCAGTGGCTATCTCTGAGTGGAGCTTTTCTTTTTTTCTTTTTGCTCATCTGTTTTTACCAGTTTTTCTATACTGAATCTGTGATGTTTCTGTAATAAAAAAAAAAATACAGATTACTTTATAGTTAACCATGCTGCTAAATATAGCTTAATTCTTAATGTGTTCTCCTTTCCTTTTTGATTTTGGAAAACAATTTCAGTAACAAAAATTTTTGAATTTGTCTTTTTCTCTCAGTGATCAGCCTTTGTACCATTTCCACATTTGAAGATGGTGAAGCTAGATATTCATACTCTGGCCCATCACCTCAAGCAGGAACGCTTGTATGTAAACTCTGAGAAACAGCTCATTCAGAGGCTCAATGCAGATGTGCTTAAGACAGCTGAAAAGTTGTATCGGACAGCATGGATTGCTAAGCAACAGAGAATTAATTTGGATCGGCTTATCATAACCAGGTAAAGAAAAGATTTTGAGGTCTTAAATTTATAAACCACCGTGATTTTGTGCTAACTGTAAATGGATCTGTTTCCAATGAAGTGCCTGGTTTAAGAATTTAAATTAACATTAAGGCGATAAGATAGTTTAAATTAACATTAAGGCGAGTCTTTGCTTATTTTGTTTATTAAATCACTTAAGCACTGTTACAGAGAATTATGACTTAACCACTGATTTTGTACCACACCAATCAATTTTTTATCTTTGTACATATACATTTTATTGCTGTAGTAGAGAGTAAATTTTCTTGCGTTCTATTTTTCTCCTAATATAATTTACATTTTTGTGTTTTGCTATTGTATATCTACTTTTCAGTTTTAGAAGCCTCATTTTTCACTGTGTTCATACATCATTGGCCTGTCGTTCTAAGAAGTGGTTTTTAACTGTAAGAATAATAGTAGTGCTGAAGTATAATGTTGAGAAAAGGAGCCAGACACAGCAGAGTACATATTGTATGATTCCATTTATGTCAAGTTCAAAAAGAGGCAAGACTGGTTACTTCTTGATAGTTTTCATTTAAACTGATTTAATGTGAGAAACTTCTCGTTTGTACTTTTTGGTTTTTTCTTTCTTTACACATTCAGATGCTAAAAGATTTTAGCAATTTAGTCATCTCATTGCTGGAACTATGATCAGGTCACGGTTCATGTTACAGAATGGTATATGGGTTAAGTATTGCTAAGTTTGTTATGTTGCTCGTTTGTTCATTTTGTAGTGCTGAAGCTTCCCCTGCTGAATGTTGCCAGCATGCCAAGATTTTGGAAGATACACAATTTGTCGATGGATATAAGCAATTGGGATTTCAGGAGACTGCTTATGGAGAATTCTTGAGTCGATTAAGGGAAAATCCTCGTCTTATTGCCTCCTCTCTGGTTGCTGGAGAGAAACTTAATCAGGAGAACACACAAAGTGTTATTTACACAGTTTTTACCTCTCTCTATGGCAACTGCATTATGCAAGAAGATGAAAGCTACCTCCTTCAGGTTTTGCGATACTTGATTGAATTTGAACTTAAAGAAAATGACAACCCTAGGCGACTTTTGAGGAGAGGAACTTGTGCCTTCAGCATCTTATTTAAACTTTTCTCTGAAGGATTGTTTTCTGCCAAACTTTTCCTCACAGCTACTTTACATGAGCCAATCATGCAGCTGCTTGTGGAAGATGAAGATCATCTGGAAACAGATCCAAATAAGCTGATCGAGAGGTTCTCCCCGTCTCAGCAGGAAAAACTCTTTGGAGAGAAAGGCTCAGATAGATTCAGGCAAAAGGTTCAAGAGATGGTAGATTCCAATGAGGCAAAACTAGTGGCTTTGGTGAACAAATTTATTGGTTATCTCAAACAGAACACCTATTGCTTTCCACATAGTTTGAGGTGGATCGTGTCACAGATGTACAAGACCCTGTCCTGTGTAGATAGACTGGAAGTTGGGGAAGTCAGGGCAATGTGTACCGACCTCCTGTTGGCTTGCTTTATTTGTCCTGCAGTTGTCAATCCAGAACAGTACGGAATAATTTCCGACGCTCCTATTAACGAGGTGGCAAGATTCAATCTGATGCAGGTATGCTTTGCTGTCGTTCTTATCGTGGCATTCAGTCTGAAATCAGTTGATTTGGCAATAGGGGCGGGATCAGAAAATCCGATGACAATATTCATAGATTCTTACCAGTCATTCCTTTTCCTTAGACTGTCCTAAATATTTGCTGCCTAAGGCATAAAAGCAGTCATATTGGGACTTTAAAATATTATTGTCATAAAACATTTTGTATTAGTTTTTAAATGGAGTCCTCACACCTCCCAATGTATAGTCGATTAGATTTTCCAGAACAAGCCCACCATCCCCTTCCCAGGATTTCAAAATCTGGAATGATTGAAAACTCAGAGTCTTTTGTACTTCATTTGGTAGCAAAACGTAGCCTGAACTATCATGTGGCTATTTATAATTGTTCATTATTCCATTTAGCACTAAAGAATACTCATGTTTTGCTGCAGAAATGTTCGTGTGTTTGATTATAGAATGCTGCCCTAAATACTGGACGTCTTACACACGTGCACTAACCAACCTTTTTAAAATCTCCAAATCTTGAAATACGAAATTCTTCTAGACCCAAGAGTTTTATAAAGAGGATTTGGGGTTTATATTAACACTGTTGTTTTCTAATTATCTTAACTACTGAAATCATGTTATTGCTTAAGGGTATCTTTAATCATATGTCTCAGAAATACTGTGAAGAAGATACTGAGTTTATTTGGAGTAGGATATATCTTTGGATGATTTTTTTTAAATCATAAGCTTTTTCATAATCAGTTCTATCACACTAGGGTACTTAGCAATTAACTATATAGAAACCTCAAATAAAATTAAAATTTGTTCTTATGATAATGTAGCTATAGTTTGTATTTTTGTCATTCTAACAGAAATTGAATCACATATTTTCAAAATGATTAAAAGGGGATATTGTCCTAGATATTAAGAAGGTGATGTTATATCATGTTAACTTTCAGCATCTTTAAAGAGAGTGGATTAACAGTTCACTTTTGTCAGTAAGGAACTCATTCTGTGAATTAATATTTACTTTCCAAAGAGCATACATTTTATAGGAATTGTTTGCTTTTAAGTCTAGGGGGGATAAAAATCTATCATGAGTACTTTGTGAACTATATAGGGAAAAGCACTTAGCATTAACTTGAAATAGTTTGAGTCAGCTTTTACAAATTAATTTTAAAATTATAAGCACATGAAAAGTACAACATCAGAAACAAAGATGTATTTTTATTTTCTAATGTTGATATCATATGTTGAAGAGAAATCAAAGCAAAATTTTCTACTTATTCTTTATAACTCTAACTACAGTAAAACCTGATATTGTCAAGATACACATTGGGGACCCTGTATTGTCTGTCTGGTCAGGTGGTGTGACTATTATTATGTAAGAGATTTTAGAGGAGAAGTGGGGAAGTACTTTCAGAGAGGACTTTGTAAGTTACAGCCTGTGTCTCCCCTGCTTTGGGCTGCAGGTGGGCCGCCTTTTGCAGCAGTTGGCAATGACTGGCTCTGAGGAAGGAGACCCCCGGACGAAGAGCAGCCTTGGAAAATTTGACAAAGTAAGAATGAACGCTGTGTCACGTGGAATACTGTTCATAGTAGCGAACTGAACTATCGTCTTTGTTAAATCTTGTCCTTAGGTGGTGTATAAATTAAATGTGCTTTTCAGTTACCTTTAGTTTAGTTAAAGAGCATATAATGTTGGGTCACAGCATTTAGAGGAAGATGTCACTAAAAATTACTAATTCTCACTTATAGAAGTGTCGAGAGGCCATCGTAATGGGAACCAAAGAGCTATTAAGATTATTTTATTTTGAAAAGTTTAATTTTAAAAAACTGTCACTAAATCAAATTGGCAATAATGGTATGATTTTAAGTTTATTTCATAAGTTAATATTTATGGCATTGTTCAATTAGTTTAATTAAACAAAAATTTTAATCATATTCGAGTAGGCTATATTCAGTCTAGTTCAAAATTCATAGGCTTTATAGTGAAATTTTTCTTCTACCTCTGATCTCTAGCCTTTATTTCCTCCCCCACAAAATTTCTTGGTTATCAGTCTTTCGTGCGTGCTTCCAGAGGTCTGTGTGTCTACAAGCAAATTCCTACATATATTTTCCCAATTACCCCAATCCTCCCTTTTCACAAATGGTAGGATAGTGTGCACTGTTCTGCAGTATGTTCGTTTCACGACCCGAATATCTTGATTATTCTATATCAGTTCATAAAGAGTTTAATTTTTTTTTTAAATGTCGGATTTAATAAAATTTTCAAGAAGAAAAACTTTGCATGCTTGTCTACCTTAAACAGAAATTTTGTTCTCTTATTTCAAAGGAGAAGAAGTACTTCACTGTGATCTTTTTCTGTTTTGACAGAGCTGCGTTGCTGCTTTCCTCGATGTTGTCATTGGGGGCCGTGCAGTGGAGACCCCTCCACTGTCCTCCGTTAATCTTCTGGAAGGGCTGAGCAGAACCGTGGTTTATATAACCTACAGTCAGCTTATCACCCTGGTAATGACTTGATTCTTTAATAGGATTTTCTCGGGACTCATTTATCTGAGCATGGACAGAATCATAGATGAGTACATTGCGTGAGGAATATATATTGTGTTTGAAAAATTGATTTCACTAGCTAATGTCCATTTACTTTTGCCAGGTGAATTTCATGAAGAGCGTGATGTCTGGAGATCAGCTGAGAGAAGATAGAATGGCTCTTGACAATCTCTTGGCAAACCTGCCCCAGGCGAGGCCGGGGAAAAGCAGCAGTTTGGAAATGACTCCATACCATACCCCGCAGCTGTCTCCGGCAACCACGCCAGCCAATAAAAAGAATCGCTTGCCTATAGGTAAAGAGACTTCTCTTTGGGGGCTTTCCCTTAAATTTAATGTTTCTTTATTAGCCTTTGTTATTGCTTTGTGTTATTGAAATAGAGTTTTAAATAATTTTGAAACGTCTTTCTCTTCTCTTTTACTGATAGTAATTCAGATTTTTACAGTTGCACCAGATTAGTTAAGGTTTAGCAGCAGGCTTTAGCTTTATCTAGACCACGATTTTCATAATCAGTTGAAATCATGCTATCTGCAGTATACTTTGTTTATATTTTAATGTCTTTTTTGGGGAAACTTTAAAAGTGTCATTTGTTATAATTAGTCATTATTTGAATTATGTAGCCCTCTCCTTTCTGCAAAGTTCTAAATAATATAATAAAATAATATTTTAGAAGTTCCTATCAGTAAAGTTGAAAATACAGTTACTATTTTTTCATTATTGTTACTAATAGTCTTTTATCAACTGAGTTAAGATATGTTTGTTATTTTATAAAGTAAAACAAAACTTCCAATTTATTTTGTTATTTATTCATTAAGAATTAGGCTTAATTAAGCTTTATTCACTTAATAAACATCTATTAACTATAGATATATACTAAAAAATTAATTGAGCATATACTGTGTACCAGACACTGGGTAATCACTTTATATATGTTTCCTTTAGTCCATGCAAAACAGGTAGGCATTATAATCACCACCCTGCAGGTGGGGCACTGTTGTTAGGCACCAGGGATACAAAGACCTTAGGACATCTCCTTACTTGAAACCAGCTGACAATAGTCTGATTGTAGAAAACAGGAAGAGACCAGGACCCTTCGGTGTGCTAAGTGTTTGATGGACATAAGCATAGAGGATTATCAGGACATCTAACTTAGCTGGGTGGATCCTGGAGCAGGTGAAGCCTGCACTTTCTCTTGAAGGATGAATGAGAGTTACTCAAAGTAAATAAGACAAGAAAAGAGTGTTTAGGCCAAGGGAGCAGAGTAGGTTAGTGCTAATTTTTTAATAATAGCAAGGACTCCACTAATAATTAGTGAAAATGAACAGTTAATTATATTTTTTACATTTTGAAGAATGAGATTTTATTTTTAAACATACATGAGCTGATTTGTTAAAAACCATCAGTTTCTTAAAATTAATCTACCTTAAGTTTAACATAACATGAAATAATATCAACAGGAACACGATATCATAATCTTTAAGTCAGGGGTCCCCAACCCCAGGGCCGTGGACTGGTACTGATCTGTGGCCTTTTAGGAACTGTGCTGCACAGCAGGAGGTGGGCGGCAGGAGAGCGAGCGAAGCTTCATCTGTATCTGCAGCCACTTCCCCACAGTAGCATCACTACCTCAGCTCCAGCTCAGTTTATCAGGCATTAGATTCTCATAAGAGCACTGGTCCCTGGTGCCAAAAAGGTTGGGGACCTCTGCTTTAATTCCTTAGCTTTCACCATCCCAAATGTCAATTTTCAGAATTAAAAATGGAGAAAAAAAATGAAATTTGACACTCAGTGATTTTTAATATAGGCTATTTGCACTTTTTTTTTTTTAACATGAAGAAGTAAATGATTTGGTAAATTAGAGATAAAAATGATTTCTTAATTATTCACTCCTGCACATAAGTTTTCTCATTTCTTGTCATCCAGAAGTGTCATTAAATTTGAGGATAATGGAAAGTAAATTTCAAATGTTTTCCCAGTATTATTTTGTATAGTTTATGTGACCTGGTAATTGAATTTATTTCATATTTTAAAAAATGTGTCCATTATTCAGAGGGTTGATTTTTTTTCTGTTTAATGCTTTCGCAACCCAGGACAACAGTTAGCAGCCATCACTGCCTGGGATTCCTCAGCCACCAATCTTACTGCTCATATAGCTCTAGTAACCCCATTTGGTGGGTAATAGGCTGTTCTTCCTCTTCTTGTACAGCTTTCATTTAAGAAACAGTTTATAAAAGTGTGCTCCATGTGCATGTTGCTTTTGTTTTGTGTACATTGCTACATGAATTTTGATTACTTGCATTTTTATAAGTTATACAGTGTGTTACTTAAGATTCAGGTAGTAGTTCCTGAAGTTGAATTTAAATTCACAATTCAGTAGAAGGTAGTGAAGCAAAACAAAGGTGTGAGTGAACCTGACTTCTGGAAGTTGACGTGTGCTCTGAATTTTGAAAATAAGAGTTATTAGTGAACAGATCTATAGCATTGTGGAGAGGAGATGATTCTTTATATTTGTCTTTAGATCAGTTTTCACTCAAAGTGAAGTTGAAAGACTTGTTACTATAGAGTATTTTTGCTTTAGTTCTGTACTTTTGATTATTTTGCCCTGCAATAAAATTTCTAGTAGTATTCAGATTGTATTGAATTTTACTGACCTCTGAAAGAAAATTGAAACTATTCACAGAAGACTAAAACTCATAAATTGCCACCAACTATCTAGATCTTTCAGGTGTTCTTGTAAGATCTGTAGACTGGATTATTTTAGACAAAAGTATTAGGTAGGAGAAAAAATACCCCAAAATAATTAATCCTGTATTAATTTAGAATGTTTCCAGTAAGCAGAAAGGAAACTTGTATTCAAACGTAGGGAAATCTCTCCTCCATCTTTGTGAAGAGGTTAATACATTTTAGGAAAGACAAACTTTCTGATTTTGTCAACATTTGCCTAATTAATATACTTGGTATGGCAATCAGATTTCTATAGGAAATTTTCAGATTTCTATAGGAAATTTTCTAATGCTTATAAATTCAGTTATTAGTATGGGAGACCTTGGCAGTTAAGTTATTTTATAGGAGAAATAGTTGAAGGTATCTTGAAAAGATAAGAAATAAGGTAATGCTTTTCTTGTCATTCCAAGTCTTAAATCGATTGGGACATATTTGCTGTTCTACAGATGTGATCATCTGTGTGTCATTCCCTGTCAAGTGAACATGGATCATTGTTTCTGCTTATCAGTTTTGAAGTAGAGTAACTGGGAAGATGTAGGATTTTTTTTCTTATTCATATTCTCACCACTTTTTTGTGTATGCATGTGCAAATGTTCTACATTAATAGAAAATATATATTTGTATTTAGTGTGCCACTTTATCTTTTTTTATAAATAGTCTTATTTGAATTTTTTTTTAATTAGCAACTCGGAGTAGAAGTCGCACCAATGTGTTAATGGACCTACACATGGACCATGAAGGACCATCTCAAGAAACCATCCAGGAGATACAGCCAGAAGAAGTCTTGGTCATTTCTTTAGGGACAGGTCCCCAGCTTACTCCAGGGATGATGTCAGAAAATGAGGTATGACTGTATTGTTACATTTAACTTACAACCATCAGTCTAAAGAAATTTAGATTCCATTCTAATTAATGGTCACTTCTATAAATCAGTATGCATTTAATGAATATTTTTCATTATCTTCAGAGGGCCTACCATGACACACCATCAAATGCTAAATTTCTTGTCAGCAGTTCTGGAGGCTCTGCACATTAATATGTCTATGGCACTGTAGTTGGTGACCAGGTTCACACCAAAAGGAATTTTCCTAATAGTGAAAGAGACAAGAAGCTGGGATATTGTGGTGTGGAAGTTGGGGAGTCTTTTCCAGTGACCTGTAGAAATTGTTTTGTGTTTCTTTTCTTTCTAATCATATACTAGTGGCATTCCTGCTTTAAAGAGCCAAACATTCTTTAGAAATATATATATTTTTTTCTTAGCTAGTTAGGAAGAAATTGAAGAGATAACTGAAGCAAAAACTAAGAAAGTAAAATATTTTGAAGAAATGAGATTGGGGGTATGGGAGTACGTTTTAAAATATATGTAAACTAAAGAGCTTGGGACAAAAGGAAAGAAGAAATCTTGACTCTGAAGGAAGGAGGAGCCTTTTCTCATAGATCGTGACCTCCTGAAAAAGCAGCAGCATCTTATATTCAACAGTGACTGCTTATTTTTCAAGAAAACCTAGGCCTGCCTGGGAAGAAGGGACCAGTTATAGTGGCTGTTAAGGTGATAATGGTGGTTGGCTGTGTTTGGAATTGTGGCAGCACTTCTAAGAGAGAGGGCTGTCAAACTCTCAAACTTCTTTCTCCTCTCTCTCTCTCTCTCTCTCTCTCTCTCACACACACACACACACACACACACACACACACACACAACACAAATAAGCTGGCAAAAACTGTCAGAATCGACTTTTAGGAACTCTAGAATATAACTGAAAACGTATAACAACCAGGGGAATGCTTAATGAGGAAAAAAACTGGTGAACGTCAGCCAGAGAGCTCTGTGGTATTACCTTCCCCTGTTACTGTCCCCAGTCCCCAGCTCAGTGTCAGCCTCGATCACAGTAGTCTGCATCCCTATGCAGGAAAATGCCTTCATTATGGTATGATCTTTTGTTTTCTGTTAATTTGTCCCACCCTCTAAGCCTTTAGATTTTGCCTGAAGATATTTTGCCTTTTGTTCATTATGAGTTTAAAGGTCTGAGTTATTATTTTTATTATCTTAAAAAAATACAAAATGTAAATTTTTTATATCTGCATTTAATTTCAAGCAAATAGGAAGAAATTCTATTTTTAAATAATGTTTTAATAGCATCACATGAGTATATATATAAAGAGCCATTTAAAACCCTTTAATTTTCTTATTTACCTGTAGGATGGAAATAGCACATTGAGGTGTTTTTGTTTTGCTTTTTTCTTTTAAGTACATAAAAATTCTTCATATCTCAGCACTAATAGCCTAGGAACTCAATGGCTGTGAGTTCAAGTTCAAGGTGTCCTTAAAACATGCTGTGTGCCTTCCAGTAAAGCAGTAATTATGTTATTTGGAAATCAACATATAGAACAAATAGAAAACGAAAAATGTCTATCAGCTCTAAGCTAGGGTTGGCCGTGAAGTCACACTTCAGCTTCTGGTATGGACTTTTATGGCCATGTATATGCTGATCGAGTGTAACTTCAGACTAGACTGATTAAATTCTGATACCTACAAGATAATTTGTTTATATTTTCTCTTTTTCTTTCCATTGACTTAGTTTATTGACTTTTGTAAAAATGTTCTGCAAATTAATATGTCATTTTACCATGCTAGATGCTTTATGCACATTTTTTATTTAATCCTCAACAACTCCATGGCATACATACTGGTATCACCATTTTAGAGGTGAAGAAACCAAGGTTTAGGGAGGTTTAGGTTTAAATAACTTATCCAAGATTACACAGTTGGCACATGGCAGAACCAGGAGGACTGACTTCGTGACTCCAAAGCCTTCTGATTCTTGTAATTCTAACATCTGCTTATTTGATGTTTGACTGCCTTTCCAGTTTCCAACACCAGTATGGGAGGCATAGGCTCAGTTCTTCTAACTGATGGTCATACTTTTAAAGGTGCTTAAAAGCTTGATCAGAATAACAGAGAAATGGGTTTTTAGTTAAAAATGATAGCTTACGATTAAAAAAGCACTTAAACATGTATTTGCAGTGGTTTGTCTTCTTGTCAGTAATCTTTCAGTTGTGATACACCAATGGCATTTTATTTTTTAGGTCCTAAACATGCAGCTTTCGGATGGAGGACAAGGAGATGTCCCTGTTGATGAAAACAAACTCCACGGTAAACCTGATAAAACCTTGCGCTTTTCCCTGTGCAGTGATAATCTGGAAGGCATATCTGAAGGTGAAGGGTTACTTCATTCAAGGAGTTGTGTGGTTCAAGTAATCTTTTGTTTCGTGTTCTTTAAAGGAGCCTTATAAATTATAATTATACCATCTGTGCCCCTCACGGAGGAGAGTAATGAAGTTTTCCTCTAATGATCTTGAACAGTTGGCTAAAGATTGTTTCTTGAATAAAATTAAGATTACAAGAAAAAAAAAGGTTGCAAGAGGCCTTTGGTCATATAAAATGGAAGAGATGTTCATTGAAACTCAAATATTATCGTTTTGTTTCTCCAGTGTTGATATATACTAAAGCTTATAGAGCTCCTTTAGAGGGATATGATGCATGTCTAAATGGGAAAAAAGTGGACTCACTAGTACTTCAGGATGTTGTGTATACTTTTACTATTCTGTATTTTTTTATTCACACACTCACACATACCTTTATGAAGTAGAAAGATATAATGTAAATAAGAATTTAAAAAAAACAATTAAAAGCCAAAATTGTGAAGTGAGACTGTGTCAACCTTTGCACTAGGATAAACTTTTAATGAAAAAAGTTCAAGTTTACTAACATTTTAACATAAAAAATATAATAACCTTTCCTCTAACTACATAAAGTAACATATATTCATTCTAGAAAATGCTGAAAATGAATCATCTGTTATCTCACCATTCTATTAATAACAGTTAACATTTTGGTTTATTTATAGCAAGGTTTCTGCTGTTTTGTAACCTTTTTTGTTTAGCAATATAACAGTAATATTTCCTTTTATAATTTTAACATTCTTAAGTAACTTGGTTTTTAATGGCTGTCTTCCTTAATTTTCAATGGGCATATCATAATTTATTTAAACATTCTTCTGTGATTAAACATGTAGATTGCTTCCACTTTTCAGACATTATAAGAAGCCCTGAAACAAGCAACCTTAGATGAATTTTTGAATTGTTCCTTAGAACAATTCTTTAGAAGCAGAATTGCTGACTTCAGTCATGTATACATTTAAAGAATAAATGCAGCATTAAAAGCACTTTAATCAGTCTTTAGTCTCGTATCAAGGCATGAAAAGTTGCATGGCGGCTCCTGACTGTTTTCTAAAGCTCACTCACAGTGGAAACATTCCTCTAGGTCCTTCAAATCGCTCCAATTCAGTATCCTCTCTAGACCTGGAAGGAGAGTCTGTATCAGAACTCGGAGCAGGACCTTCAGGGAGTAATGGAGTCGAAGCTCTGCAGCTGTTAGAGCATGAGCAAGGTAAAGTGATGTTGGACATAGTTGCTCAAGTAGCAAAGAATTTACCTGGTTTCAGGATAAACTGTGTGTCTCCATGTAAGTTGGCTCTGTTCAGGAAGAGAATAAATTTAAGTTGATTATATAATGACTACTAAACTTTATTCATAGTTCCTTCATTTCATAAAAATGTATTCAGTTGGTGAGTGAATTGTTTAGGCTTATATTACATGCTTGAATTCTGTAATATTTGATATTTTAATTCTGTAATATTAAAATTCTAAGGGCTACAAAGTTAAACTCAGGGCTCAAGGAACTTAGACTAGGGTGAGAATGGTACACAAATGATTAAAAGTGTCATAAGAGTGCTTTGATAGTTCTGAGTGAGAGAGACAGTGGCTGAGAGTATAGGGAAAAACTCATTGGAATAAAATACTAGCCTTAAGTCTGGCTGGCATTGCCTTTGCAGAAACTGGAGATAGGGCATTATAGGTGAAGGAACAGTGTAAGCAAGTCAAGAGAGGTGGGAAACCGTAGTACTTATTCAGGAACTGCCAGCAGGGAAGAAGCACCAACTAAGGATTGAAAAATAGATGGATCCATATTGTGCTTTAGGGAGATTAATTTGAAAAAGGTCTTTGGACTTGCTTATTTAAAGCCATTTCCCATAAAGTTCAGTCAGTCTATTTTAGAAAGGAAAAGGGCATTGCCAGTTGCGGTATGTCTGGCTTGAAGAAAAGTAATGCTATATTTTAATGGTTTGTCCTTGTTATCAATTAGGATTAAATTTTCTAAAATCACAGAATAGTATTAGCTTAAGAGAAAAGTCAAAAGAATATCACTTCCTTAACCAGCCCTCTAGATCATTCTGATGTAGGTGGTTGGCAGTCTGTAGCTTGTGAATATCACTTCCTTAATAAGCCCTCTAGATCATTCCGATGTAGGTGGTTGACATTCTGTAATTTGTGAACACTAGGTTAAGAAGTGAATTGAGTTAAATTGCAGACTGCTTTTCATCAGTCAATGGAAGACAGTGAACTCCAGAATTAGAAGGGTGTACCCAAATCAAATTTTTTTTTTTAGTATGGGTTTATCAGTTAATTATTGCCACAATGCTGTATAATAAACCACCTCAAAACTTAGTGACTTAAAACAATAAACATTTATTTTTGCTCTCCAGTCTGTGTGTCAACTGGGTGGTGTTTCTGATTTAGATTAGACTCACTCATGCATCTGTGGTCACCAGTGGTCAAGTAGGGAGCTCTATTCATCTTAGCTGGGGGTCATTTGGTCATTGGAGAGCTGGCTGGTCTAGAGTGACCTGTGCTTTGTGCCACGTGGTCCCTCATTCTCCAGCAGGCTTGTTCTTATGGGAGAAGCAAGGATGAGAGGGAGCAGATGTTTATAAGATTTCTTAAAGCCTAGCCTTACAGCTGACCCACTTCCTCCTCACCCTTTTAGCCAAAGCAAGCAACAAGGCCTGTGCAAATTCAGAGAGAGAGTGGAATGTGTCCCAATTCTTGATCAGAGTCACACTGCAGAGATTATGGGTACAGGGAGACAGTTGATCGCGTGTATGGCCCCGGTTACTCCATGAGGGGAGATCAGTTCAGAGAGAAAGACTGTATGCATGAGGGAATAACTCAGTGTTTTGGTCCTGTGTGCTCAGTGTTAATTATAAAATACGTAACATGAAATTCAAGACAAAGTTTTTAAAAGTTAATTTAAGAAATCATAGTTGTACTACCATTTTTCAAGTGTTTAATTTTGTTTTTGATAGCTACAACACAAGATAATCTTGATGATAAGCTGAGGAAGTTTGAAATTCGTGACATGATGGGACTGACAGATGATAGGGATATATCAGAAACAGTGAGCGAGACCTGGAGTACAGATGTCTTGGGAAGTGATTTTGACCCTAACATTGATGAAGATCGCTTGCAAGAAATTGCAGGTAAATGCTCTCCGATGTCTCTGGAAGATTCCTCTGTGGTTATTCACCTTTCCCCGCTCTTCATGGTAGGAGCGTCAGTAGCCTGACAGATGTGGTGTGTATGTTAGCACTTCCTGGGAAACTGAGATAACTGTAGGGAACAGAGCATCTGTGTATTTTGTTTCTTTACTTAAATAGAGGTATGTTTTCCTTGTCTATATTTAACTCCCTTCACCAGCCCCCCCCTCAAAAAAAAAAAAGTCTTTTGAATTAGCTTCTCATCAAATCTTATTTACAGAGCATAGTATATGTTCTTAGTCTGTGTTTAGGATGATATTCTATTGAGACTAAACACCTTAAGATGAAAATTCTTACAGATCATAGCCATAAAATCTTTTGGAGTAATATGATACTGAGATTCTCTAAAAATTGAATTTACTTCTGGAAGGATTAATCTAGTTCTAAAAAGTATCTAGTTTTTTTTTCTTTTTTATATCAAGTTTATTGATATACAATTTGCATACATTAAAATTCACCCTTCTTAGGATACTGTTCTGTGAGTTCTGAAAGATTCATATGGTCTTGTAACCACCATCTTCATTTTTATTTTAAATCGTGGAACCATTCAAACACACTGAAGTATAATAGTATAATGAACTCCATGTACACACCATTCAGCTTCAACAAGTATACATATACACATGGCCAGATTGTTCTGTCTCTTTTTCCCACCCACTACCGGTACTTTTGTTATCCCCTCCCACTGTTAAGTTTAGGTAAATTACAGACATTATTTTCTTTGTAATTATTTCAAGACATATCTTTAAACTGTAACTTTTATCAGTAATCTTTTTCCAAAAGTTTTTTCATGCATTGGAGTAATATTACTTTTTTTAGGTTTAATCAGAAGTAATAGAACATTTTGAGTATTTTTAACATGGGTGTATAATAAATAATGTCGAATCCTTTCTGTGTATTTTTAAGTAGTGTAAATAGATTTCTTAATTGATTTTGCATTACTTCATTCCAGATGCTAAAGTAGTATTTTTCCTGGCAGTAATCTCTGTTTGAACAGTGTTGTATTTTGCAGTTGAATGAGTACTACAGAGACGAAGTGTATTTTCCTGCAAATTTTATTACTCTGAATACATGGCTGATGTGCCAGAATAAAACACATTTGGCCAGCATAACTTTCTGTGGTTAAATGTTTCTGAGTATTTTTAATCCCTGTAGGACTATACATTTTAGAAAGATAATAGGGACACACGTAAAATTTGCCAAAAACCAAAGTGAAAGCTAGTTGAAATGACTTCACCTAACAATGGGTTTTCTCTGTGGAGAACCCAAGGTGAACAGGAGGCAACCGATGAAAAGGAGCTTGTGTGTCATCGTGACCAAAGTGGGAAATTTGAATTTTCAGTGGTGTCATTGATTGAAATTGCCTTGGCTTCTTTCTTGTGGGTAGAGTAGAAAGATTCTATTAGCTTAGTGTTTGGCCTTTCTCCATTATCACTGCCCTTTCCATCAGGATCTCTGTTAATCCTCTGCTCCCCACTGGTCATACAGGTGCGGCAGCAGAGAACATGTTAGGCAGTTTGCTGTGCCTGCCAGGTTCAGGGTCAGTGCTTCTCGACCCCTGCACTGGTTCTACCATATCAGAGACAACAAGCGAAGCTTGGAGTGTAGAGGTATTGCCAAGTGACTCAGGTTAGTATGCTGTCATTATTTGCTTTTTGATTTGCACAGAAGTTTTCAATGTAAGGTATCCTGATTTCGGTATTATGGACATTTTGCCAAATAGACATTTGACAAACGTGAAATAATCACATTGCTAAGAATTTCAAATGGAAAATTAGTTTGGGGCTTTTTCTGTCCATCAGAAGTAAAATGCAGTGTTGAACGGCGGTAGGCTAAGATGACAGGTGATTTCAGACTGTTCAGTTACTTTGAAAGCAACTGTTAGAAACTCATCAGGGTTCTGTGTGGGGCTTTGAGTCTAAGATCTCCCACTAATTCATCATTCAACACAAATCAAACCCTGAGTGCTTAGATCCCTGGTAAGCATATTTAGATATAGCCCTAGGGAGAACTTGAAGTGCACTGAAAGTGAGACTTTGGAGTCCTGAGAATTATTTTGTGCAGGAAATTATAAATATATGTAAAGTGTTTAGTACTTTCTCTTACGTATTACACTGCTGCTTTTTTTTTCTGATTATACATATAAATGTTTGCCTTTAAATAAATGTCAACTACCAGAATGTAAATATAAGTAACTATATATATTTCATATATAACTAAAAGGTCTGAATTACCTTTTATCGGATCTACTTGGCTCAAGAATTATTAAGTGATCTGACCTGATAGGTGTTTTATGATGTTAACACATTCATTCATGCTAACTTTTACTTAAGGTGACAGTAGGATTAACTCAATGTCTGTTAAGCATCCATAGGAGTTAATTTTTCAGAAAGTGGTTGATTTAATGTCAGCTTACTCTGTATTCTCTTGTTCAGTTTACCTGTTAATTAGCAGCACCCTCTATGAGATTAGTGATCTGAAAGCAAAATTTTTATCTTTGCATAATGAACTGGCCTATATCGGGTGAAAACACAACCTTGATTTCTTTAACACTTGATGATCTAACTAACTTTGCTAACTGGCCCGGACTTAGAAATCTATTTACACTGATTTCATTCATGCCCTGCTGGCTTTT
The DNA here is from genome assembly GCA_004027375.1 of Macroglossus sobrinus. Classification (NCBI taxonomy): domain Eukaryota; kingdom Metazoa; phylum Chordata; class Mammalia; order Chiroptera; family Pteropodidae; genus Macroglossus; species Macroglossus sobrinus. The sequence goes on from PVKZ01000765.1 coordinate 595,559, forward strand.
GTCATTTGGGTCACAGAAGCTGAAACTGTGGTGTGCTAACAGAATCACTAACGTGACACCTCATGTCTTCTGTTTAGAGGCCCCAGATTTAAAGCAGGAGGAGCGTCTACAGGAACTGGAGAGCTGTTCTGGACTGGGTAGCACATCTGATGATACGGATGTCAGGGAGGTCAGTTCCCGCCCCAGCACGCCAGGCCTCAGTGTTGTGTCGGGTATGTCTGTCTTGTTTTAAGGAATAAGGATTTCAAGGTGTGTTCCCACCTCCTCATTTATAAAGTTGATAACAAAGAAATAGATTTTATTTAAGAACTGAGTAATTTCCAGGAAACAAAATTATCTCTATGGGACTTTACATCTATGAGAATTTAATGGTAGGCCATTATCGAGTCTGCTGAAGTAATTGGCAGTCTGTATGTGTTTCCTCTATAACTTAGTATCTGTTCTTGGTAGCCTCTATTACTTGTATTTAGATATCACATGATCATTCTGATTAAGTTGAACAAATCAAGGTAAATGTATTTAAGCAGTAGTAGACAATAAGGGACATAACACCAAATAGATCACACGTAGGGAACTGGGACACACAAAAAAATTGAGACTATTTACATTTACCCAAACCTCATATACTTTTTGTGTGGTTATTTTGTTGTTCTTGCCTTTTATTTTTATTATTTATTTGTTTACCTTTTTTTTTCTTTTTTTTTTTTTTTTAAGGCATAAGTGCAACCTCTGAGGATATTCCCAATAAAATTGAAGACTTGAGATCTGAATGCAGCTCTGATTTTGGGGGTAAAGATTCTGTCACTAGTCCCGACATGGATGAAGTAACTCATGGTAAGAAGGGGAAATGAGAATGATTGTTTAGATAAACAATCACATTTGTGGGTGAAACTGGTAGTCTTACACATTGCTGATGGTAATATCAGTTGTTACAGCACTTTGGGGTATAATTTGCAATACATATATAAGGCCTTAAAAGTTCACATACTGAATTTGGTCCAGTTATTCCACTCTAGCAATCAATCGTAAAGAACAGTTCTATTTATTGAGAAAATTTATGCACAAAGATATTCTTCATAACATTGGCAGAAAATTAGAAACAACCTAAGAATTAAAAAACAGAATGGCTAAGTGAATTTTGATGTAGCTACTTATTAGAATTTATACAGCTACTTCTTGCAAGTTTTAAAGAATATGAAATAACTTGGAGAAATACCTACAACATAATATCATCTGGAAAACTTAAAGAATTTTATTATATATAAACTAAAAATGTTAAAAAAAAAAAAAAAACAACAACCCTATCATAGAGAAAGCACTGGAAAGAAATACCAAAAATGCAACTTAATTTAAAAAAGTGAAGCAAGAAATACTGAAATGCTAACAAAGTTTTAATATACTGGGCACCAGGTACTCTTTCATATATATATATATATATATATAAATATATAAATAAATGTATTTTTTTCTTGTTCTAAACCTACGTTTCTCATCCTCAGCAGTACTGACATTTTGGGCCAGATCATTGTTGTGGGGGCCTGTCCTGTGCATTGTAGGATGTTTAGCAGCATCCCTGGGCTCTACCAGGAGCTGCCACTTCCTTCCCTCCCCTGCAGCTGTGACAGCCCCAAATATCTGCAGACATTACCAAAGGAGCCCTTGTCAGGGCAGTCACCCCAGCTGAGAAACACTGTTCTAAACCAGCAGTTTTCAAAGTGTAGTCTCCATGGACCAGGGAGGGTCCTTAAGACCCTTTTGGAGGTGAGGGAGAGGTGTGAGGTCAAAGCTATTTTCATAATAACAAAAGATTATTATTCTTTTTTTCTGTATTGACATTTGCACTGATGGTGCACAAGCAAAGATGGGTAAATTTGCTGGGGCCTTAGCATGAAACAAGGCATTGTCACCAAACCGTGCTCGCAGTCATCATATTCTTCTTTCACAGTTAAAAAAAAAGAAAAAGTTTTACTTATGAATGTGTTTGATGAAGCAGTAAAAATTATTTAATTACATCTCAACCCTTGAGTGCACATCTTTTTAATATTCTGTGTGAAGAAATAGGGAGTACCTCTTATGCATTCTGAAATACGAAGTGTCTCAAGGAAAAGCACTTATATAATATTCGAGTTGTGAGCTTAAGTAGCTGTTTTTTCCTTGTTTGTTTTTCATGAAACACCATCTTTACTTGAAAGAATAACTAACAAACAAACATAGTTATTCACACTTGGTTATTTGGCAGACATTTCTCGAAGATCAACAAAGTGAGCCTGTCACTTCAAGGAAAACAACTGATAAAGTAGAGTTTATTGCCAATGATAAAAATTCAGGCTTTCAGATAAAGATTAGAATTTTGGAAAACTTGTGTCCACTTCCATGAGCTTGACAGCTTTCCACTATTTAGAGACTTTTTTGCTGAGATCGGTGGTGACATTAAGACTTTGATTTTTCTATATCATATGATGAAATTTGCCAACATTTGCAAGATCTGCATATCTAATTAAACCAGTATTTTCTAGATGATCAGTACATGATATTATAAAATCATGCATGGATAAAAGATCCATTTAAAGTATAAGACAGACCAGTTAATTTTAATTTAACAGTACAAAAAGTTCATTGATTTGATTTCAGATTCCAAATTGTAGCAAACCTTTAAAAAACTACTTGTCAAGATCTGGTATAGTACCAAAGTGGAATATCCACAGTTATCTGAAAAGGCTATTAAAATATCGTCCCCTTTCCAACTACAAGTGTCGGGCCAATTTTTCTTTATATACTTACACCAGAACAACATATTGCAACCAATTGAAAACAGAAGCAGACATGAGAATCCAGCTGTGTTCAGTTTGGCCATACATTAAAGGAATTTGCAAAATGTAAAAGTGTCACTCTTATTTGGAAAATCTAGTTATTTTTCATTATAAAGTTATTTGTATTACCATTTAATGAGTATGTTTAAATAGATTAATAGATGAACATGTATTTCTTTTCAGTTCTAATTTCTAATATGGAAAATTTCAATAGATATAAATCAGTAATTTTTAAGAATGTAAAGGTATCCTAAGACCAGAATTTTGAAAACCGATGTTCTAAGCTATCTTTCATAATGACATGTACTATTTCTATAATTAAAAAAAATATATAAGTGTAAAGTATAGAACAAAAAGAAAAATCAAAAGGCATAATAATAATGTCATTCATTTTCAAAAAAGATAGCTCAGACTCAAAAAGTTTAGAGTAACAAGGCCTTTTATATATTTGTGAAGTGTTAGCCTGTGCATACTTAATCTACTTTAATGTTTCTGAGTTTGGTTGTTTAGACATATGCTTAGAGGAGTTCTCTCTTACTCTTTAGCTTTAAATAGTGCACTTTAGAAAATCTGAGTTTGTTTCATGGTAAAATGTAGCAGTATTCAATTTAATATGAGCTATTTTATAAATTGTCATTTGCTGAGAGTAGTTATAGAATTCCAAATTTTACAACTTTTTATTTTTATTCTCTCTGTAGATAGTGTTGCCCCTATTTTATAGATGGAAGATGAGGCTCAGGGAATTTGTGACATTCTAAAATTTTTGACAATACACAGCTGGCTCTGTGCTCTTTACGTTAACTATGATACAGTTTGGCCATTAGAAGTCATAGGCATGTGGATGCTAGGCCACTTAAATGTAATTAAAATCCATGTGTGTAGAAAAAACATAAAATGAATTTAGAGTAATCAGAATCTGATATTTATTAGATTATCTTTTCCCTAATATGCCCCTCAAGTTCTAATTGATCAAAAAACTTTGAAAAAAGTGCCATACCATTTTCATTGTGCCGGAGGTCTCACTGAGTCACGTGTTCTGCTTGCCTGTCTGCTGTAGGTGCCCACCAGCTGACCTCTCCTCCTTCTCAGGCAGAGTCGCTGCTTGCCATGTTCGATCCACTGTCTTCACATGAAGGTAAACTTGTCAAATGAACTTTTTTAAAATTGAGATATAATTGATATATAGCATTATATTAGTTTCAGGTGTACAACATAGTGTTGATTTGTATTTATTGTGAAATGATCAAGTGAGATTTTTGACTGTCTTATCATGGACAGAAGAATGGAACAAAAACTCTTTGTTAACTGACCCTTTGTTCTCCTGTGTACCAGGGGCTTCCGCCGTGGTAAGGCCAAAGGTCCACTATGCCAGGCCGTCACATCCACCGCCAGATCCCCCAATCCTGGAAGGAGCAGTGGGAGGAAATGAGGCCAGGTTGCCAAACTTTGGTTCCCACGTCTTAACTGCAGCTGAGATGGAGGCGTTCAGGCAAAGGCATTCTTACCCCGAGAGATTAGTTCGCAGCAGGAGCTCTGATATAGTATCCTCTGTCCGGCGACCTATGAGTGACCCCAGCTGGAACCGGCGTCCAGGGAATGAGGAGCGAGAACTCCCTCCAGCCGCAGCCATTGGTGCTACTTTGGTGGCTGCACCTCATTCATCGTCTTCATCCCCCAGTAAGGACTCATCCAGAGGAGAGGTATGGCACACAGGCCACGTAGAAGAATTTGCTGATTGTGATCAGCTTTAGTGTTCTGTCCACCTGATTCTCTTGACATCTGAAATTAACATGGATTAGGTACATCTAAGTTAGGGATAGATAGTAGCCATGATAGAAGATGGTTTGTCAATTGGGCATATCCAGAACCATAATCCATAGGAAACCTGTAGTACTTGGTTTTGTGGTAATGTAGTTTAACATTGTTAATTACACTCTTAACTTTCTTCAAGTAATTTTATATCGAAGTTCATTTAAACCTCACAGTTTCCTTCTGAGATGGTTAGCTATTTTTTCTTTTTTTCCTCAACACGCTATAATTTTTTATCTTTAAGCAATCACAGAGTTAGAAAGAAATCGAAAGTAGATTAAAAACAAAACAAAAAACCTTTCCTAACTACATGAGAGTAAATCGCCAACCTGATGCTCCCAATCTCCATCACCTGTGATTACTTGAAGTTTCCTTCAAGCAAGTACTTGTACACATGACAGCCATCTAAGTCTCACACCCTGTTCTTGTGTCCCCAGTTGTTTCAGTAACATCTTCATAGTGAAAGGATCCCATTCAGTCACATCTTGTATTTAGTTGTCATGTCATTTTAGTCTCAACCTAGAACATTTTCTCCATTTTTCTTTGACTTCGTGACCTTCACACTCTTGAAAATTACAGGCCAGATTCTATGACGTTCCTCAATTTGGGTTCGTTTGATGTTTTCTCATGACTAGATTCAGATTATTGGTCTTTGACAGGAATATTGTTAATGTGACAGTATGTGTGCCCTTCACGGCATCACCTGGCACATGATTTTATTTTGTGTCATGCCTGTGATGGTCATTTGGATTATTTGATGAAAGTGCTACTTGCCAGGCTTCCCCACTGTAAAATTACTCATTTCTTTTTTGTAATTAATAACTATTTTGTGAAGGAAGGGGTCCTTTGAAAATAAGTAAATATCCTATTCTACATGAAATTTTTTATGTACTCATTCTCATGATTTTCTATCTTAGTCAGTGGGTTTGTTACTGTCATTTATTTCGAAGCCCAGTTGTCCCTGATTTGGCCAGTGGGAGCCCCTTCAAGCTGGCTCCTGGGTTCTTTTGACATACACTGTCATTCTTTGAGTATATCTTTGCTTATTGGCACAAAATGTTATAAGCTTATATTGTGCTGTGTTTGCCCTAGTCTTGGAATCAGCCATTTCTCCAAGGAGCCCTTGTTCCTTTAGTAGAAAATGGTTTTTAGAAACCAAGATCTGGGTGCTAGACATCTTCTTTGCTGTAGGGATGTTGCTGCTCTCAGTAGACGGAGCTAGTGAGTGTGTGTGTGTGCACACATGTGCGGTTGCACACATTTACATATGTATTTGTATGTTATCTTTCTCTTTATGTGTAGAAAACCGTGAGCTCACACCAATGCATTCCATTCCAGTCTAAAAGCAACAGAGTTCATTTCATCCTTCTCCCTGTCCATGTCTGTAACTCCCTCTCCAACAGTGAGAAACCTGTTTGCATTATCTTTCATGTACGTGTGTACTGATCAGTCCACTGCCCCTGCTGCTACAGATTCTCTCACCTTTCCGTTCAAGTTCTGACACCCTGTGTACTCGGATGCCCTTAGGGAAGATATTTTTAGTTCCAGTTTTGTAGATGAAAAAATCAGAAATTAAATGATTTATCCAAGGTCACACAATGGGCTACTAAGAGAATTACAGTCCCTGTCCTTTGACATGTGGTCGTAATGATAACTCCACTGATCGGTGACCAAAACATGAACTTTGAAGTTAGTCAGGTCTAGGTTTGTGTCCCAGCTGTGCCACATACAGGCTGTGTAACTTTTGGGAAGATGAGAGATGACCTTTTTTATAGCCTCATATTTCTCAACTATAAAAGGGGCTTAATGATAGTATTTATCTCCAAAGACAACTGTGAGGTTTAAATGAGATAATATACATCCTTACACTTAATGTTGGCACACAGTATGTACTTGGTTTTATTATTACTACAGTTACCATCTCTTATCCCTCTTGACTTTATTTGCATCGCATTTGCTCATTCCATAAGTATGTGTCGCATGCCTACTCTGTGCTGGGCTCCATACCAACCTTTCAGTTTACTAACAGTAATGAGAGAGTGCCCACCCTCAAGCAGAGTGCAGTCTGGTGCTCAAACGGTGCACATCCATGTTTCAGAAGTTGCCTATAAAGCAGCATAAACGGTTTTTTTTACCTTTAAGACAAACCAGAGTGGCTTTTGCATTTCACAAACTAACTTAAAGCCTTTTAATAGTAATTTGTCCTGCTGCCCAACTCCAAATAAAGCATCAAACTTTTTCTACAGACTGAAGAACGCAAAGATAGCGATGATGAGAAATCAGACAGGAACAGACCTTGGTGGAGAAAACGTTTTGTTTCTGCCATGCCTAAAGGTAATTTTATACAATATTAGAAGGCTGTATTGGCAACAGGAAGCAAAGCCCCCAAATCTCTTTCAGAGGCCAATGTCACAGCGCCTGAGGCTTGCTGGGCTTGTTCCTAGCTGTTCTGAGGGCATAGAAAACGGTTTCACACGGGTGAATGCTAAGGCAGAGCTTTAGAAGTGACGGTTCTTACTCCTGCAGGAAGTGGTAGTGGTTTCATAAATGGAAGTCATGCAAGTCGTGGTTGCTTCAGTGTCATATACCACTGATGTTAAGCATTTAGGCCTTTGACATACGTGTTGCCAATGATTATTGCAGAATAAGGGATGCTATTGGTAATTAGATTGAAAATTTGAAATTCATCCTTTACATTCCTGGAATAAATTTAAACTTTTAATGTTTATGTTCACTGAGAATGTTTATACCCTGAATATTGGTGAGTGTTTATTTTGAAAGGCAGTTGTATAAAATCGTTTGCCTTTTTTTTTTTTGGTGACTAGCCTGGCGCCATACCAATAGATACTGAGATTTGAGTTTACAAAAGCGTCTCTTTCCGAAAGGAGAGATCATCCAGGATTAAACTAGGACCTTCTTCCGAAGGCCTCTCCTTGGCGCTGTGGCGCTCAGGAGCTGAGGCACCCTGCTGTCCCCTGCGCTCAAGCCCACTTGGTGAGGAGAGGATGAGGCAGAGCTTTGAATGTGCTGTTTTTGAGCAGAGGCTGAGAAACTGTGGCTTTGATGTAGTCCCAATAGAGTACCGTTAAATCCTTCTTCCTGTGGCAGACGACCCTCAAGCAGATTCTGAAAGCTGCTTTATGAACCTGCAATGCTGTTTTACGAACGATTATCAGTTGACACTCAGGATTTCTTAGCTTTTAGACTTTTCACCTTCCTTGCACTTAGAAATGTTGGCACACCAGTTAACTGCAGAATGCCTGCTGTCTTCCGGGTAGTGCAGTATGTTATATGTCACACTACTGACTTTATTTAATTTCCAGCTCCTATACCATTTAGAAAGAAAGAAAAACAAGAAAAAGACAAAGATGATCTGGGGCCTGACAGATTCTCAACACTCACAGGTTTGTAGACCCATGGGCTTCCTGGCTCCTTCATTCCCAGAGCACATATTTCATAACACTTTTTCTTGGGTGCCATAAGCGTTGCCTTTTTAGAAGAGTGTGTCTGTGTGTGTACAGTGGGGAGTATGTTCTTTCTAGCCCTGTGGTTTCCAGCTGGCCACAGTGCCCCTCAGTGTGCTCTTCCCGCAGCCCGCCACCACCATCATCATCCTCATTATCATAACTCGTTTACGATGAGGCCCCTGCTCCTGAGCCTCTAGGCGCACCCTACAACGCGACATCTCAGTGGGATGATGACACACAGTGCCTCTTAGGAAAGTGTGGTGATGGTTTTAGCGCTGCATGCCATACCTGTGAATCATTGATTGAAATAGTTTTCTCTAACATCGATCATAGAATTCTAAATTTATTTCCATCTGTAGTTCTTGATTATTCAGGATCACAGTGCAATTCTGTTTTTACCTAATCCTTTTCTTTTTTGTGATAAGGTGTTCGTTTAAATAGTATCATAAATTTATCAACTTGACCAATTTTTTACAGCTCGAATCATTTTAACACTGCTATCTGACCCAAGGAAAATACAACTAGGGGTTGGGTTCTTACCTCATTCAGCATTTGTATTTTTACAGCTTCTTTTTGGCACTTTGTGAATGAGCACCTAACAGGAAGGAGTTTGAGAAGCAGTGTTAATGGCCCAACCTTGAGTTTGGTAGCTGTGTAACGTTTCCAGTGACTATAGAGCATCTAGAGGGAAATTAATTCCTCGCCTCTTTTTGTTTCTATTTTGATTTTAAATTTCGTTATCTTAGTTAAAAATGAAGATTTTTATTTGAAAAGGGGGGAAATTTCAAAAGAACATCCTTCTCAAAGAGCTCAGCATAGTACAGGTAGAATCCCATTTTAATGCATGTTATTTAATGTCTAGTTCTCTATTTAGACATAGTCCCTTGTCCTAGCATACATCCCTGCTTTATCCGACGAGTGACGTTTCTGGGATAAAGGGTTTGAGCAGTAGGGGCTGTGCTTGCAGACCACCATTCCCTGCTAGGGGCAGTCAAACCTGCCTATTCAGTCAGCCAATACTTGTTGAACATCTGACTCATGCCGGGCACTGTGCTAAGTGATGTAGGTATTAAGGCACATCACGCATGACCCCAGAGTTCTGGGTTCTTCAGCAATCCAGAGTCTGATTGAAAGGAGTTGGAAAGGCATTATTTTGGCAAGATTATTATGTTTCCTTACCACGTTCCCAGTGTTAGAACACCACCGACATTTACAGAGTGAAAATACTCTTAATTAAGTTTCCTTTTTTGAAAATGCTCAATTGATCAGTTTTTGAGAAATTATAAATTATTTTTTACTTGTCTTTGGGCAATACATGTTTTATGATTCTTGGTGCCTACACTAGAAGGTAAGTAGAATAGAATTAAGTTTTTTCCATAAAGTATTTCATTTTCTTTGTGTTTGACTCTAGCCATGTAACTTCTCTACCAGTGCAGAAACTTCTACCCAGTCCTAACTAATGACCCATTGAAAATTATCATTAAATCAATTTTAAAAAGCTGTGAGCGGAAATTTCTTAATAGTCTGCCTATAACCCCACCACCCTATTGTTCTTTCATGTTCTCTCCCAGTCTTTCCATAGTTGTACGTGGCTTTTCATTGAATCAGACTATATATGTAACTATTCTTTTACCACATTTTATTTAATAAAACCCTCTCCTAGTTTTTACTAGACATAATTGATTTTTTATAATTTTTATTGGTTCTAAGATGATATATTGTATGATTTTACTGCAGTGTGAGTGTTCTCTTGTTTCTGGGTATTTAAATTGTATCCAGTTTTTTACTATGAAAATAATGCTCACAGCTTCATATATTTAGCACCTTTTTTTATTTTTATTTTTGTGGGATAAAATTTTTAAGAATGGCAGTATAAAAATTATAAGCAACATTATAGCTTTCACTTTGTGTTTTTTTGTTGTTGTTGTTTTATTTTTGTAGGCAAGGCAACCCTTGGTTGACCTCATAGATTGCAAGGACCTTGTCAGTTTATAATCCCTTATTTAAAAAATTTTTTTTTCACCTGCAGCACCTGGTCTTTCTAGGTGGTCTCCCATCCAAGTACTAACCAGCCCTGACCCTGCTTAGCTTCTGAGATCAGATGGGATCGGGCATGGCCATAAATGGCTTTCACTTTGTTGCACCAAATTTTACTGTCCCTTTCTCAGAGCCTCAACTGCACTCAATATCAAGAAGTACTCCTTCTCCAAAAAAAGATTTTGTAATGGTAAAGGTTTGATCAGTTTCTATTTTGAGTAAGATCAAATTAGGACTCTTTAATTGTGCATTGAAATGACATTATAACAGAAAGATTAAATTACTTTAGAAATTCTTTCTACAGTCCACTACAGTTTTACAGAGACACAAATACTAAATATTTTTTCATGAAAACCAAAGAAGAGCCTCTGAGAATAATCTCTCTGTACCTCGATTTCCTCTTCTACAAATGGGGCAGTGGTGGTGCCTCCCCATTAGGGTCGTAGTGACTGAGATCGTTCATACAAGGTGCTTAGCACGTTCCCCGGCATGTGGTAAGTGCTCAATAAATATTAGCTGCTGTTAGTTTTAGCTGCTATTAACATACACATATAAAACCTAGTGATTTTTATGTGTTTTTAGACTTTCTAAAAAATGGGATTCTACCAGAATGTGGATATTAATGGTTATTACCTGCTTGACCTAGATCCACCTCGACAGTTTGCATTTCTCTATGGAACCCATAGACCTGTAGCAGTTCCTTGCTTTGGTAACTGTTAATTAATGACTGCCATCTTCGACTCCAGGGACACATTCCAATGTGCTGATTTTGCTGACAGGACAGAATTCCTGTCAGTAAACAGTGCTGCATCTGTGATTGTGATGAGCTGTTTCTCTGTGCACCCCAGGTACAATGCCAGCACTCCCAACAGTGTCTAGGAGTGCCCCTGACATCGTTGCCCTGTTCCAGCAGCGGCACTGTCATGGTGAGATCTAGTGAGGTAGAATATGGACATCTGAAGTTTTCAAATGTGGTGTAGACAGAGAAATCCATGAAGGAAGAATGGAAGAAGGTTATTATTATTATTATTGTTGTTATTAAAAAGGCTTTAATTCTCAGTTCGAATACTTCTTTTTTTCTTCCTTCAGCATGGAGATGTCTGAATAAGTGAAGTCTGCATATAAAAGTGCACTGTTGGAAATTCTGTTAGCATGGATTGCTAATAACAGTGATTTGGGTGTTAAGTGCTTTAGAAGCCCATCATCCATTCAGTCTGCACTGAATTTTTTGACACTGTCACGCAGAATTGTGGCGATGATGAGAAAGGGGAGCCAACACTCCCAATTCCGTGCTTTGGCAAGGCTCAGACCCAGAGATGGGACGAGTAGGCAGCTGCATGGTGCCTCGTAACATTGAGATATGTGCTCTTTTTAAGTCTTACCTCCTAATCAGCCTTTGGGATTATGCTCCTGGTGTCGTACTAACGTCAGAGTTGGTACAAACCGAGGGGAACTAATTCTCTCCCTCTCCTTTCCCTGCAGATGATCCCAGCCCCAGACTCAGTGCACAAGCCCAGGTCGCTGAGGATATTCTGGACAAATACAGGAATGCCATTAAACGCACCAGCCCCAGTGAAGGAGCGATGGGAAACTATGAAAGTACAGGTGATGATCACCATAGACATTTGACTAGTAACCTTTGTCTCACAGTGATAAGGTGATCTCTAACAGTAGCCTTTTAGTAGCTACTTTTGAATAGCTGTCAGAGAAATGTACAATTCCCAGGATAAAGTAAGAGGAAACAAAAGCATATAAAAGCATAGATTTGTATACTGCATGTATTTATGCTTGTGTGTGCAGAGTGTGCCTCTAGAAGAATTTCTGACAAACTCAACGACTTGAGTTGGTTCTGGGGGACTCGTAGGGAGCCTGAGAGGGGGAGCCTGGGGAGAGGTGGACTTCTCACCCTTCTCGTTTTGAAAAGTTTTAAAATAACAGAAAAGTTGAAAGACTAGTACAATTCAGGTCCATGTTCACTCTCCCTAGACTTACTGTCTGTTAATATTTTGCCACATTTTCTCTCTTTTTTCCTGAAGCATTTGAAATGATCTCTTAAGACAAGCAATATTTTTTCTACATAATCAGTATCTTTATTATACGAAGGAACTTTTTTATTCTTTTTGATTTTATACATGTATGTCTTATCTTAATTGATTGTTTTAAAACATAAAAACAACTGGGGGACTCACAGATCTTTCCTGACTGCATTTGCGAGTTCGCCCTCAGCTCACTCTTGGGCAGCGGGTGACAGGCGGCCTGAGCGCATGGTCCACCTCAGGCACTGGCGAGCCAAGGGGGCTTCCAGTAAGCTCTTTTCTGGTAGTGCGGGATGCCATGTTTATGAAATGAGGTATTATGTAAAATGATTTTTGAGGCCCCTTTTAATTCTGTGGTTCAGTGATTCTGTTTATAGAGTATTATCTTCATTAAATTAATAAAGACTTTCATCATTTTTCTTTTCAGTTAGGATTGGAATAAGATGTAAAACCATTCTATGAATAAGTAGTCTCTTGATATATTATCATTGCTCTCAGTAACTTATTTAAATGTTTGGAGTTTTCTTTCTTTCTCAAATAACTTATTGTAAAGCCCAGTGCTCATTTATTATTGATTGGCTCTGAATAACTACGAATGCCAAAATATTCCAGAAGAACCTGCTTATCCTTTTGGGGGGTTGGGTTTTGTTTAGAGGTTATGGGTGATGGTGAAAGTGCACATGATTCTCCTCGAGATGAAACGCTGCAGAACATCTCAGCTGACGATCTCCCAGACTCTGCGAGCCAGGCAGCCCACCCTCAGGATTCCGCTTTCTCCTACAGGTATTTCTGTTACAGTAGCTAGGACTTCGGGGTTTGGACTTCTACTCACCATTGCAGTCATTTCAAGTCAAGTGATTCACTGAGTCACTTAATAAATGTATAAAACAGAGATAAATTTTAATGAAGTGGCTATTTACTGAGAAGACTGTTCATGTGTGGATGTCACATAGCATAGGTTTTCATCCAGGGATAAAAGAAAAACCCTTGTGCTCACAGGCACCACATGGGTAATTAAATTAAAATGAAACCAGTGGCAGCGCCTCTGCCCATGCAGAGCTCCCAGGCCTCGCGAGAAGCGATGGAGGGGAGGATAGGGTAGGCGGTAGGAGCAGTTGTGGGGTTGTCGAATAACCCATCCGAGCCCCCTCAGTATGTCATCCTCCTCATTACCCAGATTCAGCAGCTACTAATAGATGGCCAGTACTGTTTCATATTTACTCCCCCCTAATTAGTGTAAAGCTAACTCTAAACAGTATATTATTATAAATATTATGATGCTATATAATTTTTTTCCTACAGTAAAATTTGGGGGAGGGGAGAACAATAAAAATTTTTATGTACCGTTATATGTTTTATGCGTCTTTGCAAAGTAGGTGAATATTACATTTGATAGGCTTGATTTGTAAGTTGCTCCATTTATCGGAAGCAGACCAGTAGGGAAAGGCCCAGCTAGCCAGCCCAGGTGGACAAGCGTAGTCCTGCCGGAGGAGCTGACTCTGGCCTGTGTCCTGAGGCATCTCAGCTTCTTTCTTTGCATGGCAGTTTGTGCATTGCTAAGGAGCTCTGTTCCCTGCCCCGTGGGACCAGAAAGGGCCCCAGCCACCAGCAGAGGAAAGAACATTAGTGGCATCTCTCAGCACGAAGAGCTGCATTGTGGAGGAGAGCAACACCTCACTGTAGGGTGCTCTAACCTGGGTGCGGCTAGGCGCTTCAGTAGCTGGAAGTTGAAAAGAAGCAGGTTTTGGCTCAACATAAAAAGGTTTCAAGCAGTAGAGCAGTAAGAAAGGATTCTGGCCGGGCGGCTTAGGCCATGGGGCGAGGTGGTTCCGACGACTTCTGCGGTGTCTCCACCCCTTCTCATGGTGCCTGTCCTGGGTCCCAGTGCACAGTGGGTCGAAAACATTTGTTGTTCAACTGATTCTGGGGACTTCACAGAACGGTTCTTGCCCAGAATACTTTTGCAGCCTTGCTCCTCGGGTAACCCAAAAGCCTGTATTTTTAAGTTAGGTCTCAGTAAGTTAAAAATTACCAACCAGTGTCACCCCAATAAATTTAATAAGAAAAAAATTTAATTTACCTTTATTTATGACCCCTTGAAACATTTGGGTCCTGAGCTAGCATATTAATTTATGTCGTAAATGTTCATAAAATGTGACCATATCTGGAAAAAGGAGTTAATGAGTTTTCAACTCATTCCTTAGAGATGCAAAAAAGAAACTGAGGCTTGCCCTTTGCTCCGCGGACTCTGTCGCCTTCCCAGTGCTAACCCATTCAACAAGGAACGGCCTACCTGACCACACAGACCCGGAAGGTGAGTGGCTGCCTGGCAGTTTTAGTTGTTCCTGTATTTATATGAAATCGCCAGTTTCAACTGTAAGCTTGATACCAATTCCATACAGTTCAGCTTAGTGCATTTATATTATCAGCAAAGGGCGTTTTGATGACCGATGGCTTGTTGAAGTGCGGTCTCGTTGAGGGTGGCAGTACAGCTTGGTTCTGCTGATCCCAAAGGCTGAGGCGTGACGTGCAGCTCATGTAAGCCCGTGGACGTTCTCACCAGTAACAAAATTCTTATTTTTTATTTAGACAATGAAATCGTGTGCTTCTTAAAAGTTCAAATAGCCGAAGCAATTAATTTACAAGATAAGAACTTAATGGCTCAGCTTCAAGAAACGATGCGTTGCGTGTGCCGCTTCGATAACCGGACCTGCAGGAAGCTGCTGGCGTCTATTGCCGAGGACTACAGGTGACACGTCCGGCCCGTTCGCGCATAGCCCTGTTTCCAGCTGCAAGTGCTTCCTTCTTGGTCCTTGTTTGAGAAACAAATCTGGGCTTGCAAAGTGCTTGGATGTGTTCATCTGGACAGAGATCTCTGGGGATGCATTAGCTGTTCAGCCTGGAAGTGTAGTTCTAAATGGGCAGCTCCCCTAACGGAGAAGCGCAGTTTACGTCCGCTTGGCACCAAAACCACTTTAGCAGGGGGGTGGCCAGGATAACTAGGAGATGATTTTCCCTTTTCGGGGGGCAATAGGAAAGACCAGTTTCCTGGGCCAGTGGGGAGCAGTTGGCCTAGGAACTGCTGCCCTTTATCTGTTGCCTGTCCCTTGCTCTTAGTTCAGGAGAAAAAAGTAATTAAGATGCTTAGGAAGTGAAGAGACTTCGAGGCTTAGGGAATGGGTGCTCTAATGATTGTTACGTTTAGACCATAAGCAAATAATTGGCAGTACGTGTAACAATCTGGTGGTATGTTAACCTGCCCTTTGTCACTTTCGCTTTCTGTAGCAGTCAGTTTCCTGTTAGGTGTGCGGTCCTGCCCGCCTGGAGACCGTGTCCTGATGTAAAACAGACCAGCGATGTGACTTAGTAATGCTGAGTAGCTTAGGTAGCCGAGCGGTCAACCCAGGAGATAGTGTTCTTCACAGACATGCCGAATGCTTCTGTTTTTTGAGTGGGCAGCATAATTTGTCCATAATTTGGACACTTGTTTGCAGCCTGACATGGCAATTTATAAAACCAAAATCTGTGAAGCATCTTTTTTGAAGAAAAATTAGGATGCTCCGTCTCCAAAGAAAGTGCGTATCTGTTGTCCTGAAAAACATTATCTCCTTTCAGGAAAAGGGCCCCCTATATTGCTTATCTCACCCGTTGTCGACAAGGACTGCAGACCACGCAGGCTCACCTGGAGAGGCTACTGCAAAGGGTTTTGCGGGACAAGGAGGTGGCCAACCGGTACTTTACCACCGTGTGCGTGAGGTTGCTGCTTGAGAGCAAAGAAAAGAAGATCCGGGAGTTCATTCAAGGTAACTGAAGGACCTTGACACTAAGCATCTCTCTCCAGCACTGCTCGTTGGGGAGATGTAGAACTTTCTGTTTTGTTTGTTTGAGTAGCTACATGTTTTAAGAGCATTTTCTTAAATCCCTGGTTATTTTATGGATTCTTCATCATTGAAACTGGATGTCAAACAATACATTTTATTTTTATTGGATTGATTAGCTATAGTTTATTTAAAAATTAGGAAAATTGGTAATACAATTAGTTTCATTGTTTAAAACAAAATATATCTTTTTTTATAACAAACCCCTTGCTCTTAGACTTTTACATATCTCTTTCTTACCTTTCTCCTGATTTTAATGATTTGGCTCCTAAAATAAACTATACCCAAGCACTTTTAAGCTTTAAGAGCATAGGACCTGCAAGGCTAGTGGTTAAAATAATTTTTATAATTTCCTTTTTAAAATTATTCAGGTAGTGTGTTTTAAAAATTATTATTTTGCATTGGAGACTTTCAGAAACTCACAGCAGCTGATGATAAAACTGCTCAGGTAGAAGATTTCCTGCAGTTCCTTTATGGCGCGATGGCCCAGGATGTCATATGGCAAAACGCGAGTGAAGAGCAGCTTCAGGACGCTCAGCTGGCCATCGAACGAAGCGTGATGAATCGGATTTTCAAGCTTGCTTTCTACCCGAATCAGGACGGGGACATACTGCGTGACCAGTGAGTGCTTCTGTGTGTAGTGCCTGTGTTGGGCTGAGCAGGGATCCATCCGCTGGCCCTGTGTTTTAGACGAGCTGTCCATGAGACTTGCTGTCTCACCATAAGGGAGGTGCATGTTCTTACCATTTTCACCCATCAGAATTACAACTTCAAAAGGATGATGTGCTTTGCTTTTGGGGTTTTGGGGAATCAGGCCGGAGGGCACACAGGTTGCCGCGGCCTCTCTGGAAGCTGGCCGTGTACTCCACCTCAGCTCCTCTTCCCTTTTCCTGCTGCTTACCCTTCAGGTCTTGACTCAGGTGTCACTTCCTCGGGGAGACTTCTCCTGACCGTCTGAGCAGGTTGACTCCCCGTCAGGGCTTCCGGGCCTGTGCACCTTTCTTCAGCACCTGCCACGGTTGCAGTCTTATATTTGTTTGATTCTCAACCCGGCCCTACTGACATTTGGGGCCAGATGGTCCTTTGATGCGGGAGGCTGTTGTGTGCATGGGAGGAGGTTTAACAGCATCCCTGGCCTTGACACACGAGAGTCAGTACTACCGCACCAGTTGCAAGAACCACAGGTATCTCCAGACCTTGCCAGGTGTCCTCGGGGGGCCGAGTCGCCCGTCCTCGAGCGCTGGTTTGTGTGGTCATCTGATGAATGCTTCTCTGCCCCGCTGGAGTGTTCCCTTTGTGAGAACAGAAACATGACGCTTTTATTCACCACTGTGTCACAGCCCCGGGCACGAAACAGATGTTTTGAATCTTATTTTTAGTATCCATTTATTTATTAGGAAAAGTCATCTGTTTGAATATCAAAAAATATCTGGGATGGTGTGATATGTGACTAATAGCTCTGTAAAGCTGTTTTTAAAAAGTCATTCTAAACAAATTTAATCCTGAACAGAAAAACATCTGGAATAGCAGGTGATTGTTTTT